>JAWNNS010000473.1:12111343-12815124 GCA_035044605.1 Scaptomyza cyrtandrae | reverse complement strand
TTGCCAGGTGGTCCAATTGGTCCTACGCCGCCAGTGCCACCACGCCGTCCACGCATACCCTTCTCACCCTTTTCGCCTCGTTCGCCTTTGGTGCCGTTGCCGTCGCCCGGCTGGCCAGCCAAACCGGGTAGGCCTGGTGCTCCGGGCTCACCCTTGGGTCCAGCGGGTCCATGTGCACCTTTGTGACCCTATTTGGTTAGAAAAGAGAAGAGAAGAGAAGAGGAGAGTTTGAGTGTGGCTGTGTGCGTAAAATGATTTACGGTATTAAATATACGGTACATGCCCCGAGGGGACGCACTCACGCCTAATTTGGCCGTAAAACTCAATTTCAAATGTTTTGTCGTTGGCAAAAATTCAATTCAAACTCATTTTGAAATCAAATCAATTCTAAAATCCACAATCCCCACAATCAAACCAACTTACACAATTCTCACACACTCTCACACGCCCGAGCCGTATATAAATTTATGCGCCTGAATGTATGCAATGCTGGTGACAAGCTCGAAAACACAAAACCATTTTCAAAACAGACGATAGTCGCACGAGTTGCTGTTCGTACCCGAACCAAAAAAACAAACGATGTATATATTCTAAGTGTTGCCACTTACGCCGATTTTTGTTTTGCTTTTCAAAAATGAAAATGTGTCAACACTTGATATTCGCTTGAACAAATTGACGAAGAGATGAAAAGTGTATTAAACGATATTTTGGATAGTATTTTTAGAGGTATATTGCTTTTGAACATTGTCAAAACGACCAGCAATAAGCTTTATAGACAGATAACTCATCACCATCAAATCATAAAAGTGAATTAAATAAAAAAAAAATTTGTAAATATTCAAGAAATCTTTTCTGCTTGAAAAATTTTCAGAACAGGTATCTCTGAGTCGAGTTCTTTCAAGTGTGTTATTCAAGTATCTTGTTGCTTATATGTTGTACTTCTGCCCACTTTTTTGATGTTGTTGTAGGGGGGACCTTGCTTTGTCGAAGTTTGTGAAACGGCCAGGGTTGCCAACCAAAAATACAAGTCCCTGCCTCGCTCTAACCAAGTGCTCTCCCCTGTGTCGTCTTCCACATCATCAGCGCCTTAAATGGTTTGCCATAAATTTGCGAGCGCCTACTCACAGTATTCGTGTTGGGGGTTCTTATGGTTTTGGGGTTTTGAATGAGCGCCCATAGTGCGTTGTTGTAGGTGTGTGTGTGTGTGCGACTGGCTTAAATTGACCTGACCCTGTATGTGGTGATTGCTGCAGGGCCTTCATGCTTCATATCGGCAGCTTGATGCTAACTAATGAATAATTAATAAGCCTCCCATACATACGCCTTCAAATATACCCACACCCACTTCCTTACACACAAGTACGCGCACACACACACACACGTACACATGACATTACAAAGTACGCGCGACTGCTTTCGTGGCTGTCTTGAATGAAAGCCTAATGCGCGGAATGAGCTGGATGGGTGAGTCGTAGTGGGTGTGGGAGGGGGATGTGGTAAATGTCTTTTGAGTTTAATGAAATGTACCTAATTGTGCGTGTATTTATACGTCTAAAATGCTAATTTCCATATTAGTTTCCAAATTTCAAATCCAATAACGAAATTTTTCTTTGGCTTGCTTGGCATGTAAGAGCTTGGGTGTTCTTATATATATGTGTGTATATGTGTGTGTGTGTAAATTCGTAAATTGGGCGTGAATTCATCAGAAAAACGAAATCGATTTTATTTTTGTTGTGGTAAGAACAGCTTACAGCTTTTTGCATAATTTCTTTTTATTTCACGCCCGATTAAATACGATTCCCTTAACGATTCTTGAAGGGGAGAGTCAAGAAGAGAAGGAGGCGTGTCGCAAGACGGGCTGGCAACTACTCAGATTGAACCTACAAAAACTTTGCCACGGGTCATAAAAAAAGACATGTATGTTTTTACACTGAAAAAAAAACATACACAGACATTTTCTAATTAACAATACTCAGAATATCTAAGAAACATATTTCTAAAGTATTTCACATTTATAACAGTTATGCTGTATATAACGATATACTTTATTCCCAGTGTACTTAAGTAATATATTAAAGGTCAAATAAATCTACACCCATACACACACATACAAAGAGAGAGTGGAGGTGTTACAGCAGGATAAGTAAGTGTAGCAGCATTCACCGGAAGTTGCCTGACAATCCACAAAACGCCCACTCCCAAGCTCCTAGTTTCCCCGTCTCGTCATGGTCCATGTCCAGACCAAATGCGACACTCCTCCAAGCAACCGACAGACGTATTATATATGTGCGAGTTGTATGTGCTGGCAGCTTAAAGTTTTTGAGGTTGCACAAAGTAAAAGAAATATGCGCGCCACTTTCCTTTTTTTTCTGGTTCGCCGACCCTCGCTAACGAGGGGTCCAGCAGTTGCAACAACTTAACACACACACACAAACTTCCTCATTGCCCTATTCGGAAGCAGGGATTCTAAGCTGCTAAATGGCATGAAGCGTAATGGGTGGGAAGTAAGCGCCACCTAAGCAGGATGAGCTGCAGAAATGGCCAAAACTTATTATAAAAATAATACAGTATACAAGTTGTGGTAGACGTAGAGGAAGATAGCCAGACACTGACTGAGGGACAGACTGTTTGGGGTTAGGCTGGTGGGCATAAGCAACTTCTCCCCTAAACGATATCTAATAAACTGGAGAAAGCACCTCAATCATATCAACTGGCAACCAAATGAGCTATAAATGCTCACAAAATTGCTCCGGCCAACACATGAAATGTGGCGACATCATCTTGTTGTATGGTAGAGGATTTCAGTGGCTGATAGAAATTTATGCGTTCAAATTGTGGACTTCCGACTACGCAAATGAATGCACTGCAATAAATCTTGAAAATTGTATCCAAATGATGGCAATTTCGAGGAATTGAAGTACCCAAACAGTGTGACGAGTCAGAAAAAGACAGAGAATATTTGTATATTTCGCATGGCTGCTAATAAAAGATGGCATATGAGATTAAGTAATAAATCATTTGTAGCAGTGATACATACATATTTGAATGGTAGCATCATATTGGATCATAATCAAAAAGACATTACTTTTGAAAAAATTATATAGTTTTTTGAATGGATTTTGATTGGTTTTTCCTTTTTATGTTTCTAAAAGCGAATGCCCGAAAAATCAATTGAGTAACCAATAGAGCAGAAGTTATTATATGACACAACAATGTATTGTAGATGGTTGCACACACGCCTTATAGTTCATATAAGGAGGGTGGAGGAAATACAAGTATACAAACACTTAACAGTACGCTTGAACTTTGACTTACCTTTTCACCGCGATCTCCAGGACGTCCGGCTTCACCTTTATCGCCTGCTGCTCCTTTTGGTCCTGCCTGTACTGAGGTGGAGCTGCGTAGGCTGGTCATTGAGTTGCCCATTAAGGATTCCTGTGTTTGTTTGGTTTTGTTGTGTGTGTGTGTGTGTAACGTAGAAGGTAAGCATAGTAATTTGTTAAATATTTGCTTGTTGTAAAATTTTTTTCGTTTTTCGATACGTGAATGTATTTTTTTTTGCCGCGAAGGGGCACTGCAGGATTTTTTTTTTTTTAAGCAGCAGGCGTCCTTTGATAGCCCGCAACAAGGATACACGTATTAACACATATAAATGCATATATCTGCTACGGAAATTTGATTAATGATCTAGAGCGCCCCTTTTTGTGTAAGAGTGTTTGTATATGTATGTATGTTTGTATGTGTAGTGTATAGGTATTTTGTGTTTATGTGTACGTTTGGCGGCCCTTAATGTTGTGGGACTAATGACGCCAACGGGGTTCTAGTCCATTAGGTTTTGTGCGGCCATTGCTTACCCAAAAGTAAATTTGTTTTTGTTTTGTTCTGGTTTTTGTTTAGTTGTAGTAGTAGTAGGAACATAAAATTAAATTGTTAAATGTTTATACCTTGAAAGTCCTGGTAGGATTCCAATTTATCTGTTATTTATGTGTTGATTGTTACAAGAATATATATTTTGTGGTACGATTTGATTTGTTTTTTGTTATTATAATATATAGAACAATGGGCGTGAAATTAAAGCGTATTATTATATGATTTCAATTTAATATGGCGTTAGTCAACAGAAAAGTTTATATGGCATTAAATAATTGCAATTTTTACCACAACAAATTCGCTTCACCCACAGACAGACAAACATTCAAACAAACATATATAACACGTATGCAAATGTGTAAATTCCACGTTTCGCCGTTTCAACAATCAAAAGTCATTCTAATAAACTTAAAAGCATTTTTGTCCTACGCCGACAAGGTCAACATGTTTGACAACAACAATAACACGGCAATTTAAAGCGTACCACCCTCTCCCCCCGCCCGCTCCCACGCGAAACATCACGCTGGGATGATGTTAATAAACCCCCGACGAGAGCATAAAACAATAGGGAGGCTGAAACTGAGCAAGCGCCTGATTTAACTGGCGCGTTAGCTATAAGTAGCTTGACACTCTCATAACCGTAACAGCGCGATAATGATTACGACCACAACCGCACACACCCACACACACACACACCTTTATACACGCGAGAGAGATACGCGCAAGCAGGCAACATACGGCGCTGAAATGCGTTGATAAAGCCGGAGAAGAAAAATAAAATAAAAACTTTCGCTTAGCAGAGCAGAGAAAGGGTTCAAAGACAAATGTGTTGGTGTGTGTGTGTGTGTGTGTGAGACAGTATCTCAGTATGCGTGGTGGCGCGTTTAACCGCGTGAACTGCGCGCCATGCGCTGATAACAGTAATTGCCACAAGCTGGCATGCCAGCCACTCCAAAAGGACCTGAATCACAAGCGCTCCTTCTTGGAGGGTGGACTGGGTGACCAGGGTGGTCTGGGTTTGGATTGTTTCGGTTTGCGTGTTCAGGACACTTACGTTTCGGCAATTCTGCGAGATGTTCATGTTGTTCGAGGCGTTCTTGTTGTTATTGTTGTTGTGCCTTTGTGGTTTTAAGATTATTAGCGTAGATAACCCATTTGCGACAAACACCGTGTGCCTGCCTGACATGCCCAAAAATCTGGCAGGCAATTTTTAACAGTGCAGGTGCAGTCGTCGTAGCAGTCAGTGGCTTGGGTTAAAAGGAAATTGGTTTAGGCAAATTGTGTGGCTAGCAAAACATGACCGATGTTTACCACAAAATCTGCCTATATAAAAGAAACATGGGAATTGAGGAAAACGTGCGTGATTGAAGGCATCCGTCGGATATATAGATAAACGGACGAGCGACTGTTTTTTTTTTTTTTTTTGAGGTCTATAGTAAAAGTTGCAATTTTTCGCCAAAATCCAAAAAATCAAAATAAAAAGGCAAGGAACGAACTCATATTCTTGGCATGCCGAAGACTTAATACTCTTTGAGGCTTTACGTAATTATTCAAGCACTCATTTGAATACAAGAGCATGCTTTTGTAAGTTATTTATTAATGTTAAACATAAGCTAGTACAAGCCAAAAGGGAACGGCTTGGAGATACCCTGTACCGAAAACTTTAAATTAGCTAAAAGTTATTATTTCCAATTGATATAGTATCTGAAATAACTCAGATAGATGACGGACTTAAATATTTCTTGTTTTCAAAACATTTTCCGCAAATATTTTGTAGTCTCTTTTGGTACAGGATATTAATAAAGACTTTACCGCATGTATAATGTGTGAATATGTTAAATTGTTAAAGACGTAGTTATTTTACATTAAGATCATAATTGAAAGAGTTTTTTTCGTACGAAATAAATGATTTTTTCAACTCAAAATTAAATAATAGAATCAATTATTTAAGTGACAAACTTATAAATATTTCGTAGATATTTTGGATTTAATGTGTACTTACATCGTAGCTCTCTGGCAAGCCAGGCGGGCCAGCTGGTCCTGGTGGACCCATGACACCGGGCATGCCGTCAACGCCTGGCTCACCCTTCTCCCCCTGGGAACCCTCCGGACCACGAGCGCCTGTGACGCCAGTGGCACCCTGTAAAAGAACAAAGCAGAAAGAAAGAAGGAAGAAAAACGACGCCGCCGGCGACCAACAAATAAATCACATTAGTAGGCGTGTATATAGTTAAATGTACGACAACATCTACGTCTGCTTCGACAACTACTACTACGTTTACGTTAACATTTACGTCACCGTCTGTGTCTGTTGAAGCGGCTCTATATACGGTATTTAGAGAGAGTGTGTTAAACTATTTGGGGGTGGGGAGGGTCGTTTGGCTGCTTTTAGGTTTAGCTGGCTGTGGTCGATTTACATAATCGTTGCGTTTTAGCCATTAGCTCATTAATCTACGCGGACCCAGCTGCCCAGGCCCAAGTGGCTTAAGTTTGAGGTTTGAGTCGGATCCGGTTTTGGTAGGCTGCGTTTTTGTATTATGGGTGGTGCACACACTTAAAAAAAATGTGTCTTCCAATGTCCTTAATCTTATGCAAAATGGTCACGCTGTGCGCCATTTGCGTGTTGTGTTCGCCGTTCGGATTGTTCGTGTTTCTCTTGTCCTTTGTACATTGTTATTTTGCAGTTGTTGTTGCTGCTGTCGTTATAATGTTCGGTTGCTTATCGTCGTCTTTTAAATTAATTGCTACTAGTTAAGGGATTAGCAGTAGAGCAACAAAATTGTCGCCGGAATTTCCGGTATGCGCACCCAGCTTGCCATATTTTACTCAAGCATTTTGGTTGGGCTCTAAAACGGCATTGGGTTGAGTTGGACTGGCTTGGGATTTGAAAATAGCTGTAAGCAAGGACTGCGATAGAAGGGTCAGTCAGTATTGGCCTAGACATCCCAGTGGGGGCATTTTTGAAGCCATTGTACAATTTGGGGCAGGCATATTTTCATAGCTGTTTTGTTGTTAGCCGCAAAATGTTTTCGTTTTTTTTTCTTCTTAACACTTTTGCATACCGCTTTTCTTTTGATATATTGCAACGTTCTGGAGAGGCTGCGTTCCACAGGTTGCTAAGCACATTGTCAATAAGAAAGTGTTGACCCAAAACGAAATGCATTTGGTTAAGCAAGAGCAGCAACTTAACTCTATGTATGTGTATGTGTGTGTATATTCGCTTGCAGATATCTATATATATTTTTGGGCTAGCCCCATAAGAGTAAGCGAGTCGTCTTTGACTTTGCAACGTGACAGGCACTTTCGGGTCGAGTGGATGTTGAGGCCAACATCTCGTTGTAGCATTGTGGATTTAGCCTTTGACACACACACACACACACACACATCCAAGGAGCACTTTGAATGCGATGGCAAACTAACACAGCAGATAAAGAGAGGAAAAGAGCGTTGTAGAATCATTTCTTTGTGTCGTGAATACAACTCTTATGGCTTGCGCAAGACGTTGCCAGATGATGAGATAATATAACGAGTGCCAGAACCGCCCGCTCCAAAAGTGAATAAGTGTTTAAGCCTGAGTTGTTGCCAGCCTTATAAAGAAATTTCTCGTTTCCTCTTTGCACGTTAACGTTTTTTTCCTCGTTTCCGGTTACACACACACACATACTGCAAATTATGATGTTTGACTTGGAATAACACAAAGCAGGGAGCATTCAAGTACGCCAGTGTGGTGTGTGCGTGTGTGTGTGTGTGTGTAACCGGCAGGCGATAACCATCACACTCCTATTACAATTTTTCTTCTTTTTCTCTCAATCTCTCTATCTATTGCCTCTTAAAGATTAGACGATGTGTGTAATGAAATTGAAAATGCGTTAGATCCATGTCAAATATTGCCTTTTTTGCCCACAATGCGTCGCAAGCTGTTGTTGGCCCTTTTGGACTTGTGTAAACTGTGTATAGAGTAGTTGCACGTTTTACTTACGGTAAGGCCGGGGGCACCAGTTTTGCCATCCCTGCCCGACGCACCGGGCGGCCCGCGCAACTGTTCCCGAATCGTTTCATTATCCTTGAAGGCATCCAGGATATCAGACGCATTACATGTACATTCGCCAGTGTATTTCTGCAATTGGAAACGAACTCATTTAATAGTTATGAACAAAATTATTTGCTTTTACACTCAGATAAAATTTGAGCTTTTTAATTTGCATTTCTTTGCAAGCGAACAAACTTTTGTTACTTGAACAAAATAAGTTTTTATTAGTTTTGGTGAAATTTACATTTACATTATTGAAAGAGTAGCCCAAGGCAATGGGAAACAATTTTTTCTGAGTGTATTTACATTTGCCAATATTCTGACTACAGTTCCAGCTGCATTTGCATACTGGTCAATATTAATGTTTGGCCGGCAAATATTTAAGCTTGCAAGCTGCGAAATCGATTTAAATACTTACAGCCCCCGCACTTGGTGTCTCGATAAAAGGCGGATACGCTGGCGTTTCACCTTTGGGGCCCGGCGGACCTGGTGGCCCGGGCGGGCCACGTATACTATCGCCCTTGGGTCCCCGATCGCCCTTCTCGCCCTTGATTCCGCGTAATGCTGCCGATGGATAGAAAATACATATTAACAGTGGTTGTATGGGAAAAGTCATTCCATTAGGCAAGCTTGGCTAATTGGAAACCCAGACAAGCGACAGCCAGCTCCTTGTCCAGTAGCTTCGGGTTAAAACTTACGTCTCTCGTGCGTAAACTGTGTTTGTCCGGGGGCCTGCAAACCACTGTCGTCGAAGTCAGTTGCCTGCGGGCGGAACGGATAAGATATGCATTAGTGACGCTTGCCATATTGAAAAATCATTAAAAAGATGGGAAAGTGCAATTCGCTGGTGTTGGCAAGTTTATTAAATACTTGCTCAACCTGCGGCTGCAAACTCTGAACAAAATATTTACTTAGTCGTTTAAAACCAGAATTGATTATTGCTTAACTTAATCGATATTGAATTGTGTTTATTTTACTTATTTGCTCAACGCAAACAAACCTCAGCATTTGCAGCATCCCACCAACTTTCATTTGTTATATCATCCTCATCGACAACTGGCTCATCGGGTGGGGAATTCTAAATACGAAAACAAAATAAAACAGAACATAAGCAAAACATAACAAAAAATCAAAAAGTACAAAACTACAAAATAAAAAAAAACCATACCATTTCTTGATCAGATGCTAAAATATCTTGGTCCGACTCGGTTGGTAATTCATTCTCCAAATCCTTTAAATTAGCAATACAAATTAAAATATAAGAAACAAATAACTACAAATTATAATAGGATATACGAACATAACATTAGTCTCCTATTGTATCTCTCACCCCAGTAGCGTTGCCTCAAACTCTTCTCGTTTCTGATAGTTCAAAAAACTAACAGCTTCTTTGGTACTTGGCTATCAGAACGTTAGAGGTATTTGTAGCAAACTCAGTAGTTTGTACCTTAATAGCCTTTCATTTCCCTTTCATGTCATTGCCTTAACTGAAACATGGTTAAGGCATGACATTCTTAATTCTGAAGTAGTATGCAACAGATACTGTATTTATAGAAAAGACCGTACACTTCGACGTGGCGGAGGTGTGCTTATTGCTGTTGATGAAAATTATTTTTCGGAGACAGTAATAGTAGGTGGTTCTATGGATATAGAATTTGTTGCTATTAAGTTGACTTTTAATGGTGTTGGTGTTTTTATAACTTGTTCATATATACCCCCAACCTCTGATAACTCTGTCTACGATGCTCATTTGTCTGCTATAATGTCCGTTTCTTGCATGCTTTCTGATCGCGATATCCTTGTAGTTCTCGGTGATTTCAATATTGCTGAAGTTACTTGGATTTCTTGTTCCGACTCTGGCGCACTGACCCCCTCGGCACAGAATGAATTCTTGATTGATTTACTTGGGATATCATTGAATCAAATAAATGATATCCCAAATTCTCTTAATAAAATGCTTGATCTGGTTTTTGTTTTGGATCCGTCCTCCTCATCCATTACCCGATCACAGCCCATATCTTATCCAGAGGATTTATACCACCCAACGTTGGAGGTGTCGATCACTTTACCCTACCGGGGGCTTTGCCCCAGTAGAAATCGTTTAAGCCGAGTACGTCAATTTCGGAAAACCGATTTCGCAAAACTTACTCGGCTGCTGGCCCTGACTGACTGGTCTACCCTTTACGGGTCTGACAATTTGGACGTGGCAATCAGTATTTTTTATAATACTTTAAATTCTTTACTTGATTTGTGTGTCCCTTATGGAACGCCAAACAGGTCAAACAAACCTGTGTGGTTTACCAGAGAGTTGACTATTCTAAAAAACCGTAAATCGAAACTCTACAAGAGTTTCAGAAAATCAAGCTCTCAGTTAGCTTGTTCTGCATACTTGATTGCTCGTTCCAACTTTTCAGTCCTCAATAACAAATGTTACAGGAATTACCTGACTAGGTGTAGATTACAGTTTCAGCAGGATCCTAAACGGTTTTTTGATTTCGTTAATGCGAAACGCAAGACATCGACTCTTCCATCTAATATATTCTTTGATAAAATGAAAGCCAATTCAGATCAGGCCATTGCCGATCTATTTGCTGAATTTTTTCAAACGACCTATAGCCCTTGTTTTCAACCAGTCGTCACGCCTTATCCCTATCAGCTTAATGCCTCAAATTGCATTTTTATACCGGAAATCACAGAGAGCTCACTACTTTGTGATCTTCTGGTTATAAAGCCCACATTTTCTCCAGGACCTGATGGAATACCAAGCTGTGTGCTTAGGTACTGTGCTCAGGATCTTGTAAAACCTTTGCATAAAGTTTTTAGTATGTCCGTAGAGCTATGCTCTTTCCCAAAATTTTGGAAAGAGTCTTATATTATTCCTTAGCACAAAAAAGGAAACAAATCGAATGCTCAAAATTATAGGGGTATCTCCAAGTTGTCTGCTATTCCTAAGATTTTTGAGAAACTAATAACCTCTCATCTTCAACATCTTTGTAAATCTATGATTTCACCGTGCCAGCACGGGTTCATGAAACATAGATCTACCTCTACTAACTTACTAGAATTCACATCATTTGTTATTAAGGGCTTTGAAGACAAATTGCAAACTGATGTTATTTACACTGATTTCAGTAAGGCTTTTGACTCTGTAAATCACCTCCTGTTAATTTATAAACTTAAACTTTTGGGCTTTCCTAATAATCTTATCCTTTGGATTCAAGATTATTTAACTTCTAGAACTCAGAGAGTCTATTTTAATGGCTCAGTATCTAAAGCGGTGCAGGTCACTTCTGGTGTTCCACAAGGAAGTCACCTTGGACCGTTATTATTTACTCTGTTTATAAACGACCTTCCGTCTGTTATTAATCATTCTCGGGTACTAATGTATGCTGATGATGTAAAATTATGCATGTCAGCTGCAAGTCTTCTGTCTGGTCATAGACTGCAAAGTGACTTAGACAATTTTCAAACTTGGTGCAGAGTAAATTTACTGCATCTCAATTGCAGTAAATGCAAAGTTATGTCTTTTTATAGGCGAATGCCTTTTTTTAATATCTATCTTCTGGATAACCTACCATTGGATCGGATTGATTTGGTTGAGGATTTGGGTATCTTAATGGACCCAAAGCTTAAGTTTGACAAGCATATTGCTTTAATCTCAAATCGAGCATCAAGTGTCTTGGGGTTCATTAAACGCTGGTCGAAGGAATTCGACGACCCCTACTTAACAAAAACTCTTTATGTGTCTCTTGTCCGACCTATTCTTGAATATGGATCTTGTATATGGTATCCCAAATACAGGACTCATCAGGATAGAATAGAATCGGTACAAAAACAATTTTTGCTCTTTGCCCTTCGGGGTCTTAACTGGGACAATAGTACTAATTTACCTGCTTACCACAGTAGACTTTTACTAATAAATCTTCCCTCTCTTAATCATCGTAGAACTATGCTAGCAATAACCTTTTTTCACAAATTAATAAATGGTGAAATAGATTCCCCAATACTAATTAACCAAATTAACTTTGCTGTACCTATTAGAAGTAGTAGACATTTTTTACCAATAGCCCTGCATGCTTGCTTTTCTAACTATGCTATCCATAACCCATTTCGGATCTTATGTTCATTATATAACGATCTTTCCCACCTTATTACTAGTACCACTTCTGCATGCTCTCTAAAAAAAATTGTGTTACGTCATTTGTCTACATGTTCGCGATCTTCGTAACCGCACGTTATGCGGTGCGCCCCTCGGTCGGAAGGGCGGGAGGTGGGTCGCTTTATGCTTGGGTCCGCGCGTTAACAAGCCGGTGCTTGGTATCGTTGGGCCACTTGAATGTACTGTCCGTTAGTACATCTACGTCCAATATAACTATAAAAGGCAGCTTATTTTGTCTACTTGACATCTACTTGTCATGACTTTATTTTGTTATATCGCTTTTTTAAATGAAAGAGCTTTTATGTTATATATGCTTAACGGTTTTGAATCGCATAAACATATTGAAGCATTGAAAACTTTTGCAGCTGCTTGATAATTGAAATTTAATTGAAAATGATTTTAATGTTTTTGAGTTTGGCTATTGTTAAACTTACCGTTGGCATGGCTGCCGTTGGCTTTGCGGGCGTCATGCATTGTATTGTTATGGCATCCGGATTGCCGTAAACATAGATTTTTTCTAAATAGCCCTGTTGTTGTGTAAATGGAATACATACGGTTTTGGTTTTGTATTGAAAACATTCCCAAAATGCAAATAAATAATAATTCGTTTATAATAATTATTGTAACATTTATCAATGGCGAAGCAGTTAACCTTACATACACACACATTTCCCTTATATCCCGCTGCAACTAGTACTAATGCATCAATAAATATGTATAATAAATCAATCAATTTGTACAGAATTGGAATAAATGCAAACATAAATCGGTTTTGCTAATGCAGCGCTGGGCGATCTCCCAGTTCCATGGCAATTGTAATTGCAGTAAATCGAAATTAATTATTGATGTTAATTTCAAATAGCACTTGCCACTTGCCACTTGCCACTTGCACACTTGCCACCCAACTCGAACAACCCAACAAATATGCTTTACTCTTACTCATAAGAGGAAATGGGAAATGGATGTCGGCGTGACACGGAGATGGAAAGGGTTTCAGCCATTACACATAAGTACATAATGTGCAAACACAAACACGAACACACACACGGTCGCACACACATATTCGCATTACCTGCAAAGGAGAGGAGATATGGGGGTACAGTATCAGTAGCCAGTAGAAATGCTAACCGCAGACGTTAAAGGACCTAGCTCAACGAGACAATGGACCACAGACAATGGCAATGCTGTTGCATAGACAAGCAGACAACAAACAGTTCAGAAAGAGACCAATATCGCATCAGAAATAGAAAGCAAAAGAGAGAGACAGAGAGAGAGAGAGAGAGGGGGGGGGGGGGGTAATAGAGAGGCCAAATGAATGCACATTTGCCATAAGCCCTGTTTCCCGGTTCTTTCAAATAAAAATGGCAGCAAACACTCACAAGGCTCTATCGCCCAGTAGAGTACCAGTTCCAGTACCAAACACAATGCAGCCAGTCATTGTTGATTGTTGTTGTTGCTTTGGCACACTGACTGTAACTGATAGTAATGGCTACGGTGCCTTTTATGCATGCCGTGTTCTGTGTAAGTTCTGTCTGAGACGCCAACCCGTTGAGATTCGGGTTAAAAGCATGCAAGCGGCATTCGAAATGGCTTAATATGCTCAACAGTCGCAGGCAAAATATCCAAGGAGCAGTCGAGCAGGACAACTGCGGTTACAATACCGGATCAGACATGTACTGTGCTATAAATGGCCGCCAATAAACATTGAGTGAGCGCTTGGCTCTATCGCATTTCGTTATGTCAAGTTTCACTTTAGCTTGTTGCTTCTCTTTTTAAGCCACTGTGTGCCAGGCCGCTGAGTGCGAACATTAAAGCTTGCTCTTTAGTTTTTTTAATGATCTCTTCTTTTGTAAAAGGTTGAAAGGGCTTAATATAGTATAACCATTCAACTTTCTAAAGCACTTTACGATTACACTTACATAATTTACCTAATGCTTTATGAAACATGCAAACTTAAGTTTTGTCTTAAAGCTTAGAGAATATCTAAAAGTCGATCACTCTCGATTCAATTATGCCTTCCTATTATGTTTTGCTTTAAAGTAAATTCCATTCCAGCGAAATCAGAAAGCACAAAACATTCTTATACACGTGCACGTACAATAATCGTACATGCTAGATGCTTATGTATTTGTGAATGGCCCAGTTTTGGTTTTAAGCATATGCTATTCTTTCTTCTCTCTCTCTCTTTCTCTGTAAGTAAATATGTTTGTGCAACGAAATTAGCTGGCAAAAAAATTCACTAGAAACGGAAATTAAGTGGCTGAATGTGGCATTTTCGTAACGTGGGGTTCCTTTTTGCCTGTTCCGCTCCCTGCTGTTACCATGACATTTACCCCGACGCGTGCTGACCACAGACATTTGCAATCAATGGTCAAATGTTACCAGCAGTCAAGAAAAGCAGATTTTTCAATTACTTGCGTTTGAAAATATGCGAAAAAGTTTGTTACACTATCAAAATTAAGAATCAGAAGTAAAAGATAGAAGGTCAATCAAGTTTTAAAGACTCACATAACAAAAATATTTGGTTAAAGCAAATTAAACTTAAATGATATTAAGAATTTAGTCTTAAATTATGTCTATTGTTGATTAAATAGATACTAGTCCTTTTTCTTAATGAAATGCCTTACACTTGGAAAATTGTATTATTGTTTTAAGTAATTGGCAGACATGGGTCATGACCTACTCAGACCCAGTTGTTAGCCAAATTATATGGCAGTATTTTAGTATCTCAGTTGTCGCCTGGAAATGCGATTCAAAGTCAACAAGAACAACAACAGTAGCACATAGAAGTGGGCTGCCACGTGCTGCCAAGACTAAAGCAAAGAGCAGCAACATTAACAAAAAGCTTACGAGTACTCGCAATTTGAACCCTTTTCTAAAAGGGCGTCCATAGTCTTTGCAGTGTATATGTAGTCTTGTGCACGAGTACATGAGTCAGAAGAGCGATGAACTGCTGATAGGAGGACATCAAAGCGACCTCTTTAAAAGATTGGGCCTGACAGCAAACAGCAAGCAGCGAGCAACGAGGCACACAAAGACATGGGACTATGGGCATCAACAAAATAATGGCGTTGGCAAATAAATAAGCAAGCAGAACAAGAAACGGAGAGAGAGTGCGAGAGAGTGAGAGTAGAGCAGAAGGTCAAGCACAGACAATGGTTGCTGAGACTTGCTCCTTAAATAATCAAAAGTGGTCCACAGGCAACCAGAAGTAAAGTTTTGTCTACTCTAAAAATGTACTGTGATGTAATGTCCCTTAACAATGTCGTAGGTGAGGCAGTTTTAGAATGTCAGCCGACTAAACTGCAACAGCAGCAACAGCAGTAATAGCAGCTCGGTCAAGTGGCGCCATGAGCAATTAACTGGGCCTAAAACTTAGGACGCAGAGAGCGGCTGGCTGTGTGTGTGTGTGTGTGTGTGTGTGTGAGCCCTATGAGAGTCATATGAGTGGCGTGTGCATTTGATTTTGTCTTGGGCCGTAGCACACATAATTATGGGCAGCAGTGTGTGTGCGGAGGCGCTAAAGCGGAGCAAGGACATGCCAGGAGGAGCAGTCAGAATTGCATGTCAGCATTGCGACGAGGGGCAGGGGTTGCACATGACAAGGGTTCGCATTGAGAGTAAAGCAAACAAATAAAACCTACAATGTTGACCTGCTTCCCCAGCTCGGAGAAAGTAGCATGCAGAACCTTTTGGTAAGTAGTTTGGCTTCGTTACTTTTCGTTACGTTTCGTTTCTAGGATGCTAAACACGTTTCTGATATAAAAATAAAGCAAAACGAAGGAAAAGAAAGGACACTGGCCGCAAAACGGCATCCATGCAGCTGGGCAATTTGTCAAAAATGTGTCAATAATGTAGATCGATTGAAGACGATTGCGGCAACCCTTTAAAATTAAGCGAAAAAGGTTCAAATTGATTACAAGTTTTCCCCTTTGAATGCCCAAATGGTTCAATTAGATGGACCTTTCATGTGTTTTATTTGTTTGCTTGTCGCACAGCTTCAAAATAAGAATAATCCGATGGCAAAATATCTAAAATATTGAACCTTGTTTAATGTATTCTTTAATTTTTGTTTAATTTTATTAGTGCTTGTTGACGCTCAAACTTTTGACCTAGATTTTCTTTCGGCTTTAAATAATTATGAATTTATAAAACAACTGCATTTATTTAGAGCTTGGAATGCTCAAGACAATGGTTGTGTAATGCTGAAAGTATTTAAAATTCAAATAGTTTTCACACGAAAACGTAATTTTCGCTTAAATTTTAATGAAATTGATAGTTTGTAAACGTAAGATTATGTTTATGTTTTTTGTTTTTAAAGCAGGCTGAAATCCTTCAGTCGACCTCACTTTGTCAACTGTCAGCTAAACGTTGCCAGTTGCAAGCTTGGTGGCAGGCGAACAGGAGGCAGGCAGCTGTGTTATGTAGTTTAAATGAAATTTTAATTAAGCACAAATATTTAATAAGCATAATTTACGGCGTGCAGCAGCAGCAGCAGCGCGAAAAGCAGCGAGAACAAAGAACTGCGTTAAAATGTGAAATGGCAACTGAAAATGGCGTCGCATTAAGATTAGCATAACTTGTTTTTATAGCCGCTCATCCCACCCCACCCCACCCGCCTCCCGCTTACTCATCTTCACCACTTATTGTCGTTGTTGTCGTTGTTGTTGTTTTTGCGGTGCGCTTTCGACTTATATAACAAGAATGAAAAGGGACAACGATAGCGAAAACGACAATGACACAGCAGGCGGAACCGGATATACATACATTTTTTGTCTGGTTTGCCTTTGTGTGTGTTTCTGGGTGTGTGAGTGTGCTTGTGTTTATATCACGTAAGTAGCATTCACCTGGCCTCCCCTCTCCTCCGCCTTTTCGTTCTTAACATCCATCCGTCTGTTTAAAAGTTATGCGCAGGTTAATAGATAATTAACCATGCAAATTGCCAAGCAACAGTTTACAAATATTCTCAGCGTCATCGCGTTGATCTTTTGTGGCACAATAATGCTGCTGGGTGTACAACACGGCCAGGTTTCGGAATGGTGAATATATATTTATGTGTGTGCATATATATGTGGCACGCGTTCAAGTACAAAAGAATTAAGTTTAATTACTTTGTAATGCTGATTAAGTCAATTAGAGCGCATTAAACATGTAAACATCATTTCAGACATTTTTAGCATATTCACGCAAGCATCTATGGCCGAGGAGTGTGAATGTCGTCAATTATACAGCTTATGAAACTTACGTGTTGTGTTGTGTTGTGCAATTGTATCGAATTTCAGTTAAATTGCATTTTGGCATTGCCTTTTAGATGTTCTTATTAACAAGTCAAGTCAAAAGCTCTGCTGAAGTCCTTTAACATTTCAATTTCAATTTGAATTTCAATTGCAAGTTTTCTAAATGGTACAAATGAAAACGAGACGGGGCGAAAAATATCAAATTTAAATTCACCTTTATGGCTGCCAAACGACTCGACAAAACAAATGCCCTACCCTGCCCCGCCCCGCCCCGACCATACAGAGCTTCGACGAGGGTTGCTGTAGCAGCATTGGCATAGTTTCTAAATCACTTTCTGTCAGCCGTTTACAGAAGCAGCAGCAGCAGCAGCGGCAAGGATAACAATCGCAACGTCAAAAAAAGTTGCCCACTTTTTGTAATTTTATTTTATTTCCGTTTAAGTGCGTGTGCCAAGGAACAACCAGTCCCTTTTACCCTTCCTCCTCCTTCTTTTGTGTGGCTGTGTTGTGTGATTTTAAAGCTAAATTATAGCAACATAAAATTTTACGACCAAATTGTGGCAGCACCAACAACAGCAACAACATCCGGCAGGTGCAGAGCTTAATTTTGTGCACTTGACTTTGGACACTTGGCGGCCGTTTGAAAAGGGCTTCATCTTCATTTTATTTGAAGTTGCCATTCATTTTTTTCTTCTTTTTTTTCATTGCTTGTAAATAATCTGAATAAATTACTTTGTGCATTTTGTGGCACATAAATAATTGAAGATACCCCTCAAAAACCAACAGAAAAAGTGAACCCAAAACCAACTTTCGCTTCACACATTTGTAAGGTTTATTTTGGCAAGCACTGTTGGAGTGGGTGTATGTGTGTGTGTGTGTCACTTTGCCTATATGCATAATTGTGGCAGCAGACGCAAAGGCAGAACAATGAGACAGCAAATGCCAACCACACAAAAGTGACAGATTCTTTTTTTTTAATTTTGCTAAAACCTACGACTAATTCTCAAACGAGCTGACACAAATCTCGAAAGTTGTTACGCCAACATATTTGCTTGTGACCGCCTCTCACCCCACCTATCCACCACCCACCATCCACTACTGTACCAGTGTACCCACTGTGGGCCGCTCCTCAACAGGCCCGACTGTCACTAGGTTTCTCCGCCTCTCTTCACGTCTCTGTGCTCATCCTGAGCATTTTTTATTTTTGTGGCTGAAACACAAACAATGCATAGACACACACACACACACAGCCCGAGTACGTGGATTATGCTAGACAAAAAATAACATAAAGGATATGGGAGGAGCAGCAGTAACAGCAAACGGAAATGCAACAATGACGTCGTGCATTTGGCAAAAGCGCTAGCAACAATTAGTTTAAAGCAAGCACACACCCACACACACACCAACCACACACTTTGCATAAACCAACACGTTATCTATGTATTAGAGTTTTGTTGATTTAGGCAGCTTGATAAAACCTATGTTTAAATACATATATACTCGGTCAAACGTTGCGTATACACAATTAAACAACTGTAAAATGTCGCATTTCAAAGGGCTTACTTACTGCTTTTGAGCAGAGTTCAATATACCTCATAGAGATGCCTAGTCAGAGAACTTTGCTTAATATTATATCATGACAGCCATTGGAGAATTAACGAGAACAACAACGTTATATAATTTTTAGTCTCGATGATCTTTAAAAACTCGTAGAGCTTCATTGAGGATCACATGCGCTTATGAATGCATTCCAAAGACTTTGCTTGAGCACTTTTGAGCTTTATTCTAAGTACAATCGCATTTGAATGAGAAAAACTCGGTTGTTGATGCTGTTGCTGTCGTCAGAACAGCTAACAAAATATCCGTTTAGAAACATGACTTCAATGTTTCAAACCTATTACTCTGTAAGTTACACACACACACACACTCACACATTCATAAGCCGGCTTCATTTCAGTTGGCTGTAATAAAGATTCCAACCCCCTTGTGTATTAGGAGTATCCAGAAAAGCTTTTTATACTTCAAAGTCAATATAGTGTGCCACGTACAGAGAACAGTTTGAAAACGTTAAGTACGACAAGTAGGTTCTGTAAACTCCTCTCCCTTTTCCTCGCACTACCTATCTCTCTCTTACTCTATCTTGGTGACATACTTGTGCTATTCTGTTCAACACTCTTTGCCAGGCAGGCAGACAGGCAGCCAGGCGCTGCTTTGAGCACAGGCGCCATTCAAGCGGAAATGCAGCTCCAAAACAGCAGCAATGGAGCTAAAGGGCCAGAAAAGGGCGCAAAAAAAAACTCCACCATGAAGTGTGTCATCAGTTTAAGGTTTTTGTGGGCAGAGCACAACCAAAAGGACACATCTAAACCAGCAGTTGCTCCCTAGACTTAGAAAAAAGACTAGAACTGCTGTGCGGGAGCCAACCAAACCTTGTTAACTTTCTAACTTCTACAACATAACATAATTTTTTGGAGTGTATCTTCCACTAGCCACCTGTATTTTCATATCAAACAAATGTGTTGTACGGTTGGTTGAACAAGTCGCACTCCAAACCATATGCGTGTGTGTGTGTGTGTGTGTGTGTGTGTGTCTGGTTGACTCCACGCTCCAAATCAGTGCTATTTATATTGTGGCCAGGTTAACTTCGGATAACGTTGCAAATGTGCGTGGTAGCTGCAGCTTGTCAGCATGCATTGTTTTAAATCCAATTTGCAAAACTACCCACATCCCTTCCTACCCCCTTTGTTACTTGGCTCTTAAAAGTTCAGTTGAGCTCTCATTCCATCAGTGTTATCTTTGACAAGCAGCAGTGAACGGTGTGCGGCAAACGCAACTTGCACTCAAAGTTTTGACTGTCAATGCAACAAGTTTAGTTCGAACGAAACGCGAGTTGAAGGGGCGCGATGGGAACAGCAGCTGACAAAAACTTTGTTGTGCCTATCACTGCCAAAAGCCACAAAAGTCAGCGCATCTACTTCGTCTTCCTTCGATGCTGCTGCTGCTGTTGCAAAAGTTACGCTATCTGAGACATCGAGAGTAGCTTTAATGGAAATAAAGGGGCAGCAACATCTGTGACCGCGGGGCACGTCAGACAAGGGTAGACTTTGATAGGGGGCAGGCACGACAACTTGGTTCGTGCCACAACAAATACATAATAGATGAATGCTAGGCGAGGCGTGTCGACTTGCTAGGTAGTAAGTTTAGTAGCAGTATTCGAACACACTGCGTATACGCGTCAGGGGTGTATAATATCCCTCTTTTGCTTTAATAAAATATTATCATAAACGTAACGGAAGATAGTTTTTCATATGTTTATTTATAATGTGTGTGTCTGTGTTTGTGTGTGTTTGTGTTTGTGTGTGTTTATGTGTGTGTTTGTGTGTGTGTGTGTGTGTGTATGGGTGTATGCGTTTAGAAGTTGAAATTTTGCCGCTCAGCTACAACTACTACAACTTGCTACTTGCAACATGCCAAAGTTACTTTGCTGACTTCTGTTTACTTCTGGGGCCAACTCTTTACATTTACCCAACCCAAAGCCCCGGCGCAAACGCCTTCGCTTCCTGGCCTTGTGTTGTTTTTAGAAGCGCACACACATTTTGATATTTTCATTATTTATTGCCAGCTGCGGGAGTAGCCAACTACCTACATACATACATACATACATACATAAATATATGACTAGTGAATGCCGTTTGCAAATCTAAATGGAATATGTTCTTTCTTGAGTTTTTTATTGCTCAACTGAGAGTGTGAGGAAATGGCTGTGTCTCTGTGTGTGAGTTCCAGTTACGTAAAAGAGAGAGAGAGAGAGAAAGAGAGAGCGAAAAGGAGATTGCACAACATACTAATATAGTACTGTAACATTTTTAACGCTTGTATACTTTGTTACAATCCCCACAGCTCCCAGTTGTTACTTATATCAACGACATTACTTTTTATTTGACACAGTTCCGGTACAGAGTTGACTATATGTAAAGAAATAATATTTATCTGTGATTTAACATTGCCAAATCGCTGATAAATCGTACGCCTTAAAAAAATACTTTGATTGACTTATTTCCTACACTTTTGACTGGGCAAACAACATATTAATTTGAAAATTCTCCAATTTTGTTTTCATAGTTGCAGCCATTTCCGTATTGCACTGCTGCATAGTTGATTACGGTCATGTTCCTGATACGAAGTGATTTAAGTACGTCAGGAAGTTGCGTGATAATGTACACTTTTGCGAAACACGCAACCGATAAGATATGGTGGCCACAAACTTAAAAACAAAAAAGTGTATTGAACACTTCTCCAGCTGCATATTAGTTGTGGCACGTTTCAGAAATCAATTAGATTTAGTAATCAACAAACGGACATGACCCTAAACGTGCAACACCTGTCGCACGACTGATAACAAAAAAAGAGAAAGACAGAGAGAGAGCTTATCAACCAACAATCGATTGTAATTCATCGCACTTACAATAATTGCAATTTTGCGTAAAATTCGATTTTGGTTAATTGAGCACTAATGAATACGCAATGGTGTTGTGGTATTTGTTGTTACAATAGTTGCGTAATAACAATAATTGTTGCTGTTGCTGTTGCCAAACCACACAACCAAACCACACACACACAGAGACACACCTCACAACATTTACACCCAATAGTCAATAGGATTGTAACCACCCTAATATAACAATAACAAATTGCCTGTCAATCTACGTGTAACTTTTATAAATTTCCATCCACAAACTCAAATTGCGAGACGCTTCGCGACGCGTTCGCCTTGAGTTTCAGTCATAATTAACACAGTGCGCAGTGTGTGTGTGTGTTGTGTGTGTGCGCAAAAAACAAGGAGGCAAACAATAACAATAAGAACAACAACAGCAACAAAGCGAAGAAGAAGTGTAATGTTACCTAGCTGCCTGCCAGCTGCTAATGAACTTGCTGTTAGCGTGCCAAATGGGGGGCAGGCTAAGAGGGGCGGGGAGGTCAGCAGCATGCAAAAATGACTTTATTAGCATTTGCCGCGTCGTTGCCGTGTTGTTGTTTTTGGCTGAGGCTTTTATTTAGATTTTTATTGCTAAACTTTGTT
Organism: Scaptomyza cyrtandrae; assembly: GCA_035044605.1. Lineage (NCBI taxonomy): Eukaryota > Metazoa > Arthropoda > Insecta > Diptera > Drosophilidae > Scaptomyza > Scaptomyza cyrtandrae. The sequence continues at coordinate 12,792,748 of JAWNNS010000473.1, read as the reverse complement.
TCGTTTTTTCTTTCCTACTTTTCCTGCTAAGCTAAAAAGTGATTTGAGTCAAGTTATATAGGTATATATGTGTGTCGTTTTGGAGCTCTGACTTCGATGTCCTTTCTCATTCGAAACTTTGAATGTTTTAAATGCTTTTTTATTGCTACCCTATTCTTAGTATAGTTGTTTTTGTTGTTGTCGCTGTTTGTGGTTTGTAGCTGCATTAAATTAGTTTAATCACTATGCAGACGACATTGCTGTTGTTGGCAGCTGATGGCCGAGCCAAGCCCATAAGTAAGCGTAAACAATGTCAAAGCAGTGCACACTCTAGCCGTAGTTTACTGTAACTACCTAAACGAACGGTTCGGTTCGGTTCGGTTCGGTCCTGTGCGGTCCGGTCCGGGTCTGAACCGCACCCGCTTCCAGTTGGGTGTCAATAGAAACATTAACGGGGCGTGCTGGGTGAGAATTAGCACAACAATTATGCAGGTATTAGACGATGGCGTTGATTGTATGCCCCGAAAGGTGTTAGTATTGGGAGGCGTTCACAGTATATTAAGTATACGCATGCAACCAATAAATATAAAATTAAGTTTGAAAACAATTTGCTTATCTTGCAGATCTTTCTTTCACTTAATATTGAATTGAAGTGTAAAAGGATCTGCTTCGAGCCATGAGAATATCAAATTTTATTTCTGCAAATTTGTTAGAAAATATTCAATAAACTTTAATTGCAAATCTTGAGACAGACCAAATTTCACTAAAGTATCCAATTTCGAATATGTCTGACAAGAGTTTACCAATTTCAGCAAACACACCACACACACACACATATTCACAGTGTGTATTACCCACTCGCTCACATTAGGCACTGATGTGAGACCATTAAAAATACCACTTGAGTGGGCTTTTGTGTGTAACATTAGCCCACCTGTTAATGTACTCAAACACACACACATACACATAAAGAGCGAGACAGAGATAGTAATCAGTGCCCGCAAAACAGTTGAAGAGGTGAAAGGTTATATTACTCATTCGACCCGTGCACAAAACTTAACCGGAGTACATTTACAAATAGTCCGTGCATTGTGTTCCCACCGGCCTAATGAGTAGTACAGACCTGCAGCATTTCTTTTCTTACATTATTTTTTCCATTATAGCTGCGTCAGCCAAAGTCAATTATAAATAAATCCATTTGACTTACAATTTAAGAGCCAGTCAGCCATTTTAATATATAAGACAAGTTAAATCCTTGAGCAAAATTTATTTTTTCTTAAGTATTTTTGTTTTTACTGTCCATGAAAAAAAATAAAAATATTACATGACACACAAATACTGGTAAATTTTACTACTAAAATTTTAGATATATTTAAAGCCTTGAGTGTCGCATTTAATTAACGTCTCGTTAGAGCTCTTTAATTTCTTTGGGGACGAACGAAGTATCTTGTCGTTGGGCATTGGGGATTCGAAAGTTCTCGTTGCTATAACCGTTGTCAGTTTTTGTCAATTTATCTTGTGGCACACTGGGTGCAGAGAAAGAGAACGACAAACGCTTCTAATGCTTTCTGATAATTACAATGGTTTTCTTTTTTAATTTATACATTTCACAGAGAGACATGGCATTAATTTACCTGGTCAAGCCAAGCCGCATACACACACACACACACACACACACACACACAGATAGAGAAGCTCGCACACACATATGACACATGAGGACAGCAGGCTAAATGGTTGGCTGTCATGAAACATTTGTCACAATAAACTTTATTTGCTATTCGTGTAGTGTAGGAATTTTGTTTATTTTGCTTCATTACTCCTTGTTTATTTGCCAAGCGCTTTGGCTGCGTATGTATTTAAAAAGCAAAGTCTTAACGTGTTGTGGCCTTCTCCCCTTCTTGTGGTTGCTGCTGCGTGTTGGTGCCGCATAACCCGCGAACCACTCTTCAACTCCATCCACGTCACTGTGGAGACATTTGTTTGCATTTGAAGTGGAGCATGGAGCAGGAAATGAAGCATTAACATTACAAATTACAAATTATACCTTACACATATTACAAATTATACAGTTTAGCAGCTAACCTTAACTAAACTTTAACTTTAACTTAACTACGAGTTACAGCTAGAACTAAAAAAAAAACACATAACCATATTTTTTTTTTGCAGCCGCAGAGGTTTTTTTTTATTATTGCTGTTGTGCTTGTGATACTCGTTATTATAATTAATTTGCAAGAGTGGTTTTTTTGTTTTGTTTTAAACAAACTTGTTGCGTTTTGGGTGTCGTTTTGTTGTAATAGTTACCTGTATCCTGGCTGCCACACGCTCGCCGTTGAAACGATTGGGGTTGAACCAACCTTTTGTCGAGCCCGTCACAAGCACGATGCCGAGCAGGAAGAACAATATTAATGCGGTTATCACGAGTTTCGCGCGCGTTGAAATGACCATTGCCATGTTTTCGATTTTCACTTAAACACACACACACGCACACGCACACGATTGTAACACTGTTAACACTACGATTATGGCATATGAAAACAAGTCCTGTAAAAAACAAAGGTAGAAATGTATGAATTGGCATATTAATTGGATGTGGTTGTTAAGTCTTGAGGACCAACGCACACACACACAAATGGCTTGAACGGTTTTGGTTTGAATGTGTTTGACCCTTGGGCAGCTGCTGCTGCGTTTGCTTGTAGGCTGCCAAATGGATTTTGTGGCACGTATTAACCTTGCCAAAGCGTTTTTGTGCCACACGCGTCTCTCAAAATGCCCATCTCTGCCACGATTTGAGGCAACACTCCCAGTCCTACTACAAATGTAACACGTTTTATTTAATTTTTTTTTTATTTTCTGTTCGCTTTTTTCTCTTTCTTTGCTTGTCAGCATTTTCTTGCCGATTCGAGCCACAAAAGAGGCGGTTGAAAAATAAAAATAAAAAAAATATATGTAAGTAAAAAGACGAAGAAAATAAAGCTTTATGAAAAGTTAAGCTGCCAACAAGTTTATTTGCGCAAAATATTGAAATATAGCTACGGCATGGCGGCGTATAGGCAAAAGCGTTAAAGTATAAACGAAAAATGCGTTGCCTAGATTTTGGGCACATGCTAAAGATGTTTCGTTCTCCTATTATTTAGAGCGCATAAAGGCATAAGCTGAATGTTTGCGTTGGGCGGTTGGGTTGCTTTTGCTGTTGCTCGCGTGTCCTTGAGCAAGCGAGCGCACCAAAAAAAAAAGGAAACAAAATGAAATAAAAACCGAGCGCCAACTTTTCAACCTACATAATTGCGGTAAAAGCTGCCGCATAACACACACATACAGAAACACACAAAAATATCCCTTAACACACACATACAGGCATACAAATACATATATATAAGCGCATCCAGCGAGCAGTTAAGCGAAAAGCTTTGCGCTCACAAAAGTATGCTACAGTCAGCGCATAATTACTATAATCGCGTCTGTCTACCAGCAGTCCAAGCAAACAGACTCGCTCACCTGACACCCACCAAAGTACACACACACACACACACACACACACAGCAAAGCACACACAACTCTGAAATGGCAGCCAGTTATTGAGTCAACGGTTGAGTCAGTGGTGTAAAACAAACTTTTTTGTATGCCCCAAAAAAAAAAAAGAAGAATTAAACCGAAAGAGTAAAGCCAAAAGGAAACTTTTTTATGCGCCCTGGTCTCGAACTGACTTTGCTATTGCCTTTTGCAGCTAGTGGCGCTCTTCACGCAGCATTAAAATTCTATGGTTGCTGGCAAACGGGAAAAGGGAATGGAGAAAGTAACGGTAGAGGGAGCAGCAGCAGTTTAAGCTTAAAGTTTGACACGGCTCAAGTTTCCTAATGAAATTACCTACTTGGACGTTTTTTGCGTTTTTGGCCGCGTAATGAAAAGAGGCAAACTTCAGAAACGAAAAAAAAGAAAAGAAGCCCCAAAATTGCCCGGGGCAATGAAGGCGATAAGAAAATTTCATATCTTCTTGCAAAATTAAGTAAGCCAACATGAGTAATGACTTTTGAAGTTGTCATGGCAGCCTGAAATGTAAGCCGTTGAATGCAAAACATTTGACCAAAAACAATAATATTAACACTGCACAGACAGGCAGACAGACAGTCAAGATTTAAGCTGCAGGATCCTTTTTGAGTGCCGGTTCGTTGCCTTAAACGTTAGCGCCTAATGAAGATAATGGGGCGACATTTTTAACAAAAAATAAAAAACAGTGCTAACCCATCTCATTCAGGCAGGATTCTGTATAAGTGTGTATGAGTGTGAGTGAGTGTATTTTATGTCTACTCATCCGCTGTACGGTTTTTCTTTTCTACACTTTTGACATGTTATTTTTAATAAGCAACGCACACACACATAGAGAGAGAGAGCGAGAGAGAGACAAACTTTCACTTTAGATAATTTCATTTGACATAATTTTATGTGTATGTCTGTGTGTCAGATTCAAAACAGCACAAGTAACAATGCCTGACTGATGTGTTTGGCTCAATCTGAGCAAAGGGATAAGGGTTAGGGCAGGGATGGCTTAAACATGTGTCACACATTCATCCTTAATAAGAATCAAGCAACAATAAAATGTCACCAGAAGGAATGTCTAAAGACTGTTCCGATTCCTCCTCTCACTACAGCTTACACAGACAAGCACAAGTTTGATCGATAGCAGCTCCTTTGGCTCCTGTTTAACAATTATCCCCAAACCCCTAACCACTCATTCCACATATGACTGAATGCGACACTCTCTATGTGTGTGTGTGTGTGTGTGTGGAGAGTGGGCGTACCAGTGGGCACATAAAATGCCGGTTTAATTAATAAGAGGCCAACTAATGGAGCACATTTGCCTGGCTTTATAACAAGTGGGCGATTGGGGCGTTAACCGCTTCACAAGTCGTATAATTAAAGTCCAACGTTTGCATAACTTATCTTTATTGGTTTCGTTCCTTGCCTAAATACCACAATTGAGCCAGCTATAAAATCATAAAATAGCTATTTTTTTTTGCTTCACCGACATTTTGATTGGTTTCACAAATTTTTTACGCAGCAATCAATTCTCACAGCCAATAAAAAAAAACGAGCTGCATTATTATTAGCTCTTAAAAATATATTAAGCCATATAACGGAGGAACGTACTATATGCAACTTTATTGTGCTAGAATATTTGCAATAAGGATGAAAAAAAAAACACATGCAAACTGCAAAACTTAATAAAACAAACATTAATTAACAAGTAAGAAGGCTGTAGCCGAGAAATTCCGACTAGACGATACCCTGAGCTCTATACTATACACGTACAATCAGTGCTTTGCCAGTATGTGTATGTATGTGTACACGCATACTGCATATATTATTTAACTTCAATGTTTCAAATCTTCGGTGTTTCTCAACCGATTTTATTTTATTTTTTCACAGATTGTCATTATTTTGTCTGATGTTTCAAACAACATCAAAGTTATCCGAACTCAAGATTTTATTGTTATCGATCCCATGTGTATATCGGAAACGGGAAGAGTTATCGAAAATCAAAAAAAAAAACTTGAACTGCCTAGGGACTAGGCGAGCTGATGTTTTAAATCTGGACTCTCTAGCTCCTATAGCTATATAGCTCTGAGATCGACGCGTTCATACATACGGACAGACGGACATGGCTATATCGACTCGGCTGTTGATTCTGGTCAAGAATATATATACTTTATGGGGTCGGAGATGCTTCCCTCTGCCTGTTACACACTTTTGCACCATTATACCCTTTTTACCCATTGTTAATGGGTTCAGGGTATAAGAAGTGTTTAAAAGTTATACTATGCCAATTTGTGGCTCCGAGCATTGCTGTCAATAGTTTATTATCGTTGCAATTATATTAAATTAGTTTAAGAAATACTTCATTTTCAACTTTACATGAACTAAAATTCCCTTATGAAAGTTTTGTAGATTCACTTAAACTTTGAACTTTAAATATTAAAGTTAATTTTGCTAACACCAAAAGATAAAATAAAAATGTTTAACAGCTTTGAGTTATGTCAAAAAATCAACACACAAATTCTCAAATAAATAATTAAAAACTAAAGAATTTGTGCAATGTTCAAGTAAAATTGTAATTTCATAAACATAATCGCGGCTAAGCATGCAAAACAACTGATGGCAATTTGGCTTGAATATGTAAACAAACACTTTAAATTGCAATTTAAATTCTGCCAACATAATGGGTCAAAATATTGTATAAGGATCCCTAAACTGATCAAATTTTGCAAATCATAATTGCATACTACTATGTGTGGGTTTTTGAGAGGCGAATGTTGTTAACAAGAACAGTACGAACAAAAACAACAACGATGACAATAACAAAATGTACAATCAAATTGGGATATTTAAATTAATGTCACAAACACACACATACACGCATACATGTACGCGAACAGTTGATGGCACCCAATATTTAGCTATGAAAATGTATGACTACACATACATATGTACATAAATATATATATTTATTCATGATTGTTGCGTTGGTCTTCAACACGAATTGAACTAAGCTTTTCAACTCTACTGTTACAAAATACATACACATATATAAATATATATATACATAAAGTATTTAAAGTTTTCGAGTGGTTGTTATTGTTGTTGTATGTCATATGTGTATAACCATTTAATTAAATGCACGCGTTGACTGCACACCAAAAGCTGAAAATTTACCAAAATTTCAACTGGCTTTTGTTTGGGCATCGAAAGGTAAGGACACGTGTGTCGAAAAGCTGAACATGGTCGAGGAATTATTTAGTCACGTTGTAGTTAATATTTAAGCGCTACAAAGACGTGATGTCATCAATATAAAGCTCTGTCTATATTTGCTGACAGAGTTCAGAGTAAGTTGGAATCCTTTGTTTCATTGCATACATTCAATAAGTAAAGCACATGTATGTAATATATTCGTTTGCCTTTCGGCCAAAAACGGTTAAGACAAAAGCGAAACAAGCAAGCACGCAAAAAAAAAAAAAGCAATGAACTTTACGTATACACAATATTACATATACGCATACATAAGCGTAGCATAGAGCTACTTTAATATGCATATGCGTGGATGAGTATGTGTGTGTGTTTGTGAGTTTTATCCGTTCATGGTTGATTGTATTTGTTGTTGCTGCTGCAGCAGCATTACGCTTTCCCTTAATGAGTTTGCCTTTGATTTGGGCCAACGCGAGTAAGGCTTAAGCCATCCAGGAAGCCCGCTGCCTACAAGCATATGGCACTGCCTGATGCCTCATGTCATAATTTATGCGCAGCCAATGCTCAATTTGATAGGCAACAGCCTGTGACATTCAAACCATTTGTGTATGAGTTGGTTGCCCCATTGTACTCTTAATGCCAGCTGTGTGCTAACTATATATATAGCATATATTTATGCCATGCCATTTACCTTAGAGTGACACGATATGGAAAGTCGATACGTTGTAGTATTAGTACTATATGTATTTGTATGTAATATGTATGTTCTTAATATTGAATATGTTGGTTGACAAAATCACAGATAATTTAATTATGGTTTATTTTCTTTTTCTTTTTTATTATTATTATTTTACTTAATTTCGTTGAAGTTATGCACTTTTTGTTTGTATTGAACCCATTTGTAATTACAAATGACAGCGTATTTAATTTGTTTTTTATCGAAGAGAAGAACAACAAAAGAACAACGTATGCATATATCTGTGTTCAACAGTTGCGGCAAACAGGCGTTTGTTAACTTGGCTCTCCCGCTGAGCGCAGTTAATTTTTTCGTTCACACCACACACAACACATGGAATTTTTGCTGTTGCTGTTGCTGTTTCTGTTGCGTTGCGTTGTGCAATTGATTGATTTTCATTTGAATAAATTCACAGTAGATTTCCTCAGTTGGCTGGCAGTGGCATCAGTTTTTTTTTTTCATTCCTTTTTTGGTTTTGTATCTTTAGCTTTGAATTGAATTTCGATTTGTAAAAGTATTTTTTTTTCAAATACCGGCCACGGCCACGGCGTTGTTGACGACAGTTCAAATTTAATACGCTTGATTTGAGAGACGCGAACACGACACGACAAGAAGCACAACAACAAGATTATATATGTATATAGCAACAGTACAGTAGCAACAACAATTGCAACAGCGGCAACAACAAACACAAAACACAGGACTAAAGCCGCGAGCCTGCCAAAACTAATTGTAAATATTTGCTCAGCGTGCAAACAAATTTGTGTTCTCTGTTGATTTTTTTCTTCTGTGTGCTGCGTTCTCCTTTTATTTACCCAAGCTGGGCGAGGGGTGGAGGGTATTTTTTGTGGATTTTGTTTGTAATTTGCATGGGCTAAAGGTAATACTCGACCATTACGTTTATTAATTTTTGCACAAAATCTCTGTTCTGCCTGGCAGTTTAGTTCAGTCAACTGCACGCGATATGCAGCAAGGACACGCGCGCGCAACAACAAATCACCGGCACGAAATTTGCTCTTGTTGCTGTTTGATATGTGATATGTTCAGATTGATATGGTCGGGAAGAGAACAGTCGCTGTAATAATAGTAACCAATTGTATTGGTAGCTAAGTGTACGGTCGCAATTTCAAACGTTTGCGCCATCTTGCCTTCATCTTAGATCGCATAATTGAATTTTAATTGACTCCACGTTGTTTTGGGGTTTTGTTATTGAGGGGGGATGGCGTCTTTACGGTTCACAGTTCACTTGTACATTATGCAAACAAAATAATGGCATAAATCACTTTCGGTATTTTTTTTTGCGGCTAAACTCGCACAATGGCTTCATTTACGCCTGACTTTGGGCTCACACATAACCGCCGCTACAATACACGATACAACAACGACAACAACGACGATGAAGAACGAGAGTTTGGTACGAGAGGACGCCCGAGTTGGAGCGCGACTTCAGCTTGGTTGTGGCAGTATGAAAAAATTGGAATAGCGTCGACACTGCCGTACGCACATGTTAACTGTTTGCGGCACCGAACGCGACTGAAAAGGTAAACGCACTCGTCTCGGCCAGGCCCAAAGCCGTTAGCCAAATCACAGCCACAGCACTGAACACACAATCATACACAGCACCAACACTGCTGAATTGTCGAGTCGCCTTAGACAACGCAAAACAACTTCGTCCCTTACAAACGCTGAATACAACACACAGAGAGAGGGCACAGCGAGAGCATAAGAGTGCAATCCTTGAGTTAAATCAGAACTCACCCTTGAGCACTTGCCGGTTGAGCCAAACAGCGAGAACTGAGTTAAACGAATTGAGTGGCGAGCTCTAGCTGCTGAATATGTCCGCTACGTGTTAAAGTGGCGCCTTTTAAGGCTGCAATGGTGAAATTGCTTTAGGTGTGTTGAAAAGCTCTTGAAGTTGATATTTCAACACAGCCGTTACTAGTTGAATGGTTCAAGTAGACGATTGCTACACTTTCGGGTACTTTTACGAGTTTGTCCAAGAGTTCGAGTAAAAATTTAAGTGCGGCATATGGTCACTTGCCTTTTGATGTGCCGCCCTTATAAATTTCCCAAAAATACAATCATTTCAACTTCGACCCCCAATATTAAAAACATGTGTGCTGCTTTTTTTTGCTTTTGTTACAATAATTATTATAAAAATGTAGAATGCGTAAAATTGGCCGCCGCACAAACTTACCTCAAAGTGGCCACCAATTATGGAACCAGCCTGACCAATATACAACACCGAGGCAGAAGCAAAATTCAGCTCGAAGGGATCTCGCACGACCGACGATGTGTTGCGCACGATGCAGTCATAATAGAAGACCACTTTGTCGCTGTACACCTGAAATGCAATCGAACTCCATTTGTCTGGCACATGAGTAACCGCAAAGCTGGCCAGTTTGCGGCCAGCACTCTGGTCGGGCTGTGCATAGACAAGCGTCACATTGTAGATGTTCTTAACCACCGGTGAGAGGTGGACGCCCAACTGCACCACAGTGTCGAAGGGATTCACAACGCTAAACAGATAGCCACCCTTCAGGGAACTTTGTCGGTAGGTGATAAATATGGCGAAATCATTGAGCTTCTCTGGTAGCACCACTTGAAACGTTGATTTGACATCTGCTGTCGAGAGAAGCTTAAAGGTGGGAAAGCTATCCTCCCCCGCCACAAACTCAACGCCATTGTACTGATTGCTGTTCATTATGTCCGTCAGCGCATATTCGCCGAGTGCATCTTTAAAAAATTTTAAATATTTGTAAATTTTTATGGATTTGGCTTAAAAGTATGCAGTGACAAAGCTCTGTCAGCGCATGTTAAATAAATGCCTAAAAGCATGCAACGGTTTTTTGTGCAAACACTTTTACAATTGCCACTTAACTGTTAAGTTTGACAAGTCTTGGTAGAAATCGGCATAAAATATTCGCCGATAAATCTCGGATTAATATTTACCTTTGATGTTTTGGCCCATTAGTTCAATGGAACCAAAAACTGAAGCTACATAGGGCAAAGCCAGCCAAACGATGAACAGAATCGAACGCATTGTGGGCGGTTGGAATACTGCAAAGAGAAAGAAAGAGAGATTAAAATGATTTCAAACAGTTAAACACTATTATTAATAACCATACGATTCGTCTGTTCTATATAGCCAACGCTTTGTTCCTGCTCAAGTGCTAGGTTATTTATGAACCCACAGACACTTCATCTACTAGTCGCAATAATAGGTAACATGAGTTCGAAAAAAAACGGGCCGCCCCCCGTGAAGAGTCATTTGCTCAGCTGCAGGTCTGCAAGCGCCTGCAGACTGCACTTGCAATTAGGAATTGTGGGTGGATTCATTGCCTCATTGTCAAGCACACCTGCATTGTAGCCTAAGACCCCCCCCCCCCCCACCCTTTCAAACCGCAGGAAGCAAGCTAGAAGCCAAACAATTTTGTGGTCGTTTTGCAAATTGTGGGAGACCAAAAGCGAAAAAACAAAAAACGTCAATGCGTCACTGTTGCACATGCGGCACAACGCAAGTTGTAAACGTATGACGAGACAATGGCTGGTAGTCAAGCCTATGTCTAAATTAATGACAATTAGAAGTGGTGCTGAACGACCAAATCGTCAGATTTTCATTAAACCTTGAGTTAAGATAAGCAAACGAGTTCTATTTTGAAAAAGACACACCCAGATGGTAGAGTTCACGACAAAAAAAAAAACAAAAGAAACAAAATGTCAATGGGATCAAGCAACAAATTGCCCATAAACAAAATTGTCAACAGTGTACTTGTAGCAACTCAATAAATCATTATAATTTTAGGGCTTGGCTCATTTTGGGTAATTATACATTCCGGCCGCTGTTGTTTAAACTCTATTTGTCATCACACACTCCAAACATGCATTTGCTGCTGCTCACTTAACTCGGAGCTCATAATCTAATACAAGCTAATGGGCGCCATTTCACATATATAACGATACAGATGTTTGTTGCTGACCTTAAATTGTCTGTGGATTCAGGCAAACAATTAATATTTATCAAGTTTACATGACGAGAGCCGAGGCAAGACATAAGCATCAAATGAATACTATGTCATACACGCATGCATGAAAACCAAGAGGGGGGCGAAAGGGGTGAAAGTGTCTTCACTTTCACGCATATTGTGTCTGAATGTATGCAAATGACTTTCAATTGTGGATTGCGGCGTGATGTAAAAGTTTTTTATTCTGTTCTATTAATTAAGCACACATTTATTTGATAACATTTTGATGATGCTAATTCTTGAAATGTTCTTCCTTAAATTCAAATGTGTTAAAAGTGAATAATGATCTGAAATTGTGAAATTTGTTTAATTAACACTCAAACAAGATGTCAAAATACAATCATGACGAAGAACATCTTAATTTGAAATAACCAAAGGCGAAAAAAATGTGAAAAAGTTAACTTTTTTAATTTATTTTATTTTTAGTTATTAAGGCTTACAATGTTCTATGACTTGTCAATTAACTTTAATCAAACATAAATATGATTAAAGTTACTTCAAGTTTCTTTAAGGGTAAAACAAATGAAAAGAAATTTCGTTTACATTTGACACTTGCAAGCCAAACAGTTTATGAATTTCAAGCGGCATTTGTATAAGTCTGTTAGCAAACAGCCATCAGCGAGTTAAAGAGTTCTAAACTTGGATTATTTGTCACATAATGAGGCAAAATTTATGCAGTACACAGACACAAACCGCCCGGGCATGCATGTGTCTCTCTGTCTTTGTGTCTTTCTGTCTTTCTGTCTGTTTGTCTGAAGGGCATGCCTGAGGCGCCCCAAGAACTGAGTTTGGGAAGTGTGTGGAAAAATGTTTGCTTTTGGGATGGATCGCACGTAACGCCGATTAGTAGGGCCTAACCTACAAATGACAGCACCAGCGCCAGCGGCTGAGTAGGCGTGGCCAAAAGACATAATGTATATATGTATGTGTGTGTGTCGTTAGTTTTTGTTATTGCCCAACGGAAAACACTCGAACAATTTATGAGTCATTATGATTTTCCGTTGCCATTTATGTGCGTGTGTACTTTAGATTCCTGATTTATGCCATATGCCGTATGCGATCCATCAAACCGAAAAAAGATTTTGATTTCATATCAAATATAACAAATCAGAATAGATGATTTCCAATATATCGGAAACTGAAAGTCGTAAAAAAAAACCAACGCACTTTCACATCAAATCCAAAAGTCGTCAGAAGAACGCAACCAAAGCCAAAAGCAAGAAGAAGAATACCCAAGAAGGGTAAAAAGACAAGACAAGGCGAGCGCAAAAGGAAAATCGAATAAAAATTTATTTTCAATAGTAAATCGGCTCAATATGACTGCGGGCCAACCAACCAAACAATAAAGGGCGACGCGTGTGTGTGTGGGGTGGGGGTGTGGAGGCAAATGTGTGCCAGTATGTCAAGCCAAACGGCAGCAACAGCAACCCCTTGCCACTGCCACACTGAGTTGCTGCACGATGAGTTGTTGCCCCTAAGTGAACTATTAGCTCTGTTGATTTTTTTATTTTCCAATTTGTTGTACCAAGCAACAGCTGTTCGTTGCGGGGAGGGGAGGTAATGATGTGGGGTGGCTGGTCGCGGGGTTGGGGTAGGGGTAGGTGGTGTGGCTGGGAGGGGGGGGGGGGGGGTTGGGGGGTGTTAGCCCCAAAAAATGCGATGAAATTTCGTTCGACGCTTTTGTTAACGTTTATTGCCCTTTGTTTTGTTGTTGTTGTTGTTGTTGTCGAGCCGCAATTCGTTTTGTTTGATTTAAAAGATTTGCATGCTAAATTTGACTTTATTTGTTTTCGTTTTCGCTTTCGTTTTCTTTTTTTAGAGGCCTACTCACACACGCAAACGCACACACACACATTCACACACACACACACGCACACACTCACACGCACACACGTCAAAAAGTTTGACACTTGGCAGATGCTTTTCGAACTGTTTTGCATGTTAACAATTTAAGTGCCACAAATTCAAGGTGGAAATATTTTCCAAAGAGCTTTGCATAAATCAAACGGCGGCTTAAGCCGGTCGCCACTTGCCATTGCAACATCCCAATCAGAGCATCAACCCGCATTTGAAACCTAGTCGAGGTTTAAGCTGTGTCTTTCAACTGTTGCACGCAACCCCATAAACGTGCACTATGTCAATCTGCATAACGATAAAAGCTAAGCAAAAACATATAATAACAACAAAAACAACAAGTAACTTGATATCTGCACACAAAATTTACGTGTTAAGAGCATCTTTATAGCCCCCAAACAAAACCAAGAGCTTGATAGCTTGACTAGTGTGCTAATAAATAATTAAAGTCATGTTAAAGCACTCTCATAATCGTGAGCGTAAAATAAAAAAAAATATATAAAACTGGCCAGACGAACTCATACTAGTCATGCAGTTATTGAATAAAGCTGTTCGAAAAACTGTTCAAATTCAAAAACAATTCGATTTGAGTGCTCAAAAATTATATTTGTGCGTTTACCATATTGATTTCCTTTAAATTCCAATGGCTTATTTCGTTTGATTTCGTAGAATTCAACAACACCAAATTGCTCAAGTTACAAATTCACTTGAATTCGAATACAATAAATAAAAACGTTCAAATTTTGGCAAACCGGAAACTAATTGAGCATAATTTATAATCCACGCATTGCTCATAGAATTATTTTTAGTGCTAGCGAAAAAATGTTTTGAAATAATAATCATTATTGATTGCATCATTTGGGCAATTTATAATCTTTTGATTATTTTGCAATACCGCCTAAGTAAAGTTTCGTATATTGATTTAATGGGGTGTGTTCGAGGAGTGTATGCAATTATACAAATAAACGTTTATATATACATATTTCCGTAGGTTTGTTGACTTTATTTTATAGTTCTTGTACTGATTTTTGCATATTTTGTTAGTGGGTTAACACCTTTTTAAGCAATGACGACCTAAATCGGTTTGCAACGGCATAAAAATTAAATAAGACGTCAGTTTATTAGGCAAAACAATATAAGACACAGGGAATGACATAGAAACGACTGGCGGATCGGCAAAATAGCGCACAACAAAATCAATTCATAAACACAAAAACAAAAGAAAATGGCACAAAGCGATCCAGCTCCAGACTATTTCTATATACATCTATGCTTCAGCAATTAGCCGCATACAAGCAAACAGCAAAAACAGCAGCAGCAGCAGCAGCAACAGCTCCCGCTACAGAAGCAGCGAAGTATTTATATTCCCTTTCTTTTTCAGTTTTTTTGGTAGACGCAACAGCTGCCAGCAAACCCAGAACAGAATTCGTCGTCTGCCGCCTGTTGTTTGGTGGCGATTTAAATAATCTTCAAGCGACGAGTGCTACTCATGTTGCACTTAGTGCTGTGGCAAGGCAGCAGCAATGTGCAACACGTTGTCGCAACCAGCACAACAGTATACAAGAAGAAGTTCAATAAATGATCAGTCAAAGGATTGACTTCGGAGTGGGTTGGAGATTGGGGAAGTGGGGATCGATGCGAATGATGAATGGGGTGTGTGCCGAGTCATCATCATGTTCTTTATTGCTGTCATTATAATGTGGCGTGCTGTTTGCTTTGTTCGTTGTTGCCAATTGCATTTTGGGCATCTTTTCGTTCTTACTTCGTTAACCGATAAGGCACATTTCTTCCCATTTTAGGCAACTGAACTCTTCTCACCTTAACGCTTTAAACTCGAAGAGTGCATTGACACACACTTAAAATTCAAGGTTAACGTGAGGGCCAACTCTTGTTTGTTGTTAGATTCGTTCGGTTGCTTTGCGTGCATGCTCTCTTCATCTCTTCATATAGACATACAGAAGTAAGTAAGTAGTCGGCTCGTGGTAGTCTGGCAGTTAGCCAAGCTAATTGTGACTTGAAATGGGGCAAAAGTTCATTAAATGCTGGCGACCAAAAATGCACTTAGCTGCCGTTGAAATGTCCAAATATACTATCTACTATATTCAGCAGCGCCTTCAAATTCCAAAATGCATTAAAATTATGAAAGCCAAAAGAAAGCGCCTGGAAGCTAATTATAAATAGTTGAAAATACATTAATGCAGACATATTTGTTAACTTTATATCATTAAATTGGCGACAAACCGCTTATAGTCGCTTTTAATAAGCTCTTAATTCGTGCGGGTGATTATTATTAATAATCAAATTATTTGGTTCTTTGAAGAAGCGCAAGAGAACAAATATTTATTGAAAGCTTTCATTTGCCTTTATTGCATCAATATTGTTCCATTAAATTCATGAGTTTGATAAAATATTCAAGTGTTTAATGGAACCTGTTCTTAAAAGATTCCTTAAAGTTAGAACAATTTCAGACCAGTTTAAAAAAGATTGTTGAAATACTTCTAAATACAAAATGTCATTGCCAACAAGGCTATTTAAACGCATAGTCTAGTCTACTGCCTGGCACATGCGAAAGTTTGGCTAATATCCAGATGCCACAGGCCATGTACACGTATGTATGTATGTATATGAATGGCTGCGTTTGTTTTAGGCCCGTTATCAACGTGGTTGCAGCACAGAACAGAAGACGCCTTCGTGTTGAATGAAACGAAACAAAACGAAATCGAAACACAACCAAAATAGATGGGGTAGATTCGCATTTGACTGAAGTTGATTGGCAATCTATAGCTGTCATCGATGTTGAACTGGCCAAGGCAATAAGCGAGAAATATTCTATTAGCTGACTACGGAAGTTAATACTCATTTGGCTGATGAAAGTGATTGCTTGCGTCGAATGGGCAGAAATAAAGCACAACAGCCTGGAGGGACATTGGAGCAGTGATTGGGGGGAGGGGGGGTGGGTGTATAAGTCCTGCTTCAAGGGTCAAGCACCTAGTTGACGAGTGGCACTTGATTGCCTACAGTGCCCATTCATGTGCGACAAAATTTGCCACTAGAAAGAAAGGATAATGAGAGAAGTGTAGTGTATAGTGTTGAGACTAGAATTGGCGGCTGGGTCGAGCAGGAAACGGAAGTTATTTCACGATGGGTGACGATAAGTCACATACACAATTCGAGTGGGACGCCACACACAATATGCCATCGAGCCATTAAGTTAGTCAAGTGTTGACTTTTTTTTCTTTCTCTCATCAACGGAGATTAATTGAAATCAAAGCACGAATGTTGCCAGGCACACTTACACACACACACATACACACACATCGCAACAAGTGTTGCAAAATGACGTGTCCCAAGATAATGATGTACTTTAACAAATATGTACATACGTGAAAAATGCGGCTGATTCGTATTCAGTTCATTGTCACAAGCAAAGTCACATTACATACCCATAATATATGATGAAAAACAGATTACAATAAAAATTATTTAATGTACTTCTCTTTCTCGGTATTCATAGACTATTTTTATATTCTTCGTATTCAATTTGTTACACATGTTCACAACAAGTATACTCATCTTTGACAATTTAGGTGATAAGCAGCCAAGTGGCGGCAAGACACTTAAAAGCTTCCTCGGGCAGCAAATTAATCTGCACAACCCGGCTGACTTTGCAACCAAGCGTATATATATATATACATAAATATAATATAGTATGTTTTTTAAGAGTTTTCGCAATCAATCGAGAGTTTTATTACGAGCTATGATTAAACAGAATAACTTAACAATTTTCAAAAGTATGCCGTTGAGCTATTTTTATGCATTTTACTGCGGTCAAATCTTGAAATCTGACGACAAGTCATCAAACGCATATATATATATATATGTATATAAATTCTAAAAATATGTAAACATTCGCATTGACAGCTACATGACAGGCCATGCTTATGAGTCTTAAGAGACAATGAGGAGAAAGCTATCGACATTCTTTAGAGACATATTTTAGAGTTCCATCTAAATGCATCTTAATCTTTAATTATATCGACTACCCAAGAAACCATTTTGTTCATAAATACGATACGATAAACTCATGAAAACCTTTTTGTATATTCTTTAGTTATTTTGTTATCTTTCCATTAAATTTGCATAATGCAAACATAGTTAAAATAATCACTAAAACGAAAAACAACATCGTTTTCATTCAGTTGTAACAAAGTGATTTATTCGCAATTTTATGACTTTGATAACTGTGCTTTAATCACTGCGCTGACAATGTAAATACAGTCTAGTCCATCCCACAGATAAACAAGTTTAGTCCGCAAATTAGACATGTATGTATGTCACAACTGCAAATACTACTACTACTACTAGTACTAGTAATACCCATTATGTCAAATTGATGTCCAATAAATGCGTTTGCATAACTCGCATAAATTGCACAGGCTGACTGCATAACTGCTTCATAGTTTGTTAGTTAAAATCATAAATAGCTGGAGGACAACCACAATCGCCAGCAGCTGAGTCGCCGGCCGCAAGTCGTTTTTTGGGTTCACATCGAATTTATTTGTTGCAACATTTAACAAAAACAAAAAAAACAACCTCATGCAAAAGATTTACGACAATTTATACACAATAGACATATGTGTATATATTTTGTGTGTATATATGTATATTTATTTAAAAAGCTAGCACTCGCTACTGAATGTTTTTGTTTTTATCAATCGCCATCAAATCGGGCTCAAATCTTTTTGTTGATCTGTGTGCCAAGTTGGAATGCCGCCAAATCAAATAGGCGCCAGACAAAAAACACACTCACAATGCATGACAATTAATTAGGTTTTGGCACGAGTGCCTGAGCTTTAAGCCGGTTCAAATCGTTGCCAAGTCATTTTGCTAATTGTCTCGAATTCGATTCGAGTGGCAAGATAAGCGTACCAAAAATATATATATATATATATTAAACAGGTTTTCGAGACTTACTAACGCTTAAAGCTAAGCTGTTTTGTCGACGTTTTAATAAAAACTAAATTAACTTACTTTGTCGCACTTATTTTTGTGGGCGGGTCAAATCGACGGCGCCTGCTCAGGTGACGGCACTAAACGTTCATGCATAAATTAATGAACTATTATTACGTTTTTTGTAAAATTGAGCGACAGCTGTCAAGCACGCAATAATTGGTTATTATCCGTATCAGGTTTCCAAGGAGTTCAAATTAGTAGAGTTTAATTGCAAGTATTTAAAACGACAGGCGATTTGAGTATATGAGTTTATAGAACGCAAACATTATTATTTGCTAGCATTGTTTTCAGTTTGCTTTTGTTTTATTGTAACCATAAACATAACTTGTTGTCCATATCCTTAAACAATGCCCATTGTTCGAAACAAAGAGGAATGAACAAAACAGTGCGTAGGCTGACGTGGAGCAATCCCCAACAACAACCACAACAACAACAGCATAAACAACATTCAAATGTATTCGATTCAGTTCAGACAGAGGCACAATCATTTACTTACAGTAATATGTTTCTCTTTTAAATGCCTGGAACTAGGAATGGAATGAAAATTAAATGAAGCATTCGCTTTTTGTGAAGGTCAGTCAGCTCGTAATGGAATGCCATATCGAAATTTTAAGTTGTTTCATATTGAAAAAAGTACATACTATAAGCGTAGACATATTTCAGTTAATTTGCACAAACATGTTGACCATAAGCACACAAATGTCTTATTTAATGTTGCCGATTTGTTGCACTTAACAATTAGTAAGAGTGTTTTTTTGTTTTTTCTTTCGAAATTAGCAATTAGCAGAACAACAAATTTATACAAAGCAAAGGGGCTTGAAAGGCGTCAAAACTTACAATAATCAACAAATTAGGATACAAAAAAATGATTCAAGCTTAATGTTTGTACAAAAATGTAAAGAAAAACACATTAAGTAACGCTCTAATGCTTTAAAGCTTATTATAATTATGTTTTAAACTTTTAAGCAGAGCAACATTTAAAATTAAACAAAAATGTGTTCGTTTCAAAGGCAAAAGACCTCTCGATGATGTTTATTTTTTCTTATTTAGTAACAAACCTTGTTGAAAAAGGTTTATCATTGTTCATCAACCACCTATCTAAGCTATTTAATGTTGTAAGTTTCTGAAAACCTTTTTCATAGCACATTATTATCGCCCACCTAATCGTGGGAATCAAAAACTATAAAATGCAGCTGTTAGTTAATGCTAATCAAGGTCCTAATACGCCTACAAAACATTTAAAGTGACTTCATGCTCATACATAATAAACATTTCTGAAAAATCTCTTTACAACATTTATGCGCATAATGTTTAAATTAAGTATTGATGTATGTATGCACAAAATGATCTGCAGTGGACAACTGAATGGTGGTTTGATTCACCCCAAAAAAATAAACCAAAACCTGTTACTGCATTTTGAGACTCATATTATTTGCCATCTACTTTTTGTGCAGTAGCAATTTAGCCAGAAGGCTCAGCAGTTTTTTTTTTGCCTATGTGCACATGGAGAGAGATGGAGAGGGGAGTGGTGTTGAGGGAGTTGTGTGTTTTTAATGAATTAAAATTGTGAATGCGTCAAGCAACAAGTTGTCCAATTTGCCAAGCATGTTTCTAATTTGAATATAACTCAGTTCCCCTTCCCCTTTCCTTACCCCAACCCTGACACATGCAGATGTGACCCAATTGGTAGCTTGTTATTCATTGTTGTTATTGTTGTATTCTAGGCGCACGCCGTGTGCCATTTGTGTATTACAACATTGTTAATTTTCTGTGTTCTCTTCGGTTGTCGTCACTTTCAGCTGAGTCAGACCCTTTTCCCCTTCTTCAAGGCGTGACAGCATTTAGCCAAGTGTCATCGGGCGCAAACAATAAGAAGAAGACGAAGAAGACGAAAAAAACTAAAGAGAGCGCGCCAATTTGAATGTAAATTTTATAATTGTATATTTTCGCTTTCAATGAGAGCTTCAGTTCATACTCTGTCTGACTCATAAATGCTGTCAAGTTCTAAATGCGATTATTACGAACAGCATCTAGTTCTTTATCTTCTACCCTCTCTCTTTCTTTGACTCTCTCTCACTCTCTCTCTCTCTCTCTCTCTCTTTCTGCTTGATTAATATTTTTTTATCATCAAGGCACGTAGCCACATTTAATGGGTGGGGGAGTGGGAGGGAAATATGGATCGTAGCATCCCTTCATTTGCGAATTGGCACAAACACTGTTTATTTGTGTAGAAGTTGCCGGGTTTTTGTTGGCTATATGGATGGACATATAGTATGTTTCTATATAACCCGCGGGGAATGTCTGAGACCAACATCCAACTAATTTCAGTTGTTGTTGCTTTGTTGCTTTTGTTTTTGGTGACTTTTTGTATAGATGTTTCATCATGTGTCCCACATCAAAGTACATTTGTTTTACAAATGCTGCTGGCTGACAGCAGCAACAATGATCCCAAATGTTGTGTTGCATGTGGCACAAGAGTCACAAATTCATGTTGTACCAGTTCCTGTAAACCCTCCACCCCCGAAAAGAGACCAAGAAAACGTTACAAATATTAATCAAGTCGTAATTAATAATCGTTAATCTAAGCTAAATCACAATCACAATCTTCCGTTAATTAAATAAGCAATTTAAGCAATTATGTTCAAACATTATTGTTGCACGGTACTTAGGCCGCGTTACTAGTTAATAACAGGTTACAAACTGTAGATACTAATCTGAGATAACTAAATCACATTGAATGCCTTCAGGTGCAACAAGAAAAACAACTCAAATATCTTTAAAAACAAAACAACAATATACTATTTGACTTTGTCATGCGAGTTAAAGTAAATATTAACGAGTTAAAGTAAATATTAACAAACAAAAATGTGAATACATTTTTTTTATCTATTTATGTAAATATGTATGGGCATAGTAAATCGTTTTAGATTTCGTAAAATCACAGTTACGAGCATCCGTCGGGGTTTTGCTTCCGATACGCTATACCCTATATAACTATGAAGAGAGTGATGACAAGGGGTGTACCTGATTATGAAGCTATATGCAAATGTTATTAAAGAAAGTTAAGAGATAATGATTTATGACCAGAAATGGCATGTTTCGTGGATTTTTATTATATACAAAATGTTGCAAAGTATTTCAAGAAAAAAACACTTCAACTATACTATAAATGTCTGAAAGAAACAAATATTGCTTACTTAATGTAAAAGTAATGAAATTATTTATGAGTTTTGAGACATTCCTTAGTCAAACAGAACAGAAGCTAAATGAAAATTATTATTTTGTCTTGAACTAGAAATTCTACGAAATGCCTAATAAAATATTACAAATAATACATAACCAAAACATTAAAGGGTGTTCATAGTCGATGTGTATTGTAAGTTTTTGTTATTTTTTAAATGCAAATATTATATGTGTACTCTTAAATAAGACGCTCAAATATGCATAATTTATTTGCAACTGGTTGTCGCCGTTTCCTCACACTTTTCTCTGTCTCTCTGTCTCTGTCTCTCTCCCTCTCACTTTCGTTGTAAGTTTTTGTATTTTGTGTTTGTCTTTGGCTCTTTTGCTGTTTGCTGTTTGCTGTTATTGCTGAATGAATGAATGAATAAATTGATAGGAACATGCGAAATGAGCAAAAGATACTGCTGCTGCAGCCGCGACAAATAGACAAATATTAAAAAACTTCAAAAATGTAAATGAAATTTGCATAAGTTAGCAAAATAAAATTAGCGTATTGTACGTTGCTAGGTAAATATCAATTATAGGCAGGAAAACATGAATCGTTTTCTTTAAAAGATCGCCAAGCAATAAATTTGTGTTTTTATGGTAACTGACTTCAAGTGCTTTTATCCATTAACAAGGCTAAACGAATTACGTGACCAAAAATTTGGTCTTTTAATCTCTTTGTGTTTGACTTACCTCAGTTCTGATATCTCTATATACTATATATATATATATATATGTATGTATGTTTGTGTGCCGAGGCTACTTGTGGATATCTCTCAATCTTCTGTTTGTGTGATTCTAATGCTGCATATTTTTGAGTAGCAGTTTCCGAACCCGGATCCGTACCGCGCTGTCAGCCGTCTCGGAGGTGGTGATGACACGGATAAACGGATAAACGGATTCACAGATGCACGGATGCGGTTGACTTTGACACTGTCTGCAAAAAAACACACGTTCCTTTTTTTTTATTTGTATTTACACTTTTCACATGGCAGACGCCGCTGCAAAAGTTTAGAAATCGAAAACTTTTTTGTATTGGAAAATGGTTAATGGCCTTTGGATATTAAATACAAACACTATCACACACACACACACACGTTGTGATCTATGTTTTAGCCACAATGGAATGACATTGGCATTGAAACGTCACTAAAACCATTTATAAATTTTGCATTTCACTGATTCATTTTATTTATTATTTTTTTGTGTAAGACAAAAGCTGCTGACAGACGTCCGTTGATATGAAAACAAAGATGCGACAATTGAGAGAGGAAGTATTGCACTAAAGAAATGAATGCACAGAAGCAAAAACAGCACAAGAACGGACAAATGCATATAATCAGCAACAGCCGGCAAAATTAAACACAAACACACACACACACACACACACAGACAGACACACACACATGCACTATTGCAAGTATTGCAAACGAAAATGAAATTGAAACATTAAGCTGCACTTTGAGAAACGGAACGGAAGAAACACCAGAAGAAACACAAAAAATACGAACGCACGCCGTTAAAGCCGTTGGGCACAGTTAATATTTCGCGTGTGTCCGCCTACGAAGCGACCAGCTGAACGTCACAAAACAGACTGAGACTGAAGCGCCAGCGCCAGCGCCGAACAAAACGTTGGGCTTCTGCAGCACAAAAGCTGCGACGCTGACGACGACGCCGGAGTTGACGTTAACGTTAACGTTGACGCTAGCGGCTTTTTATTTTGCGGATGATTTTTTGTGTTTTATGAAATTGTAAGGCAATAAATGTGTGTCATTTGTAAATATATTATACTTGTTGATAATTCAAAACAGAATTATTCAAACATTGCACAATTCATTCTTGAAGCTGGTCAAAATTCGCTAGAAACAAACAACTTCCGCCGCAAAGATAACAACATTACGCATGTGTGTGCGTATGGGGAGCTGTTATTAATTACTATTACTGATGCCCATTTGTTTTGATCCCAAAGGTATTAAAATATTCACACAAAACTGGCAAAGCCGAGTATAATACGCAAAACCTGAAAACAGAAATTAATCGAAACTATTTCTCTCTATATAAAACAAACATATTAACTCAACGCACCTGTGCCGTATCTAAAATTCTATAAATAATTTGAAAAGCAGTTGATACAAATAGCTAAGGGTGGCTGTGCCCAACGCAAAGGGGCTGGGCTGGATGTTATGGAGTGTTGGGCGTAAGCACAAAATGCCGGAAAATAGCAAAACACATTCATACAAGTTGTTGACGCCAAGCAGGCGGGAGACTGTACGGGAGAGTGAGACAGAGAGAGCGAGACTAAGTAAGCCGGCAAATGACGTCGACGTCGACGTTGACGCAGCAGCAGCAGCAGCGTTGCCATTAGTGTTGCCATCACATCACACGTGTCGAATACGCAACATTGCCGGCCAATGCAACGTTTTACTTTGCATGCGTGTCTGTGTGTGTGTGTGTGTGTGTGTTTGTTATCAGGCGAAACTTTATGTTAAAACATTGCTCTTTTATCGTTGTTTGTGCTTGTTGCCAATGTGCATTGTCATCTTTGAGCCCTGTTTTTTTGTTGTGCTTGCTTTCGTTTGTCGGCTGCCAATTGTTTATTCAAGACAACCAACCAACAATGGCGACCAACTGGTGCCTATTGGCCGGCCATCTAATGTGTTACTACCTCTATCCTCCCCTCTTCCCACCCTTTAGCCACTCTTTCTGTATGTTTGTCTAGCTACTTTGTGTTACCCTGCAATTGGAGTGTAAATAATTAAAAAACAATTTTTTAAACCGAAAATATTAATACCCTTATAATTAAGTTATTTTCATGCGATCGATTTGAATAACTAAAAACAAGTTATGAGAACCAAAATTTCAACTAAATTATTCAAAATAACTTATGCAAAGCATTTAACAACACGTGACAAGTTTACAGGGTACCTCTACGGCTTCTACCCTTTGCGCGAACAGGCCTATTTGTTATTGCTGCTGTTGTCAGCCATGCCCTTCTCCCCCACCACACATCCTCCTCATTGCATTTTCCGTTTGGTTCCGTTGTTATCATGGATGTTGTCGGGCGAGCTTAAACGGCTTTCAGCGCCACTTTCTGAGCCATGTCATGTCATCTGGTTAATAGCCCGAGCCACTGACTGGCCTCGCATTTTTTCACACGCTTTATTTTATTTGTATTTTAAAGTAGTGTAAGTACAAAATACACACACACACACAGGTACATTTATTGCTCTTAAGAAAAAACAAATGTGCTTAAGACATTTTTGAGTGCATTAAGTGCACCTGTTGCTCGACTCCAAAAGGTGCAAATAAATATACATAATAGAATTTCAAAACTCCAACTCGAACACAACATTAAGCAAATTGAGTTTTAGGCCAACAAAAGCAGTTGGCAATGTCAGCTTAAACTTGTTCAAACATCTTTTTGTCTGATTTGCATTTACAAAGCTTAAATGTAAATCAACGCAAACAATAAAAAATAAACAGAACAACAAAAAAAATAGTATTGCAAATGCTTATTCAATTATCTGGCCAAGCATCGACAAGTATGAAAATCAAACAATTGCGATTGTGATTTAATCTTAAAACAACAAAATCAACTTTAATACGTATAACATTTACATTTGATATTTTTGAACAGATTCGAAGCACTTTCGTCTTTATTAGATAAAGCGAAACCGGATCGATAATCAAATGCTAATCGATTGCTTTGTTTTTCTTAATGATCTACTTTAATTGGTTTATCTAATATCACTGGCTAAATCTTAAAAGGTCTAAGCCGCAGCAGTTAAATTATCTTAGGTTCATTAATTTTAAATTTAAAACAGTCATTTAATTTGCAAGGGAACAATTTTTACAGAAACGGCAACTTTCTATTAAAAATATCCTATCGGCATCCTATATAACATGGTGCCATCTAGTGCATTTAATAAATAATACTGGGTACAGTATACACGAAATTCCACTAATCAAACAATCATTTTGCCGCTAGGGTAATTCAACCAATTCGCTGGGTTTGATTCTCGACTATGGCTGGAGAGTGTTCTCATTATTTTATGAAAGTCCTTCAGCTGGGTTTGATACTCGACTACGGCTGGCGAGTGCTCTCACTATTTTAAGAGTCCTTCAAGTATGTTGATGTCTTAGCTAAGTGCGCTTCGTTTAGTTGGTACGAGAATTTATATTATATATATAAATTATTTTATATTATTATTTTATATATATAAAAGCAACTAAAGCTATTTGGATTTGAGTTTGTACCAAAAAGTTGTTTTTTGTTTATTAACAATTTCTATACAAACATTCTTAGATGTACGAAATGCATTTGTTTTTGCCTAATTAAATAATAACAAATTGAGTTAGAAAACTGAAAGATGATATAAAAATGTATAAAGAGTTTTGGGCTATTGTCTGTTGTGAGTCAACGAAAAACAGTTAATAGTATATATAAATTGAGCTTATAACAAATTGGGGGCTATAAGCAGCCAATGCCAAGTACATATATATATATATATATATGAGTGTGTGTGTGTGTGTTTGTGTGTGAAATCAACTATCCGGCGACCACAGCTTAAAGGTGCGATCGAACGATGTCGTCGCTATATACTGCGAATTGGGCGAGACATCAACGGCGATGACTTTGTTATCATGACCCTGAAGCGTCTTGAGCGGCTGCCACGTCTTGTTAGACCAGATTTTAGTGGTCGAATCGTAGGAGCACGTGACTAAAAAGCTTCCACTATCCTGCTGATACTTCACATCCGAGATGAGATTTGTGTGTGCTGGAATTGTGTAGACTGGCTGCCGGCGACGCAAATCCCAGATCTTGCAGGTGTTGTCCTGGGAACCGGTTGCTATGTGAAATCCATTTGGCGAGAAATCCACTCCGAAAATGGCACCTAAGTGACCCTCGAGGAACATAATGCAACGACCGGTGCGCAGATCCCAAACGCGTCCAAAGGCATCCAATCCACCGGTGACTAAAACACTGCCATCCGACTGATAGCTGAGGCAGTGCACCGGTTTGGCATGCCCCTCCTGATGCAGCACCTCTGTCTTCTGCTCCAGATCCCACAGACGCCACGAGGAGTCGTAGCAAGCGGTGGCCAGAAAGCGACCCGATGGATGAAATGCCACTTTGGACACGCGATGCGGCATGTGTCCGGTTATGTCTGCAATCGATTCCTCATTGCCAAAGCCCCATAATTTGACGGCACCATCGTGCCCACCAGACGCCATGGCCACCACATTCTGTTCATCCAGCTTGACACCCGGCCGAAGAGCAACGCCACCCACATAGCTAGCATGACCACGCAGTGTTTGCTTCAACTCGCAGTTCGGCACACTCCAGAGCTTACACAACCCCGACCACGAAGCGGTCATTAGCAGGGAAGAATCCTCATTAAAGGCAACACTGCTCACCGGTCTTGTGTCACCTACCTGGGAACAGAGTGGCGCCAGTGATTGTAGCTTCTTTTGCATTTCGACCATGCGACCGGCTCGCGTTGCACTAGGCACCTCTTGCGCGTCTTTCGCGCGATCCAAACGGTCCCGAGCACGTGGCAGCGAGTAATCCGCCAGCCAGAGACGCGCCACACGCAGCGTTTCCGGACCCTCGTGGTACCACGTGACCTCTTGTTCACGTTGCTGCAGTTTGCGCTCTTCCTCCTCCGTTTGCTTCTGTTTAATGGCATTCTCACCGAGGCTAGCAAGCAGTTCCTTAAGCCTGCGCCTCCGTTCCGCTGGACCCTCGCCAAAGAAGCAAATGGGCTCGTTCAGCTGCCGCAGATTGTTTTTAATCTCCGCATCGTCGGTAGATACATTTATTTGTCGCGCTCGCTTTTTGCGCTCGAACTCCTCAAGGAGCGCAACCTTGTCCCGCTCCATTTCCGTCTCCAGATCAAAGTAGTCATCGTTTATTTTTTTCGCTAACGATGCAGCTGTGGGCGGTGGCAAAGCACCTTTTGTATTGCTGGTGGATTTTTTTTTAGTTTCTTCATTTGCATCTTCATCGGAATCAGAGTCTTCTAGAGAAATGACATTTGCTGGTGTTGTTGTTGTTGTTGTTGCTGAGCCAGCCGCTGCTGTTGCCGGCGTTGTGCCGGCATTGGACGCCGTTGTTCCGGCATTTTGACGCTTGCGTTCCGTCTCTTCGAGTGAACCATAGTGTAGCGTACGCTGCCGCTTAACGTACTGGACATCGTCATCATCGGACATTCTCTAATTTAATCCAAGATAATTAATTTTTAAAACAAAAATTACGCCAACGAAATAAACAACAAAAAGCCACTGCAAACGTTTATCGCATCGATATATCGCAAAATTTACAGGCATGATAATGAATCAGCGATACTTTTTGCCTTTGAAATCGTGACATCGTCAAGTACCAGTGACTATTTTAAAGAGAAAGCCAGTTAACAGCTGTTAAATACGAATTTATTTAAACAATAACTATCAAATGAATATAGACGCGAAAACAGAGTGCCCGCTTTTTTAACAGAATAACGTTGCGCTCTGCAACGTAGCTCTTATTTCCCCTCAATGCCACCAAATAGATTTTTATGTTTCATCCAGCAAGAGGGAAATTTGTTTCCCCACGAGCTACTTTCATAGCGTAACTTCTTTGGTAAGAAGAAGAGAGCTCTGTTTTCCCATCTGTTATCATTCGATAGTCTTTGATTATCAATTAATTCATGTTTCTTAATTATTGGCAAAAGTAGTGATTTTATTTAAAGTTTTGAACCCATATATATTTATTTTTAATGTCAAATTTAACATTTTATAAACAGTGACAATGTGGCAAACAATTATTAAGAACTAGATGAACGATGAGCAAGGGCTTAGTTCATTCGTTCAGTATAGTGAGTCGTTCAATAGAACGCTTTTGACACGACTCTTCTAATATTTTTTTCACTGACTAAAAATCAAGTTAAAAAAAAGCAAAAGCAGATATTCTTTATTGGCCTGCATAATGAGCGCGCCAAGCAATAAAATGTCCGCAACGGATCAGATGCGAGCCATGTTGGACCAACTGATGGGCACTACACGTAACGGTGACGACGGTCGCGGCCTAAAATTTTCAGATGCACGCGTCTGCAAATCATTTTTGCTGGACTGCTGCCCACACGATATACTGGCATCCACGCGAATGGATCTTGGTGAGTGTCCCAAAGTGCATGACCTGGCTTTTCGTGCAGATTACGAGAGTGCGAACAAGTCGCGTGATTACTACTATGATATTGAGGCCATGGAGCACCTGCAAGCCTTCATCGCAGACTGTGACCGTCGCACAGACTCCGCCAAACAACGACTTAAGGAGACGCAAGAGGAGCTAACAGCCGAAGTAGCTGAGAAGGCAAACGCCGTACACTCACTGGCGGAAGAGATTGGCAAAAAACTGGCCAAAGCTGAGGCCCTTGGTGAAGCTGGTGAAGTGGAAGACAGCATGGAGCTGATGAAGGAAATAGACGAGCTGCGCGGCAAGAAGATCAAAGCCGAGCATGAATACAGAACCTCAATGCCAGCCTCAACGTATCAGCAGCAAAAACTGCGCGTCTGTGAGGTGTGCTCCGCCTATTTGGGGATACACGACAATGACATCCGTCTTGCGGACCACTTTGGTGGTAAGTTGCATCTTGGCTTTCTCACCATACGCGAAAAGCTTATCGAACTGGAGAAGACAGCAGCGCCACGCAAGGCCGAACTGAAGCGCTCGGGTAAGATGCCAGAACGCGAAGAGGATAACCGTAGCCGTAGTCGCTACTTTGTAGGTGGTCGTGAACTGGATCGACGTTCGCGCGTTCATCGCTCCCGTTCCAGGGAGCGTCAGCGACAGCGAGATGCCGATAAGTCAGACAGATCCAATGAAAGGGATGCCGAAAAGGGAAGCAGCATCCGAGATCCTGAAGGTGAACGTAGTGCTCCCCAGCCACGGGACCGTAACAACGATGACCGTGACCGCAACAACGATGAGCGTGGCTGCGATCGTGGTAGTTCCCGTGATCATCGCGATAGGGGACGAGATGACCGTCGTGACAACAGGGATCGCAACATGCGCAATGAGAGAGGACGATTCGGTGGTGGTGGAGATGGTGGCAGTAGAGGTGGTGGTGGTGGTTCAGATCGTCGCAATGACAGACGCCGCTCCCGCTCGAGAGATCGTTCGCCACGCAACGATCGTCGCAACAACAACAACTACAGCAACAATTTTGGCAATCGACGACGCTCCTTCTCCCGCGAACGCTATCGTCGCTAAGAAGTTACATTTGGGAAGAAGAAACAGAGGCGGAATCCAGTTCCACACACGGCAGAGTGTCCAGCACACGTACGTAGCAATAATAACAGAACACAATAGAAACACAAAACAACATAATAATAATAACTACAACTAAAACAACAACAAGCAATAGATCAGAAAGACAAAAACTAACTAATTGCATTATTATATAATTAATAAATGACTTAAAAACACCATAGATTCAGTTATACTCAAAATATTTTTGTAAAAATAATAATACTATTAATCCTTATCTTTGATTTTTATCCGTGTAAACAGAAATACTTCTTATGAACGCATTATTTTAGCTGAAACAACTCCTTAAACTAATAAGTAAAATGCTGCAAATAATTTAATAGTTTCCAACAACAGCCCCCGGCAAGTTTCATTGTAAATGTGTATGGTACGTAGAGTTGCGACTATATTTACATTCTTTAAATGAAAAAAACATCCAAATTGAGCTTTATAATTTCTGTCAGCGCTGCTCCAGCTGTGGTGTGGTGCGTATTTGGACTGTATATTGTTGGCCCTGTTAGGGTAAGCGTATTTTCTCTCACTCTATCTCTCTCATAAAAAATTGTAAATTGTAACCTTTAAGCGTTTTCTACTTGAAGTCACTTTGCAGCCGTAACGCTGGGTACGTATTATAAGTGCAAATTAAAAAAAAAAACAAAAACAAAAAAACTAAAACGTCCAACCTTAATGGTTTTTTAAAAAGTGTTTAGGGATCTCGCTAATTACATATGTGATAGACATACCCGATATACATAGCTTTTTGGTACGTATTCATCATCTAAATCGCCCCGATAATGAATCATTGGGATTGTGTATGTGTTGTTTTGGGTATGTATGCGTATATTGTAAAAATCTCGTTAGAAAAATATATAAACAAACTTAGCAACAAAAATGTTTGGTACGTATGCGTCCAGCTGCAGCTGTAAAAGGATTGTAGGGGTTCGATGAGCACATTTAACGTACGTATTCTACAACAACATCAAAAAACAACAACAACAAATCAAAAAGATTTCCATACATATATTCATATGTAGCAACTTATAACAAACAAAAAAATTGCATATTTGACTTAATTTCTTTTTCAAACTAAAGTTATTATGCCAAACGTACACAGATATGATGCGGGCTAAAACAAACTGGCTTCGTATGTGAGTATTTGGTCATCATATATTTCTCAATACAAAAAATGTATCTTAAAAAGTTACTGGGTGGCTCTTTTAACGTTGTTTCTTTTGACAGCATTTAAAGTGACGTTGATTTTTTATATGGGAATAAAGTTTTAAAAGTTAAATTGCACGGCATGGGGCTAAGGTCCCTCAGTTTTTTGGGACACTTTTACATATACGTGGGTAAGATTTATTCAAACAACTTAATAACCATAATTTTTCCTTTTTAAATATAACTAACCTCAATTATTAATATCAATATTGGATATAAGCCGATTTGTAAAAACTTCACAATTGTAACTTATTATAATGCCAAATAAAATATGTTTTTGGGGTTCTACACCAAAAAAACAGTTTGGAAAAACTAAGTCATTTTTGTTGATTCACTGGATGGACCTTGATCTAGGGTGGGTCAATACCGAAAAACATTTGCGGTTGTTGCAAATTTTTTGATTAAGGTCTTACTGCACTCGGTAAAAAAAATCATGCATCTAGAAGCACGTCAACCATTAAAAACTTCCATAATCCATCATAAGAACTTTTGGTCTTAAAAACTTTATAAAATCTATATTTAATATATATATATATTTAATAACAAATAAATAAATCAATTCCAAAAACATCTACATGTGTTTTTTTTCAATATTATTAGTATTCAATATTAAGTCTATTAATACTACCTACAGAGAGATAACTGCAATTCTTACCATGCTAAACATGGTTTTGTAATTTGTCTCCATTAGTTTGTGATTAATAAAATTTTGGCTACATCTTACGCGCCACGAAATTAAGCAAATACAATGTTAAACTCAAAATCGCAATGTTAACAACTATCGCAGAGAGCTGGCAACGCCGTACAGTTCCGCCATCTTTTGCGCAGCTGCTGTTGTTTCGCCTCTGACGGAAATTCTTCGCACTAGAAGTAAATAAACTATATTATTGATACAACTGTCAAAAAGACGCTACATCTGCATTAACGTTGGAAAAATATAAGTAAAAGTTAGAAAAAGGTAAGTTAAGCAGTTATACCAATAAACGCGTTGCTTTCCATATCTGCTGCGGCTTTGGGCTGCGAGAAATCAATAGCCGCTTGGGGTCGCTGGACGCTTAATGTCCGCTGTAGGTCGCCACCAGAACGCCGTGTGTTTTTGGCGCTAAAATTCATAAAAAAAATCTTTGTGATTCCAGCCAGGATGTCAAAACGCACGCGCGACTCCGATTCAGAGGATTTGCAATACTTTTTAGCTAATTTTCACAAGGAAATTGAGGAGGGCAATGCTGGTGTTGACGATGCTAAGGCATATGGCGACGGTAAGGAAACACGCCTGAAAGACGGAGAGGACGATGAAGGTGATGATGATGACGATGAGGACAAGTACTTTATTGACGACGAAGGCAACTGTTATATTAAAACCACTCCTAAAAAACAACAACAGCTGAAAAGTAAACTGAAGCCACAAACAACGCCGATTGCGTCTCCAGCACCAGAAACATCAGGAACACCAATTTCAATACGCAGCGCTAACCGTGCGACTGGCAAAGGTAGGATATAAGTAAAATATATTTGAGTGCTACATTGCTAGTAATGTTTTACATTCGGCTAGCTATTAACCTGCGCCCAGCAAAGGTCAAACCAGAACCGTCACCGCAAAGAACACCCAAAGCAATTAATATACGACCGGCTTCAACAAGAAAGACGTCCATGAAATCAACATCATTGGAAGTAAGCTCGCCCCGAGCTTATTTACGTTCAGCTAAAAACAGAGTCAAAAAACCAGAGACCGAGTTGATTAACAACGTTGTGATAGAGAAAGTTGAAGATATTGAACTTCTGGATGAACCAAGTGTTGGCAATGTAAGCACAGTGTCCATTGATCTATCGGAGACAACAATCAATCCAAACACCAACAAGGATAACTCCGATGATGAGGTGTACGAATTTGAAGACAATGCCGCCGACGTATCCACTCAACCAGATGTGGATTTTGTGCTCAGCGGCAAGCAGTACAAATTGAAACCAACAGCCAATGCAGCCCAGAAATATGCCTGCTCCCATTGCAGCTATACGACAAACAAAAAGTTTCTAATTTCACGCCATGTGCGCTCTCACGATGCCGAACTCTCATTCAAGTGTTCGATCTGTGAGCGCGGTTTCAAGTCCAATATGGGACTGGTCAATCATTTAAACACACACATGGGCAACAAACCACATAAGTGCAAGCTCTGCGAGAGCGCCTTTACCACCAGTGGCGAACTAGTACGCCACACACGCTACATACACACCAAGGAGAAACCACACAAGTGCACCGAGTGCAGCTATGCCAGCGTTGAATTAACGAAGCTTCGACGCCATATGACCTGCCATACGGGCGAGCGTCCGTATCAGTGTCCGCACTGCACTTATGCGTCGCAGGATATGTTTAAGCTAAAGCGTCACCTGGTCATACACACGGGCGAAAAGAAATACCAATGCGACATTTGCAAGTCGCGCTTTACTCAATCCAACTCGCTTAAGGCGCACAAACTGATCCACAGCGTGGTAGATAAACCCGTCTTTCAGTGCACCCTTTGCCCCACCACATGCGGTCGCAAGGCAGATCTGCGCACCCACATGGCTAACATGCATACCTCAGAGAAACCGCTCATCTGCAAGCGTTGCGGCCAGGAGATGCCGGACCGTTATCAGTATAAGCTGCACATTAAGTCGCACGAAGGCGAGAAATGTTATCGTTGCAGTCTGTGCAGCTATGCGTCGGTATCTCAACGCCATCTCGACTCGCATATGCTGATACACACAGACAGTAAGCCCTACAAGTGTGAAATATGCTCTCAGTCGTTTCGGCAACGTCAGCTGCTTCGTCGTCATGTGAATCTCGTTCACAATGAGGACTATAAGCCGCCTGAGCCGCGCGAAAAAGTGCACTCCTGCCCCAGCTGCGATCGTGTTTTTACCCACAAGGGCAACCTAATGCGCCACATGGAGACACACGATGATACGCTAAATGCGCGCGAGGAGAAAATGAAGCTGAAATTAGGACGCAGCGTGCGCTTACAGCCGGACGGTAGCATTTTGACTTTAGCAAATGAACACAATATTGATTTGCTGGACAAAAGCGATGTCATTTCCATTGACATTGATGACCAATATGAGCTAACGGAGATTCAGGAATTAGAAGAGGTGGAGGAAGAGGAAGGAGAAGGGGAAGAGGATGTGGCAAATGAAGTCGTTTTTGCTAGTCCACCACCCCAGCTGAAAAAGGAAAACGTTAAGAAACCGATCGGCAAAGCAGAACGCGAGCAGAGCTCGTCCAGTAAGCCTGTCATTATAAATCGTCAACTGAAAGTACCTCGTCTGAAGCGCGAAATGAAAAATCAAGGCGGCACATTTCTCATCAAGGAGGAGCCAGATGCCAACGAATTTACCGTAGAACTGCAGAGTGGTGATGGTGAGCAGTTCATTGTACAGCTTGTCAACGATGATAATGAAGTTGTGGTAAAACGTGAGCCCAAGATCAATGCCACTAACTGCTTTGGATTCGAAGTGCGTACAATATTTTGCCATATAGAAATGTAGATCTTTTAGTTAACATAATTTTATATTCCTTAGGATGATGCCGAACAAGAATATGATGAAGTGGCGGAAGTGGACGCCACATCACAGGAATTTCTACAGCTGATGGACATGATTGAGCAGGATTCGTAAAATTCTTATGTATAAGCATAGTGTACAAATATAAATATAAATGAAATACAACATGCATAAATACAATATTTATTTAAATATTTCAAAGATACTTTTGTGTATTACAATATATATATGTGTGTACTGCATTATTTGCACAATAGGTTTTACTAGGTGCATTTTTGGCGTGCACAATAAATTCTCCACTTTTCTTCATTCTTACACAACAAATCTCGTGTTCTTCAGCATTTGAATTTTTTTCGTGCCATGTATACAATAAAAATATATTTATGTATATATATATATATCTATATAGTGCAAAAAATTCTGCTGTGCAGTGCAAATATAACTTTTTTTTTTTATCATTTTAAATATGGTTTCAAAGATTCTTTGTTGTTGCTTAAAACGTTAACAATTTTTTAGTAAATACATATAGTATATATATTCTGTTGTGTTCTTGTATAATAGCTGAACGTTAATAACAAATGTAAAGTGGAACAACGTTGACAAAGTTACAAAGTTTAGAAATTTGAAAAAAATTTGCTTGCATATAAAACACATTTAGAAATACAACAGTCAAAATGAAGGAACATCTTATATAACTACTTACTAGTACCAACTTAAAGCCTATCATACATTCAACTTAATAAACAAAAAAAATAAAAACAAACAAACAAATTCATGGGAAGCTGTGCTATGGCTTTTTGATAGCTTTTTTATAAGCTTTGCTTATCAATTAACTTTTGGCTTAACAAGTTTGTTTGTAAGGCTGCTGCTTGTGTAAGTTTACTAAATATATAAAAATAATTCAATCATAATTGCCATTATTAATAACTTTAAGATCAAATTGTTTGCTTTTAAGCAACTTTGGGAGGTAAAATATAAAATAAACCTTAAAAGATTTTCAAATTACGCAAAAATCGCAACAAGTGAGCAACGCATGCTTGCTGTTGTAGCTGCTGCTGCTGCTGGTGGTGCATTGCTTTTGGAATAGCAGCAAAAGAGGAGGCGACTCGGGCTCGGGCATGGGCACGGGCATTGGCATTGCCGTTTGCAATTCACAACTGCTCCCTCTTCTGCCTTTTTGGCTGTTAATTGCAATTAAGCGTGTTCTGGTTTGGGCTGCGTGTTACATTGTTGTGATTGATTTGGTTCGACTGTGTTATGCTGGTGCTATCACTTGTCTGCCAGGACAATAGCTTATTAAGCAGCCTATCCAAATACGGATTACCACCAAGACGCGCCAACTAAACCAGAAAAGAAAACATACACACAACATAAGCTTGATTGCAAAGAAGTAACATGATTTGAAGTAATCACCTCGGCGCGTGCCTCTGCATCAAGCGATTCGAGCACTTTGCGTGTATATTGAAAACTTCCCAGTTTCTCCAGCAAGCTGATGCAGTACTTCTTGACCTCAATATCGTGCGTTCGTTGTCGCAAAATATCTAGGGAATGGGGAGAACAACAGCTTAATGAGCACTTAAAACACACGTGGCGAGGTTAGTTCAAGGACTTACGCAAAACCTGTTTGTCTTGTTTCTGTGTACGCACTGCATGTATGACGGGAAATCCGAATTTGCCCTCAGTAAGATCCTCAGCGAAACTCTTGTTTTCCGTGTACTGTAAAGGTATGTTGATAATAACAATAATTCGTATATGGATATATGTAGATCAACGAATTAACTTACTTCTTTTAAACTCAAATTGCAGTAATCGTCGCGTATTTGAAAATATAGGCCCAAAATGGCTGTTAACTTCGTGTAGTCCTCCTTGTTGGCACTAAACAGTTGCATAAGGCGTATAGCTAGCATAAACAAGCCTCCAGTCTTACGTACAGTCATCAGTTTGTAATCAGATTCGGAGGGACATACAAAACTATCACGCCAATATATCTCCATGCCCTGGCCGCGATGCAATTCCAACAGCTGTTCCGTATACACCTTAGTCGCCTGTCGCATAACATAAAATTTACAATTAACCAACAAGTTATTGATTTATTGATTAATTACTGCCGCTTGCCTCTGGATGTCCCAGTTGCTGCACCTTCTCTAGAGCCAGGAACAGTGTATAATTGGCCGCATTGATTGTGCTGGCAACGCCATAAATAGAATGGGCCACGGGCACACCTCTGCGAAGTATCGAATTGTCTTCAATATCATCAATGCTGTAAGTTAGTGTTAAAAACACATGTACATGTTATATACGTTAATGTGTTCTATCTGTTTTGTGTTATCTGTTATTATTATACCCTGAACCCATTAAAAATGGTTAAAAAAGGTATAATGGTTGTGTGCAAAAGTATGTAACAGGCAGAAAGAAGCATCTCCGACCCCAGAAAGTATATATATTCTTGATCAGTATCAACAGCCGAGTCGATACAGCCATGTCCGTCTGTCCGTATGTATGAACGCGTCGATCTCAGAGATTATTAGAGCTAGAGACTTCAGATTTGGAACATAAGCTTGCCTAATCCCTAGGCAGTACAAGTTTGTTTTCGATTTTCGATAACTCTTTCCGTTTCTGATATACACATGGATACGATAACAAAAAAATCTTGAATTTGGATAACTTTGAGATGGCGTCTAAGACATTAAGTTAAATAATGACAATCTGTGAAATTTTTATTGAAATCGGATATATGGAACATTGAAGTTGTGTGTGCAGTATGCAGTATGTGAAGTATAGGGTTCAGGGTATCGTCTAGTCGAGATTTCTAGACTAGAGCCTTCCTACTTGTTGATATTTTAATCTAGTCAAAAACTTTTACAAATCTTAAGTCCCACCAAAAGTAGTAAAGCTATACAGAAACTCTTTTATGTATATTTATATGTATGTAATTTTGTACGTGTTTGAATCAATATGTTTATCAAGTAAACTAGGTAATCTATTATCTATATCTAATTGACCCTAAAATTACGACCTTATCAAACAAAATTGTTTTGATTACATACAAAAATGTACATATTGTAGTATAACTTTTTCAAGCAACCCCCGCAATGTGCCAAATACTGGCAGCAAACAA
Organism: Scaptomyza cyrtandrae; assembly: GCA_035044605.1. Classification (NCBI taxonomy): domain Eukaryota; kingdom Metazoa; phylum Arthropoda; class Insecta; order Diptera; family Drosophilidae; genus Scaptomyza; species Scaptomyza cyrtandrae. The sequence goes on along the minus strand of JAWNNS010000473.1, from coordinate 12,755,012 downwards.
AATTTCAACTAACTTTAAGGCCCATATCACTTGAATAACACGCCCGCTGGCAAACTAGGCAGCCAACATTTTGCGTAATTAAAAAATGTTTGCAAGCGCTCGCGAAAGGCTGCAAATATTTGAAGCAAATTGAGGAGGCGTGAGCGTTCAACTGAGCCGACAGCTACATGAGTGGGGGGTGGAAAGAAGTGGGGAGAGGAATTGTGAGAAAGTGTGTGTCAGTTCAGGGGTGGCAGGGAGTGAAACGAAGCGGTGCGGGCATGTTGCATTGCAAGAGTTTTAACATTGTGACAAAGGCTGTCGACAAGACTGACTTAATGACAATGGGGAGAGCTGACGACGATGATGATAACTGTGATGATGATGATGACGCTGCTGTCGCCTTTGAAGCTGTTCTTCTCGACTGAGTGCTGGGCATGGTTGAAATAAAAAAAAACCCACGTTTTTGTCGATATGAAAATGCATTTGAACAAAAAAGAAAAGGACACACAAGCAAGAGATAAAAGAGAGAAAGACTTGTGAAGGAGGCCATTTATATGCCGGTAAGTGGGCACAGGAGAGAAGGAACGGGAAGGCGCGCAGCGATAACAGCTCTCAACTGTCAGCCAAAAGCACCAACCAACATTAGCACAACTGGTGCCAACGAACAATGCAGGATATTAAGCAGCATTAAGGACATTTCAGCACATTTGCATTTGAATAACGAACACAGAAGGGTAAAGATGGGCAAAGCGACAGGTGGCAAGGAGACGGAAATTAGCTTGCATGATTGAAGTGAAAAAACAGAAATGAAAAGTTACGAGACTTTTTTTCTTTGGATATGATGAATTTTGAATACTCTTTCGAACACTATTCGAACATGTTGTTCGATTAGCTCTTCACATATAGAAAATCAAACTTTCAACGGACATGTCCAACCCGACTTCACTGTTGAATCGCCTATGTACATACATAATGGGCTTGTCAAGGTCTTCTTAGAGGCGTTACACAATTCGTGACAAAGTTTGAACCTCCATTACAAGGGTATGACAAGTTTAAAGCAAACAGCAAACAGCCAAACAATGAAAATGGCAAAACAACTGATATCAACAAACTTACAACAAAACATACTTTTAGCAAAAACCAGCTATCGTTAAAAAATTCTATACATGGCATATCTTTATTACATTGCTGCAATTGATTCGCTTGATGGTTTGCAGGCACTTTAATTGATGGAGTTCAAAGATTAACTGTTACGCATCTTTTATACTCTATATATATAACACATTGTGTGTATGTATATCGGTACATATATATTTCATTCCAGCTACCCATTCCGTTTCGCCAACAATGAAAAATTTAAATATTTAATGTAATTCCATTTCAGTGAATCTCTATCCACAATTTGCAAATGAATTCAATTGAAAATTTATCATAAACAGAACGCTGCGGGCTTTTGTTAATATTATGGAATTGATTTCTGAGGCAAACACCGAACACACACAGACACACATCAACACAAAACGCCTGTGGCAAGTGTTAATGCGAGTGTTTACAATGTGAGTCATCTACGAAAGTTCTATACAAATTCGCTTAGCTAAGTGCCCAAACAATGATGGTAATGCCAGAGTAAAATATGAAATATGTACAAACAAAAATACAAACATAAATATGATAAGACAGTTTCAGATGCATAATAACAACTGCGCTAGCGAGTATTAACTCTATTTGCAAATATTGATTGCCATATTTATGTGGCTCCCAACAAGTCTATATACAAAATGTTTTTAAAACAGCAACGAAATATAATGTTCCTAAAATAAGCATCAAGATTTAGGGCGTCTAAAGCATTAAATTTTACGATTTCAACTTCACAAACATTTACTATTTCTGTTGTATACATTTTTCCAGTTTCGTTGTTCAATTCCAAACAATTTTGCTTAGTTTTAGTTATTCTGAATACCTAATTACTTTTCTCGCTAAACAGGAAAACTTATTTCAGTTCATTACTTTTATTTTTAGTTTCACGCGCTAATAAATTTCCAACTAACTTGGTATGAAAACAAAGCAACAAAAGGCGAGCACAACAACAGCAACCATATCTAAATATCAATACAAATGTGTAAGTGTGAAACGAGATATAGCATGCATGTTGTTCATGTTTATGGTGATTACGAGGTGAAGGTAATGGGTCAAGCATTTTAAAGTCATAATACAAAAAGCCAAAATAAATTAATGTGTTCAGGGTATAAAAACCAAATCAGGCACAGGTCAACTGATTAGTCAAAATGCAATATCGATAAGCAAAGAAATAAAAAATGTCAATAAAAAAACTAATTGGCAAAAGTCAAAATGCCAAACGATAGGCTGAACAGGAAAGTTAATAATAAAATTGTTCACTTACAGCAAACTGGAATTATGCAGCATTTGTACAATCTCGCCAATCTGCGTTAACTTTTCGGCCGGTATGAGCAACCAGTGATTGAAGGCCAAGGCCAGTTCGGAGCGAAACTGTTTGCCAGGTATTTGTTGTATGTATGTAAAAGGCTGCAGCAGAATCTGTTTGTGTGTTGGTGTGCGTGGGCGATGTCAACAGCATGTAAATAAGCCACAAAATAAAGAAACAAAAAGAAGAGAAGTAAACGCAGAAAGTTAGTGCTGGTTTGGGATTTTTGGTCAGCAACCCAGACGGGCGACAGCTTAAAAATGTCAAAGTTCAAGTGGCATCGTTGCGGTTGCTAGTTAACAGTTAACTGGTTGTGGGATCTATTTTTTTAATGGGTTTGCTACCTCATCCTGCTCCTTCTGCGTTGATTTATCTTTGGTTTTTTGCAGTATGCCGTTTAGTTCGTCCATTTTGTGGCGCGTGTTGTGTTTGCGTTTACTTTTTATTTGTTGATAGTCCACGCCAGTGGGTGATGATACGGGCGGTGGTGGAGTGGTGCCGACTCTTCCAATACGCGTGACTAGAATTGGTTGTTTGACCGCACTACGTAGTTAACTTTTAAACAGTCATAGGCAGACAGACTCAGCGCACAGCACAACAGTTGGACCTATTATAAACAGACTGACAAAGATTGTTGATATCTTATCGATGTATTAGTATCGATTCTTTCTAAAAATGTTCTCATTCGATAGTATCGTGATATTTTTCAGGAATAATATTGTTTGGTGAGTCGACTGAGAGCTTGAGACAATTTAAAAGTATACATATATAATTTTTTTTTAAAAATGGTTTGAAAAAAATATTAGGAACATGTTTTGTTTCTTGCTTTTTTACAGAATACCCTTAATATCTCTCAAAAGACAGACTGTAAGCAATCTTTTTGCAGCCCTAAATCCCTAAGCCCTAAAATCTAAAGAGGTATCGATAACGATACATAAAATAATAATAAGGCAAGGTGCCTGCGTGGAAAATAACTAAACCTTAACTCCTAAAGATTTATTTGTGAGTGATATATTTACAAAAATGGCTGCGTCACCACCCGTGCGCATGAACTGGCACCCCAATATGAAACATAGTGACGTAGAACGGTAAGAGGAGTATAAACTTAATAAGGGTAAACAATAACACCTGCAATATTGTTTTGCAGATGGATTTGCATTTATCCTGCCTATATCAATAGCAAAAAAACCCGCCAGGAGGGTCGCCGATTACCTAAAGAGAACTGCGTTGAAAATCCAACCTATGTAGAAATTCGCGATGTTCTCTCGGTTTCCAACATGCATTTTGTTGTGGAAAACAAACAGTACTGCCGCGAAAAGAGTCGCGAGCTGCAATTCCGGGGCCGTGTACGCGTCCAACTACGTAACGTGGATGGGACACTGTGCAACAGCGACTTCTCCACGCGTGAGTCAATCATGAACCATGTGGCTGCCAAAATACCGCAACTAAAAACGAGACAAAATAAACCGAACGAGCAACAACCACAGGCACAATCGAGTGGAGCTGCTGCTTCTGGTGGTGGTGGCGGTGGCAAAAAGAACAAGGGAAAACGTCGTTGAAACAACACAAAATGTTTTTTGTGACACTTGTTTAGTTGTTTTTCTTGTAATAAATTCTTTAACAAAGTATCTCATGTAGAAAGTTCAAGTGCAAGAATTCGACCTTGTTCGAATGAATGTATATAGGAATATGTAAATATATTAAGTACGCATGTCCAAGCTGACCCTAAAAATGAAAACAGCTTAAACATTTTTGTTAATAACAATTGTGCATATATGTGCTCAATTGAAAATGTCTCAAGATCAAACGGTGTCAGCACAAAATTCCGGCGAACAGCAAAGCAAAACAAATCAAATTCGAAATTCGACTGACAGTCACGAAGCGGTAGCTACATGAAAAACTAAAATAACGTCTACGATTTCACCCTGTCAGCGTATAAAACCCAAAGCGTGTCGCCAATGCTTAGCCACAAACGAACTGTAAAGACACCGGGGCGGAGCTCGACACATAATGCAACTGGATCAATACAATTTTAATTACACCACCAACGCCATTCTCTTAACGGTGTTGGTATTAGTGGTGCAACTTACCGTTTCCGCTAATGGTGTGCCATCTGAGACCTCAACACCAGCACCTTCAACGACATCCAACTATGATAATCCGCTTGTGGAGCACAAGAATGAACGTAACTGTAAGGCGCTTTGTGAGCATTGCGGTTGCCTGGGGTTCTATTGCGGAGAGGAGTGTATATGTGAATGCAACAACGAAGATTCGGATACGGAATGCATTCACACCATGCAGGTGAATGCACGCACGCTGAACACACCCTTCAAGATCCTTATCCAGGGACCGAGTAGCAATCGCTTCGTACGCAACGCAAAACAATTCGAGCAAATGCGGGAAATGGTAAGCGTCGATGACACTAAAATTACACGTGCTCGTCGTTCCACCATAACCATCTATAAGCCATTGGCGGCGAGATCGAGTGGAAAACAAGCTGCTTTGTCCATAAACGCTTTGGATGCACCACTGACCAAGGTAAAGAAATCAGATCTTGGACGTCATAAGCGTTCGGTTGATCATCTGGAGTGGTTTAATGATTTCGCCAGCTCGCTTGTTCGACCATCGCCATTGGGTACGCGCCAGAAGCAGCACGAGGTCAAAGCTGTTGCACTTAAGCGTCAGGCAGCTGATCCAATGCAAAAGCTTCATCGGGAGCCCTGGTTTCTGGAGCAAACAGCACCATTACTAAACCGTCCGGCGCCGCTGTTTAAACACCATCAGCCTATTGAAGAAAATCAAAGCTACAGGAAACCAAAAAAAAGTCGCAAAATACAACCCGTTTCAATTGAAGATGAGGAGTACGATAAAGAAGCGTCTAAGCGGCTTCGAGATGCTCTCAGGGTAGTTGAGCGTATTCCTCGCGTGCTTCAGGATACGGTCACTCACTTGTCCGCCGATGAAAACAATGGCGATATCTTTAGTTTAAACATTATGAATGATGTCCTGCCGAAGAAACTCAAGCGCAAGCATCAAGAGCAAATGACCCGACGCCGCCTCTGGGACAACAAGCGGAAGAACGAAGTTGAACCAACGCCTAGTCCCGTTACAACCATTGCTCCTATTGCCTTTCCACAGGCTCCACTCGACCCACGCGGTCTTTTTGACTGGCTACGTCAGCAACGTGAGCAACGTTTAAAGCGTTTGCGTGGACAACAATAAATGGAATTGTCTGTCAATTTGTGTGGGCTTACTCTAAATTTCGTCTTTTTAAGCATGTATGAACATTTCTGCGTGTATTAGCCATTAGGCTTAGAAAAATAAGAATGTTGTCCTTTGTTGCCTATTTCTTGTTTCGATTATCCTTTTTAAGGAATGATGTAAATTAAATTGCCAATTAAAATAAAATGCCATATTTTAGCTGGAATGTACTAGGCTATAATTAATTATCAATGTTAAAAGTGTCTGCCTATTTGATTTCTTATTTAATTACATTTTCCATATTTAAAACGAATTTCAAAATTTAAATCGAATTCAAAACTCAAATTTATGCATTGACATTAATATACTACCTATGCCATATGCAACGGTTTTAGTTAAAACGAATTGTTGGAAAAACTGCAGTTACTTTTCAATTTTTGTTTTAGGGTTTTGTGTTTTTAAAGCTCTACAACAATGGACCCCCCTGCTTATATATCTTATCTACATTTGACACCTTTGTTTACAGCAGTTTCGATGATATTGGTCTGCCAATTCAGCCAAGAGCTAGCATAATTTTAGGCTCCATCTTTAAAATGCTAAAAATGCTACCGAATGGAATAAGATATATACTAATGGGGATTGCTATAAAAGGTTAATGCATTGGCTAAATTAACCTCTAAAAATGATGTGGCGTATACATACTTTTAGGTAAATCACTTATTCTTTCATATTCAATTGGTGCGACAATACGATAAAAAAAGTATAAAATTTGTCCCTTCTTATTGTTGTAGCACCTTAAAATATCAAAAACAATAAAAAGCTGAAAAAACACAAAAGTGCTTAAAAATGAGTAACGGTTTTAACTAAAATCATTGCATATGGCACAGGCGGTATATTAAAGGGAGAGAAAAAATCTTGATATCGAAAACAAAGAGGGAGAGAGCGGGAGATTTTTTACTTAAATGTTGGCAACAGACGCCAACGGTTTCCAGTTGAGTTGATCACTTGAGCTGAGCAGTGCGCGTTCAGTTTTTGCTCCACGTAGATTAAACAGCGTTTCAACAGGTAGTTAACAATTTGGTAAAAGCAAAATACAAGCAAACAAAACAAAAATCATCATTTACAAAACAAAAGCAACAAGACGCCTACAACGCAAAGAGAGCATTTTTGCTTTCCTTCTTGATGCTTGTGTGAATGTGTGAGTGCTTGTGTTTGTAACGTTACAAAGTGCAACAAAGTTCGTATAAAAAAAACTAAAAAAAATAAAACAGGCACATAGCTGTATTACTCAGCTGCTATGTTAGCCCCACTTGTTTTGGTGGTGAAGATGACAATAATAATGTATGTGTCGTCGTAAAGCGTGCGTATGTGTGTGTTTATATATGCAGTAACAAAAATAAAAACAATGAAGTAAATATGCATGTGTACGTTGCTGTACGCTATGTATAACGAAACAAATGAAAGATATAATCAGTGCTATGTAAATCTTGTTGCGTGCCCATGCAAGCAATTCGTGAGCTCGTTGAACCCAAAAGAGAACCAGCTAGGCTTCGATATGCTATAAATAGCGATAACTGACTGGAGGAGCGCATCTGCCCCTATTAACAAAAGATGATTGAAAATTGTTGGTCAATTAAGGCTGAAATCGATGCATGTGACAAGTAAAATACATGATCTATTCGTACTTACATACTGACATGCACATATATATATATATATATAAATGTATCATGAATGTTAGTAAAGTTAATTTCGCACCTACTTAAAGCATATAGCTAGTTCCATAAACAACATTTTCAAAGTTATAATTGCATAGCGTAAATACTTAGAATAATAAAAGCACCTTGTAATAAAACCGATAGAGTCCCAACTGCCAAGCATACCACTAAGTATCTCGCATGGTTCAGCGATAAAAGATAACAAATACAACGAAAAGTCACTAAGGCCGTACACTTACACATTCATACATAGGAACCAATACAGCTGCTGGTACGTAACGATAAGCAGTTAAATTAGTTTGGTGATAAAACTAAAAGAAGAAAACAGCTGAACATTTGGCATTTGTTAATCTGCAAGCGATAAGTGATCTGCAGTGATTGTGAACCGGTGGGAAAAAGAATTAAAATACAAACGGTACAGACTGATTATTTAACAGTCAGTAGTAAACAAATATATACACTCTGTGCTTGTTTATAATAACGGAAATAGCCCACGATCTAAATATAATAAAATAAAAGCGTGACGAAAATAATTTTAAATTTGAATATTAGCTTATTTAAATATAGCTTTTAAGCTTTAGTGGTAAAACAAACTATATAAATAAATTGAACATCTGTTGTTGTAGATAATCCATAGGCGCCGAAGCAAGCTAGATAATTTTTGAACGTTTTGAATCAAAACACATATTGGCTTTACATTTGACATGTACATACATACATATCTTAACCAAATAGTACCAATAACTTATCATCATGAACAGACAACCAACTCTTAACTTTTCACAGCATGTTCCAGGAGCAATAACGTTAAGGAAATACAAAAACTTCAATTGCATACACAGACACATCATGGAGGCGTGGCGCAAGTTCCGCGCACGCATGGAAACCACAAAGTTGCCCGCCGATCTTGACGATGGTCTCGAGACGGTGGAGGAGTACACACAACGCTGGCGTTCCGTGCGAATCATATACTTTACCATGTTTTTAATGGCGCTGGGTTTCAGCATTATATTGACGGGAATTTGGCCATTCCTGAGCGAGGTGCGTAACTTTTGCATATGAATAATCGGTTTTTAACACAAGCATTTCTGTAGCTAGATCCCAGTGCGGGAAAAGAGTTTATGGGTCTGATTGTGGCAGCCAATCCATTGGGCCAAATGATATTTAGTCCCATCTTTGGTTGGTGGGGCAACAAACTGGGAACCATACGCCTTCCACTGCTCCTCTCGCTGGGCCTATTCACCCTGGCAAGCGCTGTGTATTCCTCACTGGAGCTAGTCGATGATGTAAAGTATTGGATGCTTGCCTCGCGCTTTTTCATCGGTGTCAGTTCGGCCAATATTGCGCTGTGCCGTTCCTATCTGTCGGCAGCGACGCGTCTCAGCGAGCGTACTCACGCCGTCTCCATGGTGTCGCTGGCCCAGGTGCTGGGCTTTATCATTGGCCCGGGATTGCAGGCACTGGTGACGCCACTGGGCCGCGAAGGTGTTGCATGGTTTGGTGGCAACATGCACATCAACATGTACACCGCCTCCGGATGGATCAATGTGCTTATGAGCATGTCCAATTTCGTGATGTTCTTGCCGGGCATATTTGAGGTGAATTCCAAATTGAAGTTCATTTTCTTTGTTGTCCCTTCAATTACTTTTATTTTAGGAACATAAAATCGCCGCACGAGAGGTAATGGTTATGCAGGGCGGCACTTCGGAGCGCGATACATGGAAGGCCATCAAACCGAATTATTATTCCGCCTGGACGCTAATTGTGGCATTCTTTGTGCTCGTATTTAACTTTGTGCTGCTGGAAACGTAAGTTTTTTTTCTATACCACCGAAATCTTAATTTAAATCAAAATTTGTTGTAGTTTGGGAACCTCACTCACCATGGATATGTTTGCCTGGACCAATGATGAAGCCCTCTACTATATGGGATTATTTATGGCAATTGCGGCGATCATTTCATTGATTACATTTGTGCTTATTGAACCAATGTGCAAACTCTTTGCGGAGCGTTATGTGCTTATCTGGGGTGGTTTCTCCTTAATGGTTGTGGGACGTCTGCTTTATATACCCTGGGGTCCAGATCCGCCCAAGCTTGCTGTGGCCTTTAATGCTAGTGCTAATCTCTCAAGCAATGATCCCATCTATTTGGGTTGTCCACCATCGCAGGATTGGTGCCCGGATCTGCCAGCATTAACATTAACACAATTCATCCTTGGATTTGCATTGACATCGGTTGGTTATCCCATTGGCGTTACTTTGATACAGACAATATTTTCCAAGGTGCTTGGTCCGCGGCCACAAGGCGTTTGGATGGGCATGATGACCGGCGCAGGCTGCTTGTCCCGTGTTATGGGTCCCGTTTTCGTTGGCTCTATTTACACACGGCTGGGCACATATTGGACATTTGGCTTTACGTCGATTATGATGTTAATTTCTATGATCTGGCTGCTGTGCAGCAAGTAAGTTTCTATTGACCATTTAAATTTGATCTTTTAATAATGTTCGTTGGAATCTTTGCAGTCGCGTACTTATACCGCCCAAATTCGAGAAGCCAGCGCCGCCAGTTGTGATGCAGGAACTTAATAAGAAGCAATATGGTAGTGAGTCCGTTTCGCCCATTGACGAAGAAGCGGATGAGCTTCTGGTGAAATCCAAGGCGATAAAAATCCAACCCATCTCGTCCCAGGCATAGTAACTTTATGTGTTGCAATATTAACTACTAGATGACTGCCTTTAAGCTACACATTCTATATGAATTTTTTTAGATCGTAATGTAAAAATTTCAAGTACATACAAATAAATATATTTTTGCTATTGACTTTTATATGCAATATGTTTTGTTTACGTACATATATCAAACATAGTTTTATTGATATTTGCCACGAGGCACAAAGAAATAATTCTGCTTATTACGATTTAAAGGACTATTCTTAATGTAAAAATTCCAATATATTGTAGTGTTATTCTTTTAAGAATGAACTTTTTTTAATGAAATAGTGATGCAAAAAATACAATGTGCAAGGTCATTTTTGTCACATGCTAGACACATTATATTGTTAACATTACTATCAGTCAGAAATGCAAGATAATATATATATATATGAATTACATGATAGGGATGCCTTGATAGACTGTACCATTATCTCCGCGTCTGTCTATCAAGACTGCAGTAGTAACAAACAGCATCCGCTGCACCTGGCGATTATAGGGATAATGCGCTGGTGGCCAATATAGAATCCAATATGGTTGAACATGGGAAAGGTTATCGTTATAAATGGGTTGAAGCGGTGGTGCAGTTGTTACAAATGCACCGACCAAAGCAACTTCTGGGACTCAGCTGCTGCCATTGTAATAATAAAATTCATCTCAGTAAGGCGCATAACGGCGTCCTGGAGGTGATGGACCCCGCATGCCGCGCGATGAAATCATACGCTCGTCAAAGGAATCGCGACTAAAGTCCTCGTAGCCATGTGGTGTCGGTGAGCTATGTAATTTAAACAAAAAATAAAAAATCAGAATCAGAATTAGAAGCTCTTTAGATAAAATAAGAAATTGCTTACCCGTAACGACTCATGCCATTGCTGCTGCGTGGCGGCGGTGGTGAACGCCGACTAAACATAGTATCGTAGCCACGTGAGACACTGCAGGAGCGCAGACTACCGCTCAGCGGTGGGGGTAGCGGCATGGGTTCGCGGCGTGAAATCGGTGGCGGTGGGAAGTCTCGCATACGGGATGACTGATAACGACGCTCGTACAGATCTCTTGAATCCTCAAAACGACGGTCATAGTAATCGTAATCCTGTATTTGTACAAAGAAGGGCAATTAGAAAATGACAGGTAACTTGTTTGTAGCACAATAACTGGTTTATGTTGACACATGCTTCAAGTGCATTCGCGGACGTTTTTTAAGGTGAAATTCTTGAAAAGCTTAGGCTAATCGCATTAGTTTTAGCTTTTTTTTTCGTGGTAACATTATGTGCACTAATTCACTTTAAGCTAACACACTTATGAATTCAAATCAAATAAATAAGTTATGTAATTATCATTTTTAAAAAACTGTATAAGCATATTAAATCATCTTATATGGTTCTCATTTAGCAGTTAACTCTTTTAAGCGACTTGTCGAGATAAGCTATATTGTGCTTTGTTGTTCGCATTTACCCTAAAGCCGTCCATAATACGATCACGCAGGAACGGAGGCGGCGGTGGCGGATACGGATCACGACTATACATGCGATCCCTGTAGCCGCCAGCGCTTAGCGGTGGTGGTGGCTCGCGTCCCCCGGTGCCTGTCCAACGTGGACATTCTTTTGACCAATGACCGGAACGGCCGCAACGATAACACTGCTCCGGATCGCCCATGCCCGGCTTAGGGCGCACACGACTGGTGGAGACCTGCACCTTGAGCGGCTGGCCATCGACAACGCGACCGTTCAACTCCTTAATAGCATCCTGCACATCACCGACACAATCCAAATGGACGAATCCATAGTTCCGTACAATGTCGCACTCGACGACGGTGCCGTATTTCTGAAACAGTTCACGCACCTCCGGCGCCCGCGTTTTGTCGGTTAAATTCCCAACGAAGATTTTCGTTGTTGGCGTATTTGGGGCGCGTCGACTTTTGGCGGCCTCCACCTTGATGGCATTGTCGTTCAAAACGTAACCGTTCAAGTTCTGAATGGCATCGCGACCCTGCTGTTCGGTTTCCATATGAACGAAGCCATAGTTTTTCACCACATCGCATTCGACGACAGTACCGTACTTTTCGAACAACGCACGTAATTCGGTTGCCTGCGTCTTCTCATCGAGATTACCGATGAACAACTTGAACGTGCCGGCTCCGGGCATCACGGCGGCGGTTTCGGCTACGGCGTCGTCCACGGTTCTAGCGTTATATAAATATCTTAGGGAAGCTTGTGTGCGTTACGAACGTACGCGATTGTTGTACGTGTTTTTATTTTTCGCGTTTTTGACTCAGCGCAGCTTCGAGGAGAGCGACGAGACAACAACGACGGCGATCGCGACCTCAAAGTGAAAAAAGAAGAAGCATGGCAATTGTTCATTTTGATTCTGAGTGGGGCAGTAGAGCAATTAAATCGAAGCAGATAAAAATAAACAAAGGTAACAACGCGTTCCATTTTAATTGCAAAATCTATACACATGCACACAATGTAAAAAACAAGATGGCGGCGACAGCGACGGAGACTAGACGAACCCGTGGTAGAAGTAGCGGCAGGACGGCTTCAATTGTTGTATATTTCTTCAAATATTTAAAGACTTCTTACCTGTGAGCTTGTATATACACAAAAATAAGGATTAGGAAATTCTTTCTTTTCAAAACAACGATCTAATTTTTCAACAACTTTACAGCAGCCAAATGACTTTGGATGTATTTGCTAGGTATGTAACTGATATCATCGATAGTCACGAAAAATCATGAAATAGTTTTCTTACGGATTGTTTCGATAAGAATGGAAAAACCTATCGGTGTAACATGTTTTAGGGCTAACTAATTTCTTTTCTACGACAACACTGGCATTCTGAATTAGCGCTCTTATTAAAAAAGCGGGAAATATTTTTGTTATTAAACGGGCAGAACTATGGAAACACCAACCGGACGGTCTATACGGCCTACACGCACCGCCACACCGCGTCTTTCGGAGCGCAAAAAACAATTATTTCGCAGCCTAAGCAGCGCGCTAGATCAAATAGATGTCGACGACGATGTTGAGGATCCAATGTTGGGCATATCTCCCCTGAAATTAAAACACCAACGAAAGCCTACAAGTGACGGCAAAAAGATAAGTAATGTGCACAAGCTGCATGACAATAATGCCGATAAAGAGAGTCACAGAATACGGCTGCTGCGGAGCAGCACCAGCAGTTCTCCCGAGACAAATAAGGAAAACAAAGGTGCTCCGAACACACGTGGCTGCGGTGTCTCCGCGGTCACCGAAGAGCAGTTACCACATTTGTTTAGTACGACAATGCGAATAAAAAGCACTAGCTGCACAGCCACAAGTCTGAGTTCCAGTCCACGTACGCCCAAAACGCAAATATACAACGTGGACTTGGACTCAGATGAATCGACTTCTTCTCGTCAAGGAGCTAAACGACGAAACAAATTAGAAGATGTCATAGTCGAGTCCTCACAAGACTCACCGCCAAGCAAGCAGCTTAAGTTGCAGAAGCAATGTATACCAGCAGTTTCGTTTTATTCGCATGCTACCTCTCGCTTGACTTTGCGACTCTCGGGTGCTTTGCAAAGCCCATCATCACGCAAGAAACAAGAGCAACAACGAGTCGTCAAGCCAAGGAATTTCTCGCCCCCATCTCGTTCAAGGCTGGGTATCAATAAGGGAGTGCATCACAAGATTCGCAAATCGCAGCGTCCAAGGGGTGGAGCTACAAATTTTGATGACATATTGGGATCACTACGAAATGAGAAGCTGCGCTTGTTGATTACCAACAAGAGAGAGGAACGTGCAAAAGTAGAAAAGGTGCACGAAACAATGCGCTGTGCCCAGGATCCCATTAAAATGGCAAAACCATTGAGCACTATGACCATAGACGACGCCAACAACAATAACAACAATGTGGAGCATGCTGAATCAATGTCGCCCGCAGCAAGCGACTTTTCCGACCTTAGCGATGATGAAGAATTGGGTAGATCAAGTTGTGCGTCCCAAGCCATGGAACTAGAACCAGTTATACCGTTAATTCGTCATGCAGCAGAAACATCACCGAATATGGAAACGCAGGACTTGAGTAAACGGAAGTTTTTCAAGTCAGGAAGGCGCAGCAGCACCTGTATGGAAGTTCGAATAACAGACAACATACGCGCCAGTGTCAGTCAGGGAAAGATTTCCTTAGTAGAGGCGCCGCTAAAGAAGCAGCGAAAAGTGCGCATCAAATCGTCAACAATATTCTCAGCGGAGCAGGCTACCGTTGATGCAATATTACGCAATATGGATGTTACTGTCGTAGATGAGATTGTTGAGTCTGCGCCAGCTGTATCGCAGGCAGTGCCCGATATTGATGTGGAGCAAGAGATGTTGGGCCCAGATCCTTATGCAAAGTATCACCAACAATTGCCATACCAGACAAACAATCCCGCGACAATCGAACAGCAAACGGTATTGCTCGAATTCTTAATAAGCAACAATATCTGCACGGACGAGAACTTTAAAATATTCATAACCGATCCAGATAACCACCAGGAAGAGGCCACGCAAATTATTGATAATCTGTTTATGGTGGTCAATGCGGAACAGCAAGAGCTGGAAGTACCTGAATGCGACAACGCCATAAGCAATGTAGAAGCACCATCTGAACCAGCACTGGTTGCAGAGTCGGCATCGATCGCAAAGCCAGCACTAGACACAGATACTGAACCGACCACAATAGAACCAGCCATAGACCCAGAACCTAGCGCAGAGCAAGCACCGTCCACAAAAAAAACACCAGCCAGTGAACAAGTAACAGTCGCAAAGCCAACACCGGCCGCTTTGTTTCCTATTTTCACCCAGCGATTGCAGCCGCTGCAAAAGACATCGTCTCGAAGGAAATTGAGTGCGGCGGCACGTCTAATGGCTAGCGCCTGTGGTTCGAATCAGTTTCAAATCGATGCCGGGCAAAAGGCCTTTGGTGCCAGACAGTGTCGACAGTGTGGTTTAGTCTATACCGTACATGAGCCCGAAGAAGAGCAATTGCATCGGGATTATCACAATTCAGTGAATGTACTACGCTTCAAAGGCTGGATAGATGAGGACATTGTGGCCGTCTATCCGGACTGGTCGGCCGATGGACGCGTTATACGGCTAAACGAACAAGCGCCAGCTGCACGCTTGCAGCGGCTCACGGAGCTAATTAAAGTGGTGGATAAGGAGTTGGGCTTTTCCTCGTACACTGTACCAAAGACGTTTGTCGCTTACTTTGCCGTCTGCAAGCAACAAATCGTTGGATTGTGCCTTGTTCATCCACTAGATCGTGCACATCGCTTTATTCAAATCGATGGAATCGACTACTTTAGCGACGATAGTTTCGATGCCAGGTAAGCTCTGCATGCAAGTTTTATATATTGGTGAAATAACTTTAATCTTCTTTTTGATGTAGATGTGGGGTGTCGCGACTTTGGGTCTCACCTTTGCATCGACGTCGAAAGATTGCCAGTAAATTGCTACGCGCTGTACAATCTCACACGATCTTGGGAGTTGAAATATCTCGTGATCATATTGCATTTAGCTCGCCAACAGATGATGGACGTGCTCTAGCAATTAAATTTACGCAAAATGACAATTTTCTGGTATACACACAGTAAGAAACTGCAAATTAGCTATTGAATAGCTTGCAATTGGGATTCGTTGATTAAAATTGTTTCCTCAATCACCAAATTATTTTTGAATTATATTTAAATTAAGGAAAATTTTGAAATTGCATTGAAATAAAGGATTGTTATAGCATTACAAAATATGTATCCTAATTTAAAATAGCTCTCAAGCAAATTATCGTTCTCGATTAATATTTACCGATATTAAAACAGTTATCGATGGTACACAGTAGTGTAACTTAAGAATCGATTGTTTAACTTATTTGTGAGCCAGGCTTGGGCGTTGTTTTTATTGCCGTAGACGGAAAATAATTAATACTTTAACAAGAAACGCTTAAAAGTTGAATTATAGTGCTTTAAATTTATTTCACAGTTGCAACCCATTGAGCGCAAATGGTAAGTACAAGAAATTGGTGAAGAATCTTGCGTTAAGCAAGGCAACGCGGCACCAGATGCCACGCCCAATATGACGGATTAAATGTAAACTAAACTAATTGGGGTTGAATTAAACGTGGTCGTCAACGTTTTGATTGTTTTGCAGACAATACGGCATCGCGTAAAGAAAACCTTGCGGATAATAACGAAAAGGGTCAGCGACTGTTTTAGTTATTGACGTCTTAAAAAACACATTCATAAGCAAATAAAGCCCAAATTCTGTCCAGACTATGTCAACAATAGAAGAGGAGCGTAAAGCGTACATAAATAATCCATATTTCACTGGTCCCATCTACGGAAGCTATAAGCCGTTTTATGTGACTATTGCGATTTGCACGGTTGTACTCGGTTCTATAATTATATTAAATATCATCTTGGGCTGCTGCTCCAAGCATCGCAAGTACTGGCAGGACAGACACACAGGCAATCGTTGGCTAGTTTCCATTTGGTCTTCGACGCCCCACAAGCAACCACCTTTAGACTTCACTGAGCTTAAAGACGCATCCTATTTCGATCGTTTCCACGTAAGTTTACCGTCTATGCTATGCTTTCTTCAGAAGACTACATTTGTATTATTTGAAGCCAACAACACATCAACAAGTGTTTCCTGACGACGTCGTCATATCTGTTGACGATTTAGAGCGTGTACATCAGCCGCATCATCAGCGTCCACCGCGTCCAGAGGGACGTACGTTGCATCAACAACGCCAGCGCGAAGAATACGTTGAGCTTCAGAAGCGGGAGAGCGATATTTAAGAAGCCATGGCCCTATACTTTCTATACCCGGCCGTTGCTGCGGTAGCGCTATTCGTTATAGGGGTCATTATTGTCATGCTTCGTTGGGGTCCGCGTCTTTGCGGGCTGCGTCATCATGCTCTACCCGACAATGATGACATGCGGGAGAAGACCTACGAGCATGAGATAAGTTATGCTTGATTCGTACCGCCATTTCAAATTTATATTTTCTAAATGCTTTTTATCCACGTCAACTAACCATATTATTCATAAGTTTATACTTTTACCTTTACTAACTTTTCTACTGGCACCAAACAAAATGTTACTGTGTCTGCTAAAGTTGCACATTTAACTTCAATATTCAGTCCAAAGTGCCTATAACATTTAGTTATAATTATGTGTCAATTGACTTTTATATCAAAAGAAAAAACTCCGTGCCTTCGAAAATAAGAAATCTCAATTAGAAATTTTTGCCGTCCAAGCGTCTTTTAGTATTGTAAGATTGCTTCTAATGAACGGATACCCTTTTGGTAACCGATATAAACAGTATATCAATTATATACAAAAGCATGTTTTGCACAATTTAACAAACATATTTTTTAGAACTTTGCAAACTATATACATTTGTATTTACACATTTATACAACTTTTACCAATAAAGAGTACTTTTCAATAAAAAAAAAAGTTGTTTTACTAAAGAGACAAATTCGCGACATAAGCGCAAAACGAAATGTACAGTGTTGCAAAGCGTTTAACCATAAGGTTTAGATTTTTAATGCAAATACGGCCACTTTGTCATATCAGCTGTGTTCTGTGTGAGTTGTTGTTGAATTCAATATTAAATTAGACACCCACCTGCTATATTATCATAATGATTTTACTGTTTTACATTTCGATCGGTGTCGGCCTTCTGCCGTTTACTCAATCAGCAATAAATGAGTGCCCTTCAAGTAGCGTCCCTCAAGTACGCAGAGCAGTCGAAGCAGCCGGCGAAATGAATTTAATGTTTTACTACGTGTCGTGGTCGAGCGATGCCAGACAGGCACGTTTGGTATACGATGGCGTTGCGCATTACTACAAGGATTATGCTTCCTTCGGCGCAATCGATTGCTGGCATATGCAATGTAATTGCAGTCGCACCCACCGACAAGTGCCCGGGATGGCAGTTAATGGTGGATATCCGGATAAGTGGCCGACGCTGATAGTGAACTATGGACGACATGTGAGGCTGCAGTACCAGGGCGCATGGTATTTTGAGGATCTGACGCGATTTATGAACAATTTGATAAAGCCCATCGATCGTGTACATAGCACAGCCGAACTGGGCGCTCTTTGGAAGGTCTCTGATGCAGTCGTTCTAGCCCTGCTAGACTCCGCAGACACCCTAGCTTACAGGCGTTTTATGGCTACCGCGCTGCATTGGCTGGAATACGATCCGGAGCGTAATGTACGCTATGCGGTCACTTTTGGTCAGAGCGCTAAGCAAATGCTTAAAGTGGAGCAATTAACGCTGCCCCAATTAGTGGTCATAGATAACCGCCACGGCTTGCACAGCTACAACAAAACGAATGTAAGTGGCTGGCAGCCCATGGAGATACTGCATTGGGTGCGACCTAAGGTGAATCCTCTACAGACAGCTGGTTATGGCACTCCTGTAAAGATTGCGATTAAGGCCCGTCACATGCCTGTGTTGGCCTTAGGAGTACGGCTACATCAGCATTCGCTAGTCGTTGGCGAGGAGCTGACGCGAAAGGAAAACGTCGACTGCGAGCAGTACTGGCTGCAGGAACTGCAGGACTCACGTAATATGAGGAAATGGACCCTCCTGCAAATGCCTAAAGAGCTTAATAGAGGTGAACAGCTGGCCAAGCACAGTTATCGTCTATTACAACTCAATGCAGCCACGCTGGTCAACTACTACAACGTCAATGGCTATCTTAGTTATCTGTGGTCCCAGCACACATACGAAAATTACTTGGAGTTTGAGGCAAGACATTTATTGGCGCTACACACACGTAATCGCTGCTTGGCTCATACGCACGCAAAGCAAGGAACACCTGCGCTAAAGATTGGTATAGCCAAGCTGGTCACCAAGTATGGTCAGTTAATGTGGCAGCATTCGCCAGATCAATTATCGCAAAATCGTTCCCTCGCCGTTGTGCTCTTCGATGCTACAAAATACCGCGACTTTCTTCAGCAATTGGGCATCGATCAGCAACAGCAACGCAAGAGAGATGCATCTGCTGTACAGGCTTTCATAGTGGATGCTGCAGCAGAGGCGTTACACGTAATGCCGCAGCATCAGTCGTTTTCTTACCTGGCACTAAAGGAGTTTATTAAGCAGTTCTATGCCGGACAACTTCCCCGGCTGCAAAAGAACTCTTTTTCGATTACCGTTCCAACCCAGCAGAGCACCTATATACACACATTCAATCGCCAATTGCTGCTGCAGGCACTTCAGCGAACAAATACAACCAATGTGGTGTTAATCCAGCGACCGGATTGCGCACTATCCGCTGTCATGTCACAGGAGCTGATGCAGGTGGCAGCTTTATTGCGCAGCCCCGAACTGCATTTTATACGTTTCGATAGCCAGGCAAATGACTTGCCATGGGAACTAACCATGCCAGAGACACCAGCTCTGCTTGTGTTTCCGCAATCTCAACCTACCGAATCGGTGCTGTTTCCCGTTGATGTGCAAGCGAACACCGCAAATATTATGTCCTTTATCCTAGCACAGTTGGAGCCGGAACAGCAATTGCGCTTGGTTTTGAACAGCTGTCGGCGACGCATGCGGCATGCACGCAGCTGCTTGGATTTTGCTGGCAAGCTGGTGCTGCAGCACGTTAGCCAATACTTGAAATACTGGGAAATATTTGTTAAGGAGCGAGATCTTATCTTGTCACATCTGAGACAGTTTCATCAAATGCACGTAGCCATCGAGAGTAGCATAAAGTTATGATTCTTCAAGATAGCTCAATGTCCTGGAATCTTACATGAACTAAAAACCTGACCATTGATCTACTTAGCAATTAAGTATTGGGTATGTTTTTTAAGAGATGAAACTCGCTTATCTGATATTTTTAAGCCAAAACTAGTTTAACTGTAAATATCCAATAAGTCAAGTATTAAGTAAAAAGTAAATATTTAAAATAATAATTGTTTTGTTTGTATGTTTGGGCATTATATAACCCATTGCGGTTTATTTTAAATATCAGTTGTTAATAAGTGTGCCCAAATTCGAATTGCATAAAGGGTTAGAAATAGTAAAAACTATCGATATAGTTTTCGTTGTGCATGTATCTATCAAGAAAATAGTTTAAATGTAGTACAAAATATAGTTGAAATGGCACGAAGTTCGGATAAAATTAATATTATAGATCAGAAAACGTACGAAAATATAAAAAAAAGCAATGAAAACACACAGCCAAAGATTTTACGCAGTGCCAAGTATAAAAACAAGCACAAAAACACTCAGCAATGTACGCTGTTCGACTTTTTAATTGTAACCAATGAGAAACAAAAAAAGGTAAACAAACTTCGACGTCCGCATTTGGCCATTGCCAGAAAGTGGCTTGCTTTGCCAAGCAAGCGCAAGGGGAAAACGCGGTTGCATCCAAAACGTCGTGTGGCACGTCTTAAACGCAATATAAAGAACTATCGCAAATGGAAGCGGAGCATAAACGAGTACACAAATTGCGTAGAGCCACTGCAACAGGCATTTAAATCTATGTCCGTTGACGTAAAACCAACAATTGAAAAAAGCGCAATAACCATTCCATTAGATCAGGCTCAGAGCTTGTGCCTTCCCAATGCTGAACAAAACACATTTCAAGTAATCGCTAAATTGGAGAATCTTGCAATAAATACCACAGAGTCAGTAAAACCAACGACGTCAACTCATGTTATGCATTCCCGGCGGTTTCGAAGGTTTGCATTTAATTTGTGTTGATCCTGCTCTTTAAATGTCTAACATTTATACACAATATAGCTATTGTGACAACTGCACGACAGCACGCCTCAAAGAGATCTCAACACTACTGCTGAATGATTTGGAACGTTTTCAGAAGCGAGCCTATGCCCAAAACGAAATCAAAGCACGCGCACATCTGCGGTTCGTGGTTGGTTTTCGAGAATCATTGTCCAGGCTGCGTATAAATAAAGTGAAATTACTGCTTCTGGCACCTGACTGTGAGCAGTGTCCAGGCCCAGGTAACTAGCATAGTACAAACAACTCTTATAAGTTTTTAACTTTCCTTTATATAGGTGGTTTGGATTCTACGATAGATGAGTTAAAGTCCGTTTGCCAGCAGCAAAATGTGCCCTACTGCTTCTCGCTAATGCGTCGGGAATTGTCTTATGCACTGCATAAGCGCGCCCAGATCTCCTGTGTAGCCATTTTAGACTACGATGGTGCCAATGAAACTTTTAAGCAACTGCTGAAAGAGCTGGAGGAGGCGCGCATTCAATACAAATCGTTGACTGCTGTGTGATTTTAATTTAATTTTTTTTATAATCGAATATGCAAGTGCTAAGTGCAAGGTTATTAAAATTGTTTTTAAATGCAAATAGTATCTAGGATATTAAAGTTTTACTAATTTGGTGGTGTCATAATTGTGGTAACCAAACTGTACATTGTGGAGCTGTAATTGTCAAACTCGGTTGCAGCACCCACCAATCCAGCTGTGTCATTAAAGCTGTTAAATGCCTGTATCGCTTCTTTGGCTTGCTGTGCCGCCAAATTAAATTGAATGAGAATAATGAGATAGCTTGTGATGCCACCACTAACACCATACAACGTCTCCATGTCCAGTGTGAAGAAACCGCAGGCAGAGAAGTCCATTGAATGATTGAGTAATTTCAGCGACAAATGGTTCACTATTTCGTATAGCAAATTATTATCAGCCACCACGCCGCACTTGTGCAAACTAATCCCAGTGCGCTTTGAGGCCAACGAGGTCTTCCAGCTCAAGTAGATCAAATAAAAGCACTTTCCCGAAGTGTAGACCAGGATGATAACCGTAATAAACGGATTCTTTGCCGACCGGAACAATGAAGGTATCGATTGAGCTTGCGTGGCACAATAAAGAAAATACAGTTGAGCCGTAAATATCAAGAAACCGTAAGCCATAAGCGAAAGAATCGGAAAACTCCAGAGGCCATTCATTGATTTCCCTATTTCGCAAATCTCGTCGTGCATTTGACAAAGATTGTTTAGTTTTTCCTCCACCTTGGTAGCATTGCTCAATTCACTTTCGTGTGCCATATTCATTATATTACTGGGAATAGTCTGATTCGGCTTGCGTGGAATGGGTTCGCCAAAGGAGTTTAACGAATGAGCAACTGAAATTAATTAATTATCATTAAGAGATTAATATGTAAATTGAATTACTTACTAGGTGCGACCCTATTTTTGTTTTTGCTTCCCGATCCTCTGAACGAGCCCATATCTATGCCGCCTAGCTCCTTGTATAAATACTCCAGATTTTCGTCATACTGCGGCGGTTGCGATTCGGAACTATCTGCTGTATGATTTCCAGTTACATCAATAATTCCATCTTCCGTTAAAAACGCTTGGTGTTTTTCGTGCTCGGCCACAAGATCCTCAAGCGAGGTATTTATTGCCTCGAAGCGTGCCTTTAGTGCGTACAACGAAACCGCAAACCAAATCTTATCCAGAGTATTAACAAATGTCGGCACTACCGAAACTATCCAGAGCAACGATAGCCATTGCGAATAATCCACCAGTTTCATATACGTGGTCAGCAGTATGAAAAGCTCAAAAATAACTGTCATAGCGAGCATTATACGAATCCGCTTTGCTATGCAGCTATTATCCACCACGCATTGTTCCCGATAAAGACGTTCGTCCACAACTTGGATGCGTTCATAGAGTTCTCCTAGTTGTCCTTGATTAAAAATCGCAGTTAGCTGATCGGTAATCATCATAATGAGACCAATATAGGTCAAAAATAGGCCAATAACAAATGTCAATGTACCTTATAAATAGAATTTCCAAAATTTTATCATATAAATATATTATTTCTATTTTTTTATACTTACTCTGAGATGCCTTAAGTGTGCGATCGTCTTCAGCAAACGAATAAATCAACAAATTATATAGCACAACGTAAAAGATCAAAACACCAAACATATAAAACATGCCATTGCGCGACTTCTCCAGTACATTCTTTTGACGAAATGTGCTCAAATCCTGTGGCAACACGCCAAACAATTTGGATAATAAAAACAGCTGCTGGAATTGGAGCAGCAATGGCTTTACCAAATACGTCGACTGGGACATGTTTCGCTTTGGCCCGAACAAACACAAATGGTGTTACATTATTGTAACATTATTATAAGTTTCTCGTTACCACTTTCGCTAATTAAATTGGATTATTAGTTGATTTAATCGTTCCACTACTCGATACAATCAACTCATTCAATCTGAATGTGTTTGTTGTCTTTTTTTTCATTAAGGGCAAAGAGTTAATGTGAAGGATTATTTGTGTTTATTAAATCATCTTCAATTTTGTTTATGTACTCTACACAATAAACGTTTAAATATAGATCCGAAATAAATATTACATCATGAATCATTAGGTTTACAAATATATATTCATAAAATGTTCCTTTTGCAGAACATTGTTTGTTTATATATATATAAAGTATATGATTTAACGCGACATTTTTGTATATAGTCGAATGGGATGTGAATTTTATTGAATGTAAGGTTGGGATTTGCATGGTTTTTATGTGTACCAAGTATTGTGTGAGAGAAAGCCAAAAGGAATAACAGGGCTTAGATTTTTGAAATTTTAAATAGGTTTTAACATAATTAATTTGAAGCCTGTCACAAGTTTAGGTGCCATTTTACTTCCTTTTGCGACGATCGGCCTGTTTTTGCTCCTCCTGAAAGTGAGATAAAGTATAAGACTATGTTAATCCAAAAATTCCAAGGTTATAAATATAGTTTCACAAAAAGTAAAAAAACGTATCCAAATATTAATTGTGTTTTTCGTAGCCCTAGAAATAAATATACTGCTAACAAAGAATAGATTGCACTTAAGCCAGTATATAGTATTATATATAATATTATATATTATTTTAAAAAATTTTATACTAGTGACTTTTGTGAAAGTATACTTATTGCCTTGGATGTACGAAAATTTTGGTACACGCATATAACGGCATACCGTTTGATAGGTTTCTCTTATCTATAAGATTGTTTTTTTTTTATGCAGATAGTTCAAGGTGAGTCAATGTTTGTAAGATTATATAACTGATTGGCGAGTTTTTAAACCATAAAGCTCTTGAGCTAAAGGATAGGGCACAAATTTGAGCATATAACAAACAAGCGGTTCATACTGATTAAAACTGAATTCGTTTTCGATAGCTCACCTTTTGTGTTAAGATAATCAACAGCCGGCGGAACATGCTCAAAACGTCAAAGAACAGGTCTAATGCATGCTGGACCACATCGCGATTGCCCATGCGACATTTCTCCACAATGTTTTGTGTGTCATAGACAATGAAAGCGGCCATGACAAAGACGCCGACATACAATTGAGCCTGCGAAAGAATACAAATAATTAAATCAGGCACTATTTTAAAATGTTAGTTGATTACATACCATTTGGACAAAGTACGATCTAAAGAGCATGTTGAACAGACTGAGCAAAGCCATGGTGTTAATAACGCTAACCAAAATTCCGCCCAGGTACAAGTACTTTCCCTGTTCAGCTAGCAAAGCGGCCAGCGATAACGAACCAAAAGTCACAAAAGTTCCAGTTAGTGCAGTAAGTATTATAGATGGATTAATGGTGCATATGTAGGCCAAAAGGGGACCCAGAGTTTGTCCCGAGCAAAATCCAAATCCGTAGAGCATTCCAAGGCGTGTGTAATAGTTCTTGCCATCATCCTTATAGAAATGCAGTCCTAGCACCAGCACCAGCGATGCAATCGCTGCTAGCATGCCCAAATCCAAAAATCCACGCATCTGGACAAGTGAACCCACTGCCGTAGCAGCTGTGGTGCTTGCGAGCACCATATACACCTTGGCCAGATGCTGACGCACGTACGGCTCACTGTAAGATTAAAAACGGGCATGAGTTAGAACTTTCTGTATACGTGTACAATTTGAATTCAAGGACTATTGATTTTGGTTGCGACCAACTGTTGATGTGGACGAACACCAAAACAACACGTCAGTCTCATAGTGACGTAGGATAAGGTGCTCTCAAAAATGTTCGCAGGTAGTACTAATTGACAAAGCGTATAAGTGACTTTTGTATCATGCGTTGGCACCCGTGACCCGAAAACGTATTTGCTAATATGCATACAAATACATTTACATAAATATACTCACTAGCGCTGGCTGAGTCCACTCGTAAAACGTTGGAAACGGTCGTTTAGAAACTGTGCAGTATCCGCCATAATGTAACTTGACTTTCAATGTTTTTATAAGATTTACTTTTTATCAAACGGAGGAGTTCTGAATGTGAACTAAAAATGCCTGAGCTTGTTTATTAGATTGACTGGTACAAAGTTGACTACTACGATTATCTTTTTTCGTTTCTGTATTTCACATATATTTGTGTCTATTGCAGATAAGTGTTGGCTAACAAATTATTTAGGCGAAGTTTCCAGATGATAGGGTGACCAGTTTTTGTACAGTTAATCATTTTATCAGCTTTTGCTTCACAACCAAACCAATAATCGGCGCGCTTTTTCAAATGCCCAAAAGGGCTAGCAAACAAACAGATTTAGCGAAAGGACCATAAGATTTAAGATATAACGAAATCTTCTTACTAAATAATTGATTTGCATATTTTATTTTGGGTTATTTGGGTCAAAAGTTAATGTTCTAAATAGTATATAAGGATCAATCGAATACGAATGTGCGTCTATATTTGTAAACAATAAGCAAAAATATAAATTTAAAAAATGACAATTTGTCTTAAATATGGATGACATAAATATGAATTTTTTCTTGTTATTTTTTAAAAGTAAAAAAGACGCGTACTTATTGACTAGAATGTCATATACATATATAAAACTTTACCTGTATTGTGCATGATTTACAGAAAATAGTGTTTGTTCAGTTACTCTAGAAATCACAGTTAAGATTGTACAAGACAAGATTTTTGTTTGTTTATAAGTAGTAGCCGGCCGTTAAGCTCGTAATACTTCGTGTTAGATCAGTCCTAAGAGTGTTACAGGTACTATATGTCGACAACTATAATTTACATAAATATCATTCGGATTAGTGTGGCAATTATTAAAAATTGAGAATATCATTTACAAATGTTTTGTGTACATTGTACAAATAAAAATATAGTTAAAAGAATAAAAATAAAAGAAAGATGTTACATAGCAACTACATTAAAGCATGATCGCGTATAAAATTCTACGATAAATGCTGTTAAACCCTTTTTTTGAGTTTATAATAAGAGATTTTTAGTCTAACGATCACACGCATACAAAAAATCGCATTCATACCACTTATTTACATAATATTAATAAATATTATCACTCTATATTACTTATCCATTTGGTAAGATCAGTCAATATTTAAAACTATGATTCACTCCGACACACGCGCACAATAAGCTCGCTTAAATGTATAAAAATGAAGTCAACTTTCAATAAATCAATTGAATCATGAAGATTTACAAAAAAAGAATGGTCTTTCAATACAATTGCGCTTATAACGAATTTTGGCCTCATTTGGCAAAAGCTTTGCAAATTGCAAAAGATGCAAATGTTAATATAACAATATTTTTAAGCATAAATGCCTTGTAGTTGTACAATTTTAATATATATATATATCAATTCGTAAACTATGTATATATTTTTGTTATTATAAGGTACAAAAAGACACGCAACGCAAGACAGTTTGGGCATTATAGTTTATGGAACAATATTTTGGTTTTTTTTAGGTTGGTTTTTCATAGATATATGTTTTATTAAATAAACCGAAATATTAAAGTACAATAATATTGAAATTCTGCGGTGAAGACGACGTTGTGGTTGATTGAAGTTTGTTCTGTTTGCAGCTGATGTCCGTCTGCCAGCGTCTTGTCCCGCGCTGCTGACTTTATGTGGGATGCGTGAAGAAAGTGCAGGATCAATCCGTTGAGTTGCTTATATGTGGCAGTCCTTCGTTTAATTGATTTATTGTGTTTGTGAGTGTGTGTAGTGTTGTCGTTGCTCGTCAACTTTTCGGCTTAATTTACTACGTCTAGGAGAAACTATGTTATGCCATTATTCATATCCTACGTATTTGTAATATTAGATATAAATCAGAAATCAGGCATTTAGCTTGCTGCATTATAATTTGTTAAATAGTGTGTCTACGAGGTGTTTATGTGGGGTGTGTGTATGTTGTTTTTGTTGCGGTTAATAATAATGCTTTTGCTTGTGTTGCAGTCAATGCCTTGAACGATGTTCTTCACGCCTATCCCGATCACGTTCGCGCTCACGCTCACGATCCCGATCCCGATCACGACGCTCCCGATCCGATGAGCGATAACGTTCGCGCTCATCATAATAACGTTTAGAAGACGGCGCCTCGGCGGCTTCTGCAACCACTGGCTCTGGCGATTTGCGTGGACGTGCGGAGCGGCTGCTGCTACATCAAAGATTGAATTAATTTTTTTTTTATTAGCTTAAGCTTGTCAACATTGAGCAATACCAACTACCTGTCATCTCTGTAGTGATCCGGCGCCTGACGCTCGCGTTCACGACTACGCGAACGTTCCCGATAGCTGCTAATGTACACATAAATTTCGTATATATATTAAGTAAGGTCTAATCGTAAATATTCCATTATTACTTACCCTCCATCACGCTCCCGTTCACGTTCACGATCACGATCGCGTTCTCGCTCACGTGAGCGTTCTCTATAGCGTGAGGTCGATCGCTCCCGACGCTGCCGGCTGCGATGTGAACGATCACGTGAACGCGAACGTTCGCGACGATTATAGCTCTTGGCCTCAATACCATGCAGTGTGTCCTGCAGTGAACTAGTCAAAATCTTACAGCGCTCATCGTGTGACACCTTAGATTGTTTGATGAGGGAAATGGCCGTAACAAGCGTCTCAATGGCGCTTGAATACTCGCCAGCTGCAGCATCCGATACAGCTCTATGATGGTGGGAAAAGACCTTTAAATAATGTGAAAGACTAAGTATTTTAATTTTAAACTCACCTGGCAATTGCTGAGCTGCTGACCGTACGATTTCTGCTCATGACCTCTTCAAGTTCAACCTCCGTTAGCTGCGGTCCCATTTGCGGATCAGGGAAAGATCCGGGAGGTTTGCCTTGTGGAGGTCCTGGCCAGGGATTTCGTGGACCACCCTGCTGTGCAAAATGTGGCGGAGGTCCGTGCTGTGGTGGCATGTTCATGCCCGGCTGTGGTCCCGGCTGACCATGTGGTGGTCCACCCATACCAGGATGCGGCGGTGGGCCGCCGGGTTGATTAAAGAATGCTGGATTCACATGCGGTGCGGGAGCGCCATGCGGTCCACCCGATCCGGGCGGCGGTCCAGGGCCCATTTGCGGACGTGGCGGACCCTGCATATGAGGTGGACCCTGTGGGGGTCCCTGCGGCGGAAAACCGCCATGCATTGGCGGGCGACGCCAGTCAGGACCCGGTCCCGGGCCACGCACTGGCATTCCCATTGGTCCTTGGAACTGCAAAGAATGCAAAGAACAGAGCACAAAACGCAAAAATTAAAAAACTGGTCTTGAATGATATCGAAGACTGGGTTAAATGTTTAACTCGGCCACTTGGAGGTCGATAGTGTATAGGGGTTGCGCTTCGTCATGAATATGTAGATATTTGCATTAGAGATTTGATTTTGTGGATTCCTATGTGTGTTTGTGTACAAGTAACAATCATGTGCAGTTCTTCTAAATGTTCTGAATACAATTAATAAGACAATCTAATGTCTTTTAATAAGTTAACTTAAATTGGGTTAGTTTGGGTTTCATTTGTTTAACATATTATAATTAGTTTTTTTTTTTTCTTTTGAATTGTATAAGAGATTTGTCTTTTGCTTATTTATATATATATATTTTTGCTTTTTAGGAATTTGTTACCATTGGTGGTCGTTGCAGCGGTCCATTTGGTGGACCCGGTCTGGGTCCACCGGGACGTTGACCTGGCCATTGACCTTGCGCTGGCGGATACCTGGGTGGCGGCTGTTGGTTGCCCATTGGGCCGCCTTGTTGATGCATTGGCGGCTAATAAATTACGTATTTAATGTAGTTGTTGTGGGTAGAAGTGTGCGTAAGCGTTGTCAAAAAACACATGGAATGGAATATAAATATAAAGCGTAATACATAAACATTATAATATATATTATTATATTTGTATATAGTATGAATAAAAAGTACAAACAGAGTATTAGAGGTACATATATGTATATATATATATATTTATATAAAGATCGCAAAAAAATGCATTACATTTACAAAATCATAAGCTAAAGAATGAGATTCTTAACCAACGGCTTATGCATAAAGATTGATACAAAAAATTGCTCTGAAATCACTATATTTAAAATTTAACCAAAAAAAGTGTATTATACTTAAAATCAAAAACAACAACGATAGAGTCAAGATTCTCTTGATATTTAAATAATTGGTCAGAGTTATTTCAAAAATTAAAACTAATTTTTTTTAAGACAAACTTTTATTTTTAAATATGTCTAAGTACTGTAAACAATTTATTAAAGCATCTTTATAATTCGTTGATTGACGTGATTAAACTTTAAATACAATCAGCAATTTTCCAATTGCTGTTTACAAAAATAATACAATTATTAAGTCGGAAATATCTAAGGTTTTTTCCTTTTGTGAGTACTGTAAACTTATATAGTTTAAAAAACTTCTTTTACAGCATAGTTGAAAAATGAAAATAAATATGTTTACCTACGAATTTACTTATATTTGTAATGTATTTAAGATAATTTATATTGGCTCATTTATTATTTAAATATGCGACTCATGTGTGATAATAAAATTTTGCATTCAGAACAATTTTAAATAAGTTAAAGTTACAAAATAAAAATAATGTAAATAGTTTTGTTAATAGGGGCTAACGACCCGAATAAACCAAAGAACGTTTTTTAATTAAAAAAAAAAATCAAATACCAAAGCTACAACTTAAGGGGTAAAAGCAAAATGGATGGGGGAGGGGGGGGGGGGGGGGGTGGTGGGAAGAGATGAAAACAATAAAATAAGAAAAAGCTCACCTGCATTCGTGGTGGTCCAGAATTAGGTCCAACCTGAGGCACCTGCGACATATGTGGTCGGTATTGACCTGGCTGCATGTTAGGATTCATGCGTGGCGCATGTCCAGGCGGCGCTCCCTGTGGTACGCCAGAATGCGGTTGCATGGGCCCACCCATATTGGGTGGTGCAGGACCACGTGGTGGTCCGTTTTGCTGCTGCGGCGGCGGCACTGGACGTGTCTTTTGCAAGCTTTCGAATTGCGTAAGAGCCTGCTTGCTCGGATAAGTGACTACCACTGTTTGGCCGTGCATCTCCTTCTTGGGTAACTGATCAAGTACGGTGCGGAGGCTGGACTCTGAGCCGAGCGATATAACGCTGAAGCCCTTGGATTGACCATTTGCGCGATTCTCAAAGAACTTGACCTCCTGCAGATCGTTGACACCAATTTCACGCAATACATTGGAGATGTCCTGATCAGTTGTCCACCAGGTTAGATTTCCAACGTATAGTTGGTAGCGTCGGTTCATCGTTGGAGTTTGGCTACCACTGCCCTGATGGTAAACTCCATTGGGTCCGATGCTCGACGAGCCATCAACGGATCCGGGTCCAGAAGAATTGTCGCCCGTTGGGGTGCCACCACCGCAGCCACCGCCTGCAGCAGCTGGCTCGTTGGGGCCGCCGATGTCATCGTACAAATCGACGCCATCACCACCAAATTCATCCTTTATGCAAAAGTCATCCTTCAAACGGTTTATATAAATATTATATGTGTTTATTGATATTTGTTTTAATATCAACATTGTTATTCAATATATTTTCTTCATACATACGTACATTTGCATATAGAAAGCGTGGAAGTCGTAATATTTACCTTAACTTGCCCGGAAAAATCCTTGTCCAGATCTTCGGCGTACAAGTCCAGCACCACGCCATCGGCCATGGTTGCGTGAACGTTTACTGGACTAAAAAAAATTGATTTTATACGCACGCGAACAACTTAAAAAGCGGTGCCGTGCACACTTTTTCTTCTCTTTTATACACACACGCACACAAACACAAGCCGCTCGTACAGTCGAACAAGCAGCCACCGGCGTGCGGCGTACTTACAAATGCAAGTAAAGACCGTAGTTGTCAAGTAACACTTTTTATTTTGTTTATTCAAATATGCGTTTTTCACATATATTATATTTACATTCTAAACAACACAGTTTTCCCGACTATGTTGCGAAAAATTTTCTGCAGCTACAGCTAAAATGGCGGAGATGTTCAAAGTGACCGTTCTATAAATGTAAAAACTGTGACAACAACGCCAAACTTAGCACTAATTTCTGTATTACATTTTAGAGCACTGTTTAATGAAATTAGTGTGACTGCTTTTATTCCAATTTATTCCTTTTATTCTTGACCCTATAATTTATATTTTTAAAACTAGGTGTACAATAGGTTTGTCTTAAGGATTGTAAGTCTTTTTAAGTCTGGGATCGCAAAAAGTTATTCCTGGGCCAATGCATGCTGCATATCCCATTAGATGGGGTATTGTGCTTTGCTCGTAAACGCCACTGAACAAATGTGCCCAAGGACCTAAAAATATTGATTTACAATAAAATATAAGCTTTCAATAAATTATTCCATAACATACCAGTAGCGTAAACAGCAACGTCACCACCGCCGTGAGTTTCCTCCATCATTGGCACGCCATGTGGATACCTTGCTTCCTTGTCACCGATGTCAAGTGAACGGAGATCAACGCGTTCAACTTCACCATTAGCCGTTACGTTAAAGAACCGTTTGTAGTCGGGGCCGTTGGCATAAGATAATGTTGCATAAGGTAAGTTGTCAGCATCGCTTAGCTCTGAGTTAAGACCGGTTATGCTATTGTCTATGTCCGGGTATCCGTTAATCGTCATTGTGTGTCCATGATCGGCACTGACCACAATCAGAGTGTCCCATGGATTTGTTAACAGTCTCGCTTTTGCTACAGCATTTGAAAATTGCACCGTTTCGTCTAAAGCTTTCTTGGCTTTAGTCTCGTGATGGGCATGATCAATGCGCCCTCCTTCGACAAACAAAAAGTATCCTGCAGGATCTCTTGCTAGCATTTCAATTGCCGCTGCAGTCATATCTTCAAGTGATGGCGTATCAATGCTATCATCCAAATTATATGCAAGATGTGAAGCATTGAACAAACCCAACAAATAGTCCGTATTGTGGGGATTGTTTTCAAACAACTCTTTGCGATTAAAGATCACACGTGCATTGCCAAACTTACTACGTTGCCACTCTTCAATCAGGTTGCGTCCATCCTGACGCTCACCAACGTTGCCATACACATCCGTCATGGTGTTGGGCAGGAATTTCGTTGTGCCTCCACCTAGTACTACCCTCAAACCTTGATCCACATTGTCTAATAATTGCTGTGCAATATCAGGACAGTTGTTTGGATTCTGGCCCAAATCACGAACATCGTTATCGCTTTCAAAGTCACGGTTTGAGGTGTGGGCATAAACTCCTGCTGGACTGGCATGAGTCACTCGCGTTGTAGTCACCAGACCGGCCGACTTGTGTGCTCTCATCGCCCAGGATGCAATGGAAGACAGTTGATTTTTTGGTAACTTAGCGGCTGCACAATCATTATACTGCACATCAGCCGAAACACCGATCGTCTGATAATTAGCTTTTATACCAGTCAAGTAGGCGGAAGCGGTGCAGGCAGAGTCAGATACTTGTTTGTTGACACAGTAGGTCTGCAATAAAAAAGGTAAAAAATTCGATTTTATTCCATTCCAATAACTAAACTGACAATGAATCTATGTCATTTCGGACAGGTTTTTTTTACTGCCAAGTTTTAGTCACCTTTGACAGTCCCACATAGTGAAACTTTTCAAACTCCAGGCGATTGCGTTCACCAACTATACCTTTAAGCTGGCCATCGTATATTCGAGCTGCTGTCACAGTCGGAACAGACATACCATCACCTAGGAAGAAGATAATATTCTTGGCTAGATACTGATTGGGTTGCTTGGAGAGCTTTTCATAGAGTGTACGCTGGGCATCGTGAATCCAAAAATCCTTGCTCTTCATCTCATTTAAAGAGCGAACATTCCATGATGAATCTAAAAAAATAAAACAAAAACAAAAATAAATAATTAATTCAACGAAACGAAAGTTCTTATTTCGGTTTATAATAAAATCAAAACATTTGCTTTTTGTACAACAATTCTGATTATCACTGCATTAAATTCTCTAAATTCTGTCTACGATTTTTAACACTCTCACTGTTTATACTTTTGGTAAAAACATATGTATAAATATTTGGCACACCGTTAAATGTCACGCACCTGGCCCATATATGTACTGACAATAGCACAAAGCAATCTGAATACAGAGCGTTAACCAGAAAGCACGCATCGTCGCAGCGATTCTCGAACTTTGATGAATTCCAAATGAATTAACTTTCGACTGCGGCCGATCTACAGAGTTTTGAAGTCCGCGACGCTCGAAAACGATTAAGCCCCATTGAAGAAACAACGTGCTTATTTATATAAAAGTTTATAAAATTAAATGCGATGTGATATTAATGGAGAAGACGAACGGTAAATTAAAATACCGGTATTATAAACTTATATACACGCAATGCTTTCAAAATCTTACAAACACATTTCTATCAAATGTGCTACCTGCATCACAACCTTAGCTAACTTGTTAAATATTTATTAAGTTTCATTCTGATGTGTGATTGAAAAAGATAACTAAAACCTTTTTTCTGTATTGTTGGTTTGCGACTTCACCGGAGCAAAAGTTAGTCTTACTAAATGGACCAAACTACTTTTAAAAGAAATGTGCTGAATTGAATATGGAAATGAGCTTATATCGTTTTTTAATCTTTTTATACCCTGATCCCATTAAAAATGGGAAAAAAGGGTATCATGAAGTTGTGCAAAAGTATGTAACAGGCAGAAGGAAGCATCTCCGACCTTATAAAGTATATATATTCTTTATCAGCATCAACAGTCGAGTCGATATAGCCATGTCCGTCTGTCCGTCTGTATGTATGA
Source organism: Scaptomyza cyrtandrae (assembly GCA_035044605.1). Taxonomy (NCBI): domain Eukaryota; kingdom Metazoa; phylum Arthropoda; class Insecta; order Diptera; family Drosophilidae; genus Scaptomyza; species Scaptomyza cyrtandrae. Next base: position 12,720,869 of record JAWNNS010000473.1, on the reverse strand, counting down.
ACGCGTCGATCTCAGAGACTATAAGAGCTAGAGACTCCAGATTTGGAACTTAAGCTCGCCTAGTCCCTAGGCAGTACAAGTTTGTTTTCGATTTTCGATAACTCATCCCGTTTCCGATATACACATGGGATCGATAACAATAAAATCTTGAATTTGAAAAAACTTTAGATGGCATTTTAATTATTAATCAAAATAATAACAATCTGTGAAATTTTTATTAAAATCGGTTAAGAAACACCGGAGATATGGAACCTTGAAGTTGAGTATGCAGTATGCAGTATGGTCGTACACACACGCACACATACTTGCAAGCACTGACTGTACGCGTAAAGTATAGGGATCAGGGTATCGTCTAGTCGGGATTTCTCGACTAGAGCCTTCTTATTTGTTTTATACTGAACCCGTGTGTTCTAAGAGTAAAAAACGTGATCTAATGGGAAACAGGTTTGTATGAGATACTTTCAAGTAATTAAAATTGTACACCAGAGCAATATAAATATGTATCCGTTTTGTATTATGTTATCATATTATTCATGCCTGTTTTGGCTATTAACATTTAGATTTTGAGTGATTAAGTCAGCAATGATCACTAGAACCCGGTAAGATTAAGGGTTCTGGAACTTTAGTTCCAGTTTTTAAGTGCATTTCAGTTGATTTATTTGAAGGAATAATCAATTACGAGTTCCTATCGGTGATCAAAACAGACATGTTTATATTTATCGGACATAATAGTAGAGATCCGTGTGTGTTATTAAAATTGGTTGAAAAAACAAATATTTATGTCAATTTAGATTTTTGTGGCTTTCGTATTTGATTTTCTAGAAACGTTGTTCAGCACTTAAGCTCATATTTTTTTAGTGCAATATATCGATAGATGTCTCAAAGAAATTTGTTACGTGGTCACACTATCGACAACAATACGATTGTTTGAATTATCGATTCACTTTTACCATCCCTATACATTCACGAATTTCTTGAAAAATTTATTAGCTTATTGTTTAGTAAAATCGTTTGTGTGTGCAAATAAGTATATTTAATTGACATGCGCTAGATAAAGCCTTAAAGCAAAACTGAACATCGCTGAACAGGAAGACAAGGGCAAGCAAGGTAAGTGGTGCTATGACACATAGGCGAAGTGTAAGACAAAGACTACTACCCCTGCGAAGAGTAAAAAAATCAAACAACACACACACACACACACAGAATCTCGCATTACAGGTGTATTTGGTTAACACGCATATAATGATATAAGTAAACTGCTTAAATTAATTGCGAACAAAACAATTTATTGGAAATCAACAGCATAGCATCAACAACTAGCTCTCAAGACATTGAAAACTAAATCGTCAAGGTGTCTGCATACGAAAGCATGGATTTACAGCATATGGAGAATGGCCTCAGCGGAGGTGGTGTTGGTGGCGGAGGAGGTGTTGCTAGCGGAGGAGGCCTCAGTGAGATTGACTTTCAGCGTTTGGCACAAATAATCGCGACAAGCATACAAAAAGTCCAACAAAATGGTGAGCATTAGTTTTGGGGCGTGTTTTTAAACTATGACTAATTGTCGTGCCCTGTTAACTTTCTTTTTAATAGTGTCGACTATGCAGCGCATGGTTAATCAGTTGAACACACCACAAGATTCGCCAGAGTTAAAAAAGAAACTGTAAGTATGCCTTGCTGTCAAAAGGCAAAGATATAAATAAATATATATTACTTATTATGTTCCCTTCACAAAGTCATCAGTTAATGACCTATACCAAGCAGCTGGTGACCGATACAAACAATCAGTTAAAGGAGGTGGACAAGTGCAAGGAACGTCATTTAAAAATCCAACGCGATCGTCTGGTAGATGAGTTCACTGCGGCACTGACCGCCTTTCAGGTACGTTAATCTAAGCATAGCGATAAGCACAACAAAACAATGAGTCAATTATTATCTATGTTATATTTTTTTTTTTGGCAGGCCATACAACGCAAAACGGCTGATATTGAGCGCTCCGCTTTGCACCAGGCGCGCGCCCAAAACTATAGCATTGCACATCCGCCCGGCTCGACCCGCAACAACAGCAACACCAATGGCAGCGGCAATGACAGTGGCTCCTTCTTTGAGGACAACTTTTTCAATCGCAAATCAAGTCAACAGCAGCAACAGCAACAAATGCAAACGCAAATGCAAGAGGACGTGGACCTGCAAGCGCTTGAGGAACAGGAGCGTGCCATACGCGAGCTGGAAAATAATATTGTTGGTGTCAACGAAATCTACAAGAATCTAGGTGCTATGGTCTACGAGCAGGGATTAACTGTCGACTCCATTGAGTCACAGGTGGAGCAAACAAGCATTTTCGTCTCACAGGGCACGGACAATTTGCGCAAGGCTAGCTCTTACAGGGTAAACATTTTATAATTTACGCAAATTTTGATCTCACTATATAAAATATGTATGTTTTTCAGAACAAAGTACGAAAGAAGAAGCTGATATTGATTGCCATCCTGAGCGCCGTGCTGTTGGCCGTTATTTTGATACTCGTGTTTCAATTCAAGAACTAAACATTCGGACCCAACAAACTAGCAGCATCTACAAAATCTATTACACAAAAAACAAAAAAATAAATTCCAAAACTAGAAAATTATTGTGAAAAGACAAGTGTTGCCGCATGCAGGCCCCCTTACTACAACTTAACTTAAAAAAAAAATTGTCAAAAGAAAGGGAAAGTCGGAAAACTTGAATGGCAAATATTGCCTATTTAGTTGCATGTTTATACAAACACACATTCAATCGGCGCTTATACACATACACACACATACACACATGCATCCATGTGTTATAAATACTTATTCTCTAACCAAATTATATATTTTATTATCTATATATATGTATATGTATCTATTATGTTTATTAATTATGCACTTTTTGTTGTAATATATTGATTGAAGTGACGCATTCTCAAAATTTGTTAGCTGCAAATCCTAATTCCGTTTCCAAACTCATTTGCTAACGCTTTGTAATGTATTTAATTTAAAAAAGGAAGGAAGGCATCAAAAGTATAGAATACATATTTATGCGATGGTACACGATAATACACATTAAAAATAAAATTAACAAAAAAAAAAAAACAAAAAAAAATCTGTAAGATCAATGCAGTCCAAAATCATCACACAAAGCATTTCAAGTACTTCATTTCGGGGCACTGCCTCAAAATGAATGGAATCAATGAATGGACTGGAGTTTCGTTCGTTTGGTTATACAAAATGTGCTTGATCATCGCCATGGTCGCGTCATCAACGCCTCGTACACCCTTAACGATCATTAAGATTTGTTGTAGCCACGCTGATGATACGCATGCTTCAGCAGCTTATCCCCCCGTCTGGAGCACCGCTTGGCCAACTGGGTGTTCATCAGACATTAATGCAACGGCAGACTATGTGCGATGTGTGTGTTTGTTTGTGTGTGGATGCTTCCACTTGAGCCTCAGCCGTTGTTGAGGTGTGTCAAGTAAAGGGTTTCCTCGCGTTTGCCTCGGACTCTCGCCTGCATACAAATTGAGTTTAAATTTGTATTTTTGCCAATTCACTGACATTGATAGTTCGTTTGGGCATCGTTTGTGTCGTGGTGGTGGCTTCTTATCCACTTGTTGGCATCGAGTGGTTTTCTCGCATGCATTTAAGTGCAGCTCATTTCCTTCTCTATCGCTCTGACGACGAGGGAGAGGGGAAACACAGCCAACGTTATATTTTTAATGCCGTGTCATGCAGCTATTTTTAATACTAAGACATTTCGTTGGCCTTTTGCTAACAAGTGAGCGTATAGATGTTTTTATGCGGCTCGTAACGCTTAAGATATCATAATAAGGATTTTTATGACTTTTTTATTTTGCTTGCAGATTGAAACCATGCGATTTCCAAATTATTTTTGAATAAAATTCCCATAAACTATATGGTTAAAATAAAATAAGTTAATAAAATCATTGTATATTGCCGAGAAATTGTAAAAATTTGCAAGAGTATTAAAGTTTCGACTTGCTGCGCCAAGTTTTCATTTCTTACTTTTTTTTTTTGAGCCTACTTGGATGTCAGTGGTTGTCTAAATACGTCACCGAGTATTTTTTAGGGAATTAAAAAATATTGATTGCTGTTCGACTGGTTGGGTGGGGGTAGGGGAGGGTTACATACAGTTAAAGACACGGCCTAATCACATCGATTATCGGTTCATGTACAACGAATGGCATTTGGTGTACTTGGAACGCACCCATTCATAACTCTGTCGACTGGCCAAAAAACAAAATCCAGTACCGTGGCCGCAGGTCACGTTGCTATGCATTGCTTGATTCAAGTGCGAAGGTGTTGGACATTAACAGAACTATGCACACCTCGAACACAGCAGGTAGCAGGATGCCAAGTAGCATGCTGTGTGAGATATGCATGCATGTACAAATGTTCATTGTACAAATTGTAAATATGTGTGAGAGGGTGCGGGGTGCGGGGTAATGTTTGCATAGGTCTGGCCCATGATAATATTGACACATTCGGTGGTCAGTTCGGAATCTCATTTGCAAAGTCATTTTGTACAAATAAATCCAGCCTCTGTGTTTTGGTCGTGTCTTTTATTTTTATGTTATTTTCCCAACATAAACCGCATGTTTTGACTTTGGTTTTTGGCAGGAAAGGAGCAATGGAAATTCCACACGCACACGGATTGACTTACCAACTTAGCAACTTGCTTGGCCAGGATTGGGGTATTGGTAACAAATCCGCAAAACCCAATCGCCTAATCCTCTGCACACATTTAACATGTTGCTTACCATGGCTATGGCTTTGGCTATGGCTATGGCTATGGCTATGGATTGCTGCCGTTAGCATCCAAGCAGCCAAAAGATAAACATCCGGCTATGGCCTTTCTCAAATAAACTTATTGCCTCTTGCATTTTTATATGGAAAGAAAATCTTAATTAAGCATGATTGCTACGTTTTTATGAATGAAATGATGAGTTATCATTCCCGCCCTGGCACCCTCCCTGTCACTGGGCATTCTTAGTTCCGCACTCGCTCTTTAATATTACAGCAATTTTAAGTGGAATTACTTGTGGGCTGTAAATCTTTTGAATTTTTATTAAAAACAAAAAAGCAAATGGAAATGAAAATGAAAATGAGAATTCGTTTGATTGTTCTACCTTAGAGTGGGTAGGTGAGGTGAGGCTGTTGCACGTTCCACACTTTCGACATTTTTATTAATGAAATTCGCAGAAAAAGTGGCCCAAACTGAAGTACTCTCACCTTGCCACGTCTCATTTTTATGAACTATTACTGAGTACTGATCACTTCAGCATTTCCCCACCCTCCTCCCACACAGCATCAATAGATAGCTAGTGTGTATATGTGTATATTGAGGGCTGGTACACTTCTAAACAAATTGGGTGTCAAAAAGTGCGCACATTTCAAAAGATTTAACCGTTTTGCAGCACGCTTTGATCTGTGCCGCCACCGAGCCGTTTATGTGGCAGCCACTGTTGGTTGCTGCTACTACTTGGCTGTGTAAAGCACAGTGGGTGGATCTTAAAATTAACGAGAAGAGTTTAAAGTGTTAATCGTATTTTTAATTAGGTTTCAATTTTAGTATTTAAAAAATGTTTCAACATATAAAAATTGTTATCAATTAATGTATATCTAAAAGAAATGAACAATATATTCGAACAATAAATCAATATACAATTTTTATTTCTTATTTTTAATTAAGTTTAACAAAATTCACTCAATTCATCCTGATTTGAAAAGAAAAACAAACAAAAATGTACCTGCGATATTTCCTAAAGTACAAAATGGATGTTGATAAAATTTTACAAAATTGTATATTATCGTTAAATATACTAAACAAAGATAGTTTGAACCAATTATATATAAATCATTAACCACTGTAGCACATTGCTATCGTTTGTGCTACTCTCAATATAAACAAGCAGTGTTATATCTTTTATTTGTTTCGGTTTTTTATACCACGCGCCGGCCGTAGAAAAAAAGCGACAACGATGCAAAAAAAAAAATGCCAAACGGCCCCTCTTGCAAAACTGTGGCGCTGTTTTTTATAAATTAACACCACCAGGCATGCATAGAGAACCAAGTCCCCTTGGGCAAAAAAAACTTACTGTATTTGTAGTTAAAAGGAAGATGAATCCAAGCGCAGCGGCGGCAAAATTCGCAAACGCAATGGAAACTGTAACAGAAGAAAATGTGTATATATATATATATATTTACTACATATTGAGTTGTCTGCCGCTGGCCGGGATTAGGGGTGAACAATTGATGATTAGAGGATCGTATAGGGAGATGCCACCATGCTTGAACATTTTGTTTCTTCTATTGTGCAGTATTTTGGTAGGTGTCTCTAGTTGTATCTGTGGGCCATTTGATGCTGCTTTGTTGTGTAATTGTTTGTTTACCAGTTTGTAACAAAGCCAGACAAAAGGCCATGGCCAAAAGATTTCATAGTTCAGCGGTTCACACACGTTCCAAAAAACAAAAAATCCGAAAACTGAAAAAAGAGCATTGGGAAAAAAAAAATGAATCAAAATCTAAAGCTGCAATAACAAAATAATTATCTTCTACCCAAAATGTATCTTCTTTACAGTGGCACGTCAAATTATTTTTGGTGGCGCGTTCTGCTCGCCTCGTTTATCGTTTTTTGATTGTTTTTCTTCTGATTTTCTCTCGTAGCGTTTTCCGTTTATCCATTGGCGCTACCAAACGACTAATTGTGCCTGACATTAATGTCACTCTGTATTAAATATAGCGCACATTTCGTGATCCCACAGATAGGCAGACAGACAGAGAGACAGAGAGTTCGCCCCTTCGGCAGCTCCATTTCATTTCATATTTGGGAGCCCTGGGTAGGCGTCATGTATGCATATGTGTCCTATGATCACAGATCAGAAGGGGGCTTCAAACTAAGCAACGTGTTGACAGCAAGTGACAGACACATTCATTAGGCAGAATGATTCATAATATGCCTCCCTCCTTCCGGATGCAATGGGAGCTATATTTCTCTATGCTTTATTGAATTGGATTATTGCCACTGAAGATTTTAGATGTTGGGCCCATTTGAAGTGCATTAGGGCAAATGATATATGGTATAGTTGTGGTTTTAAGCTGTTGATCAATCAAATGATGAAGAGTTTGTTATGATTTGGGTTATTTATGCGTTAAACAAGCAAAACTTAATTTATGTGTTTTGAAAAACATTTGATTGATGCGAGTTTGGTTGCTGTCGAGATCTTCTTCAGCATTATTTATAATACAAGCAATCACTGAATTAACTTCAATATAAATTGAAATTGTAAGCGAAATAAATCCGCAGAATAATTGTTTTACTTATTGCATAAGAGGCAAACCAATTATGGATTACGACCTCAAGTCCATATGCGCGAATAATATTATGATTGTAAATATTGCCCAACTGGCCAAGGGATGTGTATGTGTGTGTGTGTGTGTGTGTGTGTGTGTGTGCAACACATCATTTCGTATGCAAGCTGGGGGCATCACTCGGACACAAAGAGGGCGCGGCCAAGTAGCCTCCGGTTGCTTACAAAGTGAGCGCGACAATGCGAAAAATTGTTCAATCGATTGACGACGACACCGCAAGTCGCCACCGAACTCTTTACGTTTGTTGGGTTAAAGTTAAATCAAAGAGGAGCTGACTGGAAATCAAAGGTTCCTTTTCGATGCGCTCATATTTATGTACATATATTCAGTGTGAAGAGATAGATAGAGAATAAGCTTGCATATGTTCGTACTTTTTTTTTTTTTTGTTTTTTGTGCCTGATTGTTTTTTATCCATAACAAGCCTCGGGACACATTTATAATAGACTCTACCATACGTGTATGTGTTTGTGTAACTGTTGCACAGGTGCAAAAGTTCCCATCGAGTGAATAAGACTCGTCCGTTTCGGTGCAGTTAGCTTGGACTTGAATTTTGGAACCTTAGAAATTCTGTTGAAATTCAATAGAATTTTGGGTACGAAAGGCATTCCCCGGCTTCCCTAACAACGTAACATGAGCACAACATCTGCATACAGTAAATTATATATATATATATATATATACTATATATTGAATGCGTAACCATAAAACCTGTCTGTAAAACCAATCCAAATTCAAGTGTCATGCTATTTTTGGGCTGTGCACAACAAAATTTGTCGCCCGTTTGCCTCAAGTGGTTTGAATAGCCAACGATGTTCATGCCAGACTGCCGGGCGACAGTTTTTCCAGACATCATTCAGCTATGTACGGAGTACACTGAGATTAATATTATATTGTCCTGTAAACCAAAGTTTGTTTTATTAATATACAATATGTTTTCTTAACCGAATTTGAAAGGAAAGCAAAGGTCCTAAATTCGAATGCAAAATCCTTTCCTAGGTCTATCAGCTTACGTAAGTTACTTTTAAATGCAGCTCATGTATTTTTTTTCGGTGTATATTTGGTCATATTACATGAGTTTGAGCTACATCAATATCTAGCACGATCACGAGCCTGCCTCCCGTCTTTCTTACATTGTTTGCCGTTGGGTTTCGATCTTGGGACAGCTCCTCGTTGCTCGCTTCTTGCTTCTCGCTCCTCGCACTTAATTGTTGGTCATGCCACTGACGATGCATTTATTTATGGGTTGTCTTAATGAGTCTCATATTTATTACCACTGACATGGGACGGACGATGGGCACGCTCTGGCACTAGGGATAGGCCTTCTCGACTTGGATTTGGACTTCGACTTCGTTCCTCTTTATTGTTAAGTACAACATCCACATCTACACTTTAAAGTGTGTGTGTGGGTCAGAGGCTTCGGCGCAGGGGAAATACGTGTCATGTTTCATTAACGGGGTCCATTTGCTGCCCATTCAAATATTTTGGGCAGTTAGGTACACGTATGTGTTTGTTAGTGTGTGTGTGTTTTCGAGTAATTTGAATATGCACTTGAAATTGCATAGAAAAAAATTATTTGTCGCCCCTTTCATACACTTATTCCGGTCTTCCCGCTCTACTGCAAATGCGGAAATACTTAAGACGCTGCTGACCATAACCCAATCCCAAGTGGAATAACTATTTGTTTTGGGATACTTTCGTGATGGTTTACACTATCGGCAAATAACTATGAGTGCGGGGCGAAAGGATCTTCTGCCTGTTTAATATATGCAGCTACACTTATAGGTGTTTTTATTAGTAAGGTTAAAACGGAAAGGTTAAAACAATTTGGGCGAAACTTTCTCAAAGTGGATTTGTTTTAAGCAGAATTCTTCAAAAATGTCCAACCAAATCTCTAGTTTTCAGGATTCAATACAGTATTTATCTGTTTGACAGAGAAAAAGTTAGGTTAAGAAATCCTTCCTTTCTTGGGTTATACGCGTTAAAAATGTTGCTTAAAGTTATTTTGGGTTAGAGTCTTAAAATGTAGTTTGACTTGTAGCTTGATACTTTGGGACAGCTCTGATGTTAAAGGTATTTTCTTTAAATTTTCTATTAAGCCAACTCATAAGCATGACTGCAAATATTCTCTAGTTACTTGCTCACAATCTCTGGTGAGGGCATAATCAGCTCTTGCCTTTGTGATATGCTAGTAATGAAATTGCATGTTAAGCCTTAACTTTATAGCCACCCACAAGTAATTAACTCAATCGCTTTAGCCTACCCAAAAATCATCCGCAACTTAACTGTTTGTTTGAATATCTTCGGGCCACACACCTTAAAGCTGCGGCCAGAGCCACAGTTGTGGCCGCTGGGCCAAAATTGATAACATTGTAACATTGTCCGCAACAACAAAATGCCAAACGAATTTTCTGCATATAAATGAATTAATTTGCAGACGTTGTTCTCTTCACACACACAAACAAACACGCACACACACACACACACACACTCTCATATTGAGAGATATCGACATCAGTCAGCTGGAGGCTGTGTATAGGGCTAATTTCCATAAACCCCCCTCGAACGAACGGAAGAAGTCGCAACGCCATTGTTATGTTAAGTAAGGAGAGTAACTGAAGGGTGAGCTGAACACAAAAAAACACACACACACACACACACATATATAGAGATAGAGATAGAGAAAAAGGGGTTGCTGAAGGACCACCAGGTTTTTGGAAAGTGATGTGTATTCGATAGTATTCGAAATGAGAATTTGCTCGCAATTTTGTGTTAGCCAGCGGCTAGGCTAAGCTCACCACCAAGACAAATTGTTGCACAATAACAAAACAATCACAAAGAGAGAGAGAGAGAGAGAGAGAGAGAGAGAAAGAGAGAGAGCAACCCATGTAAGCATCTTAAATAACTGAACAGTCTGTGTAACAGTAACTATTCAATTTCGATTCTCACATCGGGCCTAATCGTGCGCACAAGGGTGCTGTAACGGCGGAGAATTCAGCTGTGAGCTGCTTAGGGCCATTGTGCAGTTTTGCTGGCAATTGCCTGTGAAATTGCATTGAAATACGAATTGCATTTGGCCAACAACAACGGCAGCAGCAGCAACAACAACACAAACAGTAGCAGCAGCAACATTGGCAACATGATGGGAATATAGACGCCCCTGCGGTCCTGTCAATCACGAGACGTAAGGTGTTCGCTGTCAGATTTGCTCTTTTTGGGCGCTATAAATTTTATACGCTTCTCGAAACTTTATTTTATGCCTGTTGCAAACAATGGTGCAGGGAACGCCGTTAATTTACGAGATATACTCCCCATGGTTCTATTTTTTCTTTCGTTTTTTGGCTCTGTTGTAGTGTATACAAAATACAGAGAGAAAGAAAGAAATCCAAATCGCGTGCTCCATTCGTGTGAATTTGAAATAAAACACACTGCACACATTTGCAGTGGGGTGTAAAGGGGAGGGCGAGGCAAATGCAAAGTGCTGGGGCGGTATATTTTTCCGAAATCATGTAAATCTCCGTTTCGCCTCCATACATACACAGATGCCACATAGCGACATGCCACAAATGGACTGACTGACTGTGCCACACTGCATCCAAAGCATCGAGAGCATTGTGTGACAGCAACACCTCCACGCCCCTTCACCCCCATATCACCCTCTAAACGAAGATGAAGAAGAAGGAGCTGGAAATCGGTTGCACAGACATGTGTCAAACTGTTGTGCGGTGCCGCCTGCCCATAGTGTTTGTGGAGCATTTAAAAAATATTTTCTTGTAATTTGGTAAACTAATTGTTGCCGTTTGTTTTGACAATAAGGCATTTGTAGCTTTTCAGCGCGGCTCAACTGACGATTTGATTGACTTAAAGCTGACAGCGCGAACCAAACGCAATCTGTTTCTAGTTCCTGCCACTGTTGACTACACTTAAAAAAACCAAATGACATAAGTAGTATTTATGTATACACAAGGCAGCTAACATGTCGGAGAACATTTAAAAAAAAAACTATAGGCATTTTTCTCAGATTTAAGTATGTAAAATATATTATCAATTATCATAATTTATTTTTATTTAAGTATAAATCAAAGTTTTGAATCTTATAGATAACATATCATATAATGTCAGCAACGAAAAACATTTTGGGAGTGCTTATCTTAAAGATATCTATTTGTGAACGAAACAGTTAAAAATATTTTTGGAAAAAATGTCTTAACTCACTGCTTATTCAATTTTTAACTTAAGGTCTTGATCGATTTATGCTTTATGCTTTCTATAAAACATATATATGTATATATTTTTTTTAAGTGCAGGCACTTTTCTATGTCTGTTGTTGCTTGGGGTTTTCCGGTAGTCATTGGCATGCTGCATTGCATTATATCTTGCATTATGTTCGACATCGACATGTAATTGATATATTGGCCTCCCCTCGCCCTCTCTCAATCTCTCCCGTTTAAGCAGATGTTGTTGTGTTGTGTTGTTTGTTTACATTGTATTGTCTTAAAACTAATGCTGATCACTGTCGTTGTTGCTTTTGGAGTGCAATTAGCGCATCAAGTGCTTAATTTGTTGAGTTTTTAAGAAAATATTAAATATTTAAAACAAATTTTCAAGAAAGTTAGATGAACAAATTTCGTCACTTGAGTTTGTTTTCGATCGTATAAATGTTTCTCATGATACAATCTCACCGTTTTCTATATCCACAATCTATGCAACATTTAGCTTCTGCAGTAATCACTCAAAAATTCTATAGAAAATGCATTAAAAGACTCAAGCGTGGTTTGTATACACAAATTTGTTAGCTGGTAATTAACAAATTTAGGGGAACAAAATCATTAATGCCAACAATATAAAATCCGAGTTTATTTCCAACAATAATACAAACATTCATGATGATCCCAACCGCCCCTTTCAATACGCCCACAACAACTTCATCGTCGTTGTTGTCGTCGTCGTCGTCGTCGTCGTATTAGTCGTCGTCGTTTTTGTTCACATACATATATCAAAAGCCTAATAAGTGCTAAGTACATTTGCCTGTGGCCTGCTGAATGTATCTTTGTATCTTCATGTATCTTCATGTATCTGCATTTGACCAGGGGGCTGGCTGATTGCATGTGTTTTTTTTTTCTGGGAAAAAACTGTCGACGCAACGTCTACGGTGTGCACAGCAAGGTCCATAAAACTCACCCGAGCGCATAACTGCAATGAGAACATTAAAAACGGCTGCACAATCGTTGCCAGTTTATGGCCACAACGTTTATAATATGTGTGTGTATATACACATATATATTTACACTAGAGATACACACATATTAAAAGCCTTAATGTTAATCAGACCTATTGACATTTTGTGGCGTCATCTAGTTAAGTTGCAAAATTCGTACGAATTCAAAATGGTTAAACGAACAAGAATGGAGGCTCTAGTCGAGAAATCCCAACTAGAAGATACCCTCAACCCTATACCAAACGCATATAGTCAGTTCTTCTCAGTACTTGAGTACTTTAATGTTCCATATCTCCGGTGTTCCTCAACCGATTTCTATAAAAATATTGCAGATTTTCATTATGTCATCTATAGTTTCAAACGCAATTTTCAAGATTCCCAAATTCAAGATTTTATTGTTACCGTTCACAATTGTGTATCGGAAACGGAAAGAGTTATCGAAAATTTATAACAAACTTGTACTGCCGAGGGAATGTTTTTATCGACTCGGCTGTTGGTGCAGATCAAGAATTTTATACATATACTTTATCGGGTTGGAGATGTTTCCTTCTGTCTGTTGCATACTTTTGCATAAAGCTATTATACCTTTTTACCTACTTGCAAAAGGGTATAAAAATGAGAAGCATGTTCTTCTCTTCTCAAGATCTGTTCATTCATTTGGTGTCTAAATAATTTAGTGATGTCTTGTTGGACTTAAGTTTAAATAAAGTAATACAAAGTTTTTTTTTTATCAACTTTATAAAATTGATGCTGATTTGAGGTTCGAGGGTTTGTCTCAACTTATTTTGAGTTTACTTTGTAATGTTTTTACTTTAAATTTCTTTAGTTTCTTTCCCAATTTTTTAAGAAGTAACATTTCATTTTAGATATTTCTTTTAATATCTAGAATTTTCGTTCGCTTTCCATTCTAATATTCAAAAACTCTAATTACAATATTTATTTAACAAGACTTCTCAACTTATCGTTCGTTGATTTGGCTTCCACACTTGAAAGCTAGAAGAGTGCCCTTGACACTTGACACTTGGCTTTTTAGCAGTGATGCATGCAACCTAAGTTCAATTACAACCTGAGCTCGTCTTCCTGTTTACTTAACTGATTTTCTGTGTTCCATTTCCACTTACAAGAGGTCACAACATTTCCTCCATGACAATTTGTTCACAAAATGATCATGCTAAGCTCTAACTTCATTATCATCATCATCAACACAATTATTATCTCTCTTTTTAGAGTGCACTTTTCCCACAACAACACAAAATGGCTGACAGTGTGGAAAACAGTAACTAACCATGAACAAAAAAAAGAAAATCACCCCCTAAACACAAATTGTCCACATCGTAGTGGATAAATATTGAGTTTTTCAATTAGCACCCCCAAAAAAAAGTTTCACCTTCTCGCTCTGTCATTTGTGTTTTCTATCTCCTTTGCTCGCATAGTATAAAACTTACCCTCGATTGCGACTTTTGAGTCGGCTGTGTAAAACGTTTTAGTTTTTTTTGGTTTTCCCCTCTGCCCGTCATCTGTTTGTCTAAAGGATCAGGGCTGTGTTTGCGTATGGTCGCGTTAATTGCCCATAGTGGCAAACGTTTAAAGCCGCCACAAATCCCCGCCCCAACCAAAATGTCAAGAGAGCAACATCTACGGCTGCTGCTGCTGCTTTTTTTCATTTCTGCTACCTTAAAGGTCTTCAAATCGCTTCGGTTTGTGTGCTAAAAAGATAAAGTGACGACGGCGCCTGTTCAACATACATACATAGATCTCTGTGCAACAATGCTGTTGTTGTTGTTGTTGTCCATGTTGTAAAGTTAATTATAAATTAAATATTGATTCTGTAGCGTGTGCTCGGGCTATGTTCTTAGCGACTCTCAGCCAGCTCAACTCCTGCCAGTTGGCGGCTCTCATCAAATCTTTAAAAACACACATTTACACATGTATCTTTGTATCTTTTGCCTTGCATATTGCATTGCTGTGGCATATCCCCCCCCCCTCCCCCCTCCTGTATGAAATTGATTGGTCACGTATGATTTATTAATATTTTCTTTTCATTACGCATACGCTGCGTTGGCGTTGCAGTTGGAGTAGGATGAGCAAGGCAACTGCAGCAGCTGTTTTAATTGGTTTAAAATTTCAATTTGACGCGGTTTTCAATTCTCGATTGCAACAACTGCCTGGAGTGGTCTGAAGTGGTTTAATGGTCGCCAGCTGTGATCTATTTGGTTTACTTTTTTTGCGGCGCATCAAATTGCAGCTATGCTTTTTTATTATCTGAATCTTAAGCCGAAATGTTGGATCAGAGGTGTAAATATTTTGATTATTTGGGGCAAGAATCTTTGAGCTACGGTTACTGATTATTTGTTCATCCGCTTAATATTGAACCATGATTATATTTGAAGATTTTTAATAAGATATTAAAGAATGAGTTTGGCAACTCGTGATGAAACCTTGAGTTCTAGATTCCTGCAAGCCGTTTCGCGAACGGAACTCACAACTTGCACAAAGGTTTAAACAAATCTTCTTAAATGTTAAAGAGTTTTGCAGCTTTGATTATAATACAAATACATATCAATGAATATAACATTGCCCAAATGACTTAAAATCTTTATTTCGCAAAGCAAACTCAACTCATCGAATCAAAAAAGCGACGGCAAAACAGCTTTACACACATCACACATACATTGATGTATTGTATCTCTGTGTGTGTGTGTGTGTGTGTGTGACGACAGGTAAGGCAGCTAGCCAGTCAGTCAGCCAGATGGATAGTTGGACAGACGGACGGAGAGATGCAAGTAATTTATGTGCGGACAGTGTGCTGGCGGCCATAAAACGAGCGGGAGCGAACTAGGCAATGGCAATGGCAGGCAGCATCGGCGATCGACTGGTCAAAACAAAGACAACAACAATAATAACAGCAACAACAACCACAACAACAACAACAGAAGTAACCACTGGACATGGTGACTGTGGCTTCTGCTGCTGCTGCTTGAAACGAGTTGTTGACGCGTTGCCCGCTGCTTGCGTTGACTGCAACGTCGACTGCGCGGTCGAGGTGGTTATTTTCATAAATGCTCTAAGCAGCAGTAGCGGCAGAAGCAGCAGATACATGTATTTGCGTGTGTATCTGTGAGATACAATTGTAGAACAACTGCGGTCTGCAGTCGCTGCTCTGCATTGACGTTGACTGTGCTGCTGCGCTCTTTTTGTGGGCGGAGCCAAACAGAAACAAAATTTTTGGCGAAACTTTGGCGCTCATTTAAATGCTAAAGCTTGTTTCGTTGTTTTTGTTACTCTTCCCGTTGTTGTTAGTGTTGTTGTTGTTGTTGCTGTTGTTGTAGCGGCACGCCCCAGTTAGATACATAAATATTTATGGACGATAGATACTTTTGCTAAGGTTTTAGCCAAGGTGTGAACTGCGCCTGAGTAAGACAGAGAGACAAAGCGAGAGAGAGAGAGAGAGAGAGAGAGAGAGAGAGAGGGCGGCAGCAGCAAGAGCGAGAGAGCCTGGCATGCATTAGCAGCGTGTGCGAGTGAGATAGCAAGCTGCCGCAAAAGGTGCAAAAAAGTTTTGAGTTTTTGGTGTTGTTTTTGTTTTTTGTTGTGCTTGTGGCTTGTTGAAGATTATGAAAAAGTTTGCCAAACGACCCACAAAAATGCAAATCGAAAAATGGCTGCTCAAGTTTTTCACCTACCCTCACCACCCCCAACCACCCCACAACAAACCTACTTTTGGATATGTAATTTCTAACGATTGTTGTTGATTAAATTTGATTTCATGCTCGAAACGCTCATATATTTATTTATTTGTCTTGCGATTTTTGATTTTTTACATGCCGCCATTTCCAATTGCTTCTACTATTATTTTCTTTTTCCGTATTGTTTATTATCGTTTTGCATAATTTCGCTAATTTTATTGTTTATTTGCAATCGATTGACTACCCCACCTCCCCCCTTCCCGCCCCTCTCACTCCATCCGCCACACTTTTGCTTACCCCTTTTGTGAACGAAATCAATTTATTGGCTTTGTGTTTGTGTCAATAATCGTTTATTTCTATATCTATTTTTTTTTATCTCTCTCTCTCTCTCTCTCTCTTTCTCTCTATATATGTTTTCAATTTTGACGATTGTGCTAATTTATTTTATTGTATTTGAATGTGTGTGTGTGTGTGTGCGTGTTTTTTGTTATTGTTTTGTTTTGTGTATTTTTTTTCGAGTTGTTGTTTTTTGTTGTTGTTGTTGTTGTTGTAATTGCTTTGATTTGATTTCAGCTGCTTTGCTAAAATGTATTTGAAATTTTAATTGTGAAAATATTATGCTTTGGATTATGCGATTTATTTGTTATTAAACGGAAGTCATGAAAACCAAAAATTTTCAAATTGTAATTGTAATTTGCAAATGTTTTTGTTTTGCATTTTGCGCTTCGCTATTATTATTATTATTGATGTTGTTATTTATTTGAAATGTATCCGCCGAATCAATTTGTATCTAGTGGATGCAATCTTTTTTTTGTTCTTTATGTAAAACACTTTAAATGAAGCTTGAAACATTTGCACATTTTGATTGCCATTTATTGTTTGTTATTTCTATTGTTATTGCAGTCGTTGTATTTGTTGTCGTTGTTGCTGCTGCTGGTTCTAACATTTTATGACGCATAGATTTGTAATATTTCAATTAATTTGTCAGTGCATAATTGAAATCAGTTTGAGAATCGATTGATTTGTTAGCTTGATGTGAGTTTTCTTTTTGTTTCGATGGTAATAAAATGCAAATGCATAAAACTCGTTGCCTGGATTAACTAACTGACTGCTATCAGGCTAGCAAGCATTGATCAAACGGTAAGACATATCGGTCTCATTTCTTAGACTATAGATGTACACTATGATTTGGTTTTTTGATTAAAGCACCTGCAAGTGTATAAGTTTTGTTAGGGTATTCCATGTTGATCGAATTTTAATGAGTTTCAACGATCTTAGTGCTTAATCATATAATCTTAAATACATTTATATATGAAAACATAAAGTACTCCAACTCAAACCATTTAAGCAATACTCAACATCCATCTCACAAATTGAATTTCTTTCTTTCCTCGATCTGTAAACAGCATAAATCGATTATTGATTAGTATAGTAGGGTGTCTGAAACATAAATATGAGCCTTTTAAAGTTGCAAAACAGTTGAAATTGAATTTGCCGGGCGTAAAACTAATTAAATGGAAGCACTTTGGCTGGCAACTGTCAGCTCCCAGAAGGCAAAAGGAAACGTCAGATAGTCGCCATTAAGAAATGTGACAAACATTTGCTCAATCGGCAACAGTGCAAGATGGAGAGATGGAACGAGAGGGGTGAAGGGTGAGCAGTAGCAGAAGCATCAGGAGTGATGGCAACAAAAACTCAAATTCGGGCATAAGTGACAATTCAATAAGCCATGACGTGGCCCAATGTTTATTTAGCATATTGCGACGGCGAATGAGCGACGCTTCGCTGCCTGGGAAGTGCTCGGAACGGGAATGGGAACGAGGAACAGGCCACGGGCACGGGCACGGGGAGCGGAAGTGTGTTTGACTGTGCACAGGGAACGAAGACTGACTGACAGAAAGAGAGAGAGAGAGAGAGAGAGAGGAGTTAGGGCTGCGGTTAAACGGTGGTATGTTTGGCCAGACAATTTAACAAAGACTATGTCTTTCTCTCTTTCTCTCCCTCACTCTCTCTCTCTGTCTCGCCCTGTCTCTCGTTACGTTGCACGACGCGAGCCACTTTTGAAACGCTTTAACGCCGAGATGTGGAGGCTGCCACATAGTCAAACTCGTTGTCGTCGTCGTCGTCGTTGTTGGTGTTGGTGTTGAAATGTTTATTTAGGACAAATTGTCAGTGTGTGTCTGCATTTTATACACTTAAAAAAATTATGCACAAGAGAATACATATAATTTTATACTCAATTGATTAAAAATGTTAAAAAGATTGCAACGGGAAAACCCACAAAGCAAGTGAAAATCAGAAGAAAGTTTCCTTGAAAGGCGAAAGATCGATTAAGTTAGGTCCGTCTTAAAGTCTGTAGGAATGATGATCTCAGAGCCTATGTTAGATACTTTAAGAATTATCCCTTTTTTATACAGAGAACGAAATTTCTTTTCGCATTTTTGCTCAGTGTTGTCAGTTTTAGCTTCATCAAAAACCGCCAAACAGCAGGAAATTGCTCATTGTACTTAGCCAGGGTGAACAGATGATATGGCAGCTAGTGGCACAAGCTTGTTAAGATATATTTCTATATGTCAAATGACGTTTACCAATCAATATGCTCCATTTTGGTTATGTTCAGGGTTAGAGAGTATTATTATTATTGATGTCTGTGTCCTTCCCACCACAAAAAACCGCCTTGTAATAATTTCATGGGCGTTTTCATTCTTCTTTTTGTTGTTGCTGTTGTTAAATTGACTGCGAAATCTTTGATGACATGTGTGTGCGTGTGTGTGTGTGCGTGTGTGTGTGCCTCAAATATTCCTCAGTCACCCCCTCTGCGCAACCCACGCTGTCATCTATATCGCTACTCAAGGCCTTGGCTGCAACTCTAGTTTTTATTTTCTGATCCGCTTTTTTTTTTGTGCATTTTGTTTTTTTAATTTTTTTATTTTTATTTTTTTGTTTGCTTAACCGCGCACCATTGACAACGACACATTTCCCCAGCTGCAACTGCCGCTTGCAACGCTCAAATAACTTCTTTTTTTTTGTTGTTGTATGTGAGATTGAGATATAAAGTGTATCTTTTTCTTTTGATTGTTTTTGATGGCTTATCAGCTCAATTTGTGGCATAATTAATTACTTTCAGCCAGGTATCGGACAGATACGTGTTCTTTTTAGCTAATTTGTGTATTGGGTGTAGATATGGCTTTGGATATTTGTGTGTGTGATGTTGGGTATCACATGGATATTGCTGAATTGATTATTGCATTGATGAAAACTTATAATTAGATTATTATTTAGTTAATGAGCTTTAGAAACACTAACAATTGGCATGACAACTGTAACGTTCAGTAAATTTTTCCAAAAATGTTTAATACAAATATTTTCAAACATATTAACACTTAGCGCAACTTTGTATTATTGTATTTAACCTCTTAAAGTTATCACAAAAACTCTAACCGATGCCTTCAAGACGAAAGTGTTAGGAAAAA
Source organism: Scaptomyza cyrtandrae (assembly GCA_035044605.1). NCBI lineage: Eukaryota > Metazoa > Arthropoda > Insecta > Diptera > Drosophilidae > Scaptomyza > Scaptomyza cyrtandrae. The sequence goes on along the minus strand of JAWNNS010000473.1, from coordinate 12,701,089 downwards.
CAGCTACCACTTGCTTTAACCTGTTGCAACCCCATCTTTTCTAGCCCCCTTAAACAACAACAACACATACGCACACACACATACAGCATGTAGAAAATGTTGCTATTCACAGTTTATTAAAGAGAGACAGACAGCATCTTGGTTGTCATCATCATCATTCTATCTCTGCGTCGTCGACGTCGTCGTCTTCGGTTCGCTGCAGTTGTTTTCACAATGTAAATATTTAAATATTTTCAAGACAAACATTTGATTGTTGTCTCTGAAAATATGTTGATAAAATATTTGCTCAGTAAACTGGTTAAAAATTACAACAATTCTCTCTCGTTCTCGTTCTCTCTCGCTCTCTGGTGTGTTTTGTGTCTTGTTGTTTTGGCTTGACTTTGGCATTTGTTTTAATAATTTTTCTCAACACTTTTCACTTTTGCAAGGCGTGGAAAAACAACGCACAGCCTCCTCGAGGGCTGCTTTTCTTTCTTTTTAAGTTATTTACCATACCATATGCATCTGGTGGTTGTGCTTGTTGTTGTTGTTGTTGCCTCTTGCATATATTTGCAGTGGCTAGACGCGTGTGTTTGTTGTTGTTACAATTATTGCTGCCGCTGATTGTTGTAGTTATTATTGTTGTTGAGGTTGTTGTTGATGCTGCGGCTCGTGCAGACAGCGCGGCACCAAGTGTTTCACATCCCATGAGCAAAAAACAAATAAGAATGGGCAATAAGAATAAAAATTGAAAAACGCATTCCACAAATGGTCAAAAATTGATTTCATTTCTTACTCTAAATAAGGATTCATTTTGCTTATGTGGGTCAGAGTGGTAGGCACAGCAGGTAATCTTGCACTCAAATTCCTCTTCTTAGACATCATCATCCATGAATCAAGTAACGCGTACACACACACACACACACACACACACACACATACACATTCCAATTGCTGTTATGGCTGACATTAATTATAGCGCAAACGATCGATTAGAAGCATTTTAAAATTCATTAATGAATTGTTTCTCAAACAAGCGAACAGGCAGCAACAACAACAACATGTCTACATATGTACATAAATAAGCAGCTATATATGTACGCGCCCCAATGTCTATATGAAGAAAAAAAGAAAACACTGTCCAGCAAAAGTTAATGCCCATTGTGTTAAATGATGGATACAGAGTTAAATGGTTTGCTTTTGGCCTACTTGTTAAAAAAAAAATGCCTTTTTTATAGGTTTGCGAAATGTTCCTTCTAAACATTTTATCCAAAGTTTTTACTTTTAGGTTCGTAAACATTGCTACCTTGAACATGAGTATCTTTAATCTTTTACCTCCCATCAAAGTTATATATATAATCTAAAAGATTTTTGTATAGGTTTGCAAAAAGTTGTTAAAGTTTCTTCTAAGCCTTTTACCCAAAGCTTTGTCTTTAAGCTCATAAATATTGTATTTTTAATATCTTTAATTTTAACTTTTATCATCATCTCAACCTATAAGCGACTGTCAGCATACTGTTTTGCAGCCACTGTTCGTTGACTGCTTACACTAACGCCCCATTACAAATTTGAGTGAAAAAAACTGACTGAAAAATGACGAGCTGACGATTTGTTTGGTATTTTGATATCGACAACACACAAAATATCTCAGCCCGATGGCTTCGCCCACGCACCAGGCTGGCGTCTATGCCACCTTCTACCCTTCCGCCCTACCCAAGGCACCCCTCACTCGCCAAGCTCAAAAACTTATTATGTACAAATAAATAAAGCACAGAGGAGAAAAAAAACAAAATAAAGAAAATGCCTCAATACCGATAAAAATGTAGAAATGCTGTTGCTGTTGCTGTTGTTGGTTTGTGTTCGGTTTCGGTTGCTTTATACGACGAACGGAAATCGTAGACTTTTCGACGCTCAGCTGGAGTGCAGCAGCAGACATTGAGGAGGCCACGAGATACAGATACATCTACAACGGCTGCATGTTTTGTATCTGCCAGATACATTTCGGACGGACTACAACAAATTGGGCAAAGCGCATGAAATGTGTTTGCAAACAAATTAATATCCATCGATTTGAAAGCATCCAGACAGCGTTGCCAGATCGTTCGATGATCAATGTTCAAAATCAGCACTCGAAGATTTTTGTTGCTGTTATAATTTTTATAATTTGGGTTACATAAACAAAACAATAAATATATATTTATCGAGCCAATGATTCGAATGGTGAATGTGTGTGTGTGTGTGTGCTAAACGGCTTTCCAATGCCAATTAGTTGGCATTTAAGTTATTCGAGGGCTGATCGATGCGTTTAAGCATCGTTTGTTTGCACTGCAAGCTGTCGTGGTCATAAATTAGCACCTATCTCGATATAGCTGCCATATGGCCATATGCAGAATGCAATCGTTGCAATTCCAATTATTATATTTACAATGAAAAGTCATTTCGCTGTTGTTGTTGCTGCTGCTGTTTCCGTAAACAAGGCCTTGAGAAATAAGCAGCTACTAGATTGATGATTGCTGCGGTGTGGAACGAGCCAAACATTGACCACATGCAACACACACTGTGGCATTGTTTTCCATACCGTTTACAAATATTATTTGAAAATTGTCGAACGCACAGTTGCAAGAATGTTAGAAGTGTAACTGTAGTCGGTGTGAATACGCGCACAGCATGAGCTGGCGCTATATGAAAAGTTAAGTAGTATAGTACTATATAATTTTTAGGTTGAGTCTGTTTTATAGCCACGTGCAAGATGCGTTACCACCTCCGTGGGCGATAAATCTGCAGTGCGCCTGTGGCGCAATGAACTCACTAAACAGCCTGCCACCTTCACGTTGCAACCAACCCTCCCTCCCTCCCTCCCTCCCATCCATTTATCCTGTCGAGCCGTGACTCTGTTGCGGGGTTTGTTTAGTTTGCAGGCGACGATAAACACCTTGGCGCCAGTTTTGTTGTTGTGGTTGTGTTGTGAATATATTTTTCGGAAAGTCGGGAGCACTTTTTGGTTGCAAGTTATTTGGCGTTGCACTTATTATAGTGCAATAGATTTACAAATCGTTTGACAATGCCAATAGCCACATGAAGCCAAGTGCAACACCTGTTGCTAACGCGAGTTGCGAGTTGGCCTATCCCCTGGCCAGATCTTTGACGACGCGCTGGCGGGCGTCGTGGAGTGCGGGCTTCCGTTGAATACGCTTGAAATTACACACGATATTGGCCAGCAATTATGCATGCATTTATTGTTATTGTTAATTGTTTAAACAATCGACTTTAGCTCAATTTGTTGCACGTGGGTGCCTCCACATGAGATATTTCATTATCCACCCCCACCCATCCCTCCACTACTTGTGCATTGTTACGAAATGCCAGCGTTTCTGTTCAATGGCTTTTTTCCATTCATATTTGAGAATTAAATGTGTTTGAGTCGCGTTGTGTTCTTATTCAATTCATAGAATATATATTTCGTATACGCAACCGGGTCAAATAAATAAATAAATTTTATTATTTAACTTAATGTTGTTCAAAAATATACCAAAATATTTCCCTAAAAATTAAAAACAATTACTTACATATAGAGTTGATTGTAATTTGTTATTTAAAGTTTATGTTTCTAAATATTTTATTTTTAACTGCTATAAAACTTAAATATGTTTAAAAATATAACAAAACAAAAGTAAGAATTCTCTTAAAATTAAAATAAAAATTCATAGATAAAAACTCAGATCTAAAAACTAATTTTTGTTAAATGTTTTATATTTGTTGAAATTATAATTAGGTTTATTTAAACGAAACACTTTATGTGGTGTGCAAATTGTGCAGCTTGGTCTCAGTTTGATACAGTTTGAACTGAGTTGTATCTTAAGATCATACTTGTTTGATCTTTAACATACATACACGTATAACATGTATAACTAGATAACATACACGTTGCCGATAAACTAATATTCTTAACAATATTCAATATTTACATGTTGATTAACACTTAAAAAGGTAAAAACTTGATTTTTGCTTAAAGCTAACAATCGTTAGTTATGTATTTAGTGTATTTGCTTGAATTCCAGCAAATATGTTAATTTGTAAACATAATTACGCACAATGCTATAAGGCTTTCATTTGATTTATTGCACTTCCATGGAAGTTGTCGACAATTTGTCTAGCCGAACAAGAAATCCACAATCCAAATGAGTTGGAAAGAAGTCGTTTCCGTGATTTACGCGCAACAAAATTCGAAAATAAACAATAAGATTTTTAGTAAAGCATTTGCAGGGTGCGTGTTATTTCTATCTCTCTCTCTCTCTCTCTGTCTCGTTTCGTTTTACCATATCTTGAGAAGCTGAAGTTGAAGATGGATGCGGATTTTGTTGTTGATTATTTGACTTGGACCAGTCGTTGGCGGCTTGGCACTTTGATAGTGCTGAATTAGCTGAATTCAATTCTATTTATTTGCTTATGTCGCACCAACTGGTTGGCAACAACTTCGGCGGCAGCATCAAATGGCCAAAAAAAAAAAAGAAGCAAAAAACGAAAAACTAACGCATAAACATTGACGAGCTAATAATGTATGTATGTATGTATGTATGTATGTATATGCCCAATGTGAATGTGACATCAAAAGTCTTGCAGCTGATAAGCAAAATAAACTGCACATCAGATTGCCATAATCAAAAAAATATATAGCCATAGCAATAGCTTCATTCGATCGATGACTTTTCGAAAAAGAAAAAAGGGGGACAACGATGCAGCTGACGTTTAATCACCAATTGAGCGCCATCTGCTGGCGTCAGTTGGCAAGAACTGATGCATTCACCTACTCTAACCCCACCTCTCTCCCCCTCTGTGTCCATCGCAGTTGCAGATCAAAGCATTTCAAGCGCAACAGTCAATCAAAAAAATTGTTGTTGTTGTTTTGTTGTTGCACATTTTTGCCATTTTGCTTTTGTTGTTGCCATCCGACGTCAGTCAGCCTAGGCCAATAAATTGCCTGCTCCCGGATCTCTATCCTCTCTCTCGCGCCCCTCCCTCCCTCCCTTCCATTCGTTTTGCCTGCTGTCGGAGCTAATTTACTCAAATGTCGACGCCTGGCGCTGATTTTTTTTTTCTTTCTTTTCATTTTGCATGATCGTGATTTTCTGTTGCTGTTGTTGTTGTTGTTGTCGTTGTTGTTGTGCTTTTGTGTTTTGTTTTTGGCATAAATCGATCATAAATTTAATTTGAAAATTGCCGACTTTAGTTTTTGCTGTTGCTCGAGGCGAGGCAAAACAACTCCAAAGCCATTTTGCGTATTTATAACTCAATAAAACTTCAAAAGTGTTCGAAAACATTCGCTCTCAAAGTTTGTTTAATGCCATAAAAATGCATTTGTTGTTGTTGTTATTGTTGTTGCCATTGCTGCCGTCTAGCTATTGTTGTTGTTGCTGTTGTTCAACATCTTTGGCACTAAAACTCGGCCATTTATGGACTCTATAACTGGTAAAAGGGAAGCGGAAGTTTACTGTATCCCCAGTTTGTGTTTGGGATATCAAATTTTATTTGCTTTTGCCTCTTTTCTTTGCTGTTCGATGATCGACTACAAAGTGGGGAACCAAGGGTTTTATTTTTTGTATAGTTTTTTTTTTTTTGGGATGGCTTTGATCTTGAAAGTTGATTAAGTCGCAATATAGCTTTAAATCTACTCTATTAACACATATCAACATAACAACAAACTAGGAAACATAGTTTTTTATCTCTTTAAGTTTCTAAGAATATAAAATTGGAGAACCATGAACCATACCACTTTCCAGACTTGAACCTGAAACTTTCTCGGGTTCCACAGAAAAGAAAAGTTTTTCTTATCATAAATATCTATATTAAACGATAAAACAAGATTTAAAACTGACAAAGCACTAAAATTCTATCCTTTTCGATCTGCGAACTAACGAAAGAATCTTTTCTTAAGATATACACTGCTCTTAACTTCTTAAGTTCTTTAGTAACTTATTTTAAATTCAAACGTATTATGTCAAAGGTTTGCAGCTTAACAATATATTGAATACGCAATATAAAACATTTACTTTAGACCCTGTCGTGTGTGTCTGTCTATTATAGCCAGGTTAATTGCAACGACAGCTGCCAAAACAACAGCAAAAATCGTGGCAAGAACAACAACAACAACGAGAAGGAGCAAGAAGGACAAAAATATTCGCTTCTGTTGTCAACATCATCGTTGTCCGTGGAATTTATTGTTATAACGGCGCAATGATAACAGGTCATCAACACAACTGGCCAGGTAAATAAATATATGTACATAATACAACCCAGCGAAACGGAGTGGAGTGGAGGGGAGTGAAAAGTTGATAGCCGCGAAAAATAAGCAGCGTTAATTAGAAAAGGAGCTGCACAGCGAGCGAAGCAAACAAATGCAAACAAACATTTTAACATATAGATACAATATACAATATATATATATATATATATTCTTGTGCAGCTGTTGTCGTGTGAGGCAAGGGATTGGAGCGGGTGTAGTTGCAACGCCAGCTAATACTTGCATTTAATTAGGCTTGCAATAATATTTATGTAAATCGTGGCTGGCTCCAGGACGCGACCAGAACACACAGCGGACAGCAGCTGTAAATATTTATGCTTGGCGTTTTTGGGTTTGCCTCTGTCAATGATTTGATTACAATTACACATACATGCGGTTGTATACTATACACATGTATACATATACATATATATATTATATATATATGGCATTGTTGTCCTGGCGCAGTGTCCTCTCCTCCATCTGCATCTGCTTATATGAACGCATCTGTGTCTCTGTGTGTGTGTGTGTGATGTGTGTGTGATGTGCATCCTTATCGTTAAGCAAACAGTGCAACATTCTGCTGTTGTCGCCATCGCGTTCTGTTTTTCTTGTGTCCTCGGTCCTCCGTCCGGTTCGGACCACCCGCAAAAATCAGCGTACGCTTCTCACAACTGCAGCATATTTTTCAGTTTCTCTTTGTCGTTTACTGGTTTCTTGTTTTCGCATTTAATATTGTTGCTTTTGACACCGAATGGACTCAGGCCGGATCGCAACTCTGTCAACGCAGCAAACGCAAACAGCCGAAATAATCAAAAACAAACTCAATTTTGGCTGATTTTGCATACCAAGAACAAATCTATAGGAACAGAAAGATAGAAAGTGTGGAGAGCGAGAGAGAGGGAAAGAGGCACAATGAGTGACAGCACCTAACTAAAAAGTGTACAAGATCAGAGGTCCGATAAAAGCTATGTAGAATAAAGTCCAGTTAACCGATTTTTTAAAGTATGATTCATATATATCGTATGATTCATATAAGATAGCAACAATTGAGTTCGAAAACGCGATAAAAGCTTGAAAGCAAAATTTCCTAAAAATTTTCACAACAATCTATGTTTTACAATCAATTCTAGAATAACTTTCTAAACTAAATGCAACCTTAAGACTCTTATAGAAATTCCTGCTAGAAAATAGACGATTTTAAAGTTTTACCCTGAAAAACTTAGTCAAAAAACTCAACAGATTTTTGTTGCACAGTGTAGCTTGCATTGAGCTCACTTTCAGGCCTACATCTAGTAGGCTCCACAACATTTGGCACACTTTCCGCTCGCACTTGAGCGCTCATTTGTAGTATGAATGTTGTTGATGATAATGACTCTGCCCACCCAGAAAGGCATTGGGCATACGGCTCAAGATATCTATGTGTGTGTGTGTGTGTGTGTGTGTGTTTGTGTTTGTGTGTGAAAACAATGGCCCAATGGCCCTTAGACAAGCTCGTGCTTGAGCTGAAGCTGAAGCTGAAAATGAAGCGACACCTAAACATAGTTTAGCCCACATCAATATTGTGTATATATATCAATGCCTGCCTATCATATCGTTGTTGTAGTCTGTCTAGCGGTGTATCTGAATGCTTCAATGCCGCAATGGCGCCAGGCGGGTTTCTCAAGTGACAATGGATCCAAAAGCATGACAGACGCATAATAGACTAGAAAAGACCCTGACAAAAATCTACGCATTTTGATCAATATCAACAACATCGACATCGACATCATCATCAGCAGCAGCCGTGATTTTTATTGACAGGCAGCAACAGCAACAGCAGCAGCAACAAAATACTATTTGGCAGTTAATCAGTTAAATTGGCTATGGTTGGGTAACTGGTTCGCCAAACATGGCTAATAAGTAAGCTGGCCATCATTAGTGTTACGCATTTGCAATGCCACTTTTGTGTTTTACTTTCTACCAATTAACTACAATTGTTTGGCAATTAGGGGCGTCGCCTTTTTTTGTAGCTGTGCGTTGTTTGTGGAATTTTTGGCCAGTTATTTCAACTAAAGATTTATAATTTACTGTTGATTGTTTGGTTATTAAAGCGGCCCAAGTGAAAGCTAAGTATTTCTTAGTAAATGGCTTTTAGCTTCTTTTTCTTTTGAGTCTTTTATTGTTAGTTGTAGAGTGGAATTTTACAGCCCTTCTAGTTGATCAGAGCTTAAATTGCAAGATATATAAGAAAGAAAAAAAAATTTGTTTTGTTCTGCAACTTAATATAAAAGTTAATATTTAAATAAGGTATAACAAAAATAAAACTAGACTCAACTCTTTTGAATCACGTGCTATTTTCTGTATACGATAAATATTAAAGCCACCTACAAATTAATTAAATAAATATTACCAAAAAGTTTTAAGCCTAGAAATGATGGACTTATGGTAATCAATAACATTTTAACGTTAAGGTTTATTATTTAATTTCAACATTTGAGTAATTAAAAGTTGAAGTTTTTTAAACATTTTTCCTTAACCTCAAAGATAAAATCAAAATGAATCATATGAGTAATAAGAAAAAAAAACAATGTTTATTTAAAGAAAATATGAATCCCATATCTATATTCAATTGAATGCGTTTTAATCGCTGATTCAGATCATTCAGAAGATTTTGTTATTGTTTTTTCACGTATTCGCAATACGATCCAAATGGACTTTTGTCCAGGTTTACGCAATAAAAAACTTCTCCTGGCTGGCTAACACGTGCAATCCGATCAAGTGCAGTTTATCTGATATTCAATTGTCATATTTCTAGCAACTGACTCATTCATTCAGCTTCAAGAAAAGCTTCTTCTTACCTTATTATACCCTGAACCCATTAAAAATGGAAAAAAGGGTATAATGGTTTTGTGCAACAGTATGAGTGTATATATTCTTGATCAGCATCAACAGCCGAGTCGATAGAGCTATGTCCGTTTTTTCGTCCGTCTGTCTGTCCGTCTGTCTGTCTGTCCGTATGTATGAACGCGTCGATCTCAGAGACTATAAGAGCTAGACACTCCAGATGTGGAACATAAGCTCGCCTAATCCCGTTTCCGATATACACTCCTGGGATCGATAACAACAAAATCTAAAGACAGCTTTTGAAACATCAAACGAAATAGTGACAATCTGTGAAATTTTTTACTAAAGTCGGTTGAGAAACACGGGAGATATAGAACATTGAAGTTAAGTAAATTATGCAGTATATGCGTAAACAAATACTTGCAAGCACTGACTGTACGCGTAAAGTGTAGTGTAGGGTTCAGGGTATCGTCTAGTCGAGACTTCTCGACTAGTGCCTTCTTACTTGTTTTTACACTGGTCTGGTTGTCATATGATATTGTTCGATATCGATGGGTTATCAGTAGCTGGGGTGGAGGAATTTGCATATGGGATCGAATTCGTTTGAAAAGTCTGTTTTTCAATAAATGCCATGTGGAAGTGCAACTTCAGTTCTGGCTTAAAATTGTAATAAAAACTCGTAATCAAAGGTTTTTTTTTTGTTTTTTTTTTTGATATTTTAACGTAATTTTTTGTTTTTAATACACTTTTTCATATTGTTATTGTATGCTAATTTGATAATAGTTTTTTTTTATAATTTATTATTGCTTACGTAGACTAGGCTAGTTAATAATAATAATAATAATAATAATAATAATAATATTACTAAGCGATTCAACATCATAAAATGATGTTATTTAAGTGTTCTTAAAAGTAATTTTTTTATTTTCGTTTTAGTTGGTAGTTGGGAAAAGTGAAACTCATCACAAAATTGCATACGCACTAAATTTGATAACAATTTATTAATAGTTAGTTAATTGTAGTTAATAATTATTCGGGGGTTCTCTTTTAATACTACTATTACATGATGTACATTAATATCAAGTTAACAAAATAAAAAATACGCTAGCTTGGTCAACATTTCGTATACGCAATATGCCAAATATTCATAAACCAAAGAAAATTAAACATAATAATAATAAAACTTCATTGACATTGAGATACATTTTTTGTTGTTGTTGTTGTTGCAGTTGCTGCTGCTGCTGCTGCTGCTGTGAATCATGCTTGGAAATATATTTACAGGAATATACAAGAGAGCACAGCGGCCACGCCTACTTTCCATGTGGTGTGGTGTGCTGTGGTGGAAAGCAATTAAACGCCATACTTAATGCCATACTCCTGATAGTGACCGACATGATGGGGCCGATAATGACTGAGATTGCTCAATTGACCCAGATTGCCCAGATTCCCGCTCAGGTGCGATACATGATGATGATGATGATGATGACTGTTGATGACAGCAGCTGCCGCAGCAGCGGAGGCAGCTGCCACACTCGCCGATGCCGGCGGACTTGCCGATTGTATGGAGCCCGTCGGGCTGCCCGTGTCCAGCTGGCAGGATTGATTCTGCTCGAAGATCATGTCGCGGAAACCCAGCGCTGAACTTGGACTGCTTGTGTGCACACCATTGTTGTTGTTGTTGTTATTGTTGTTGTTGTTGCTGTGGTGATTGTTGTTGTTGTTGTGCATACTACTACTATTGTTGTTGTTGCTGGGATGTGTGGGTGTATTGCTTTGATTGGTAACTGCACCACCATTTGTGATTGGCTCAGATGGCGGCGTCTCCGGCGTATACCAGCCGCCATGCGCCGGTCCATGTGGCGTTGAGATCGTTGTGGGTGAGGCGCCCGACGATTGTGGTGCACCACCGACGCCGCTACCATTGCCGGGTGTCAGGGGATGCGAAACGTGTGCAACGTGACGCAATTGCTGGGCATGATGTGCCGCCGCCGCATGATGCACATGATGCATCTGACTGCTGGCCACGGTCAGATTGTCATCGTTCAAATGATACGGATAGGCGCTGTGATGGATGCGCGGATTGTAGACATTCATCAGGGAGTCCACGGTGAAGCCGGCATGCTCCACGCCGCCAGTCAAATGATTCATTTGCGCCAAACTGTCGTGGCAGGAGTTCAACATTGCTGCATGCGAGACATCCTTGCCACTCAAGCAACCCAGATCCATAAGTGGCTCCTTCTTGAAGTGCGCCGCATGTGCAGCCATATGCTTTGCCTCCAGTATGCCATTGGTCATCAATTTGAGTGGCTTCATCTCCGCGAGCTTTTCGTTCATCATGGCCTGCCGCTTGATTGCCTCCTCCTTCTCTCGCATCACATCCTTCTTCTTGAAGCGACGACGTCGCCGCAGGAACGAACCATTATCGAACATGTTATACGAATCGGGATCCAGTGTCCAATACGATCCCTTGCCCGGCTTCTTATCATCTCGCGCCACCTTCACGAAACACTCATTCAAACTGAGATTGTGACGTATCGAATTCTGCCAGCCCTGCTTGTTATCCCGATAGTACGGAAATCTCTCCATAATATACTGATAGATGCCATTCAACGTGACCTTCTTGTCGGAGGCATTCTGTATGGCCATTGCGATTAGTGCAATATACGAATACGGCGGCTTAACAATCTCCTTGTTCTGATGCGGTGCACCCAAACCATACGCACTGGCCGAGTACGGATAGCGCGAATACTGATCATAAGCATAATGTGCTGCTGCCGCCGCTGAAGCGCTGCTTGCAGCTGCCACAGCTGAGGCAGATGTATAGCCGGCGGCCGTTTGCGCATAATGGCGCGAGAATGAATTCTGATCACTGAACAGCGTGTGCATAATTATCTATTCGATAAATGTTTTCAGTTATATATATATACAGTTTTAATTGCGGACAGAGCCGCAACACCAAACAAAGTCAGAGGCACAAGAACTTTTTTCGACTTTTCTCTTTTTTCTTTTGCTTTTCTTTTGCTCAACACTTCACAAGAGGGTTTATTATTTTTTTTTTTAGCTGCGCGTTTACTATTTGTTCAAATAATATTTACTTAAACAAGTTGTAGCACAGTGTATATATATATATATATGTGAGTGTGTGTCTGTTGCAACAACAATAAGCAAAACGCAAGGCGAACGTGCAGCGGCAAAGAACCGTTCGGGATAGTAACACGTCTGATACTGAATCTGTGTAACTGAAATAACATACAGCTCGGCAGCAAACGAATCTCGGCAGCGACTGCTGCGACGACAACAGCGACGTCAGCAGAAGCAGCGCTCTTTTCGTTTCTCTCTATATGTGTGTGTGTGTGTGTGTGTGTGTGTTCGGTTGTGTATGTTGTATGTATTTGTGACCAACCACCGACGGCAGCAGGCATGTTCCCAGTCAGTAAGTGAAGACCTACAGCTATACACACACACACACACACACACAGAAACACACACGCACACACATTTACAGTTACACTCACTATACAAGGTGGCCGCCATTCATGATTTTTTGTTGTTGTTGTTGTATGTATATACGACCGCCTTTCGCACGGTGTAAAGTGGAATTCCCTTTCTACTACGACTGTTTTTTTTTGGGGGGGGTGCGGAGGGTGTTGGAGGTGAATATAGTTGCTGGGTATACTTCTGTTTATATTGTTCAAACTAATGCTTAAAATGCGGCCTAGCCACACACAGAGCAAGAGTGGAAGAGAGAAAGAGAAAGAGAGAGAGAGAGAGAGAGAGCTAGCTGCAGCAAAGTCTCTCACACAACCTGCTTGTCCCAGCAGGAGTGAAAGGATGCGCAATATACTCAATTATCCATTTGCACCTGGACAATGCAGACAAGTTTTAGGCCCAAAAACAAATATACATGTATGTGTCTGTGTCTGTGTCTGTGTGTGGTTGTGGGTAGCTTTTGGTAACGGTATTACCTGTGGTTCTTAGTTGGCTGTTTTTATGGTTTTGACGCATAAATTAGTGCCAGCAAGTTCTTCTATTTGAAGTTTAGTTCAACGTTGCTTAAGGATTGAGCCAAGGAAAACTTTTAAAGCCATGTGTCAGTAACTAAATGCAGCTAAATCTCGTTAAGTTTTGTTCTTTTAAGATTAATTAACACAATATAGCTTAAAAAGTGTATTTCTCAAGTTTTATGAGCCATATTTCTCAGAACATTTTGTATTAAGTAACTAAAAACATTTTTAAGTTTCATTTATTTTAGATATTTTATGAAATTTGATTATTAATTGTATATTTATTGCCTTTACTTTGTTCACAACTCTTAGTTAAGTTAATCGTGTTTGTTGTTGCTTATATTTCAACCCTTTCGCTAAAGGTATAAAAACCAAAAGCTCGTTTCTTTATGGTAACCAGCCCCCCCTCCCCCATCCCTTTCTCTCTTTTTTCGCAATGTTCTCACGCGCTTTTTTTTTTATCTTAACACGTTGTTGTTTGTTTTTGTTATGAGCCCAAGCAATTTCTTTTTGCAGACAACATTTAACAAATTGTGTTGTTTTTTTTTGCTTATTGAAACAATATTTTGTTGTACAACAATATTTATTGACTTTGTCAGCTTTAAAGTAAATTTTTATATGTTTATTTGGGCGAATGTGTACGTGTGTGTGTGTGTGTGTGTGTGTCGACGGATCTTTTACGCTTCTGTTTGCATACATGCAAGTGTTTGTGTGTGAGTGTCAGTGTGTGTGTATGTGAGTTAAAACACTTGCATATATATATTGATAATTTAAAAGTATAATTAATTTTTATTTGCATTCGATAAATTGGCGGCTATAGAAAATGATATTCTCATCTTTCATTCTTGGTTCGACTATGTTTATCTCTTTCCAACCATCGCTCTCTCTCTCTCTGTCTCTCTCTCTGTCTATGTGCTTTGGGTGCGTATTTCGATAACCTGGATAATTGATACAAAAATAATATTTGGCTCTATTAGCGCAATCGCATTATTTTGACAAATATTTTTATTGTTTTAACATAATTTTTCGTATGCGATGCCAAGCTGAACGAACCGAAGGAAGCCCGCATTTGAAAAGGATGCTGAGATCATGGATAAAACAAAAGGACCTTTGAGCCTTTTTTGCCACAGACACATGTCGTTGATTCGATATGAGCGTCCATGTCCATGTTCATGTCCATGACCATCGACGAGAGTCCTTGGCTGCATTTGAAATTCGAATGAGGCTGCAGCAAGAACTTTGCCTCTTCGATATCTCCTTCGTATCAGCTTCTCATTTCAGTTTGTTCTTTGCGTCGCTGCTGATTTTACAAATTTGGCATTGCCAGCTCTGAATGTGTATGTGTGTGTGTGTAACTTTGCACAGTACATGTTTTTTTTTGTTTTTTGTTCTGTTTTGCGTCCGTCTGTCCCAATCGGAGTCTCCGCTTCCAGTCGCAGTTTCAGTTGTGACATTTCTATCTTCTCAAGCTCTCCGTTTCGTATTCGTATTCGTATTCGTTTTCGTCTAAACTGTCCCTCTCCATTTTGTCTGTCATTTGACCTATGCAAATATTGTTTTAATTTCTTGCACTGTTTACAAAAAACAAAACAAAAAAAGAAAGAAATAAAATTCTTCATTTCATTTGTAGTGAAAGTTTAATCAGACTTAAAGTGCTAGGAAAATTTTGAATTTTTCTTTATAAATGAGTTAAAGTGATTAGATATAATTGGTTTGCCTTTTTTTATAAGAATTTGGTTTTTAAACATGGCTTAAATGGCATCACTGAACCGGTCTTTAAAAGAATCGCCTTACATTTATGTTTAGAAACAACATCAAAGAAATAAATTGGTGTTTTGAAACTGTATTCAAGTTGCTGGATCGGTTCGCAAACCTTGTTATATGAATCTTGTGCCCAAAGTTCGAGTAAAAATTAATTAAAAGTTCACAAATATATGCTTAGAATCTTTTTTTTTTAGCTTTAGCAAGGTTACTTTTATTGTTTTTACATGTAAAAAGATAATGTCAAGGGTTAAATCAAAAGCACTTTCGTTTCTTTATATGGTCTGTATGAAATAAAACGATTTTTAAACAAATCTATTATTGGTACAGATTATAATAATAAGTGCAAAAGTGGTACAGCTCACGTTTAGCTTAGATATACAAATTAAACCGGTTCACAGGTTCGTCGTCTCGATTTTAGGTTGAAAATTGCATAGCTCTAACCAAATTGAACCCAAATATATAAAAAACCGTTAATAGTTACATATTTGCATGGTCTTCCCTTTTGTATAAACTTTCTGATATCATAGTTTAATGAACTTAAAAACTTTGCAAAATGTGGAATTTATTGGTCACGCTTTTTGCATATGGTACAGATTAATGTCACAAACATTTTGACTGTAAAACCAAACCTTTAAAACCATGTAGATATGTATGTGGCACAAGCTCAATAAAATTGTGGCGCCTGTCGCCAAAAAAAAACAAATATATATATATATATATTAAATGTGTCTCGCAATTTGGCACGCTCAATTTGAGGCAGTGAACAGAACGTTGACACCGCCATCGAGATATATTCAAGGGGGCGAAAGGAGTGCGGCTAGAACATATAGTTAAAAGTGTAGAGGACAATTTGCAACACATGTCACATTTTAAAGTGCAAAGGGCGTGCAAGCGGTCAAGAGGTGGGGGGGGGGAGGGAAGAACATATGGCAATTCATTGCCTATTAAATTTTTAGCAATTTCTTTCCTTTTTTTGAGCAGATTTTTAGTATTTTTACTAGCAGTAATCTAAGAATAATATTTATTTTAAAGCGCTGAGTGCACGAAGTGCCCTAATCAGACGGTTAACGGCACTTGAACCAGGCACAAACACAGACACACACACACACACACACACGCACGCTAACAGACAGAGAAACAGGATTTAAGCTGCAACAATAATACATTTTCTAGCAACAAAAAAAAGAAAAATTTGAAAATATATCTTTCGCTTGAAAAACGCGCACTCCTAAAAATGCTGATAAGGCGAAAAATGCGCACGCACACAAACATGCACACATACATATACACGTACATACACATACATAGACACACACATAGCAACGCCAAGTGGTGCTCTGCTAACGCTGCTTCGCTGCTCTCTCATGAATATGCATGCGACGTCGACGCAGCGTCGCTGCTCGCTCTGCTCGGGCCAATAACGCAAAATGCTCAGCCAATGATAGGCGTGGCTTCAACTGCACACACACAACACAGAGCCCAAGTGTGAGAGCGAGAGAGACAGAGAGTGCAAGAGCGCAGCAATGGCGTATGAATTGCACTGCTTGCACAACTGCACTTGGCTGATTTTGTGGTGGCTTTCTGCCGTTGGACAAACGTTCCCAGGGTTGAGTTGTTCGGAAGTGTTTGGTAGCGTTGGGTTGGGGTTTAGGGTTTGGGCTTAGTAGTTCACTCAATATTGGCCGCTTATTAAAATTTATGATTTGTCTATATGGTTCGAGCACTCATTATGCATACATAGTTTGTTTCTTTCTTTTTTTTTTTATTGTATTTTGCACAGCCAATTTAGCAGATTAGTTGTGGATACAATAATTTTTGGCTTTGTTGTTCCAGGAAATGTGGGTTGTCGATGAGAGAGAGAGATATGGGGTTTGGCTGGCTGACTGGGAAATTACAGCCATTAGTTAAATCATAACAATAATCATAATCGCAATCATAATCATGTTGAAAATCTTCCGGTCTTATGGCCATAAGCAGGCGGAAATTCATGACAAGACGGCGGTGGCGGCGCTAAGTCGCCGGACTACCTGACCAATCCATGCAATCCATGTCCACCACCACCGGATACTAATCATCATAATGCCTAAGCATGCAAAGGGGAAAACTTTATTTTGGTCGCTTTTGGTGGCATGGGTTGGCATGTTTAGACTTTAATACGCGCCGCGGGAATTCTTAATGAAAACGAACCAACATCGATTGGGTATTTCCAGCGAGGACTTATGTGTGTATGTATGTACATATGCCTGGCTAAGTTACCTGGACCCTGACTTCTGTTTACGCTTCATGTGGTCGGTTTTTCCCCCCCCTACTGATTATGATGATGATGATGAAGTCTCTGTTTTCGAAGCTGGTTTTTGCTTATGCCGCGCGTGTCTTGCGGTTTTTGTATGGCTTATTTGCGGTTTTATGGCAATTGCCTGCTGGTTGTGGGTGTTCCTGACTCCTTCTGGCTATAACTACCTTTACTGCTGCTGCTGTTTGGGACCGGCATTAAGGTGTGTACTTTTTGCTTAAGTAATGAGCTACGATTTTTGTTGAACTGAATTGAATTATTTAAAACACCAACTCAACTAACCCTGAGGCTGAAATTATTAAGTTTGTAGTTTTTGCACATAAAAATCATAGCGTTAAAACCCTATTCTTAGATCATTATAATTATAACAAATTCTTTAAGTGACTTAAAACGATGATAATGAATCTAGATAACCTTTTAGAGGCAAGTACCTTTTCCACTTAAAAAGATGTAATTTTCGTTTCCGTTTGCTTCCAGTTAGTTTAAGTCTACCAATCAAGAGATTTCATATGCATTCTTCATTGGTTCACTCAAACCTCATTGATTAATCTGAATATTAGCTATATGTCATAAATTTTCTTTATACTCTTATCAACACTTCATTAATTCATTTACAGCTCGTTAATAGATATATATATATTATGTACATAGAAGCTTATTTTGTATCTGTTCTCTATATTCATTTACAACTCATTTATAAATCTGAATATCATATATATACAACTATATTTTATATACTATATTCATTTACAGCTCATTGATATATTCCTTATAATATTCCCAACACTTCATTGATAAATCTGAAAACTATATTTCGAAAAAAAAAACAACAAAAAAACACTTTGCATTACAACGCTTAATTCATTCATCAAAAACATTTCATATCCAATTCGATATCTAGGTATTTTCATTCAAATGTGTAGCTTGTCTTGCAACTAGCTGTTGCTTTTGTTGTTGTTGTTGTTGCTGTTTCTGCTGGTCTAATGTTTACTTAATAAATATTTGATGCCATGTTATTCTAACAAGACTTTTGTTTATTTATATGGGGCAAAAATACGCGCGACATACTCGAGACTTTGTCTATGTGTGTGTGAGTGTGTTTGTGTGCAAGCGATTCGAATTTAAAATGAAATTGGCAATAGAATACTATTGTTGTACTATTGTCTATGAATATTCTTGATAAAATACAGATATATACAGATACTCGTACATCCATTGTCGAGACAGGCAGGACAGTTAGATAGATGGAATTTTTGCAAGAATGCTTTTTGGCCTATAAAAACATTCAGCAGTTGAAAATCCTTGCGAAAAAACCGTTTTTAATTTCGCATAAATTCAAAATAAATACAAACTCTTCCTCCTATATATATAGATATTTTTTTTTTAAAAATTGTTTACTTTAACGCAAAGGAAAACTGAACAAATTTTTCTCCTTTATGTGTACAAAAATGTATTATTTTTTTTTTAAAAATGTTCAAATCATTTTATTTATTTATTTATGCATCGAGCAGCCGATGCGATGCATCTTCGATTTTGTTGGTTTGTGTCGTTCTGGGCAGGATTCGTTTTGTGGCAATTGTGTTCGTTTGTTTATTTGACGCACAAATCCTCTTACGCCGGTCTCTCGGACTCTCGGTTCGATTCGTAACGGAATGAAAAGGACAATTGCATGTTTTGATTGCCGCCTGCAATTGTCCTGCCACAGACAGCGTCCTTGTTGCTGATGCTGCTGCTGCTGCTGCTGCACTTGTGACAATATTTTCATAATTTTTGCATCTTTTTTTTTTGATGCTGCTGAATCTGCTGCCTTTTGCGGCGCATCGCCAACGGTAGGTGCGTGTGTAAACATTAACTTTTCAAGAAGATTTAATCCCGATTATCCTTTGACTGTCCAATTTTTCTTCACTCAAAACTTACCTCGTCCACTCTCTCTCTGTCTCTCTCTCTGTCTCTTTCTGTTTCTGTGTTTGTTTTACGGTTTTGGCAAAGATTGAGTCGTCTTCTCCCTTGTCCCTTGTCCGAGAATCCTTGCTTGTGTCCTTTCGTCGGCTGGCTAGCGATAATTATCAATGGCGACGACTTCTTGATGCGATTTCTGCCGCTTTTCTCTCGGCTCGCACAATGGTCGCACAACTTTGGGTTTCTCTTTGCACTTTTTGTTCCATTTGACTCTGGATGAGATTTTAATTTCGTCCATAATGGTGAGACAATTAACTGAATAATTGGATTGCTAATCTCTTCAACAATGTGTTCAGGGGCTGGTTACCGAAAATTAGATTTGTGTTTACACCAATCACAAATTGTTATCCTTAGATCTGCTTTAGATGCTTTAAAGAGGGTGAGATAAATGCATACAGTAGTTAATTTGAATAAATTCAAATGCTTTGAGAAAATTCGTAAGTAACATCGAAGTGTTTGTATTGTTCGGGAAATTAATACGTTATTTAGAAAGAAAAAAGATCGAAGATATATAGAAAAATCGGAAGATCGTTATTGGCAAGTTGCACTATAGCCAATAACTAACATAATAACGCCGTTAACAGATTTGAAATGTTCATTACGATAACAAAACTTGGAACTTATAAATTTTCCAACAGTTTTTGCTAAAGCATATAAACACAAACATTATAGACAGCGAAAAATTCTAGTTTTGTTATATTTCCTCATTCAATATTGCCAGACTGATAAAAATACATTTCGAAATTGAATTGAAAACAACGTATTGCTTTCAAGCAGCTTAGTTTTAAGCAGTGAACTGCTTTATGCACTCTGTGTACTGCTTCCAAGTCACAATTTCACGAAGCGCAGCCAGCCTCACGCCACGCATTATTCGTACTCAAATGAAGTTGGCTGTGCGCAAATCAATGAAACAGTTGTAGTCAAAGTGGCGCGGTTTTTAAATATTTTAAAGAAACTGAATGTAGCCGTGTGTAGTCTTTTGCATTAAATAGAGACGATTCGACTTTTATTTTCACGTGTGATATTTTTAATTCATATGTTTTGTTTATTTAAATTTAAACACTTTGATCACAAATAATGCTTGACTATTTGCTTTATAAATACTAGCTTATCCATTAATAGTTATAACTAAAATTTTATTTATTTGATAAGAATCCCTTTTAGTTTACGCACTAAGCAACTAATTTTGTCTGCAACTACTTAAAAGCTATGTTTAAATTTGATTATCCTTTGAGGTAATTATGTAAAATAAAAGTGTTACTATAGCTATAACCAAATCTCTAGTTTTATTTTAATATTTCATTGTCTCATAGTATTCGCCGTTCCCCGATGTCGGAGGCGGAGTCATGGGCCTCAGGTAAACCGGTTTTAAATCGATTGGCGAACGATCTATGGCATGATTGCCCGTCAGCGATGGCGGCGGCGTCATGCTTCCATGATGCTGCTGATGCTGCTGCTGCTGATGCTGCTGCTGATGCTGCTGCTGATGATGCTGATGATGGTGATGATGATGAAGATGTTGCGCAGACTGCGAATGGGCGTTCGACTGCCCTGTCTGTATGGAAGACAAAGCGGGCAGTTGCTGCAGCGACATGGAGCGCAGACCTGAAGCGACAAACAGGAGAAAAAAAAACAAACACTCGATTAAAATGCGTATTTTTTTATTTTTATGATTCGGCGTTAAAATTCACAGTGCCAGCAATAAAAAAAAGAAAACAGACAGAAAGACAGACTGGCAGTAACACCATGTGTTGCTATGCGGTGGTAATCCGAGATCAAAACGATTCTTGCCCGCACACACACACACACACACAGACACAAACAGTGTGAACTTTGCCAGTGTTGGCAACAAAAAAAGCTAGATTCCTGAACAAGTTATGTATTTTTTCATCAATTTCTCGCTTACAGAGCTTACTTCTTTCCATATAGTTAATCTTGATAACGGATTACTGATTATATGGCTAAAAAGCAAGTTTTCTGAACCAGTAACAGAAACTAGAATTATTATGAATTTTGTTCTTAAATCGTTTGCTTACAGAGCGAAATTTCCTACAGATAATCTTAAATTTTCATGAGCTGGTTCTAATATTTTCGGCAAAGTGTTTTTGTTGTTTAAATAAATGGCTAAAATCTGAGTGTAAAGAATTCTTATAATATCATAAAGGAAACCGCATCAATATATATTTTTATTTTTCACTCGTTAAAAACTCTTTCCTATCAGTTTCATACAAAACAAGCTAGTTTTGGCTACAAAAAAAAAAAAGGCTACTTGGCAGCACTGCTCACTTAATTAGATAGCTCTGATTGACACGAACACCCAGGCGGATTGACTGGGGCCACTTACCGTTATCCAAGCCGCTGCCACTTGTTGCATAGGAGTAACCCGCCGCCACGAGACTGGCGGCTGGCGCATAATCACTTTGAAGCGCCGCCACAGGCGAACTCGAGGAGCCCAAAGCCGAGTGAGCCAGTGGTGGAGTGGCAGAACCATTGAGATGATTGTTGTTGCCCACCGATGTGAGGCCGGTTATGTTGGAGTATTGGGGCAGGGTGGCAATGCCAACGGCCTGTGAGCCACTGTGCGCAGCATGCACGTTCCAGGGATCACTAAAGCCCGGTGCCGCCGAAGAACCGGGACCGCCAGGAGCAGCATAGTCATAGCTGGCATATGCTTGCGTCGCATAGAAGTTGGCATTATCCTGCAAGGATTGAAGTATAAGAAAACATGGCTGAAATTCTTAAGGATTCATTCTTACCATGCCCGCATCACCGTAGCTGCCGCTGTAGAAACCATTCGCACTGACAGAATAAGTTTTGACCTTGATCTTGGAGCGATAGCCACGTGGACGACGTCGCAAACTGCCTTCATCCTCGAACAGATGTGCAGAGTTCTCATCAATAGTCCAATAGTTGCCTTTACCCGGCTTACCCACGCCCATGCCCTTGGGCAACTTTTTGAAGCACTCGTTCAGGCTGAGATTATGCCGCACCGAGTTCTTCCAGCCGACATAGGGTCCGCGAAAGAATTCATAGCTGCAAGCAGGCAACCAGACACAAATAATGCAAGTTTATTTATTAGGTTTCAACTCAACAATGCTCAATATCCAGAAAACCCAACACTCAACTTTAAGTGTCGGACACAAAAAATCAATTAAAATTTTTTTGGACACTGCAGACTTGGCAACAAACAAACAAACGACGTTAGCATGAAATCCTCTCACGCATTTGAGCCAATCGCGAATGTCGCTAATGCACAAAAAAAGAGATATATATATATATATATATCCAAACACATAAAGTGCCAAGCGCTGAGAAATATGAGCAATTAAAAGGATGCGCCGGACTTGTTGGCGTGTTCGTGTTGTGGGTTGAGGGGGATTATTGGCTGATCATATTGTGTTGAATAAATAAAATTGAAAGGCAAGTAAATAAAAACCAATCGACATACACACACACACACACACAAGGTGCCTGTATCTGTATCTGTATCTATACGTTTGATCGGTGTTTAGTTGCGGGGGTTGGTGTCGATATCGGTAATCGTTCCCACTCGACACTTGAGACTTGGGGAGACGCTTGTTTCTGCGCATGGGAATGCAATGTTCGATAGAAGCTACGATTGAGCCACTTTTTGGTAGTGTCTAGACGAACTGAGTTAGACTTTACAGGAAGCTAACATTATAAGGCGAATATTTGCGAAAGGTTTTTGTTTTAATGTCTATTTAACTCCGTATGGAATCAAATAAGGTAAGCTTTTTATCTCAAAAAGTTAGGTTAGGATAAGTTAGGATTAGTACCAACAACAATCCTTAAGGATTTCAATATTTGATAAGCCCTTTCTCTTAAGTTCTTATCGAAATGGGAGTTGCATGCAGTCAGCTTTCTGCTTTCAAGCGCTTAAAGTTCTTAAGCTCAACACATGGTCAATAAAACTGTAACTGGATATTCAATATTGGAACCCTTAAGCTCAAGTGCTTTATGCAATTCGTATTCAATTGTATTACAACGGGATTCAAGAAACTAAGTTGTATTTAAACTACACAAAGAGAAAAAATTACATTAACTTTGTTTGAATGACTTTGAAATCGATTTTGCGCATCTTTTTTCATTCTTAATTTAAGTACAAAATAATGCTTTAATCAAGTGAGAATGTTCGAAAAGTTGTTAATAAGAAGAAAATCAATTTGTGTTACTTAGTAACCCGTTTTAAACTTAAATACGAATAACTTCCGATAAGATATTAAGTAAATTAGTCAAGTACGAAAGATCCTTAAACAAAAGAAAACAATAATTGCATCAAGTAAGGCTCGACTTGAATTAGAAACGAAAGAATATTCCTTCTAAGACTGAGACAAAGCACAAAAAAGTGTACTTATAAGTAAAACATACACGATTTTTTGCTCTGTGTATACATATTTGTGCTACCCACCTCTTTTGTAGATAGGCATAGATCTCGCTGAGCGTCAGTTTGCCCGTGGGTGACTCCTTGATGGCATGCCCGATCATGTTGATATAGCTTAAAGCTGGTTTCTCGGGACGACGAGTACCCGATTTCTTGGTCGTATCCGGCGTGCTATTATCCTGAGCACTGGAAACACTCGGCTTGGGGCTCTCATTGTTGTTAATGTTGTTAGAATTTGTTGGCAACGTTTCGGACTTGGTCGGCGAGGAACTGGCGCTGGAGTAGTTGAGCACAGTCATGCTAGGATGTCCATGGGCATTTGATATAACATGTGTGGGTGATGCAGAAATTCGTGGCAGATAGTTGGGTGAACTCTGTTGTTGTTGCTGATGTTGATGTTGTTGCTGTTGTTGTTGTTGTTGCTGTTGCTGCTCAGCTTCGTGGATGGCCAGCTGATGGTAATCATTGGCACTGAGAATGGTATTGTTGGAGCAGTATTTGATGGTGGAGGCATATTGATGATTCATGGGTTGCAGTTGCAGTGGCTTCACCACCGGCGAGCTTACATACATCTCCTGATCGGTGGGTGTCTTCGAGCTGGAATTGGGTGATACGGACTCAACTGAATGGGTTGACATGAGCACACCATACGGCGGTATGGGACTCGAGGATGCCGGCGGCGTTCCCATGCTCGGCAAAGCACTCAAACCGTAATGCTGTGCGGTGGTGCTGGTGGTGACTGTGGTGGGCGTCACATTGCCGCCCGACGTATAATATTTGCGCTCCATGTAGCCAATGTGGGGCTTCTCGTCCGCCATCTCTGTGGGTGAGTCGCCGCCCATCAGTTGGAAATTGCTAGCGCTCAATGTATTTCCAGCGCGATACAAATGCGATGTCGTGTGATGTGTGTGTGTAAATGTGTGTGGGTGGGTGTGCGGATGTGTGTGCTGTGTGGTCAGATGATGATGTGGCGGTGGATGATGATGCGATGGATGATAGTGCGACGAGGCACTCACAAAGCCACCCAACTGATCAACGACCATGGTGCGGCTATTTAAATCCGTTAACACTTCTTCACTTTTAATCATTATTTGATTATTTGTTATTTGCTTGAGTTTTTCCTGAACTTTTCTTATTTGACGCGTTTATTCTTAGTTAGCTTCGTGCGGGAAGCCTTTTTTGTCGACTTTTCCGTTTCGATATTTGTTCGAACCGTGCGGCTTCGCTATTCTCGCTTAACTGTAAACGGTCTGCCATCTCAACGCTATATAGAGCGTCGATCCACTTGAGCTCTGTGTGTTCTTTTTTTAGTTCGCCTACGCCTTACGCAAATGCTCCTCATCTCTCATTTTCAGTCGTCTTCTCATTTACAATCGCTCTCTTTTAGTCCAATTTGACTCGCAGCTAATTGGCTTCGTTTGCCCGCTTGACTGGCTCGTTCGCGCATTCTCTCTCTCTCTCTCTCTCTCTCTGTCGCTCGGCACGTCTCTCTCGTTTCTTTTATGAGCAGAGTTAGGCATTTATGATGCGAGACAATGGAATTCGAAATTCCATTGGAGCTTCAGTCTATTTGCATTGGCATGCAAAAAAAAAATAAATATATATTTCTAAAGACATGTCTTGAGAATTCAAGTAATCTGAGAAATTGAATTTTACAATATAATAGCTGAAAAACCTCTTGAGTTTCATCAATAGCATTTAAAAGAAAACATTTAAGGTATATTCAAATAAAATAAATGAAGTACTTAACCTAATTGAAGGTGCTTTCTTTCCTTAAAAGTTGGTTTCAGGTTCAACTATAATTAGTGATAATCAAGTATTTCGAAACGATATAAGTAAAGGAACAAAGTAGTTATTGCATTTAATATCATTTTTATAATAATCATTGTTTTTATAATAATAATTTTTATCTTTTTCTTAAAAAAGGAAAGAACAATGTACTTATTGCTAGCATTTTTACAATAATCATTGTTTTTATAATATAATTTTTATTTTTCTTTGCTTTAAGATTTTTCAAAATCGTATCTTTGCCTTTTTAAAATAAAACTTATTTCTTATTAACTTATATTTCTGAAGCTAAGAGGCTAAAATTACTTTTGCCATACAAAACAACCGCGAAACCGCAATGAGAAACATCATTAGCATTGATCTATCTCTTACTTTCCCCCCACCCAGTGGGCATGTTCATCGCCAGTCTCCTCTCCTCTCCTCGCACAGTCAACAGTTAATAAATAGTCAAAGAAACCCAGATCTCGAAACCCAAATCGAAATTACTGCGAATGAATTAACATTTAGCGTATTCATTGGAAAGGAAATTGTGCAGCGTCTGTTTTCCCTGATTGCTGCTGCTGCTGCTGCTTGTTGCTTGTTGCTGCTTGTTGGCGGCATTCGAAACGAGCTGTTAATTGATTTAGTCGTTCGTATCGTTCTCTATCGGGTCCCTAGGTATCTGCCCTGACTGCCGCCATTGCTGTCAGCACGATACGCCGACTCGCGACGACCGTGACGACGATGGCGCGACGAGGCCGCTCTCACTCTCTCTCTCTCTCTCTCGAAAAACGCCACTTTATTTTTGGTACCAGGAGATCGCGCAACGTTTCAATCCCCAAACAGACACACACACACACACACGCACGCATGAGAGACACACACGGAGGCGGAGTTTTGTTTACATTAAATTCTATTTGTCGACGCGTCCGGAACGATTGGCGCTGCTGGCAACAACAGCAACCAACAGCTACATTTTTTCTTACTTGTTTTATTTTTTTGTGTTTCCATGATTTGACTTTTGTGGGAGCCTGAAAGATATTTTAATTTCGTTTTGCAAATATATCACGCAGTCAGACAATTTTAACGAAACACTCGCCATTTTCACAGAATTTTTTTCGTGGAATCCACAGACAATAACCACACAACAACAACAACAACAACACAAATTGAGCAATTGCTGAACATTTTTCAGCACAGCATTTAAAATATTTGCGGCTAATCTGCGGCTGTACCAAAAACAATACAAAGCTATGCATACATATATATATATATGATGATGTATGTATATATATATTTATATTCTTATGTTTAACTCTTTGGCTGTTTTCTTTTTTTTGCTGCAGACAGGCAATAAATTATTTTTACGTTCGATTAATATTACTTCTTATTCTGCGTTGCCCACAATTTATTATTGCGAGTGAGATATAAATTAAACAGGCTCCGGGCAAAACACACACACAGAGAAAGATATTAAACCGACACATAGCACAAAATTTCGAATCTGCTTTTAAAACTCGCCGTTTAATTAATTGCCCAGGTGTGGAAAAATTCCAAAAGAAATATTTCTTAGGGGGTAATAAATGACATTGGTTCAAGAAAAGTACAAAGAAAAATGGCAAAAAAAATATTAATCATGTTAATTTATAATACAGAAAATCCTTAAATCAGCGAATGTTATATGAAAGAAAAAAATTATGAATAAATTATGCAAAAATACTTTGTTTGAACAAATTAAATACACATTTGGTTTATTAGTAAGTTGCCAACTATTTGAATGTTTTTAGCTGTCGCATTTCTTAAAACATTTTATAGTTTCTATTTTTAACGTTTATTTTGCGAAAATCGATTATACATCCTACCGCCGCCCACCCTTCCCTTTAGATCTAAGCCAAAAACGAATTTCTTTGACATGACATCGGTCTTGCCTTGTATTTATAGCCAACAAGTCCAAACAGTTCCATGTGCGTCACTTTGAACTGGGTCAACAGTTCCGCCAACATTTCCACAACTTTTGACGTTGTGTGGTCCGTTTTCTAAATTCTCTACTCGATCTATTCCTTAAAACAGAAACAAAACAGAGAGAGAGAAAGAGAGAGAGAGAGAGAGAGAAACGAAAACAAAACAAGTTGAGGGAATTCCCAAACAAAAGTCGTCATCATCATTCAGTTTTTTTTTTCAAGTTCAAATAATCATAATAAAGATAAGCATATATACAATACATCTTTTTCTATATCTTGTTGTTGTTGTTGTTGTTGTTGGTATGGGCTTCTTGTACGGCGTTTTGTTTTGCTTTTAATTTTAATGTTAATGTTATTAAATGGCCAAATTGTTTACTATTATGGACGTTTGTAAACAAAATTATGTATACGACGCGTCAGCCGCATCAACCAAAGCAAGAGTTGTTTTGTAGTACACAAAACGAAAGATTATTTCATTCCATTCCATTCCATTCAATTCTCCTTCTTTGCACTCTCTCTCTCTCTCTTTCTTTCACATATTCACCATCTCTGTCCCAAGTGAATGCAAAAGAATACCAAACAATACCAAATGCCGGCCATGGCCAGGCATTGTTTAAACTTGCTTCGCGCTGTAGTTGTTGTTGCGTAGTTTAATAAACATTTAACAATTAAACACACACTCTAAACACACTATATTCCTCAACAACCCCCTCCTCACCACCCCATCAACCATAACCATAGACGAGTTGTATACAATGTTGGAGCCGCTGGGCTGGGCGCATTTGTTTTTGCACACTGACCTACAACAACAGGCAAACAACAATTGCAGCTTCTCCACCAACACCTGCATACCACACCACCCCCTATACCTACATCTATCCCCCTGGTTTAGTTAACTGTTGATCTGCCGGACAATAAGTAATCAAATAGTCCGAAAATAAATTCAAAATATTTACAAAACAAGCTTCTAATTATGCCTTGTCTTTAGTTAACATTTTTCCTTCTTCTCCCTCTCTCTCTCTCTGTTTAAATATTTACACTTTTGATATGCAAAATTTCTTTGCTTACGAGATCAAACCAAATAGTTTTGGTATTCGTCTTTGGCTACTACTACTTTATTATTATTTTTCAACAGCATACTTATTGGTTTTTGTTTATGCCTCACGCTTAAAAGAGAGCGAGAGATTGAATCACGTGTTTTTCTTCTTTTTTTTTGTGGGTAAACTCATATGGAAAACATTTTCAGTGAATGATAAACAACAAGCCAGCTATATCGGTAACACAAACAATATTTCTATATATTTTTGGAATTATTTGAATGTTTTCTTTTTCACACGACTTTAATTGTGCTTTATTTTTTGTAAATATTTATTAAAATTGAAGCTCTTAAGTGGAATAACCGCTAATTGGATTGTTTGTGGTTTGAACTTTTTGGTGACAGAAAACATAATAGATTTCTAATTGCCATGATTATTATTATTATAAAAACATATTGTGCATTCGAAAATCTCTCAAGAACTTGAGAAAACACAAAGTTAACTATTCATAATACAAAAATATTGCTTTTTGAAGAAACTAATAAAGATTTGAGTGTTGCAGCTATAACAAAATTAAGTTTTTGATAAAGATCTCTTCTACTGCTTCTCATAACAAATCTTCTGGTTGAAATCGTAATAGTTAAGCTACAAAACTAAATGCATTTTGCAGGTTTTCCATACAAATTAATTCACAGAAAAGTAGAAAAAATAGCTTTTTTGTCGAGTTAACGTGTTTTTTGTTCATGGTATTGAAAGACAACTTCTGGCGGCAATGAAACTGATGTTTTGTTGCTGCTGCTGGGTCACAAATTGTTGCTGCTGCTGCCACACTTGGGTCATAAACACCTTTTGCCTCACGATTATAAACTGTACAAAATGGCCGCCTGGCTGGCTTTTGCGCAAGATGGCCAACACACGATTTGTGTATGTGTGTGTGTGTGTGTTAGTGTGCTTAGTTTGCCAGCTGGCAGTTTGGCAGTAATTGTGCGATCTGGATGCCATTGCCAAACTACAATGCAAACTGTGGCATATATAATAAAAGCTTCCACACACACACGCCACACACACACACACACACAAACTCATGGCACAATGGGACGCCCCGCGCTGCCTGACCGTACACGACTTTCAGCTGTCGAAGCTGGCGCAATAAAATTGAACAATTTATAGACTTGCGATACATTTTGGGTGCGCAATAATTGCGCCAAAAGTAAAATGAGAAAATGAGCCAACAACAAAGTGAACGAGCCATAAACGGAATGCTCGAAAGCCATTTTTACTTGGCACTTTGAACTGGCTATGGATTTTTTTTTGGTTTTTTTTTTTGTTTAGCTTTTAGTTTAATAGCCGGTACTTAAAAATCCGTTGACTCACGCACAGGTAAAACGGGCGGAGCGGATGGTGAGGAACAGGAAACACAAACCAACATCCACATTTACCAAATTTACTTTTTCGCAATGCAATCGGCAATTAATCTTTGTAGAATAAGAAGATTGCTGATTATGTGATAAATGCTTAAATGCCTTGGAATGTTTGTACTTGCCAAACGTGTGGCATGTGGCACCCTTTTTTTTTATATTCCAACCATTTTCATTGGCTCTTTGACGGCATCTGTTTTGTTTCAATTGACGCGTACTGTCCTCATTGATTCTTAGTAAGATTCGTGGTTGTTGTTGTCGCTTTGTTCTTTGCCTCATTTTTTTCTTACATTTTCCTCTTTGGCCTTCGCGGGGCAGCGCACCTGCAAATCGAAAGAAATCTCTCTCTCTCTCTCTGTCGCTTTTGCTGTCTCTTTGACAGTTCAATGCTAGGGTAAAAGAATATTCTTATGCGATATGTGTCAAGACCACAAAAAACATGTATATCGTTTGAATATGATCTTCAATCGTTTTAGGTCTAAATCAGAAATGCCAATACGACGATTCGTAGGTTCAAGTGCCTTCCAGGGAGTCAAAACAATATTTGAAATTTAGGTTAATCGTTGGCGACATCCTGACGCAGCAGCATTTATTGTAAATCGAGGCGCTGACAAATATTTTGACATGGCGTCGCCGAGAGACATTGTCGATGGTCCACTTGATGTTCGGACCGAAACCGATGCCAAAACATCAGGAAATTGAGGCTAATGTGTGGTCGAAGCACTTGAGTTTCAGTAGCAGGGCTCAGCGCATTGAAATTGAAACTCAAAACCAAACATTTTCGAAAAATATCCAAGCCTCAGCCGCAAGGCAATAAGCATGACATGTGTCAGTTTGAGAAATTAATCGAATGAGTTCAAATAATAAATCTTTCTTAAGGATTTTGTAATGGAAATCTTTTATTCAAACTTTTTTAAATCATTTTCTCAGCAATCATTGAACTTGAAAATGCCAAAAAGTCAGTAGTTAGTAAATTCATATACGGTTCGGATTAAAGAAAAATTAAATAAATTTTACGTTTTTCTTTTTACTTTCCAACCTTTTTTTTTTAAATTCCAAATCTTACAATGTATCGTTTAATGAATATTTCTTTCATGAAATTTACAGAGGGTCTGTTACACTCGCGTCCAGGGAGTGGAAAAGGTTCTAAGAAAGACTCTCAATGTCCGAAAGAACCTTCAGAAAAGAAGGACAGTGCCAAGAAGGATCCCTGTGCCAAGAAGGATTCCTGTGCCAAGAAGGATCCCTGTGTCAAGAAGGATTCCTGTGCCAAGAAGGATACTTGCGCCGAGGAGGATCCTTGCGCCAAGAAGGATCCCTGTGCCAAGAAGGATCCCTGTGCCAAGAAGGATCCTTGCGCTGGTGATGATCCCTGTGCCAAGAAGGATCCTTGCGCTAAGGAGAATTCTTGCGCTAAGAAGGATCCTTCCGCTAAGAAGAATTCTGGCGGTAAGCAAGATCAATCCGGCGGCAAAAAGTCAGCGAATTCCAAGAACTCTAAGAAGTCTGCTTGTGCTCATGGTACGAATTCCACATTACATATTATTTAGCTTAAGCTTCAATAATTATATATTTCACAGCTAACCCAAAAACGGAACCACGTTGCAAGGATGGCAAAGGTCCAAAGCCAGCGCCAGCTAAAAAGTGATTGGTATGTTAAGGAAAATTTAATTTTTAGATACTTTATCTTTAAATACCCTTCCATTCTTTCCGACAGTTAGCTTTATGAACTGACCTGACTGGCGCCTTTAGTAAAAAAAAAAAATACTACCATATTGCCTGAAGAAGATGAATCAGTTTGGGTTTACGGCACTGAGATCATAAAAGCGAAACGCTCACCAGACATTATAAAGCCATAAAGCAACAACTAAAATCGGCGCAAAAATAGCTCTGGCCAGCAGCAGCAGCAGGGAGCTAAGACAAAAACCGAAAAACAAACCGAACCAGAACAAGTGATAAAAGTAGAAGAGAAAAAAAACTGTTTGTGAATTTTCATGGACATTTTATGACTTGAACGGCATTTGTTGCCATTAAAATCATACGGTGTATTGTTGCAGAAACAAATTAATATATATTTCCAAATTTTTCATAACTTGTTTTAAGTGCATTGTTTCTGTGGAAAAACTGCATTGTATCAGCTGGCAGGTGCTTAAAAGCTCCCACTCATCTCGACTATATAGAGATCTCTGATCTGACAAAAAAAAAAAATATATATATATTGAAGAAAGTTCCCCAAAAAGTGCAGCACTGAACGCGAGAACGAGAATGGGAATTCATAAATTTCACACCCCTTCACCGACAGAAACCGGTTTTTATGGCAATTCAATTGCACTGGCACTGATATTTGTTTCCTGAACCGATACGAAAAGCCGTTTTACACCCGTTCCTTCCCGGGCAGGTTGCAAACGTATGGCCACATATTCATATATACGATTTGCTTTTCCCAATGCATTTCATGTAAACAAAAATATATTCAAAGCTGTAGACACGGGCACGCACTTCTGTCGACTTTTGTCTTGTGCCCAACACTCAATCGTTTTTTTTTCCCCCTTTCGTTTTCTAACCAAACCAATCGATCGTTTGTATGTGTCTCTGTGTGTGTGTGTGTGTGCACAACACATTTTTGTCTTGCTCCCTCCCGATTTTGGGTAATTATTACTTGCTCAGTGTAAACAAATTCAATGCTGCTAATTTTAGTTAAATACTTGAATATATATCCGGATTTTTGACTTGCGCCCTTTCTGCCTATAAATTAGTTAGTATTTAAAATTAAATTGAATGAACCTGTTCTTAAACCTTTAACCTAATAATACTTTTAAACATAGAATCTATAATTTTCAATCAAAGAACATCCAAAAAATCACAAATCCTTAGTTTACCAATGCCACAACTTTTTTCTCTAACCCAAAAAGCGTTTTCAAAACTTTTGCAATTATAGCATTATTTGTTCTTAAGTACTTCTAAATATATACGATCTTTAATCGTAGCGATGTACAAGTTTTGGGATATTTATTTTCTCAACTTGTCAGCCCATTGACTTGCTTCACGATGGCTTTGAAAAGTGCCGCAAATCAAGCACAATTGACGCATTCGACGATCGACGGGCGGTCGAGCATCCATCAATAGAGTGTCTACAGTCTCTAGACTTCAGATAAGTATGGAGCTATATATGTTTATGTGTATGTGTATATATATATCCGATTAACAGCCGGGCCGTGTGTCTGTTCAACCTTTCAACGCATAAAAAGCCGATGCGCAAAGTTTTTCGAAAGTGTTTTTTTTTTTTGGTTGTTTTCGAATTATCGACGAAATTAATCTTAATCTTGAGTTTGCCCAAGGCAATCTGGCAACACATGTGCTAAACTGTGACTGTGTATGTATGTGTGTGTGTAGGTGTGGGATCGAACGAATACATATACACACATATCTATTTCAAGGCCTTGGCGTCCTTTTATTGTTGTTGTTGTTGCTTGCTGTTGCTGTTGTTTGCTTTGGTTTTTGTTTTTGTGCGCACGCCGATTGAAGTTCGTCCGACGCCGACGTCGACGTTCGTCAAATTTGTTGGCATCAGCAAACGGTTTAAAATTCAACGCAGAACAACAACGGAGCAGCAATGAGAATGATGGAAGGCAAACGACAGCGATGCGAGAGTAAGAGGAAGACGGCATGCGCTTTGCATGCGCCGACATTGCACCAATTGGACCACCCAAAGCGATAAACGTCTACAGCTCCTATCCACACGCCTTTCCGCGCTCCCCTTCCTAACCGCATAATTCCATATTTCTCTAGCTGCTGCTGTGCTGTCGCTACTTTTTACGATAAATTACAACACCAATAATGCAGCAAACGCTGCAATCATTCATTCATGCGCTGGCATTTTCCCCTCTTCTTCTTTAAACACCGTCCTCAATCTTCGTGTAAACATGTGTAAATCATGACCCGTTGATGGCCTCCACGCCAGCAGTTCAACATGTGACGTCCTCACCGAGACGAGACGTCAACGCAAAGCAACTTTTGCACTGCGACCCCAACTTGCTTCCAGTGCCGTTTTCCAGTTGATGTTTCGGTGCTGGAAAGCTGCTACGTCTCACAACCTTGCCAGACTCTTTCCCAAACGATCGCAACTGCAGCCATTTGTTTTTGGACTAAAGTTGACCGCCAGAATGGACTGGAATACTCATTCCTATAATCGTATTGTCTCAAAAAGGCTAAAGCAAATATTATTAATGCATACGTATGTATCTGCCTCTTCGGGCCCTGAGAACTTTTTTTCGTCGGTTTGTGCGCATATTGAGCAAACTCCGTGCACTTCCGAGCCACACATATTTTTGTATGTGTGTGTGCGTATTTTGTTTGTTTATACTTAAAGCGTTATTTCAATAAACATATCCATGGCAAAGGGCAAATTTTTGATATTGAAATGTTGATACAATTTAAAAAAAAAATGTTGCAGCCCAATAGCGGAAACATTTTTGATATGCAACTAATATTCAAATGTTATATATAAATATTAGAATCCCACAAATATGATTGCATTGCTTTAAAGTATTCAAATATTATATTTACTACGTCATATTGACCTATCTCTCATTCAAAGCGATTTAAATTTTTGTTATCAAACATTTTTAGATTGCGACTTTCATAACAGTCAGCAAACTGCAAGGTACCTTCAAAAGTCTGGCAATGCCACAGTTGATCACGGTGACGTCACACTTGTTCAGTTGTGTTGCAAAACGCTCAACTTTTTAGCATTTTACAGCACCAACAAGCGCCGATCGCTTGCAGTGTGACCAATTCACAGGGTTGATTGGTCTGTTTTTTTAGTCGCAGAGTGAGAACCGCAGTAGCAGCTAAAAAGTGATTCACGCTCTCGAACGGCAATAGCAATTTTAATAAATAGAAAATAATTTTCGCATTGCCGCCAGACATAACGTTTTAGAAATTTTAAGAATATATTTTAATAGGCGCGCTGTGAGTGTTATTCGGAAAGTGCAAAAATTGAACGGGCCGCTACGTTTGCGTCGGCTCAAAACCCTGGTGCGCGTGTGCATGTGTGTGTATGCGTTTGTGTGAGAAAGGAGGAGGAGAAGCAACACAAAAAAAAGAAGTGTACAGACGACGCGCAGACGCATCGAACGATCTGCAGTGGTTAATCAAAAGTACCGTTAAAAACGCGAGTGAAAATTAATTAATAACAGGCGGAAATATCGCCAAACAGAAAAAACCTCATCAAGAGTTGGTCAACAAGCAGCAAACAAAGTTAATAACAAAATGGGTTGTGCCGTGAGTACAGCACGAGATAAAGAAGCCATCGAACGTTCGAAAAACATCGACCGGGCGCTCAGAGCTGAAGGCGAACGTGCCGCCTCGGAGGTTAAACTACTTCTTTTAGGTGCGTTTTACAACTCTTTCTTCACTTCCATATAATAATTATGATTTTAAGTTTGTGCATTCAAATTGCGACGCCACGCACAAAATTGTGTATTTTGTGAACTACTTTCCAGTGGGGTGGGTTTCGCAATTCCAAGAAAATTTTTTTCTCTGCTTTTTCAATTGAATCAAACGATTTTTATGTGCTTTTCAGTTTTTCATCTTGGATATTATGTAATACACATGTCCATAATAATTCGATTGCGATAAGAAATCAAAAGTAAATTGAAACCAAATGTCGAAACTGGCGTCGATGGCGGCTCCAACAAGTGGGGCGCCATCAATCGGTCTGCCAATGGATGGATGCATGTTTCTACTGCGGTTCTCTATCTATAAAAATGCACAACAAAAATGATTATATGTAAGTGTGCGTGATGAGTGGCACTTGTTGTTGCGTTTTGTGTAAGAAATGTGCATTGAGGCGTTGCGACGCCATCAGCTTCAACTTTGACCTCTGCAAGTGAAATTCGAAGCCGCATTGCAACGCGTCTCGTTTCGTCTCGTTTTGTTTTTTGGCCTTCTGTAATTATTTTTCTATAGAGACAACACGCCAAGAAATTATTTATTTGAGTGAGTGCAAAGCCAGTGCACTTTTTATTCCATTCAATGTTGCGAACAATGAAATGAGTTTTCCAGCCAACAGCAACAACAACAACAACAAAAAATAAAACAATTCACCACACCATTCACGCACACATACACATGTACGTGGATGTAGTTGCATTTGGCGGCTTTTACTTATAAAGCGGCGCCCCGTTAAACTCACTGATAGATGACTCAAAAGGGGGCTGTCGAGTGTTGAGTAAGAGAGCTGCGGGGTGTGCGCACGGGACATTCAGCATGACCAGTTAAATAGTATATCTAGACGAGATGAACTCACACTCAGCATGAACACACACGTAAACACAAAAGTAATTACTTTAAAAGCAGATGTTCTGTAAATATTTGGTTCCTAAATTTGGAATTTAGTTTTTGATTTTGCGATATTTCCACATTTCAGCTTTCTAAACGGAATTTACATATAACAGAATTTACCTAGCAGCTGTTTTGCCAAATCAAACAGAAACAACTGTGCTGGCCAGTGTTGCTTATGGGTAACGACAAAAAAAAAACCACCTTGCACTAGTTGCTAACATAAGCGATCGTATTTATTTTATTACACATACACAAATGTGTTGAGTTGTTGTAGTTGTTGTTTTGTTTATGTTTTCATTTTTATGGCATTATCTCTGGCCGTTTGTTGAATGTTGGTTGTTGGCTGCTGCTGCTGCTGCTGTTGTTGCTATTGCGGCTGCGTACGCTCATTATTCAAACCGCATTCAACATGCGGCTGCTATCTCGCTCTGTCTCGCAGGTCTTATTAACAGTGGCCTGTTGTTGTTAGTGTTGTTGGTTTGTACACTGACATTTAAAGTGGGGTGAACGATATTAGCGCAAATAAATGGCCCCCACATCAAATGCAGCTGGGAGACTGTGTGGTGTGCTTGTGGAGATTATGGTTGTGCCTGCTCGTTTCATTGTGTAGATTTAATAAAAATTTTGCTATTGTTGCAGCTTGCTGTGTCTGTATCTGACCATTGGCCCCTTCTCTGCAGCAGCAGCACCAGCAACGGCCTCTTCAGTTAAATTATGGCACTTAATTCAACGTCAATTTCACTCTTGCTCTCTCTATCTTTCCCTCTTCCGCACCCTTTGACACGCCATTCAATTGAAAGTGCAATTTTCATTGCGCAGCGCAGTTTCTTTTCGGCTTTCTTTCACAATTCCAAATATTTCAAACAGACGATTGTCATTGCATAAATATTTGCATAATGTGTTTCACGTTCAAGGCATGTCTGGGGGAGGCTATATGTTCAAATACATATACATATATCGGTTTACTCGCATATATAACAAATTTTTAATGACACTGACAGCGAATGATAGAGAGAGAAAGAGAGAATGCCCTGAAACCCACAACGAACTGTCAACACAAATAACTTAATCAACAAATTTTAAGAATTTTTTTATACACACACATATATATAATGTTCTTTATGTGGCTGTTCTTGTTGCTTGTCGCCATAATTCATTCGTTGCCTTATCAACATTATCAATAAATGACCTTTGCGTCAAGTTTTTAAACAGCTATTTTCAACTAAATAAATGAGCAAACGCTCTGAGTTATTTTTTTAAAAATCGCAGCTAGCTAGCTCTGGCTATATATCAAGGATAAAAATACCCATAAACATATCGAATAATGTGTGCACTTCCGATGGCCAATTTCAAAACGATTAAATGTTAGTTGCTGCGAAAGTGTTTGTTTACTGCTCGCACACATACTTACGTCTATATACGTCTGATTAACACATTTCTTTTCTCACTTCACTTATCTGAAAGTACGGTCGACAGCCGCTTGGCGGCGCCAATATAGCTCGATAACGATTAGTCATGCAGTCAGCAAAATGTGAGCAAAATGCCATGGAATGATTATTACCGACTTTTCCTGTCCAAATATGTGTTTGCTTTTAGTCACCGTCAATGAATACATATACAAATGAACGTATGTACGATTGTAGAAACATATAAATAATTGCCCAGGAACTGCAATCATAGAAATAAACGTTAAGATGCTTAACACGCCCCAAACTGTTTATGGGGCGCTAAAAGCCATGCATGTGTTTGATTGTGTGCTAACGAAGTTAATTTTAATACTGCTGATTATCATGATGACGATGAGCATATGTATTTTAGTTGTTGTAGTGAAGCTCGCTTTGTACTCACCGTCATGCAAATGTTCTCCGCTCTCTTTCTCACTGTCTTCTGCTGCTTGTTCACGCGTATTATAGCACAGCTAACGGTGCTGTGTGTGTGTGTGTGTGTATATCTCGTCGTTGCTGTTGTTATTATTTTTATTTTTTATTATAAAATTGACCTTTTTTCACCTTTGTAAGCTTGCTTTATTATTCGGTGGCAAGCTTCGAATGCGAATGTTTAACTAATTTATATTTAGATTGGCAAAAGAGAGCCCATCATTATGAGAGACCTAACTTTAAACGTCTTTTAAACCATCAATTTATTATAACGACACATTTTTGTACGGCCGAATTAGTACGCATTGTTAATTGTGAGCGGTAGCAAAATATAAACACACACACACACAAACATACACAAAAAGTATCTTTAAGTACTGCAATTTCAAATCGAGGGGAGTACTAAGCATTTTATTGCAAAAGTGAAAGTACTCTGAGCTCTGAGCGAGCTCTCGCAATTACCTAATCAACAAACACTCTGCGTCTCCCTACGTCCCATGCGACTATCTCTCTTTATGTCTGGGAACAGTAGACGAAAAAAAAAACACATGCAACAACAAAAAATAGCAGCGACAAAGGCATCAAATGTTGCAAAGATTTACAAAAAAAAAAAATATATATATATAAAAAAATAAAGTTGGCTTAATGTGCCATTGTTGTAATCGTGGACTTCGTTTTATAACTTAAATAAACTTATACCGATAGCTGCAAAAAAAAAGAAAATAAACAACAATCAAGTCGCGATAACATACAACAATTTCAGTCGTTTGGGAATACCAAAAAAAAAAAAACACCTAAAATCAGTTGGTTTTTATCTATGGAACTGATTTCAGTGTGGTCAGCTGATTCTTTTGTATACTTCGGCAGTTTTAAGTTTATAAAATTTGGCATTTTATTTACTACCAAGTTATGTTTAAACTTAATAATTTCGATAATTTTTGTTTTATTCAAAAGTTCAACGAACTACAGGAAATTCTTATAGAGTACAAAGCTGATGAGTTTTAAAGTAAAAGTTTGTAAAAAGTAATAACTCACAAATAAGCAAAACTAGAGTTTTATTTTTAAAAATAATTGAATAGAGAAAAATCAATTACTTGCGACATCACATGATCCAAAATGACCAACGCAATTGAGCTTAGTTGCGAGTGGCAAGCTTTTTGGCCTCTTGAACCCAAAGACAATTGAACAATTTGTGGCATCCATTCATTCGGTTCATTCATGAAAACAGCAAACGAAATGGCACGATACTTGCTGCCCTGCTGCCTGCCTCTCCGTCCTTATCGGTCCATTGATTCATTCATTGGCGCATTTTACGCAAACGGCATAGCAAAAGTGTAATTTTCATTCTCATTTTACATTATAAGTTCAATTGTTTGCTGATTTGCTGGAGAGTCACGCCCTAAAAAGAGATGAGATCATTTTTAACTCATTTCCCAACTGCAGCTGTGAATTTGCACAATCTGTAATTCTTTTTGTTCTATATTGGTTTTAGGTGCCGGCGAATCTGGCAAATCGACGATAGTCAAACAGATGAAGATTATACATGAGACGGGCTACTCACAGGAGGAATGCGAGGAATATCGACGCGTCGTTTACAGCAACACCGTACAGAGCCTGATGGTCATCATACGCGCCATGGGACGACTAAAGATTGAGTTTGCGGATCCCGGTAAAACAGACATTGCACGGCAGTTCTTTACACATGCCTCGGCGGCAGACGAAGGCATTCTTTTGCCAGAGATTGTGCTGCTGATGAAAAAACTGTGGTCGGACGCTGGTGTGCAGCAATCCTTTTCACGCTCACGCGAATATCAGCTCAACGATTCGGCTGGTTACTATCTTAACTCTTTGGATCGTATTGCGCAACCCAATTACATTCCCACACAGCAGGATGTTCTGCGTACACGTGTCAAGACCACAGGCATCATTGAGACGCATTTCAGTTGCAAACAGTTGCACTTCAAGTAAGTTCTTTCATACTATTGAATGAATTCCTTTGACTTTGATTTTTACTTCAATGTCCTTTCCATTGCAGACTTTTTGATGTTGGCGGTCAACGTTCGGAGCGTAAGAAGTGGATTCATTGCTTTGAAGGCGTCACAGCTATCATCTTTTGTGTGGCACTCTCAGGTAGGACTCGCTCTATAAACCTTTAATGTACAATATATTAACCGGTACTCTCTTTGTTTTAAGGCTACGATTTGGTTTTGGCCGAAGATGAGGAAATGAATCGCATGATTGAATCACTCAAACTCTTTGATTCCATTTGCAATTCGAAATGGTTTGTGGAAACGTCTATTATACTTTTCTTGAACAAGAAGGATTTGTTCGAGGAGAAAATCAAGCGATCTCCCCTAACAATATGCTTTCCGGAATACACAGGTAACTGCGAGATAAATTTAAGCGAAAACAATAATAATTAACATTATGCGTTGTTTGTTTTGAAGGTTCAAACACTTTCGAGGAGGCTGCCAACTATATACGCATGAAATTCGAAAATCTCAACAAACGAAAAGACCAAAAAGAAATTTATACGCATTTAACCTGCGCCACAGATACAAACAATGTGAAATTTGTATTTGATGCGGTCACCGATGTCATCATCAAGAACAATCTAAAACAAATTGGTTTGTTCTAATTATGGAAGCAGCTTATAATACGATTAAGGAGTGCGTCTTAGTATTAAAGGAAAACGCGCAAACATTTCCATTACATTATAATTAATTAATTATAAAGACGTATACATATATATACAGCTATGTATGTTTTTAAACAGTAATCTGTAATTAAATGTATATGCAAAAGTATATGCTTTAAAATTGATAATGCTTTACAAGCTCTTGATAAAAACTTACGTATATAAACCGATTTTGTTGCCAATAGTCGAGGAACAAATAACCAACTGCAATTAATTAAGTTAACAGTTAAAAACAATGCTATAAGTGAACTAACTAAATATGTATCTATGCTTATTAAACAAGTGTAAAGTAGACTTCAGGAGCTTGGTAAAGATAGCTGTCCAAATTTGTAAGGCCCCAAAAAAATAGACCACAAATTTGCCCAACTAACTTTGCGCTTTAGTTAAGAATAACATTAATACATGTGACTAAATTGCATTGCGCAAAATCATTGTACTTTTAAACAGTTTCCAATACTTGATTTTATGCAATGCATTTTGGTCACGTTTTTTGTAACACTGTCGACGCCGCCGCGTAGAATTTGCCAAGAGCTTAGCGCATCTTTAAGAGTGAGCGTGGGCTTCATTATCGTTTGCCCTCTACATTTAACTAGAAATTTTACTAATTTTTTTTAGTAATAGCTATAAATAAAGACAAATTACAAAAAACAACTTAATGAGCCTGTGTATGTCGAATTTGACGTCTATTTTGAGTTAACTGTACTTTACAACACTGTTCAAACTTAATGTGTTGAGTTTCTGAATAGATGAAAAGTCACTTCTATTCCTGTCAACTTTTGTGGAAGTAGGTTGTGTTTTTTTTTATTTCTGTTGTCTTCGCTTTAATTAAATTCATTTTAAAAACAATTTTTTGGGATTTTAAGTTTGTTTGCTTAAATATTATAACAAGGATCAGAATCAATATGCTGCGTGCCGTGCTTGCAGTCAACCGTCGTGGCAATACTTCTCTATTGCCGTTGTATCCTAAACTCTTTGGTAAGTTGTGCGCTATAGAAAAAATCTATAAATCTAAAATGTTGCAAAGATTTCTTCATTTTAGCACAGAACAATTCACGTCAAGCTAAGCTACCACCCGTTCCCGTTATGCGCTTTGCTAGCAACGATAATAAAATTAAGGGTTCTGTTGTTGACAGCCCAAGCACCATTATTGACAACATTGGATCATCGAAGAGTTTGAGTAGCGAGCCAACAGCATGTGCTCAGGCGCAGACAGCAGCTATGAGCCGTGCGAGTGCTGAGAGCCGCGGCAAGCAACCTGATAAGCAAATTCAAACAGATGATGATTATTTGTGTGCCAAGCCAAAAGCATGCTCAAAGGCAGATTTAGGCAAAGAATCAACTGGCAAGACTGAGTCGGCTAGTAAGTTAAACGATGATACTATGAAGCAGTTGCAGGCTTTGGCTGCCAATTTGCCCAGCAAGGAGCAGGTGGAGAAGTTTGTCTTTCGTGTGATAGCCTTCATCTACGACATCATCTATTTGACGGGCAACTGGACCATACGTTTCGTCAACGAGCAGATTTTGCAGAACAACACTTTTAAGTACTATTGGCAGCGATTCCATGAGAAGATGCAGCAGGCCAAGAAGAACTAATTTAACACAGGCAACATATCAATATTAATCACAAATGAGTAGAATAAAATAACACTAATAAAACTCAGATTTCAGCACACATTTATTTAAAACTTAATTAATGCTTAGTTCGCACAATTGCACAATTGTGTATTTGGTTTCAGATAAAGCTTGCAAAGCTGGCATAACCGTCCAACAATTTGGCTAGATATTTGAGTATCTTGTTGCGCGCCGATTTCAGCTGTGCCGGGTCACTATCAGCCGGCTCGTACATGTTAGCGCAGTGTGCAGTGCCTGCAAATATTTTAAAATTCGATAAGATTTCATAAGCAATGATTAATATCGGATCTTATACCTTCAATATAAATGGTGGGCGTGTTTATATTTTGTGAAACGTAGAGACCCAGCGCATGCCACGGATCAATTGACCCATGCACGTAAAGTACTTGAGTCGTCTTCGGATTAAGAGCACCATAATACTTGTTCGTATTAATTACAGCTTGGTTGACGAATTTGGCGTCCATATGCTCCGAAAAGATATCACTGCATTGACGAATGAAAAAGTCAACACCAAACCGATCGCCGAATGT
The DNA here is from genome assembly GCA_035044605.1 of Scaptomyza cyrtandrae. Classification (NCBI taxonomy): domain Eukaryota; kingdom Metazoa; phylum Arthropoda; class Insecta; order Diptera; family Drosophilidae; genus Scaptomyza; species Scaptomyza cyrtandrae. The sequence goes on along the minus strand of JAWNNS010000473.1, from coordinate 12,658,320 downwards.
GTCAGATTTGTTCTCGGATGTCTGATAAAAACCAAACTCGGTGCACGTCTGATAGACCCATTGACGCATGCCCTTAGCAACCTCCGAATCCCACGAAACATTCTTCATATCCGCAATCATCTTGTCATATTTGTAATCCAGGCACTTGGACCCCGACTGCTTCAGCAGCATATCATTAACTGCCCCCAAGCGTGTTACAGGCGGTCCCATTGTTGTGTTTAGCATAACATCACAAATCTGCAGAACGTAAACATTAGAACCAAGGAGCACTTTTGATTTGTGTTTCTTATTTACCTCATCAATGGTTATTTTTGCATGTGGGCTATTGTCCTTGTTGTATTGTACAACACCTGCAAAGTTGCCAGCTAGATTTTCAAACAGATTCGCAATGTCCAGTTTATTTTCAATCGAGTCCTTAATAGGCGTGCATGTTCTAGAAAAAGAAATTGCTATTTATAAAATGTAAACAATTTTTTGCTGCGTAGTGTAATCTATTTATAGCTTGTGCGACAGACTTATATACATACTTGAATTTCTCATCGAGATTACGCTGACCAATCATGTGCTTTAGCAATATCTCGACTTGAGCAAAACTGCGCGTCACAGCTTCCACGCAATCGGGCTTGTAACTGGCCAGCGATGCCTTGACCACCTCAAAGTACTGTGTAAAATCAACCTGTGCCAGCAGCGGACCACTTGAGCTGATTGCGCCATCAATCAAATGCGGATACTTCTCGCGCGCCCAGGCAGCCAAGGAGCCAGGATAAGAGCCGCCAAAGGCAATCCATTTCTGCGTACCAGCCATATTATATTTGGATTTCATGGCCGTCACAAAGTTGACTAAATCAGCTAGCGCCTGTTCCGAACTGAGATAAGCCAAATTGCTTGTGGATAGATCGCTGGTTGGATGGCTCTTGCCATAGAAACGATGCTCCAGCTGAATGCATAGCGCACCAAAGTGTTCTGCGTAGCGTATCCAGGCGCCTTCATGCATCCATTTCATGGTCGCCTCGCCCTCGCCTCCAATCATGAGAAACACCGGAGCATAGCTGTCATTGCGATAATGTTCATCGTTGACAAAGTAACGTTGCTTCCAAGTTTGTTTATTGTTTGCCTGGATGTGATCCAACTGCTGCTCGAACCACAACTCTTCCACATTCAGTGATCGCTGTAGGCTCATCACTTTACTGGGCTCACCCAAAAATCCATTCACATGGCGACCCCGGCGAAAGTTCAAACTGCTGCACTGCGTAATTACACAAAGCAGCACAAGTAGATAAATTCCCTTTGGAATTTGCAGCATTTTTCAGCTTTAATCAGATTTGCACTTCTATAGTTGTTTTGTTGATGTTTAGCGAGGGTCAAGTGAGCTTCTGTTTGATTAGCACAAGTGCCGTTTGTTCGACTAACTGTAAGAATGGCAAGAATGCAACTTATATAGATTATTTTTCAGTGCGTATGTATGTATATTTGTGCTGTATTTATGCACGTACATATATATTATTCTTTATGCTTTTGTTATTGGATTTTGCTTTTACACTTGCCGGCTGTACTGCACGGCGTTGCCACCTAGTTGTATACATAAGAGAGTTGCTCACTGTGCAAATTAAAATAAGTGATGTGACATTGCCACAATGTTTCGAAACGGCTTCCAAGCAACCGTTGCTTAATTTTCAAACAATGAAACATACAGTTGCTGTTCGCATTGTCAGCGCGCGGTGATATCATATATACACAAAAAAATTATTTTTTAAATATACATTTTACATAATAATGGAGAACCCGGCCAAAGAATGCAAGCAGCTTCAGCCTCGCGCAATTTTCGGCATCAACGGCAAAGTCGAGAATGGTGTACGCCAACATCCCATTACCGGAGCAGCCATCTTTCCACTGGGCAATAAGATTGCCATTGCCGATTTGACAAAAAACACACAAGAATTCGTGGCTGGACACACAAACAGTATCTCCTGCCTGGATGTCAGCAAGAGTGGCAAGTACATCGCCTCTGGTCAGATTAATCATATGGGATTTCGCGGCTATGTCATTGTGTGGGACTACGCGACACGCAAGGAGATTGGACGTCATGACCTGCACAAAGTGAAGGTGCAGGCCATTTGCTTTACGGCCGAGGATCGCTTTGTAATATCCATTGGTGGCAAAGACGATGGATCCGTTATTGTATTCGATATAGAGACATTGTGAGTATGGCAACACTGTATATCTATCTTTTCAACTTTTCTTTTCCTTATGGCAGCTCACCCATTTGTCGTCAGACCGCATCGCAAGCCATCTCTGGAAATGCTCTCACTGTGCGTCCGCTGCACAATAATCCTTTCTTCTTTATTACAGCCGGTGATCGTCATCTTCGCCTGTGGAGCATTCTCCGCGAGCAGAAGAAACTGTATGTGCAGGACGTACAGTTGGCCAGCAAATCAAGGCTGTTCTACTGTGCCCGCATTGATAAGAAGGATGAGTTTGCCTATCTGGGTACTGGTACTGGTGATATTATTAAGATAACCCTAAACTGCTGCGACAAAGATAATGTGACTCGACCGGGAACATCTAGTGGCATCCTGGGTGCCTTTGGCACACATAATCCAAGGAAACCCAGTGGACGCGATTGCGATCGTTATGTGAATGGAGTACGTGCCTTGTATGTGTTGGAACAGGGTCGTCTCCTGATTGGCGCCGGCGATGGCGAGGTGCAGCTGGTTGAGGAACGCACTGATGTGCCATTGATTAATTTTCGTGATTATCCCGGGCCCACCTGGCCCTACTTGCGCACGGTGAAGCGTACACGCGTTTCGGGACGCATCTCGTCCTTTGTACGCTCCACGTCAGAGAAATTTTTCATTTGCACGGACACAAATGAGATTTATACCCTCAACATTCAAAGCTGGGTCCTGAAGCTGTTGCGCACTTGTCACACCAAAGCAGTTTACTTTATTACTTTTCCCAAGTAGGTTAAGATCAAATCCCCTTTTTTGCACCATCAAAATGTTTCCTTTGCTCTTTAAGAAACTATGCAGCTGTGTTTGCTACCGCAGGACACGAAAGCATTCGCATCTGGTCCTCGTCCCGAAAGCAGGAGCTCCTTCGCATTATGGTGTACAATTTTAACTGTGCTGCAGTTCGCTTCTCACAGGATGGCAGCAGCATTGTGTCGGTGTGGAACGATGGCATCATCCGTGCTTTTACTCCCATTACTGGGCGTCTTATCTACGCGATTCCCAATGCTCATAATAAGGGTAAGAAGTCCATACTTCCGTTTGCTTAACTCTTTCTTAATCTCAACTTCAGGTTGCAGTGCGTTGGCTGTGGCATCCACTGGACGTTTTATTGTCACTGGGGGGATTGAAGGTCAGGTGCGTGTGTGGAAAATAGAACCGTTTCGTCAGAGTCTAGTTGGTGTGCTCAAGGACCATTCGGGTCCGATAACGTCACTAGACATTAATAATCTGGACACTGAAGTGATATCAGCTTGTACGGATGGATCCTGTGTTATTTGGGATATTAATCGAATGACCCGCAAGCAGGTGGTGACTGCCAACACACAGTTCATGTCTGTTCTTTATTTTCCAACTGGAGTACAGATCTTAACGTGTGGCTCCGACGGCAGAATTATCTACTGGATGGTGTACAATGGCGCCTTGATACGCGAACTGACCGCCTCGAAGAAGTCCTCAGTTAATTGTTTGACCATGAATGCCACCGGTGACTATTTTGTAAGCGTTGGCAGCGATTTGCATGTCAAGTTGTGGAATTATACTAGCGGCGATGTGGTTGGCTCCGGATCGGAGCATGCTTCGTCCGTAATAAGTGCTGCATATAGTCCATGCGGCAAGATGTTTGTCACTGGTAGCACAGATGGCTCACTGATCATTTGGGATGTGCCTAAGGAGTTCTGGGGTCAGACCATTCCACATGGAGGGCCCACGTTCACTCCGGCAAAGTCGCAATCCAAAACCAAGATTGTTCAATCACGCGTCGATTCCGGCACAGGCTTAAAGCCCCCTCCGGGTGAGAATATAGATGGACTGCTGAGGGCAACGCCAAAGGACGATATATGTTGTGTTGAGTGTCCACCTTGCGCCAAAAAGGAAACCAAGGCTGGCGATCCTTTCGCAGAGTGTAAAATTGTACCGGACGTAAGAAAATGTTAGATTTTTTATTTTATCCATTCATTTTGTGAGTTTTATCTGAATAAAAATTAAAGACATTGTACTAAAAAAATTTTAAAATCATAAAGTAGAGAACAACAAAAAGTTTTCATTTTAAGAATTGAGATTTTATTCGTCAGGTCTAAATAAGATGCCTTCTATATTTTGTGGCTCTGTTGCTTTATTTTTATCTTCCTTCTCCTGTCGCTTGCGCTCTTTTTCAAACGCAACCCGTAGCTTTTTCTCCTCTTTATCGGCTTGGGCTTGCAGCTGCTTAGCCTCCTTTTCGGCCTGAGCTTGACGCTTTTTTTCCTCTTTCTCATTCAGATCCTGTTGTTTCTTAGCTTCTTTTTCAGCTTTAGCTGCTTCTTTTTCAGCGTTAGCTGCCGCTTTCTTGGATTCAGCCTCACGTTTATTATTAAACTTTTTCCAATCCTTTTGCACACCAGCAAATTCCTTCAGTCGCTCCTCGCGCTCCTCGTCTGTCTCTGGAGTCTTGCCAACGGCCTCCGTGTCGATTTCATCCTCATAGCCGTCTGGAGGAAGGGCATTCCAATAGCTATTATGAAATCTACTGTGGTTGCCATCGCCAAAGTAAAATGGCTTATTACGCATGTACATGTATGGATAGGGCTTAAACGGAGATCGTTCTCCCTCATTATGTGAGGTTAATACAAGAATCGACAAGATGGCCACCATTGGTAAGACACCCATTAACGTGATCCTACCCCACTTCTTTGAATGCTCGTAATTGGGCTCTAGAAAATAATGTCTTTAGTAGTTATATTGTTGTCTCTTTACTATTATAAACTTACTTGGTCGGCAGGGATTGCAAGGACACATAGGTCCGCCACCAGTTACTTCCGTTAGATTTGTGTTCTTTGGTTTGCATGACCCTCCTCCACGCGCTAGGATCAGTTCCTCGCAGCTTTTTTGCTTTGAATCTTTTTTACTTGCACGTGGACATGGATCCTTCTTTTCAGGTTCACACTTCGTGCCACCACTGACTGAAGTTTCTTTCTTTGTTTCAGCTTCAGGTTCGGGTTTTTTGGCTTCAGTCTTTTTTACTTCTGGAGTCTCTTTCTTTTTGCATTCAGTCTTCTTTACTTCTGGAGTCTCTTTCTTTTTGCATTCAGTCTTCTTTACTTCTGGAGTCTCTTTCTTTTTGCATTCTTCCTTCTTCTTGCCCTCGTCCTTTTTAGCATCGGGGTTTGGTTTGTTTTTGCAAGACGGGGTAGTTGGTTGGGCTGTGAAAATAAATGTAATAAATGTTTCTTTTCAAAAATTGGACAAGTGTCACTTTTTTTGCAAGGTCTCTTAGTCTTATCAGACATGTATCGAAGGTTGGCACTGAACATTGGTGGCATTAAGTAATACGGAAACCGTGTGCATCTTATATAGTTGAATAATTGCAGCATGGTGCTAGCAGATAATCTGAAGACTTGGTAATTTTGAACAATACAATTAGAAAAATAATTTTATGTGCCTAATTTAAATAAACTAAACCTAAAACTTAAATGAACCAGACGGCATTCTCAAAGGTTGATTCAAAAAGCAAACACAAGCAGAATCTCTTTTATTTTGGAAATTTTAAATATTCAAAATGGCGCTAAAATGTATCTTCTTCTTACTTAACTGTCAGTATCTGATGTTAGCTAACAGAAAAATCTGCCGTTAACTTACAGCTTATGTAAATGGTTGCATTAGTATTTTAGCAGAAAATGTTATTTTAAAAACTTCGTACCTTGGACTTATACAAAATGGGGTGGGTACACAAAAAAAATTAAAAATGTTATATGGGTTAAAAGTTACGCTAAATATTCTAGATTTACGTTTTTCTTCATTTTCTAATGTATTTTATGCGTCCAATCGATTTTGCAATAGTTTATATACTTATGGGCTCTGATTTGATAAAGATGCAAAGCGAGCATGCCAGCTTAAACAAAAAACCAGTAAAGGGTATATCGCTGCTAGCAAAAATCACTTTTAACAGTCTGATTGGACTTTTTGCTAACAGATGTTAACTGGAAGCCGCGGAGGAAGCATTAAACATTTACATATGCATATGTATTGTTTAAAATAGTTGCTGAGCGTAATTTGACGGTAGTTGTTGTGCATTTTCGGGCGTTATTTTTTATTAATTTGTGTGTGAAAATCAATTTGAAAGCAACAATGAAAGTGTGTTGCATTGGCGCTGGTTATGTTGGCGGCCCAACATGTGCGGTAATGGCGCTCAAGTGTCCAGATATAAGCATAACGCTGGTCGATAAAAGTGCCGAAAGAATCGCACAGTGGAATTCGGAGAAATTGCCCATTTATGAGGTTAGTTATAGTAATTTGCTGGGCGGATGGATCATGTTTCACGAGTGTTTAACAAATTTAATGCATGTATTTGTACGCTTTGTGTCTGTGTATATGTGCATTAAAATAATGCCTTTGGGTTTGTATATATGTGTGTGAGTGTGTGTCTGTGGGCTTGAGATCTATCACGCTTCGTGCTAAATAGAAAAAAAAAATACAACCGTATAATCCTAAACAAACACATCAATCAGAAGTACAGATACGAATACCAAAAACGTCGATGAACTCCACTCATTGACCATGTTTCAAGTAGCCCGTCTCTCAGACCCTAATAAACGAACCAAAAATAACCCAAAACCAGTTACCCCAACCAACCGGCTGACGACTGTTTGAATCTGATTTGTATACAAAGCGCACCTATTTTTTGTTATTGTTGCCTAAATAGCAGAGTGCGTGCTAAGAGGCGCGAAAGGCAGAGAGAACAAAAGAGATAGCACATGATCACAAATAATATTCACAATTGCAGGTGCTCGTCGCAATTTTTAGGCCGTAACAAGGTCAATGGTCAGTTTATAAGCGCTAAGGTGAAGCCCAACACAAATACATACATAAACATATACGGTTGTTAGTCATTCTTAAACAGCAAATGTATGTATTACACTAGCTAACAAGATTGCAACTTAAATGGCGGGGCAAATCGATTTGACCTATTCAGACCAAATACTAATAAGCTGCTAATTTACACACACTTTTTCCAATTTTCTACGTACTTTTTGTCGCGTTTCCGTCATTTATGTGTGTCTCCATTTTCGCTTCCGCCCGCAAATCCATTTAAGTACCCAAATCCTTATCAGCTCAGGCCACATTACGTCTTGTGAGCCAGATAAGCAATTAGCTGCAGCAGAAACAACAATATTGTGGGCTTACTATCAGCCGACAGCCAACGGCTGGATAACGTCAAATTTATACACACACACACACATGTATGGGAGGAACTTTTATATTTTGAAACAATTGGAACGTGTTGCGTTATCTTCTTGCTTTAAACATAAAGAACACTCTTAAGTAAATAAATATATAAACGTTAAGTTCTAAGAATTATTATCTGGTTATTAGCCAAGGCAAAGGCAATTCTTAATTTATGTTTATCGCCACTTTACTGAGATTGCATCATCACCGTTTACCCTTGCCACAAATGCAATAATGTAAATAAAAAACAAAACGAATAGCTAAAATGAAAAGAGAATAGATATATTTCTGACATTGACATCGTCTGTAGTTTTTTTTACATTTGATATTTGCCCAGGTGCCTGTAGTTTTGCTGTATTCAATATGTATTCTTCTAAGTTGCAAATTTTGTAATTACTTTTTGTGTTTTTTTTTTTCCTACTTATCAGCAAAGTCGTCGAGACATCTCTTAAATGTATTTATTTGCGAATAGCATTCCAACTCCCCACAAAAGAATCATATTTTTCATAGGAACACTTTAATATTGATTATAACTCTTAGAAATTAATTGGAGAAAATGTTCAATTAACAGTTTCAATGTACCCCAAATTCTAACTAGGATGCAAAAATGTTTTCAAAGCTCAACTAAATGAGTCATTTTATCACACACCACTTTGAGGAAAACTATATAAATCAATAAACACATCCGAGAAACTTACACGCATTCGTTCTGGCTAGAGATAAGATTTCCACAAGCTTCCTCTATGAAATGGAGCGCCAATAATCTTATCTTTGATTCAGAAAACAGTTTGAAGAATAGCTTAAACTGTGCCAAAATGTATATATATTATGTAGTTGATTATTTTACTTAGATATCTTTTTAATACCTTGCAGCCTGGACTGGACGAGGTGGTCAAGAAGTGTCGCAACGTGAATCTGTTCTTCTCCACGGATATAACAACCGCCATTAAAGAAGCTGATCTGATCTTCATATCGGTGAATACGCCAACAAAAACATGTGGCAGTGGCAAGGGTAAGTCGTGAATTCCATTTCCAAATAATCAACTAATTAACTTCATTTAAAAATGTTCACAGGTCGAGCTGCGGATCTGAAGTATGTGGAGAGTGCGGCACGAATGATTGCCGAGATTGCACAATCCAATAAAATTGTTGTCGAGAAGAGCACGGTGCCGGTTCGAGCTGCCGAGAGTATCATGCACATATTGCGAGCAAATCAAAAGCCTGGCATACACTACGATATACTCTCAAATCCGGAGTTCTTGGCTGAAGGCACGGCTATTAATGATTTGTTGAATGCCGATCGTGTGTTGATTGGTGGCGAGGAGACGCCTGAGGGTCATCAGGCGGTGGAGAAGCTTTCGTGGATCTATGAGCATTGGATACCAAAGAAGAACATCCTAACAACCAACACGTGGAGTAGTGAGCTCTCCAAGCTGGCCGCCAATGCATTCCTAGCGCAGCGTATCTCAAGCATCAATTCCTTGTCAGCGGTCTGCGAGGCAACCGGCGCTGATGTCTCCGAGGTAGCACGTGCCGTTGGCTTAGACTCGCGCATTGGCTCCAAGTTTCTGCAGGCGTCGGTTGGCTTTGGCGGCAGCTGCTTCCAGAAGGACATACTCAATCTGATATACATATGCGAAAACTTAAATCTGCCTGAGGTAGCTGCCTATTGGCAGCAGGTCATCGACATGAACGACTATCAAAAGCGTCGCTTCTCCCAGAAGATTATCGAGAGCCTCTTCAACACGGTTTCGGACAAGCGTATTGCAATTCTTGGCTTTGCATTTAAGAAGAACACGGGAGATACACGCGAGACGGCGGCCATTACCGTATGCCAGACGCTGTTGGAGGAGGGCGCTAAGCTGGACATCTATGATCCCAAGGTTGAACCGGAACAGATTATCGATGACTTAACGCATCCCAGTGTAACGGAATCTCCTGAGAATGTGAAAAAGGCCGTGCAAATACACAGCGATCCCTACAGCGCTGTGCGTGCAACGCACGCTTTGGTCCTTTGCACGGAATGGGATGAGTTTGTGGATCTGGACTATGAGCGCATCTACAAGTCAATGATGAAACCAGCGTACATCTTTGATGGACGTAAGATACTCGATCACGAACGATTGCTGAAGATTGGCTTTCATGTGCAGACGATTGGTAAAAAGTATCAGAGGGCAGGATTGCTACGCTCCTGGGGCATTGTGCCCCAGCTGTAATGGACGGGCGTAATCGGAGCGCCTGGGCGTGGCATTTAAGACTTAAAGCTGTCGAAACATTCTCCAGTATTTACAAAGACTAACTGTGTAAATATGCGTTTGTTTGTTTTTTTTTCTCTTTATATAAATAGTAGTTCAAGTATTTTCGCCTAGATACGCCTAAGTATTCCTATTTCTACTATTCCTACAACCAAATGTCGATTCCAGTTGCAATATATAAATATTAACATTACCGTTGCAAACGGATAAAACCCAGTTATTATACCATTTGATCATTTACACTACACTCACACACACACACACATACACAAATAGTGCATTTACACAAGCATGTAAATTTTATAAAATAAACAATACAATTCACTATATGAGATACATGTCTATCTATTAAAATGGTATCCTCTTTACAATCTGGCGATACCAGAGAAACGATGTGGCTGCCGATAAGCTAAACCAGGTAACCAAATACGACATATGATCGTTGCGTAGTGTAACACGCGTCTGTCCGCCTACGGGACCATTGGCGACAACTCCTTTTGCATCATAGACAGCATCCAGAAAGACGGCAGCGGCACCACTGCTCGCTGACATTCTGGGCAAATCACGATAGAGGAAAACTTTGTGATCCTTATGATCAGGCGTAAACTGTGGCCGAGTCTCGCCCTTGCGCACAACAGCTGTCAGTTCCACTTCATTCTGAATCTGAGCCGCTGCTCGTGTCGCCTTATCCACATGTTTGCGTGAAATCCAGCCGCGATTAACCAGCACAATGTCACTAGAACGAAAATGTAACAATCGTTAATTAAAAAAGGTTTTAAAACAGAATATATCTCAACTCACTCCCTGTCCGATAACTGGAATGGTGTGACGACGAGATACCCATTGCCTGTGTCACGCTGGGAAAACAGACCACCTTGAGTTTCAACGCCATCTGGTCGGATGAGAGAGCGTGGTCCCATCAACATTTCCTTGTCATGTAGAAATCGTCCCCTCAACTTGACCAAACGGTATTCCATATTGGACAATTGATTTAAGCTACAGGAGTTTAAATGGATAATACAAACGAGAATAACAGCTTAAATTTGGCTCACTCATCAGGCAGTTCTGCTGGCGCCATATGCAGCTGATCGTGTAAATCCTTAATAAGCTGTTCCTTCCAAATTTTACGCTTCACCTGCCAAACACCCAGACCAAATGTTGTGGCTGGTATGAGCTATAACAAGTTACACAATTAGTAATTGTGATAAGTTTTCAGCGTTTGGCAACTTACAAGTAGAAACCAACCCAACGCTGTGATTTTCTCCTTATCCTTAGCACCAATCGGAATGCTCGTCGTCCAGTCTACTTTGTGGGGCTGTTGTGTCATCTTTCTGGTTACGAGCTGCAGTCTTGTGTTGGGCATCTTAGTTGCGCTGCTGGACAGGCGTAGTAAGACTAACGATTGCCTGCACATTTGGGCATTTAAAAAAATCATCCTTTTGTTGTTATTTTTATTTCTTTATCCGGCAAAATTAAAAACAAAAATAGGTTTATGTTAACAGTTCGGTAATTCTGTAAGCGATAATTGCTCTGCTATATCAGCTGCTCACTCGCAGCACCGGCTGTTATTAAAACGAGTTGGCAGCGCCGTCTTTCATTGTAACATCGAGTTTTGTTTTTTTTTACAACAATAAAAATTCAGCTTAAATAAAGCATGTTGTGCACACGCACAGCAACGAGGCTGGTCAGCGGTTTAGCCGCGAACGCGCTGGTATGTTTACACATGATGGGTAAAAATTATAACGCGTTTTCAATTTAGTTATAATCGTACCTAGCTCACTCTTATATAAACCACATTGACTGTTTTTATTTAATAGAGGGCGCAACAGAAATATAAACAACTAGGATTGGCCTCTGTAACCGCTAAATTTACAGAACAATGCAGCTTCTGTTCCACTGGTGTCGTTGATAGTCCTAATAAAACAGCAAAACAATCAGTTGAGGATGGCAGCATATTAAAACGTGTTTTGACCAAAGTGGGTTTCACGCCCAGCACAAAAGCCGTAAGTGAAGCAAAATACAGTATTTGTCCAAAAACTAAAAGGTTTATTAAAAACCCTATTGCAGCGCCTTAAGGTAACTAGTCATCTCCTGTACGAGAGTGTGGCGGACAAAACCAACTATGTCGCCTTCTTTCGCGATTTTAACCTGCCCAACACGTTCAACTCCTGGTTTCTGGTCACAGAGCTGCATGTGTGGCTTTTATTAATGCGCTCAATGGCCGAAGGTTCAGAGACTGGCGAAGATGGCCGCTTTTTGCGCAACTGCATTGTGGAGGCTATGTGGGGAGATGTGAATACTCGAGCCAAAAAACTTGGCGTATGTCCTTAAAAAATGTCTTATCATTGTGTATTAATTAATCCAATCAACTTTTGCAGGCAAATAATCCGTCACGCACTAGACAGCAAATCGAGACGCTCTCAGAACAATTTCAGGCGGCACTTATTGCATACGACGAGGGCATCATGTCCGATGATCGAGTATTGGCCTGTGCTCTGTGGCGTCGCTTCTTTGAGATGGACTGCGATGATTATGCCCACATCGAGCGGCTGGTCAAATATGTACGTCAGCAGGCAGCCATGCTGGATAGTTTAACGCGCGATCAGTTTATAACTAAACCGAATGTAGGTTGGCTTGACCTGGACAAGTGCAAGGTGGATGCATAGATGTTTTTTTTTTTAGTTTGTTATTAAAATCAATCTATATACAAATTGTTTGTCTTAACCTAATTTATTTTTAAATAACTAGATCATCTATGGGCTCATTAGCTAGTGCTCGCAGTTGACATTTGAGTACAAAAGCAAAAATACGTCGCTCCGCTAAATCTTTTTGTTTGCCTTTCAGTTGTTGGAGAATTTTTCCCATTTTCTGATAATCGCTGGTGGGCAGTGCGGGCAAATCAATCAGTTCAGAGTGAGGCAGCCTCGCTTTTGCAGTTGGTTCAATGTGCTCCTCATTTTCCTCCACTTCTTCGTAAATGATTTCTTCTTGTATGAGTTGATCGTTTGTTTGTTCAACGATTTCCTCAATCATAAATGTACTGTCGGCATGCTGTTCAATATCGTCGCTGACATACATCACTACACAGTCGTTGAATGACTGCACCTCGTCCTGATCATTTGTTTTTTTTGCCGCTTCCTCCGTCTGTCGTTGTGCTTTCAGCCTGGTTTTCTGTCGACTTTGCACATCCTTGAGAAATTGTAGGCGATTAAAATATGGCCATGTTGAACCGCCAGGTCGCCGTGATTCCTTGCGATACTGGTAGTGTAAATTATTCCAACGCATTATGCAAAAGTCGACTGGAAAGGAGACGCCGTAAGTATTTATAGCAATCAAAATGAAATCACCACACTTACCATCACATTCTACAATTTCCGCTATTTTGGACCAGATTTCTGTCTTGATCTTCATCATATCATAATTCGACAGTCCCGTCCGGCGTTTATACAATATAGTATTTGGTTCAACATGGTCAATAAGTTTAAAATCAAATGGACGATTCTTTGTATAGCTGGTACGCATACTTATAAAAACATTTGCATCAAACCACTTTGTACTTATGCTGTAATGACACTACCCACTTCATTAGAATTAGGTTGGCAGAGTAAAACTGATAATAATTTCATAAAGTCAATTGGTTATTGTTACCGATTTGCATTATTTATTTTTATTTGCTTTTTTTAAGTTGTTAGCAATAAATTATTTTAACATGGCGCAAATTTAAATTGAATCAAACTTTGAATAAATAAAGTGTCATTCTGCTACTCACGCGGGACATTTTCACAACAGAGTTGCTTTGACTTTCAAGTATCGAACACATTCGATACAAAGCAGGGCCGCTGCTGTAAGAAATCGCTGGTTTTTTTCATCACTAAATACTGACGTAGGTGCAAAACCTGGAAAATTTTAGTGTGAAGTGAAAATTGCAAAAAAGAAAAAATAAAAAAATATAACGTTTGGCAAATAATTGTGTAACTCAAGTGCTGATAAATATGAACATGTAAGTAATAATATAATTGATATGGGGAACGTAATAGTGAGTTAAATCGACATGTGTTGTTGATGTATAGGGGGAAACGAACGGGGTTATAGAAAATTTTCTTAAAGCATTGGCCAAAAATCGATAATTCAAAATGGCTGAGAGAGTAGCTTATGAAAATCAAATCGAAAAGTAGCAAAATTAAGTTTGGAACTACTTTTGATTGTTTAAAAATTATAACTAATGGCACATTACGCTCGTTCTAGGTACGGACAGGTAAATGGTAGTTATATGGGTGGTGCACCAGCTGGTGGAATGCCCATCAATCGTATAGGCGCTGGCAGCAACGGTGCTGGAATGTTCCAGCGCAATCGTTCGGCTCCATACATTCGCGGCGGGCCTGGCAGTGGCGCTGGTGGTGGCGGATTTAATGGAGCTCGCATGAGTATGAGCGGACAAGGAACTCGCAATGACTTTGGTAACCAAAACAACAATCGCACAAACATTCATGGTGCTAACTTGCCATCCATCGTTTGGGCCGAGGTTGCATTGACCCCGTTCCGCAAGAACTTCTATAAGCCGTGCGAGTCTGTTTTGGCTCGCACCAAGGGTGAAACAGAAAACTTCTTGAGCACCAATGAGATAACGATCAAGGGCCAAGAGGTTCCCACGCCCAGTATTGAATTTGAAGAGGGTGGCTTTCCCGATTATGTTATGAATGAGATACGCAAGCAGGGCTTCACTAAGCCGACGGCCATTCAGGCCCAAGGCATGCCCATCGCCTTGAGTGGACGCGATCTGGTGGCTGTGGCCCAAACTGGCTCCGGCAAGACACTGGCCTACGTGCTGCCCGCTGTGGTGCACATTAACAATCAGCCACGTCTGGCGCGCGGAGATGGACCCATTGCTCTTGTGCTCGCACCCACACGAGAATTGGCCCAGCAAATTCAGGCTGTGGCAAGTGAGTTTGGCTCCAATACGCAGGTGCGCAATACTTGCATTTTTGGTGGCGCCCCTAAGGGTCAGCAGGCGCGTGACTTGGAGCGTGGTGTAGAGATTGTGATAGCGACACCGGGACGTCTTATTGATTTCCTAGAGCGTGGCACCACCTCGCTTAAGCGATGCACCTACCTGGTGCTTGATGAGGCTGATCGTATGCTGGACATGGGCTTTGAGCCCCAAATCCGTAAGATTATGCAACAAATACGCCCTGATCGCCAGGTATTGATGTGGTCTGCCACATGGCCCAAGGAGGTGCGCCAATTGGCCGAGGAGTTCCTGAATAATTACATACAGGTCAACATTGGTTCTCTGTCGCTGAGCGCCAATCACAACATCCTACAGATTGTCGATGTCTGCGATGAGTCGGAGAAAATTGTAAAGCTGATACATCTCTTGACACAGATCTCGAGCGAGAACGAGACCAAGACCATCATCTTTGTGGAAACAAAGAAACGCGTGGACGAGATAACGCGCAATATATCGCGTCAGGGTTGGCGCGCGTGTGCCATCCATGGCGACAAGTCGCAGCAGGAGCGCGATTTTGTGCTAGCCAGTTTTCGCAATGGACGCCATTCGATATTGGTGGCCACCGATGTGGCCGCACGCGGATTGGGTGAGTTTTTCGTAGCTTTTGCGCTTCCAGCTGGCTAAAAGCTTTTGTGCTTGGCCAGCTGTTGTCGCGCCTGTTGTCTTTTTTCGATGCGCTCCATAACCAATAACCGAGCAACTCTTGCTGTGGATCAACAACATGCCCAAAACCAAAAAAAGCAAATGAAAACCAAAGCCAAAAACCAAAATGCAAAATGCAAAAAAAGTAATATGGTTTTGTTTCATTATTTGATTCGTCGTCGTCGTCGTCGCTTGGCAGCGATCGTCAGCGATGAATCCAATGGCCAACACCGACCAGCCTTTTTCTCTTTACTGTTTCCTTCGCTTTCACTCTCTATTTTAAATCTCTTTTAATCTGAGACTTAAGCGCTTCTCTCTCACCGTTTGCGTGAGATTATACAAATTGACCAAAAGTGTTTTTACAACAGGTTCAATTGTGAATTGCATGTCGAAATCTTTAACTAAATCCCAATATCCCGCAGCAGTTTTAATTTTCTGTTTTCACCTGATTTTATGTTCGTTATCTTTTTTATTTTTCCGCTATATAAAATAATTAAGAAATGGTGTGGTCGAAAATAATGAGGGGAATGTGTTCTCCATGCATTTTGCTGGTTATATGAAGTATTTTTCGTTTTTGGTCGTATTTGCATTAAAATATACTATGTATTGTGTTATTGTACTTTTAGTTTTTGTTGCCCTCCTTTTTCTATATAGTCTTTTAGTTGTGCTTCGTCAAGTTACATTTGCGTAACCTAACGTACCATATATGCAATTTGTTGTCAGTCAAGGAATCAATGGCCTAGCAAAATACGAGTTAAAAAAAAAAAAACAAAAAAAAAACTAAGTAAAAAACATAAAAACAAAATAACAATATTTGGATATCGTTTAATAGTTGTGTTGAAACATGCTCTTTAAAAGGACTGCCAGCTGCTGGAACTTTCTGGAAGGGCTTGCCTTTGAAGGGTTTTTTTTTTTTTATTATTAAACTTAATGATTTTTTTTTTCTTCAATTTTTTGTTTTTGTTGTATGTTTATAATTCGGTTTAAGAGTTGAAAACATAATTTAAATGCATTTTGCGGCCAGGAAATTTTTGACTGATGCTTATTTTTCGTAGTTTATTTGTATTTAAACATAAAAACGTATATTATAAATGTATATTGTATATTACGTCGCTCCTATATGTATAAAACCTAAATTTGTGTGTGAACAAAAATATCATCAGCACTTTTTGAAATGGACTTCGATTTTTTTTGAATGGCAAAAGTAAACAAAAAAAAAAAAAAACCGAACAATAGAAAGAGTAAAATGTTAAAAAAGAAAAAGAAATGTATACACAAAACAAAAAGTAAATGTTAAGCTTTATATACAAGTTGAGGGTTGAATTCTTAAGTTTTTAGCAACGCGGAACTCTCATCACTTAAGCTCCGCGCCCAGGCTACATCGAACAACAAACAACAACAACCGAAAAACAACCAACAGAGCCGTAACAACATTTTTTATGTAAGCCCTATCTAATATAATCATAGATCGCACATGGGGTAAGTACTAGGCTAATTATGAACCAACTCTCCTCTTACTCTTTCGCTCTCTCCACTCTCTATCTCTATCACTTACCACTCTTCCTTCTTGTAATCTATGAAATTGTAATGTTATATGTCGCAACCCTAGATCAAGATCATATCTCAATCCCCCGGCTTCATCCCAACACCCTGATACTAACTTCATTCCTAGCACCCTGTCATTACATCATTATTATTATATAACCTACATCTTAAGTTTAATCAAGCCGTCTCTTGTATGCATTAAGCTTAAAGAAAAAAGAAAAAATATTAATATTATACTTATATATATATGTATAACTATATATAATAATAAATACAGATTTGTGTATTTCAAAAAAAAAAAAAAAAAAAAATAAGAATGAGAACACAAAGGTCGAGGTCCACATTTCTGCAGTATAGAAAAAACATATATCTGTTTGCCAAAGATGTATAGTTGTTAATATACGCTAAATAGTATTGATGGCGAAATTTTTGTTCAAAGTACAAACCAAATCAAATCAAATCAATTAAAAAAACAAAAAAAAATTAATTATATTATATAAAAAAAAATTTTTAAAAGCAATCTAAATTGTTCAAGTGCTTATTTAAGTTTAGCAACGGAAAAACAAAAAAAAAAAAAAATTAAAAAATAAATCACACACATAAGTTTCTGTTTTTGTTTATAGTTATTTTGAGTATGTATTTTGAGAAAATGGATTAATTTGTAAAATCTGTTTAACATATTGTTAACTTCTTCAATTTTCAAATCACGATCATACGATACAGACGTTGACGATGTCAAGTTTGTGATCAATTATGATTATCCTTCCAACTCGGAGGATTATGTGCATCGCATCGGACGTACCGGACGCTCCAATAATACGGGCACTGCCTATACCTTGTTTACGCACTCTAATGCCAACAAGGCTAATGATTTGATTCAAGTGTTGCGCGAGGCCAATCAGGTAAGATTCTAATCCTAGTCCTGACTTTTATGATCACTTATTAACATTTATTTCTTTTCTCCCTGCAGATCATTAATCCCAAGCTGATGAATATGGCCTCTAGTAGTGGCTATCAGAAGCGCGGTGGAATGGGTGGCTATCGTGGCAACAACAGTGGTGGTTACCAGGGACGCAATCAGCAAATGGGTGGCGGCAACAGCAACTATCGCAACCAAAATCAGAACAATATCAATGTAAATAGGCCTGCCAATCCGAACAGTGGCGGCTACAATCCAGGCGGTCCACCACGTTATGATCAGAAGCCGCAGCGCAGTTCGCCGCAATCAGCTGGTCAGGGCTATCGTCCCCCATATCAACAGCAACAACAGCCGCAGCAGCAGCAGCAGCAGCAATCGCATCAGCAGCAGCAACAGCAGCCGAATGGAATGCATTTCTCGCGCTTCAATCCGAATGCCGCTTGCTTTGAGCCAAAGACACAGGCACCGGGCATGCCGCCGCAACAGCAGCAACAACAGCAGCCCCAACAACAACATCTGCAGCAGCAGCAGCCTCCGCATATGGCCGCAGCTCAGGCAGCTGCAGCAGCCGCCGCTGCCGCTGGATATGGCTATGGCATTGAACAGAAACGCTCTCGCTTTGCCTTAAACTTCAATATGCCGCCGCCACCCATTCAACAGCAGCAGCAGCAGCAACAACAACAGCAGCAGCATCAGCCACCGCAACCACAGCAGGTACCGGCTGTCGGCGCTGCTCCTCTGCCAACACAGGCCTACGGACAATACAACAGCATGTCCAGTAGCATGGCGACAGTGTCGCTGAATGGTGGCGCTCCCAGCATACCAGCCAATGCCTATCGATCTCCGTATGCGATGCCGTATGTGATGCCTCCACCACCATTACCCGTACAAAACTAAACAGTATACAGCCAAATTGTACGAGCTTAAATTAGGACTAGACCCTGGTTAGTTAGTAGGTCTTGCTTGTTTTTTGCTCCAATATAATTTCCTTTCCTACTCCCAACAAAAAAAAAAAAAACAAAAAATATTATGAAGAAAAAGGAGAAAGCACACAGAAGCAAAAATACAACATAACAAACACACATAAAACACAGACATACAGATAATCAGCGTCAGTATATATATTTAACAGACAGTCTCTTAAGGTTAGAGACATGCGTAGATCTCCTCCGCCCACATATAAGCAATATAATATGGTTTAAACTGCAATCAAATACGCTAACTAATTTAATGAAAATTTCTTCTTATTTTTTGTTTCTATTATATGTATAAATTCTTAATGTAGTTTTTTAGGCATTGGATTAGCCAATCAATTTTGGCATTTAGCCTTCCAGCGCCTATTTGTAGCGTATTTGATTACTGTAACTATTCTCGAATATATATATAAATACTATATTATATATCCTATTCTAACTAAAATGCAAAGTATGTTATTTGCAATGCTCCAAGCAACACTTGACACTGAAGTAAACAAAACAAAACAAAACGAAACATTACATGTTAATTTCTTAGAATCAAATGCGTATTATATCATCTTAAACCATATTATGTTACTAGTCTAAATGCTTAGCTGGAACCAACACAACAAATTTCACTAAAACAAATTAAGAATTAGAAAAGAAAAACAAACAAAAATATTGAATTAAATAAATGTATAATTCCATTTAATGTAAACATATGAATTGATTTACAAATTATGAATAAAGGAGTTAATTAGAAACCAATCCTATTTTTTTTTTTTTAATACTGTACGGTTCATTACATTGAATACTTAACCTTTTTAAGATTCCACCAAGTTTTTTTTTGTTTTAATAAATATATCTTTTCTAAACTTAATTGATTTGCTTTTATTTGCATTTTTAGATATATATATATATATATATATATATATATATAAGAAAAAACTATTATACATCCAAAATTATTCATAATAATAAATAGAACTAAAGTATACAAACATTACCTAGACAGCAACACCATCATAAACGACTTGGATGATCATCGGTGGCTATCCTTCATTCATTGATCAGTGACATAGATCTTTATAGCTTCAACTTTACCATTTTTGTAGTTTCTTTTTTTTTTTTTTAGATTTTCTTTTCAATATTTGCTTAGCTCACACAATTTACAGAATTTATTTTAAAAATTACACAATGAATATGATTATGACTAACAAATTTGTGAGAATGTAGAAGTCATTTTAGTTGTTTGTTTTTGTTTATTTGTGTTTGTAACATTTGCAACGGGTTTTGTTGTTTTTTATACATATGTATGTATATAGCATATAGTATGTTCAACTCGATTCTTAAACTATTTGTCTGGCGCAAACTAATCTTTTCTTTTTTCGCTCTTTGCTCTTTGGCTACCTGTTGATTACTTGACTTTTATATATGTTTGTTTTTTTTTTTTTTGTAGTTATAATGCAATTCATGCTTTTAATCCGTATATCTTTCCGTAGTTTGTTGCTTTTCTAAGTTGTTGTTTTATGTGGGGCATTTTCACCCTGGGAGAGGACTGAAACATTGAGTGCAGTTTTACAATTTTTATCGATTTTTTTTGTGAGTTTTTTTTTATAATTTAGTTTAATATAATTTTGTTTGTTAATTTTGCTTAATGTGTTTTTCTTTGGCGCAGTTGACTAATTCTGTGTGAAGTTATTTGTTATATTTTTTTTGTTTTGTTTTGTTTTTTTTTATGATTGTATGTTTTGTTATATATTTATTTTTTGTTTTTGTTTTTGTTTTAATGGTTGCTACGGTTGCTGCTTGCTGCTATATATTTATAGATATCACGAAAGTTCCTGCGAGAACTGCGTCTCCAGGGTGGGTCTAGTTCTAGTTGGATTCCGGTTGGGATTGCGTATCGGTGGTCCTGGGCTGCCATAGCCCGCCGCATATAGCTGCGGGCACGAGTCTTTTATAAGTTCCTGCGTCTCGCGCAATTGCCGTTGCACCTGTGGCGCCAATCTCTGCACGCTTATGGCTGGCGGAAATTTATATTCCGTTGGTGGCGCATGCTATTGAAAGAAGGAGAAATAAGGAGTGTGATTAGTTTTTTATATTTTAATATTAATTAAGCACGTTAAAAAACCGAGCCTCAAAACAATATAGTTCGACAGACATCCGACAAATATTAAATGTTTAAAGCTCTATCGATTCTGTTTGTGGATGTTTTATAAGTGTTATGAATTTCCTAGCATCTGAGGTGTTAACTTTAACAAACATGCTTCGTCACAAGAACATACATTCGTACTATATCTCTATTGTTTCCATTTGAAGGATTAGAGCCACGGTGCTCATATATCCGAGGATATAGCACAGTGGTTCAAGAATCAAACTAGCGCCCCTTTTACGGTTCGGCTGTACATTATCCCAATTAATAAAAGTTGAAACTATCAGCAAGTCACAAGAACATACAATACAATACTCAATTCTAAATATTGTTAAAAATGTCGTCAGGTTTTTTTTTTGCATATGGTCTCACCTGCACGTTGTGCATGACCTCGCCGTAGTAGGCGCCGGCTACATTTGCTGCATGTTGCAGCTGTGACGTTTGTGGCTGCTGCAGCTGCATCTGCTGCTGACTTTGGCTGTGTGGAGCGGTTTGTGGTTCATAAGTTTCGGAGGCAATGGGAACGGAGGCGGCCGCTTGCTGCACGGCATTCTGTGGGGCAGTGCTCGGCAATAAGCCGTAATAGGAGAGTTGCAACGGAGCGCGTCCGGCTGTTGCGCCAGCGCCATTTAGGAAGCCCGCAACGCCAGACTGCATCAGTGGCGAATTGTTGGCAATATACTGAACGGGTACAGGAACACCCGGAGCGATGCTAACGGGCGGCGAGCTGCCTGCTGCTGCTGCGGATGCTGCAGCTGCTACAGTGCCATACAATAGACGCTTGGGGCTGACACTTTGTGGTTTGGTGCCTGCTGGCAGCGACAGCAGATGACCGCCATAGGCAGCCAGTTGTTGTTGTTGCTGCTGCTGCTGTTGCTGTTGTTGCTGGTAGAGTATCAACTGTTGTTGCTGCTGCTGTTGTAACTGGTTGAGCTGTGCGGCTGCAGCTGCATTGGCATTGGACGTACTGACAAGATTGACATCGAGCTGTGGCAGCAACTGTTGTTGCATCAATAGTTGTTGTTGCTGTTGATAGAGGTTTGCCACTTGTTGTTGTTGCTGCTGCTGTTGTTGTTGTTGTTGTTGTCTGCCCGCCAGGACGTGTTGAGGTAGATACTCTGTCGTGGAAAGCGTGCCGCAAGCTGTCGTTGGCTGCAACAGTAGGCCAGTGGCACCTCTCGCCTTGAGCGGCACCTGCACCTGCTGCACCAGCTGACGTATGGGCGTCGTCTGCAACGATCGACTGGCGGAGGAGCAGATGGATGCGGTGATACTGGCGGATTCCCAATGCTGCACCAATGCATTCAGTCGCGCCTCCTCCAAGGCAATTTCCGTCTCGCTGGCTGAATCGTAATCGGGACCCTGCAAACGATTTCACAAATTAGTTTCTTCTTTGGTCTTTTAGGTTTTTTTTAGAGCTTACCTCATCGATCTTCTTGTCCAGCATGCGAAAGAAATTCTGTTGGCTTGATGATATTTCTCTGTAAGGTGCAGGCAGTTTTAGTTGATTGGGGCTTAAGTGGGGTGTTAAGGAGGGATGGACAATAGTCTAACAGTTATTGGAGTACTCACTGGCTTTGTAGTAGCGAAAGATTTTTGGCACGCAACAGCGATACAGCCACATCCTCATCGGTGTCCTGTATGTCCTTAAGGCTTAACTCCTCGGGCTCGTCATTCTTCTCGCGCTCACGTTGTTGCGCCTTCTCCGCATCCTCAATGTGACCTTCATCCTCATCTGTTTCCGCATCTGAATCGGCTGTAACAAAGTAACAAAAACTAATGTAATAAAATTGTTTGCAACTGTTATGCAAGTGCCATCGAAAGTGCTCTAAAGAAGAAAGTTGCAGAAAAACAGGGACAAATAAGTTAAGTTATAAATTATAGTTATTGTGTTTGTTATTGCATGATATATCAAGTATCTGAATTAACTTGAAGTCTATAGGATTATCGTTTGAATAGAGTATTCATTTACCGGTTAATCTTCATATTTTGGGTCAGTTTTCCCATGCTTGTGTGGCCTTAACAAAATGTAATTAAGACAAGTTATGCATTTTAATGCAATTTGTTCATTTGCGTAACGAAAATATACAAAAAAAGTGTATAATTAATCTAGGCAGTACAAACACAAGACAGCAGAGCAGAAGAAAAGAAGAAAACGAAACTAAGGATTTGGGTCTTTTATGGCACAATGGCGCCTTTGTGTATGCTACACTTTTGTTAACCCGTTCTCAACACACACACACATATTTATATATATATATATATATATATATATATATAAGGTCTTTTCCAAAGGGTGCGACGCCCAGTCAACTGGTGCGCGCCCACTGCAACAACAAGTTGCCTTTTAGTAGTTAATAACACACGCATACACACACACACACACACACACACATATAAAATGCGAGAGAAAGGCAAGAATAACAAGAAGAAGAAGCACATTGCAGAAAGAAGCTCTCGGGGCATTTGCCGAAACATTTTTTTGTTGCTAGAATGTGTGCTAGCGAGTAAACATATATTTTTAACAGTGTTTTAATAAACACATGACGAACAGAAGTACGTAGGTATGTGTGTGTGTGTGTGTTTTCGTGTGCCTGCAATTTTTTAAGCCTAGTCCTTTAGTTTTTGAATGCACGGTCTGAGCTTCTGCTACTGACATTTTAATCAATGATGTCCTCATTGTTCAGAACAGGTGGCTTATACACACACACACGCGCGAACACACTGATATTATATTTACGCATACAATGCTGTAGGCAAATTGATGTCGTCATGCGTATAAGCTTTTGTTGAACGTAGGCATACAAAAATATACATATATATTTCGTATGTGAAGGAACTACGAAGCAATTTGGGCGCTTTCTGAAAAAACTTTAACATTAAAGTATCATTAAAATGTTTCCAATGCAAGTACTATAAAAATAATCTTTTCTTCTTCTTAATCGTTTTCCTAGTGCTAAGCAAATACAATGACACACTCGCACACACAAACACTTTTTCGCGTCTCCTTTTGCTACTTACCATGTCCTCCTTTCTTGCCATTTGCTTTACTCTTCGATTTCCTGGGATATAAATGTATTTTGCTTTGTCCACAGCCCATTTTCTGACTGTGCTGCTGCTGCTGCTGCGGCTGACGTTGGCGTTAACTTTAACGTTGAGTTTGGTTTTGTGTTGTTTTTGATAATTGTTTTTTTTTATTTTTGTTGTTGCTCGACACTTTCTTGCGTACGTCTCTGACGTTGACGACCTGTATCTAAGATGTTGTCTCTCTCTCTCTCTTTCTTTCGCTCGCTTTGTTTTCGCTCTCTTTTTTTTATAATTTATTTACGTTTTTGCCACACTTGTGTGTGCGGTGCTTGTGTTTTTATTTAATTTTCACTAATTTAACTATGTGTGTAAATTTAATTTATTTGATTTCTTCTTGTTGTTGTTTAACGTTTCGAAATCGCGTTTTTTAATTTAATGCGACAACAACAGCAACAAGAAGAACAACATCAGAGAGAGAATGGAACATTCCACGTTAGCCACTTATTCAAGAATTTCATTTGTCGACATCGACGTTGCCGCCGTTGTCTTTGTCGATGCTTGTGCGTAAAAGACGCCCACCCACCCCACTTTCAGTTAAAATCCAAACTGACACAACACATACACAAACACACAAACTCACGAAGAGCGCAACAAAAACGAAACTTTTTAAGTGTAGCGGAAATTAACTTTTTTCCTTGGACCCGTGGCAGGCAGCACAGGAACAACACAGCCCAGACCCAGTTAGATCCACCCAGCCTGACCCATTGCGTTAAAATCCAACAAAACACTTGCCTTGCACTATGCTGCAATAAATTCAATTTGTTGCCGTCAATTTGTAAACATGCACAGGACAGCGTATACGAACAAATAAAACCGTAAACTCATAAAAGGGTTTGGTTCCAGGGCTGCACAAATGCTCGCACTAATGCTCTTGTTGTTGTTACTTTTATTGGTTTCTTTTGTTTTGCGCTGTTTATGAGGCGCACGCCGTTTTACAGCTTTCAACACGTCGCGTTTGTTGTTGCTAATTTAAACAAATAACAATAATAAGCACAACAAATAGTGCAACAAAAACACTCGAATTATATTCAATTATTCTCGCATATAGCCAAAGCAAAGCAGCGCTGACCACAGCAGAGCGTCGGCCTCCTGCTCTCGCACACATTATTGCTTATAAAGAAACACACACACACGAACACTTACGTACACCCACTAACATACATATGTAAGCAGGCGAATAGGGCAGGCAGCGAGGCGCCAAACACATAAAAAGAGAGAGAGGAGAGAAACACACAGAGAGCGAGCGTGTGAGAGCAAGCTCCAGCGCCGCCGCTCTCTTTGCTGCTCTCCTTGTGTGAGTGTGTGTGTCTGTGTGTTTGAGTGCGCGCTGCGTGCGAAATTGATTTTTCTATTTATACAAAAAAAAAAAAAACCAAAATATATCTGTATTTTCGTTTGTTGCGCGGCGTTTTTTTTATGGAATTTTATTTTGGTTGCCGCTGCCAAAAACATAATTTATGTTTTATTTATGATTTTCGTTTCCCATTGGCATTTTATTTAATTCAAATGCTTTGAGCGTTTTCATCTTGTGCGCGTTTTTTTTTTTTTTTGTATTATAGAAACTTGTTTGATTTAAACGCAGCGCCACTTGGGCACACACACACTCGGGGTCTCGGTCTCCGACTCGGGGCCTCGGCCAGGCGCGTTTCCTTATACACCGATTTCGAACTTAGATATATATTTTGGTGTACTAATGGCAACATTTGTTGTGCGGCACATTTGTTTCCGTGCAGCATTTACCGCTTACTTTTATTTACACTTCTGCTTTAATGACTAGAGGAACTTTTTGCGCATTTAGTTTTTCATATTTTAATATTTACACTCGTTTCTTTCATTTTAAATTATTTTTTTTTGGTTTTTTTTGTTGTATATTTTTATGGATTTTCTGCGGAAAACTCGCCGAAAAAGTTTTGGCTGCGACGCGTCGCTTGTGTGTGGAATTTTGTATGCTGAAATTTATGCTGCCTGACACTCCTCTTTGTGTCACACAGCACAGCACACACTATTGTGCTTTTCTCGCGTTGCCAACGTTGCGAGAGCGCTCTCAACTAAGAGCGGAGCGCAGCTTACATACCAACACATGCATGCGAAAGCAATGCGACAGAGCTTTTATGCTTAAGATAGCGAACGCGCTCTCATTAAATGCTTTAAAGGGTGGGTTTTCGTTCATTGCTGCTGTTGCTGCTGGAGTGGTGGCTGGTGTGGGGGGACGGGTTTGTTTTCGTACAAGCTTTGAGCGCTTAAGGGCATGCTTATGCGGTTGTTTTTTTGGGTGGTACTGTGTAAATGAAAGCTGCAAACAGATACACATTGTTTTTGAAATGGGGTGAGTGTAAGCATAGTCAAAACTTAAAGCTCATGTGAGCGCGTTAAAAGCTTAACATTTGAAACTTTTGAAAGCCTGTTGTTCAAACTTTCTTTTTATATGGTTGGCAACGCCACGCCAAGTCAAAAGTTTAGTTTACAACCCAACGTTTAAAGCTTTTAGCAGAGACCAAAGCCTTGGAAAATGTTTGTAGTTTGTTTTTTGTGCGTTATTATTTATGTTTGTTATAGAAATCTGTGCTATGTCATGTTCAGCCTCATTAATTTTCACAATTTACCGGCGACCAGTGCGACGCTCTATTTCCGCTGATGGCCCATGCCCAACAACAACAACAACAACAACCCCTCTATAACTATTCGGAAAACTCGCCCTTGCCCCTTAAGTTTGAGATACAATGTTCGTGGATGCCATTATGCGAGTCTTGTCATGTGAATTTATTGCATAATAATGAAGTGAGAAACGTTACAAATCAAAACACTCGACTCCGCATCGAGATAAAGTTCATCTGCGGGCTTTTTGTCTTCGTCCTACTTCATCTCTATTTTATTTATTTTTTTTATCATTATAATATTTTTGGGGCAGATTCGTTGGCAATTCATGTGCATTTGTCAGGCGCAACGGAATTGAAACGTTTGCTCTTTTATTGCTGCGGACGTGTGTCGGCTGTCCTGCCAGGGGGTGGACACTTCACAGGGGATGTGTTTTGGTTGCTGGGAACAAAAAAGAACAAAAATATATGAATTGGATAGCTGTGAACAGGAAGTAATAAACAACAAATGCGTTACAATATCATAATATTGATCTAAAAGTAGCATTTACAAAAGCATTTTCATATTATTATGACGATGTGGGAAAAGATATATGAAAGTGGATACGCTTAAGTCTTATTTCTTTTGATTTTGTTTAAGAACAATTTGAATTGCAAGCTTAAATCTTTTTCCCTGCTTTTCAAAATCGTTTGATTTTGGACCTAGTTTATTATTTTAAATCGATTAAGTTTTGAATAAATTATGGAAATTTTCGTTTTTTTCTTCCATTTTTAAGTAGGAATCGCGATTTAAGATTGAACTAAGCATTAATCTAGATGTAAAAAATTAGTCCAGCTAAAAGTTGTGGCTGTGAAATATTTGATATGTATGACCATGATCCGATTTTAGGATAAGATCAATATTCAAAAACCTGATAAACCTAATAAAAATATGAAAATAAGGTATTATTTGGTCACTTGGTCAAACAAAGATCAAAAGATTTTATGTATAATGATCGAAAAATTCCATTTGACTAGCATCTAAAAATTTTTACAATTCAGCTTGTTGAATTGAATCATGTCTTATTGAATATTTTGAATCGTTTGTGTAAACGTTGAGCGAGTGTCGAAAGGGTTGCATCCATTTACACGCTATGTGGGAATTTGACGAAAAGGATTTGCCATTGTTGTTGTTGTTGATTGTGGCAACATATGTTTCTGTCACATTGTTTGCGGCGTGCAACAGTTTGGAGTTATTTTTTATTTTTTGGAAATGTTCCCGAGTTGAAAACAGATTGCTGCCATGTCAGCATATCTCACCCAGTTGGAGGCATTTAGGCAAATTTTCGCACTCCTTTTTTTCTCGATGTATAAAACAATTTACATAATTTTCGACAATTTTCCGTCGTTAGTCGCTTTCCGTTTTTTGTTTTTTTCTTGGTTTTTGATGTTGTTTTGTTGCTGTTGATTGGCGCTGGACAGCCAACAAAAATTTGTTGATGTTCGATGTGTTTTGTTAAAATCACAGTCGACAGCGATTGCGACTATCATGAATGTGGGCGTGGTCGATCGTCCGCCAGCCACGTGACCGCATGCGTTGCGTTGAATTTTACACGCGCGAAGTGGCGGCCCCAGGGACCAAAGCGTCGGCAAAGTTCCGTGTTGCAATGCAAATGGGGTGCGATTGAGGCGAACAAAAAATTGTTTAAACTTCGTTTTGTTTTTGGTGGCATCGTCAACGAGAGCAGGACGCGTGCAGCCAATAACTCCTGAAGTCCTCAAAGTCCTGAAGTCGTGGAGTCGTGGAGTCCTGAAGTCCTTCATCACTTCCGCTTCAGTTCAGTTCCGTGATTTTGCACAAATAATGTTTTGATTGCGTGGCAGCGTGACGTGTAATTATTATCGCCGCACACCATCGACAACGACAACAACAGCAAGGCGTCGTGTGGGCGTGGCACTGATGCTGCACTAAAATCGCAAAGCAATTAAAATGATTTTGGCCAAAAGCCTTAAAGTAACCAGCACCAAGAGCAGCAACGATCAGAACAAGCTCATAGATTACTTTAATTAAAAACAGCACGAAAAAGTTGCCAGAAAAAAAAAGAAGATAAATGAAAGATGATGGAAAACTTCCTTAAGGACACTCACTACAAAATCACAAATTAAAAATGGCTGCCGTTGCTCCTGGAACCAAAAGAAAAAAATAAATATAAAAATGTAGGAATTTATGCAAATTATGCGCGGCAAGCAGCAAAAATCCTTTTGGCCAAACAGCGTTGACAGAAAATTTCATTAAAAAACTGCGCCGAAAAATCTTTGATAAAAATTAAAAACTTTTTGCTGAAGGACAATTGACAGCAAATGCCAAGAAAATATGAAATTGTGAGACAAGGAATTAAAACAAGCAATAATATGAAAATATTATGACGGGAGGCGGTCTGTCCGCTGAATTATTTAAATACGCTCAAGCTGCTTTCATATCATCATATTTCTGCTTTCATTTTTTCTGTTTGTCATCTTTTGGGAAATTTTAATGCGTTTTTTAGCGCCTCCGACCAAAAAAAAGGTCCGAGTTGCCGCCCACCCACTGTGTGTGTGTCCTGGCGTCCTTCCTGCCCGGCCTTCTTTGCATAATTATATTCATTGAAAACTTATTTCCTTCAAGTTTTTAGCAAAGAAAAAATCTGAGTACTCTCGCTCACAGTGAATTGAGCTACAGTTACATATGCCAATGCAAATAGAGGGAGAGGTGGGAAGGAGGGGAGTAGGATGGATGGGAATGGAAAAATTCTTTTGACATTTAATTGCTAGGTCTTTCGCATAGAACTTGGCCAACTAAATGTCCAGCACTTGCAGTTGCTTCTCTTTGGCTAAAACTTGTTTCCACTGGACTTTGCTGCTTGCCCCGCAGCACGCATTCAACTTGTTGTAGGGAGCCACAGATGTTGAAGATGCGGCAGCAAGCTGAAAATCAAGAGAAAGAGAGAGAGAGAGAGAGAGAGAGAGAGAAAGATATAAAAAAATGTAACATGATTTAATGACATGAATTATTTATGAGTTTCCTGTCAATCAAAAACCACGTCAAAGCATTTTGATGGCGATGTCAACGCGCCACTGAGCAAAATACACGACTTCAATCTTGTTCCTCTCTCTCTCTCTCTCTCTCTCTCTGTCTCTCTGGGTGTAGAGAAAAAGTAAAGTCAAGAAAGATATTTTAACTTAAATAAATACAAGTGGGAAAAACCAAATGTTTTGGAAAATAAAATTACTAAATACCTCTTGGAACCTATAAGGATTCCATAAGCATAAGAACTTTCCACTTTCCTTGGCACATTCAGTCATCTATACTCGAACATATTTATAGATTGATATGACTACGCATCTTGCACTAAATGGTATGCTAATTTGGTAGCTTTTTAATCAAGGCCTTAAGCTCAAAGCCAAAAGAAAGAAACGCATTTGCATTTTGTTTACTTTTTTGCCATTGTTTTCTCTTGTGCTTACTTCCGTTCTCTGTTCTCCTCAGCTACTCTGCTGCTCCTTGTGCTCTTCTATGTGTATTCTATTGTTGCGCTCGAATGAAATCAATCATGTAATTTATGTTAGGATAACAGTTGGAACAGTTGAAACAGTCGAACCCCTCTAAAATGGACTCTGTCAAGAAATAAATATTTAACAATAATTGATTTAAAAGGCGCATGCAAATTCAGCCTAAGTAAGGATGAAGGACGTACTTTTCTTTCTTTCTGTTTTAAGCCCATGGCACGTGGGTAAAGCAACGGCTGCTCTTAACTGTGCTCGGTGAGGGGAGGAGGAATATCTTTTGCTCTCAAGTGTTTTTTTTTTATTCCTGCGCTTTTTTCCAATTTCCTTGGTCGCTAAAGCAAACAACTTGTGCAAGTTGTGCGGACGTTCGTTTGGGTTGTCTCTTAAGCGTGAAATTATATGAAATATCCTTTAAAAAGCTTTTGATTTCGCTGACGTCAAAAAGTGTAGCCAGGACACGGCTACACAGCCGAGGCTTGTATGCAAATGTTGTTCATCTGCTTAGCGTAAAAGTTGTTTTCTTACAAGGCATCCCTCAATCCTTAGACCTCATCCCGGCGGCCAAATCGCATTTGCATGCCTTTGTATGAAAGTTGACCTCGCCTCGTTGCTGGCAGGTGTTGCCACCAGGATGCTAATGCTGTCTCCCTCTCTCTAACATAGACATGACTGCATAATGGAGTTGCCAGAGCTCATTCTTTCTCTCTCTCTCTTAGCCTGTCAGCTGCATTCATTCACCTGTTCTCTAATGTTAATGACATCTCTCACGGGGCAACTCGTGAGGCGGCATCAGACCATTTTGGGATAACCTTAGAACAAAAAAGTAGCTCAGCTGCTAACTGACCAAGTGAAAGGAGTGCTAAGAAGAGTTAGGTAGGAAGGCAGGTAGGGAAGGGCTCGTAAACAGAAATTAGCATTACTTCCGACTGATCACAATCTGCGCATACTAATTGCTCGCTGGGTTAGCTTTTGCTTTGGTCTTGGGGCTTTTCATTCATGGCAATCATTGAGTAGCTGACTCCAAACTTGGCATTGCTGAATGATTCTGCTGTGATTTTTTCCAGCCCGTCTAGACGAATGTCTCCTCCGTTCACATATATGGCAACGAGGCGACGACGACGCACTCTATAGGAGTCTGTTGATATCTGCGATTCACAGGAAACGAGTTGAGTGGAGAATGGGTAAGAACGGTTACCCTTGCTTCTTACAAAAGGCAGGCAGCAGGCAGAAAACACCAATCATGCACATCATTGTCAACACGCCATCGTCGCCAGTCAGTCCATAAACGGACGCACCTTTTTACCATTTAAGGACACAGGCTCTGTGGCCTGTCATAACTCTTGGTAGGCGTATGTACAATCTCGTCTTAGTCTTAGTCTCAGTCTCAGTCTCAGTTACTACTACACGATGAGGTGCACTATGCCACAGACTCTTTCTCCTGGTCATTCTTATTGCCAAAAAAGGAACAGACGCCGCAGCTTCATGACGCGCGCTGGGAATATATCAACTAAGTCTTTCTTTCTTTCAGTTCTCTTATGCCGTCATAGCGTCATACTTTCGCCCATACACACATATGGCTTCAGCCTTATCCAGAGTTAAGCAGCTGTCTTCAGCTCAATACGCAATTCTCAATTATCAATTCTCAATTCTCAGTTCTCAGAGCGCTCTCAAGTGTCAAGCGTCAATTGCCGTTGAAGTTTATTGCCTTGGCAGCAATTAAAGCGTTTTCGGTCTTTGGGTCTTTGGGGGCTTTTTCAGACATGGGCTTGGCCATGTGTAAAGCCAACGATTTGAACATTTGATTTGATTTTTGATTGGCTGTCAGCCGGCCGGTCATTGATTGCAGAATTGAATTATCAAATTAGAGTGGTCGGCTTTTCTGACTGCCTTTCATAATTGGTTTGCGGCCATAACGAATTCTCTAGCTAATAAATATGAACTGTCAAACAATGTCAAATGAATGGTTGTATCCTGTATTCATTAAATGTATAAGTTATAACGTTTAAAGATGGTTTATCGAGAGACTTTCAGTCAAAAAAACCTTTTGAAATGTTTTGCTGAGTTTTATTGCCTTGTCTTAAAGTTGGATAAAGATTTTCGTTTATAATGAAAGAAGAAAAATATAAAACTTATTAGTATACCATACGATCTATCTTAACTCAAATATATATACATATTCAATGTATATATGATTCATTATTATTATTATATCGTCTGAACTTAACACTTAACTTTATTAGCTTAAAGCTTTTGAAAATCAAAATGGAATTATTAACATAAGATCTACTTAGACTACATAATTCTTTTTTGCCATAACTAATTTGCCTGCGAGACTTTTATTAGGCAAATTTTATATAATCTTCATTTGCTTTACTGCAATTTGGCTAAGTAAGTTTTTTATTGCCGCTATCCCAGCAGGCGACACCACTTCAGCACCACATTTTGACTGCAGCAGCAGTTTCTGCATAACTCAAAGAGAAAAATTCATCACCGCAATATGCGCAACACATATACAACAAGAAAAGTGTAGAAAAAAAAAGAAAAAATAAAATAGAAAAGTGGCAAGCAAGGAAAATTGACATAAAGGTGCAACTGACAACAGCAGCAGCAGCAACGAGAGAACGAAGCCTCGTAAATTTCAATTTATATGCAGAATGAGCAGTGCGTAAAAAAAAGACTAACACACACACACACATACACACACAAATGTACGCAAACCCACACATGCAACCAAGGAGCAGCGAAAAGTGTCAACGTAATATTTTCTCGAATTTTTTAAAAGATTTCCTTTTTATGCCTTTGTTTTTTTGTTTTTTGTGATATCTTTTTGCAGTGCAAGTGGAAAAAGCAATTTCATTAGACAAATTGAAAAAAATAAGTGCAAGCAAGAACAATAATAATAGACACGACGACGATGCCCGTAATATGAACAGTTTATGTACCATGTACATTCATATATATATACATATATATATCGAGCTATATACTAAGACATATAGGTACATAAGACTGGATGGACGCCATGTTGTGGCAAGCTGAAGATTTTCGTTGGACGTTTCCCATTCGTTGGGTATATTTTTGTTTGCTGACGCGCGCATACGAGTAGGTGCCCCAACCCCCCCCCCCCCCCCCCACACACACACACACACACACAGTGATACTACAGTTATTGGTATGTAAGTGTGTGCCGTCGCTTCGCATGCATGATGAGTTCTGCCATCCAACAAGGATGCTGCGCGCGCGTTGAAAATAGGCGGAGACTTACCAACCAACGGCGCCTTTCACACTTCAAGCGCAAAGACCATAAAAAAGCACCAAAAGCAGAACAAAAGCTGGCGAAACGAAAAGAAAAAAATATAAAACAACACACAAAAACAGAAAGAAATGCAACCGTTAGCTGTTAGCTGCTCTTCCTTATCAACGCGGCAGAGAGTTCGGCATTCGGAATTCGTTTTACTCGTCGCTGATTGGAAGCTTCGGCGCTCTGCTCGTTTTTGGGGCGGAGCAAAAGCTCAGTAAGCAGTGGCGCCGTCTGGCATGGCTGCCATCAACGGGGGGCTGCTTTGTGCATTACTTTTAATGGGGTTTTTGACGGTTTTTTTTTTGTTGAGTGCTAAGATGCTGCTTACAAGACACCGATTCGACAGGTAGCCGTTTTCATTCCCACAAATCCCTCAGTGGTCTCACGTCCCTAACGTAATATATACTCGGGCGACAATAGGAAACCATATTCGTCTGTATCCCGATATGTTTATTTTGGTATTGGTTCAATCCTTGGTCGAACTCGACACGGCGTCTAAGATATCATAATAATACTATTCAATATATATTAAAAATATGGGCTTTATAAGATCTAAATGCTGCCTTCGGATATAAAGTTGCAAGGATTTTCTCCAGTGTGTGATACTGCGTCCATTTCATGTATCCTGGGCGTTGTTTCGGACGCTGGGCATCGATCAGGCTCAATCTTGATGCTGTAGTTAAAGTTCTGGTTCCTTACTATAATGAGGAAAGGAGACAGTCTTCAAAGGATTCCCGAACGTAACATTTCCTACCTTTAGACTTCTCTTATTCGCTTTAAACGACTTATAATGCTCCACAACATCGAAATGCACTTTGTATACTTATAAGTTGTCATATCAAACCTGTTATAGCCAGGCTTAGACAGCCTAAGATCCGTACCAACCTAAAATTCATACCTTTTTTCGGACGACAACATAAAATCTAATTTTTCGATCAAATTATTTTGCATTTTGCTGATTAGAAGACGTTATCGACATATTTTCTAAAGCAATTTTGATTTTTTTACATCAGTTGTTACTTTGGTCACTTTGATTCTTCGAAATGGGTTGGCTTGGCTTGGCTTGGTTGTCAGCATGGAGCAAAGGCAAGGCTTCAAGTTGTCTGGACAAGCCCCTTGGTACTTAGGCTGTCTCTCAACTTTGCACATAAATTTTGTGCAACGGCAGCCCATTTCATTGTAGGTCATTGCATAATGAAGTTACCGCCCCGGAGCACATAAATTCAGCGCCCGTTGTCGGAGATTTCCAGAGCCTTCAGTTTGACTTGTCGCCCGGCATTAGTGCGAAATTTTGTTTAGGCCGTTTTCTCGTTTTCTTTTTTATGTGCCTGGGCGCTGTCCTGTCCTGTGGCGAGTGCTTAAAGGACTTTTCCTTGCTGTGGTCATATTTTGCGCTGGTCTTAGAGTGTGTTGTTGCATGGCGTTTGTAGTTTCCTTGTCTTCTGCCTTTGTCACCGCATGAGGTGTGCCAACGTGTGTTTTTTATTAACGCATTTGCAGAGTGTGAGGTTTTGCTAAGATGTAGCCAAAAATAAAAAAAGCATCAAAGTGAATTGTGCGGCACTTGGGAAAACTGTAGTGCCTGGGGGTAGAAACAAAGTCTTTGGCTTTGGTTTCTAACGGGGATAGCTTAATATAACGTGCATCTTATCGCAGCCAGTTGAGAAAAGTATATTTTTATCTAACCTGTAAGCAATCTAAGTAAATCTTATCTTAAATGAAGCCAATGCAAAATCAAATCTTATGATAAGGTATTTTTTAAATCGGCTCTTCATAAACTGTAAGTTTTCAATGACTAACTTTATCCCAGTGCATTCTTTTCAACGCAGACACTTGTCAAGATAAGAATATATATGTTCTTTACTTAACTGTAGCTTGAGGCTGAAACTGAAACCGCAACAGCTAACAACAATTAGTTGGGGCTTATTTGATTAGCCTGCTAATTGCCAGCAGCAGCAGGCAGCGACTCGCACCAATAAATTCAAGCACATTAATTTCTTATCAGCACAATAAAGCTGGCAAGCCGGATTAAAGCCCGTTCCGGCTCGTTCACGTCCCCGTTCCCTCTGGCGCAAAGTTCCGCCAAAAACTTTTAACACCTTTTGCGTTGGGGGCGTGTAAAATTGTGTAAAACTTTGAATGCAAAGAAAGCTCGTGGGTGCGCTTGCGATAAGCCAGCGCCGCATTTTTAATTGGTACTGCGGTGAAAAAGGATACTGTCTCACCAATCGCCTTTAAGACATCGAGTCCTTCCTTAAGTTTTGTTAGTTGCCGGATGCCAGCCTTTAAAATGTCATAAATATCATGGACAGCCGTTTCCTGACGTGCATTTTTTCGCATTGCTTTTGTTAATTGAGCAAACAAAGAACAAAACCATTCACATAACATAAATCTGAACCTACCTAACTTGGCTGTCTTGTGTGCTGGACATGGCGTATGCGCAATATTTGCAACTTAGTTTGAAAAAAAAAATGTCAATGCCGGAAAGTGTTTAGCATTTGCCCTGTTTCACAGTGTTTTTTCGAAGTCACATGTTGTGGATTTAATTAGCCTTAAAATGTCTAAAGGAGCAACCAAAATGGCAACTTTGCATGCCATGCCACAAGGATAAGCAAAGGAAAGCCAAGCTAGAAAGGAAGTTGCATGTTTGCCTCAAGTTCAATTTGCTTGTTTAAACATTTTAGACAGCCTTTCACATATGAAGTGCCCTCAATGTTATGAAGGGGACACGGTAGGCAGGATGTCAAGGTTTTTGGCTATAAGTTTGAAATGTGGCCAAGCAAACTTATAATATTTTCCTTCTCTAAGAAACCGAGTAATTCTTTCAACGGGTTATGAGCTATGTGGATTGTATTTGGATTTTTGTTTTGGCTGTGTCCTAACTCAATATTCAGCTGCTTAAAGGACACCAATTACTCGGGCAGTGCTTATCATGCCCACAAATCCCTCGGTGACCTCTCGCGCTACAGGTAAAATATCTTCGGGTGGCAGTAGGAAACCCAATTCGCCTTTATCACGCAGCTCAATGGTATATGTTACGTTAATGTTCTTTACTGCATAGGCCCATTCCTTGCCAGAACCAGAAACAGCATCTTAAATAAGAAGAGATAAATGAGTATTGACTTAAGTAATGTATGGATATAACTTACACAGCGTTGTCGCACTAGATCCATAAGTGAAAACTGTACCATAACGTCTAATCAATGCATCGGCAAATCCTTTAGCAACACCCATCATTTGTGGATAATGCTCGGGAAACTCTTCAGCAGTATGACCCCAGGGCGATAACAGATACTGACCATAAGAATGCAAGGAAATATATATCTTAATTGAGCCCTCTGGTATGGATTTATTGATGTAAGACGTCAGTTGATTTATCTCCGGATCGGATTCGGCAGAAGGACCTGCATAGGTCTGAGAGCATGGATCATCCGAAGCTCCAATCTCTGTAGTTAAAGTTATAGAAAATATGAATCATATGTCTTATGAAATTGAATATATACTCACGCATCCAGCGATAATCAAAGTTACGATTCAAATCTGTTCCAATGCATTTGCCTGTGGGATCAGAGGGTAAACGAGACTTACGCCAGAGGCGTTCCTAATAAACAAATCATAAATCTAATATTAGCAATTAATGGCTGTGTAAAATGATACAGAAGTCGATAAGGCTGAAAAGCGCCGCGTTATCTTGTCGGCACCACAGTAAGTTATTTGGATACAATATCTAATCTTTTAACTACCTTATAGTATACAAGTAATTTATTAGCACTTACCTTTTCATGTGAATAAACGAAACCATCTACGTTAAGCACCGGAATTATGTACCAATCAACATTTTCAGCTATATTTCTCACAGCCGGATTACGAGTCGCGAGAAGTTCATCGATGAAGTAAGTGATGCTAGCAGAAGTAATCCATTCTCGAGCATGTATATTCGACTCGATAAAGACGGCACTGTTGCCCGGCTTATAGGATATCTTGATGCCACGTATGATTCGATTCTCGTAGGATTTGCCAATTGTAAAAGGTGTCACAATGTGAGGATAATGCGCCTCAATTTTGTCCAGCCAGGTGTAGATCTCTTCCAGTGTATGATACTGCGTCCAATCCATGTATCCTGTGCGTTGTTTCGGACGCTGGGCATCGATCAGGCTTTGAACGTTGTCAATCTTGATGCTGTAATTGAAGTTCCGACTGTTTAGCAGATCTTCAAAAGCCTTCTGGCTTTCAGGTGGCAACATGATGTCCGAGTATTCGCCAGGATGACGAGCTTCTTGCCAGTTACTGAACTGAACAAAGCAGAATGTTTATCAAAAGTATATCCGAACGGAACTTTTCTTACCTTCAGACTTTTCTCATTTGCACTTAGCAAATCATAATGCTCCACATCCGCGATATGCACTTCGTATAGTTTGTAGTTATCATAGCGCACCTGTTCTTCGCCTTTAGCCAGGCTGAGATAGGCTAGGAACAGCACAATTTTTAAATGCATACCACTCGATCAGACGTTCACTTACCGACTGGCCTTTTGGCTAAGCCATTGCTTGTCTTTGCTGATTAGCCCACCTTATCGCAAGGCTTTTAGAAGTTACCAACTATATGGCTCATTAAATGTTTAAGGGGCAATTGAATAACTTTTTAGTAACAGTTTAAATTGTTTGAGTGTAACGTTGAGGGGCAAAGAGCCCTTGAGTTAAGACTGCTTCTTAACTTTGATTATATCTATTTGGTGTAATTTCTAAATTTACTTTGTAATAACATTGTAGAACAGCTACCAAATTCGCTCGCTGATAAATTTCTTACTAGCTATGACTATGTGTAATCTACTAGAACCATTGGATAATTGGGTTCAGCCAAGGGGCATTTTAGGTTAACACAAGTGGTAAATATATGTATATAGATACATAAATACCTATCCCCACTTGTTATACTACTATGTTGGCTGCGTGCT
Organism: Scaptomyza cyrtandrae; assembly: GCA_035044605.1. Classification (NCBI taxonomy): domain Eukaryota; kingdom Metazoa; phylum Arthropoda; class Insecta; order Diptera; family Drosophilidae; genus Scaptomyza; species Scaptomyza cyrtandrae. The sequence continues at coordinate 12,619,949 of JAWNNS010000473.1, read as the reverse complement.
CTGGGGCCATTGCTCATAAATGTATAATAGTTGTGGTTATTATCTTGATAATTACAGCACCAGCCTATTGTAAGCCGCCTTGTTGTGTTGTGTTGTTGTTAATTAAGGCCTATATAAGAAGAAAAACAACAAAAGCTAGTGCCACAGTTGTTGGTTGTTGCAGCAAAATGCTCATGCGTTTGCCTGCACCCGATACACGCCCATTTTTGTGTGGCAATTACGACATGGGGCATAATTAATGGAGGCACACAAACACACACTCACACACACACACACACCTGTTGAGGCACAGCCCCCGTTGTACTAGCAGCGTTTCGCATCCATTTCTAATTGCCAAATATGCACGCTTGTGTGATCTGTGTGGCACAAACCGTGGCTCAGCTCTTACACCACGACAAGTGCCACACTTGGCTTTTCGAGAGTATGGGCGTGGCACTTTTGCCGTGTGTCTTTGTTTACTTCGGCGTCGACGACGTGTTCAATAAGCGATTATTTTTTCAGTTTGCAAACTCTTTGTGCCGTAAATTGTTTTTACTGCTATCGTACTTGAAAATTGTTGTTGTTGCTGCTGTTGTTGTTTGTTCTTTGGCGTTGCTGCCGGCAGCTATTATTTGTTAAATGAAGCGATTTGTTTGTTGTCATTATGCGGCGAAGCGTTAAAACATTTTCGCTTTTATTTTTTCTACGCTCGAAAATTTTGTGTTTTTGCTACCGTGTATATTGCAGCTACGTACATGTAGTCTATATAGTGGTGGGATTTGTAGCGCACACCTTTCCAAGTAAATATTGGTGGGAGTTTTGGTTCTTGGCTTCTAAACATGATTGTGAATGTGAGAATTCCAAACAAGCTCTGCCAGCTGTCAAGCAACATATAACAGAGTTTCTCCTTTTTTGAAGCATCTTTATTTTTTTTTATACGCACAGAGATTAAACTGCTAAAAAAGGTGGATCAAAGAATAAAACTGTTGTTACGCTAGGGATATAATATTTTTTGTTGGGCACTTTAGTTTAGCACTTTTCAAAAGATTTTACTATTTTAAATATGTAAACTTTACTCTAAATAAGAATTTACTACCACTGCTTAAGCGCAGAGGTTTTTACAACATTTCATTACTTACTTTGAGCCTCTCTCTGCGCTTCTCACTTCACTTCCCTAACATTTCAAGCTAGTTCTTTGCTTTACAGACTTTTTGCATACCCAACTCAGCTATCAGACATGCACGTTAAGCCTTTTCCATTGACTTCATGCCACCGTGGGCGTTGTCTCTTTGCCTAATCCGCTTTTAAAGTAAGTAACAAGGAAAGAACTGAAGACAAAAAAAAAAGAAAACCGGAAATCACAAGTCAAGTTGATGAACTGTCTCAGTTTGTTGTTGTCCGCCTTGTACTTGTTGTTGTTGTTGTTGCTCGTCTGCATTGAAACTGAAATCGGCCAGACACACAAAAGACATGGCACCTGCAAAAAAAAAAAAAAAACTTTGCAGACACATTTACCATTTGCCTTACCCCCTACCCCAACCGCAAGCCCAAAATCTGTCCCAACGGCAGCTGCTGCTACTTTTTGGCCCCTTTCTATCAGTTAGCCGAGATTTACGCATTTATTTAGCATTTTTTATATGTATACTATATGTATGCCACACAAAACATGCGCGCAGATTTAAGCAAATATCCAAAAAGGAGTACGAAGCGAGTCCCAAAAGCGTTGCATACCAAAATACCGAAAAAAAAACCCGAAAAAAGAATCCCAGCGACAAGACAAGTTGAGTTGGTTAGAAAAATGTTCGGTTACCTCTCGGTTTGCCTGCGTTGACATGACAAAAGCGCAGATCTGCATACATTTGCATGTCATTGGCCAGTCAAACAGCCAAACAACCAAACAACCAAACAGTCAACAGCTAACAGTCAACGCATCATCAGGCAAGGACATTGAAATCCCCTTAAGACATCGGGTGTGCCCACGTTAACAATATGTTAAGTTTGTACCAAGCTAACCCCCTTCGCCGAACCATCACAACGAACGAGTCGAACGAGTTAATCGCTTAATGTCGCCCCAGCTTCTGGCTATCATTTGTCAGCTGTCTAGTTTTGTAACTTTTTGGGCTTTTGCGGCATTCCCAGCATAATTGTAATTTGTTTGAATTTAGCTATTTGGACAGTCGCTTAAAACTAACAAAACCAACCACCAGCAGCACTTGAAAAAACCCAAAATTTATAGACCAGCCCATTAGTGACTGACCTGAAATTGCTTTCGGCCAGGCCACTTAACTGCTGCTGACCAGTGCTATCAATACGAACAAGATACATACTTTTTTTTTTTTAAAAAAAAGGTAATAAATATCAAAAGCACCCTGGAGGCAAATATTTACTTTAAAATTGAAACACTCTTTATGCCACAACCCCTTCTCACAATATTTGCTCAAGCTGCGTAAGTGCGTGAAAGGGTTGAACAAAAAAAAATATCGCCTTTAATGGTCTCACTGACTGCTCTTGGCTTTGATGTTGTTTCCCAAGCTGTGGGTGTTGGCAGCCAATTGCTAAAGGACCCAGTTCACATAATATAGCCACTATATATGTATAGAAAGCATGACTTGCCCATCTAGTATCAATAAAAACTTTGCACGCATCTTGAAAAATTCAATTTGAAGCTATTTTCGAAATTTTATTGCTAGCTAAATGGTTTTTATAGGTTCTGCTCCTGCTGCTGCCGCAGCTAACTAGCCAATTTTGAGGCACTTTAATTTCTTTATTTTCCTTTCGACTGTCTTTTTGTCTGTTGTTATCTGATTGTTGTCGTTGTTGCTGTGGCAATTGCCAGACCATAAAAATTAACAATTAACAGAACGCTCGAAATGTACAATCGCAAATCGCGGCTTACAAAAACACCGTGAAATAAATTTATACAAAATAAAAAAAAAATGTCTAAATAACTTAGAAAAGAGTGCTCAACATATGAAATACCTTGTAAGTAGGCTTGCTTGTTTTAAAATAATTTAAGAATGTATTTTAACTGGTATACATTTTATTTAACTTGACAAGATTGGATAAGAAATGTATTTTCCTTATAAATATTGTTTTTTTCTTTGAAGTGCATGATCCAGCTGAACTTACAGGGTATCTTACTGTTTGGAAACTCTTGCAGCGACTTTTCAAAAAAATGTGCCTGTGCATACAGAGCATAATTATGAGTCGGAAGACTGGCAGCCGGCCAAACGGACATCCCGAAACAAAAGGGTTATGAATGTGAAATTGTCATGCAAGAATTAGCCATGTTCTCTGCTATGGCCACGTAACGAGGTATTTCGTTACACGTGGTTTTTTTTTTATTTTTCTATGTGTTTGTTTTGTGGGCAGTCGTCACGTCAGCTGACCTAGGCAGGGTCCCTTTTTATATCTCCATTCCAAGCTGGCTGGTATGCCAAGCAATTATTTGCGAATTGTAGAAACATTTGCTAAATGTTTGCTTGACGCTCAGGAAAACATAAACATTTAGTGTAGTTCGGCAATGGGTCTGTCTGGTAGTCTTCTTAAAGAGTTAAATATGTGTCTGTGTATATTCTCATATGCATTCATAACTAAGATCATGTAAATGCATTTTTAATGTGCGCAAAAATCCAATTTAAATTCAGAGCGTTTATTTTGCTCTCTTTCTCTCTGTCATTTTTGGCTTTATTCACAGCATGCAATCACAAAATTAGTTGACGACGAGATAAGAATTTGAGTGCCAACAGCAGAAAGGAGATGAAAAAGTAAAAGCAAATAAAATAAAAATCAAATGAAAATACACATAATGCGTATAAATCAACGAAAGAGACGCTGCAAACAAATTCAAAATAAGTCCTGTGTGAGACGTGGAAAATTCAGTTGACAAAATGCACAAAAAAGCAATTTTCCAGTTGCAGACAAATTGAAATATACGTGTAGTTGAGAGCAGGTGGGTGGCCGCGGAGAGGGTGTGCCGTTGCAGTGACAGTTGTTAAATAAATATACATAGACCAAGCATATATATATATATATAATCTACACAATCTACGGGTATATAATGGCCGTCAACATCGTCGTCGTTTAGTACATAGGGAAAAGAGTACGAAGATGCAGCCACCACCTAAAAGTATGCTACGAAAATAGTCGAAGCTGCTGCTGCTGCCGTATGTGAGAGCTCCTATTTGTGTGTTTGTATGTGTGTGCTTGTGAGGGTATCTGCGAGCTTTCTGTTTTCTCTGTATATATATATGTGTGTGTGTATCTGTTTGTAGTGTGCGCTTTGCCATTCGCGCGTTGAAAATAGGAGGAGCTCTAATGCATAAAAACTTTCCATGCGCAGTTCCAAACGCCATATAAAAAATCAACAAAAATAAAATTAAAAAAAATATACCGAAATATGAGCTTAAATACTATCAGTCTCTAAGTTTTAAGCTCTTATACATAATAATTTTATGCAAAAAATACTTTCATCACAAAGATATTTAATACAAGTAACATTATAAATCTGAATACTTTTAAAGTTCCGCTTTAAGGATTTTTACAAAACTTTTAAATTTCTAACCAAACATTTGACAACATGTGCTCAACCCTTTTTGATTTAAAACATTTTTTTATTTGGCTTTTTTTTCGAACTTTGGAAACTAATGTGAAAAAGGCGGAGCTGCTTTGTAGTCATTTGGTATTTTTTTTGTTGGCATTGGAAAATCCTTTGACAGACGTTGTCAGAGAAAAGTAGGCGTTGTCTGTCGGTCGGTTTGGTTTGGCTCGACTTTTTTTTTTCGCCATTACCCGCTGTGATATTTATCTTTAGCTATTAGTTAGTACAGCAGTTGGAGATCTGATTTTGGACAGAACTGCATCCGTTTGGCACAACAGGCCGTTTAGCGCCATTAAACAATTCCCGCTGGCTCAGCGGCATTCACGCGTGCGCAAACGGGTTCCAATGTGACTATATACAGCCACGGTTCACGATCTTCAGCAGCTGAAGGAGCAACAACAACAATCAGTCGATTGTCACAGATATTTGTCATGTTTCTCAAGCAAACTTTCCCTGCTGTGTTCTTGGTCACAAAATCGCGACATGGTTAGCGTTCCATTGTAACAACAATGTTGTAAAAATGTCAATTGCATTTTCTGTGTTGCGGTTGCTGTTGGTGATGTTGTTGGTGTTGTTGTTTTATATTCTGTTTTCTTGTTTTAGTGCCTTTTGTGCCAGTGGCACCATGTTCATCGATCGGATTTCATGTAATTACATTGTTCTCTGATTCATAATTAATTTGCTTCGCTCCACACAACTTTCCGCTCCCCGCACACTTGCCTTAACTTGCATTTTTGCAGCGCTTCAAACTGATTTTTACATGAATACATCAAGCAGGGAGTAGCTGGCAGCAGGAAAACATACAGCTGCCGTATGTTGGCCAATGTTTGTAGTATTGGCCAGTGGCAAATCGAACATTGATAGCTTCTGAGTGATGATTTAATGAGGCAAACGTGGCATGTTGTGAATGAAATCAACTTAGTGAATGTGCAGAATGCCACAAAACAAAAACCTACAACAATGCTATGCAATCGTTACGTTTGCTAGTTTACCAAGCTCATGATGGAAACATCTTGGGTATGGTTGCAGCCAGAGACGCTCTGGTCAGCAAATATCTCTCTGTGTGTTGGGTGTCGTAATGACGCTTATGAATCAATGCAATGTTGATTGAGCTCCTTTAAGCAGCTGGAGCTAGCAGCCAGGGCCAGACTTATTAATAAATCGGTTCAGTCTTCACTTATTGTTGATTCTAGCTTGCAGCTATGATGTTGTTTATTATAATAAACTACAAAACGATACTATACTTGATGTTCATTACGAGTATGTATGTACAAAATACTAGAAAAAACATAGTCATAGATACCTGACATATTTTAGCACTTTTCCATTTGATTTATTCCATTAAAATATGAAATTTCAAATAAAGAAATCAAGCTTATTTGAAATTTATCTAAAGATATACTAATCTTGTCTACTTGTATTATGTTGCAGAGAAAAATATGCTAATCAAAGACATACAAACATCTTTTTTTCAAGTTCCTTTTATTTAAACCTCAGCCCTCTTTCTACCTTACCCGAAAATCAAAAATCTCTTCTCACACCGACTGATAAAAAGCAAAACGCACGAATTGTGATTGACAAATTAATGCGGATCAGAAATCAACACCTCAACATGTTAATCATATAAAAAAAAAAGAAGAAGAAGATAGATGCGCAAATAACAAACCAAATAGCGTAAAGCCAAACCAAAACAAAACCCAAAGAGCTGTCAACCAGGCCGCCGGCAAACTCCCCGCCTCAAAATTAATTAAAAACATCAACCGAACGCGTCGAGATTCACAAATATAATTGACTGTGTGTGCGGTGTGTGTGTGTGTGTGTGTGTATGAGTTTGGCTCCTGGAATTAGTGTAGATAATTTGACAAACGGATTGCAGTTCAAAATTGAGCTTAAGGGTTTGAGTTCACTGCTACTGTGGGTGGTTGAGAGTTGTCGCACCTTTATAAACGTCAACGCACCCGACGACAACCGCAAAACTGAGCCATTCATTCATGGTTCACGGATCCTGAACAGGCTCTAATCAGCAGCAACCCTTTTTACTCGTTGTTCGCGGGTTTTGCTTGAAATTGGGGTACGCTGGGAAGTTTTTTTCTCCGGCGTATTTATTTTTTTTTTTGATATGCAGATTCTTGACAAGGTCCTTCGGTTGGAATGGATGATGTTGATGATGATGATGATGTCACTGTGTGGCTTGACAAAACGCTTGACTGATTACACTTGTATCTGTTTTGTGCTGTGTGTCCTCGCCTCAATATTGTTGAAGGATTTTAAATTGTTGTTGACTCCCCGACCACCCCGACCCTTCGACTAAAAAGAGATTGTGCGCTTGTGATAAATTTGGTTTATTGAAAGGCGTCAGTGCGTAAAATGATGTGTGTCAATTGCATGAATACCCCTACCCAAACTGTCTGCATACGGGCCGTGAGAGTTTTTGGGCTTTTGCATTGTGGATTTGGGGTTTTTTTTTTGTTGAGTTTGAGTTGACAGCGATTATGCAAATTCACCAAAGAACTGCATTAATTCCTGTGGCGAGAAAAATAGTGTGAGATAGATAGATAGTCTGTGGACGGGAGAGGCACAAACTTGTGGTCTGCTTTGGGGCAAAAACTTTAAGTTTTGCGCTAAGAAATTTGCATTTGTTGCAAACGTTTTTCAATTTATATGCAAAATCAACTTAAACACATCTTTGCGCAACAGTTTTAATGAGCAATTAAAACTTGATAAATGTTAGCCAATTTCAATTTTAATGGCTTATAAATCGCTGGCACACACATATGTATCTGCGATAGAACTTGGCCTTATTAATGTTGCTGTTAACACGTTGTCCGAACACCGTTTAATTTGGTTTGGTGTCACCCTCAGCAACGAACATTGAAAATCGAAACTAATTTATTGTTTCTATTTTGAAGCGTCAACCGCAAATTGCTTAACAAATTGTACAAATTGTTTAAAATTTCATTTGGCCGGAGGGTTGGTTGATAGCTACAAAATGCGCACCTCAATGCCTCATTGCACAGTGCCCCTGCCCATGACACTCCCCCACACACATGTAGTCGATAAACTGTCAATTGTTTGACCGCTGCCAGAGGGGTGCATCATAATGTGCCCAGTGGACAGTGACCATCATCGGCATCGGGTATCGCCCCCTTTTGCTATGCTCTCGGACTCATTAAAATAATTGATACGCTTGTCTAGCGACGCCTTCTACAGCAAATTCAATAATTGCCGCGTGTGAGCAGTTTGATTTTATGGCTCTGACTCTAGCTCTCACTCAATTAATTAGTTAATAGATTTATTCACAATTTTCTAAAGTGTAAGAGCGCAAACTATTTATTTCGATACATATGTTCGCTGAACATTTTTATGATGCTCGTAAAATTGCTTGTTAATTTTGTTGACAACTCAGGCAATCAACTGGAGATATTAAATGTGATTTTTGACGAAATTTTAATACACTTTCAAATTGTTCAGATGATTTTTTAAAGGTATTTTTTTTTTGAAAGATGATTTACTTTTATTAAAAAAGATGCACCCAGTGAAGGTTTTACGTATCATAGCTTTGTAAGTTTTCTACACTTTAAATTTTAAAATACTCAAGGAAAGACTTATAGACTTGCATTGCATATGGTTGAATATCAGATGTTAGTTCCAAATATATAGTTATAGTAGGTATGAAATAATAACCTTAAAGAGCAAATAATGCTGAAAACTTTCGCCACAACAGAAAAAGCTTGATGAATTTTATATTTTTAGTGGTTTCTTTTCCTGGCTCAATCCAAACCAATATTCACAAAGATAAATCTTTGATTATTTAGCAGTTTGATGATTTCAGTGAAATGATTTTAGTTTTTGTGTCGTCTCCAGTCGGTCGGTCTGAGTTGAATTGAACTCGACGGGTGAGCTATAAAACTTTTTCTTCAGCTTGCTTTTTAATCTTCTTCAATTTGTGTTTGAATGTGTGTGTGTGGGTGTGTGTGTGTGTTCTTCTTATCAGTTGCGTGTAATTGCCGCATAGAAATTAACAGAGACGAGACGAGCAAAATGGCGACTGCCAATGACAGTTAAGCCAAAGTCAGAAAGCTGTCTAAGGGAAGTTGGAGGTTTGCTGAGATGCGTTCAAGTGGCGAGATAAAAGCTCTTGAGCTGAGTTAATGACTTGCCCGCACAGTTGGGGGCGTCAACACATTACAAAACTGACTTAAGACGCCATTTTTATTATATAACTGTTTTTGTCTCCGATTCTACTGTGTATCTGCTTTGGATTTTGTGTCCATGTTTCCAAGTGAGCGTTGCGAATGTTTTAATGGCGACGTCGCGACACTTGAATGCAGCCAAGTGGGTAAGAAGTGGTGGAGATTTGGAGAGTGAAGAAGTTGAGTGCGACCATAAGGATAAGGACAAAACCGAGGCAAACCCTCAAAAGCAGTCCTGCTGCAATGGAGCACCAGTTTCATAGAACAACTCAAGTATGGCCATTCTGACTTTGATTTCGTTTCTGGTACATATTTGCTAATGAAATCACGTACAACATACACTGAACCACGCCTCTCTCTCTATATATATTTTTTCATATTTGAATTTTAATTGCTTCAATACGCAATTGGTTTATCAGATGTGCTTTATTTCGGTTTATGTTTTTCTCTTTCTTTTTTTATATTCCAAACATCAATCATAATCGATCAGCCCTGGATTTGGTTGCAAAGATTGTGCTCGGGTTTTGCAATATGTATACAAATCCCAATGTGATGATAAATGCGTTTCTAAATGCATTCTAATGTGATGTTCCTTGATGATGTTGGTTCCATCATTCCAGCATTCGTTCGTGATGTGTGTGACAAGCAAATACAAAAAAGGAATCATAGCCCCAAAAGGCGAGCTATGCTTTTTTTTTATACTCACACACACATTTTCTAACGCAGTTGCAAAGCATATCAAATGGATATGTGGCATGTGAATATGTGTGCTGTAGAGCCTTTGTCTGCCTGAAGAGCACTCAGCGGCAACATCAGCAACAACAAGAATTATTTGCATTTCAAACTTTTGTTGATGACATTTTTCATGAAAATTTTAATGCTGCTTGCTGTTATTTTTTTTTATTTATTTTTCTGTTGTCACTTGGAGCTTAGATATATGTATGTGAGTGTGTACCAGGTACATTCGCATTTAGGATATATTAATATATGCAGACCCCTGGCTTTTAACACCAGTCCGACTCAGTGATAAGTGGTTAGGGGGAAAAGGGAGCTGTCCGCTTGTCAGTCGGCCGCAAAACTTTTTCATATGAGATGCGTTTTATGTAATGAAAGTTGAGCTGCCAAAGGAAAGAGTAAAGTTAAGGGGGCACAAGAGGTGAAACACACACACACACATTCTCAATATTCATGTGTGTGGAAGTATATACAAACATATACATGTGGATGTAAATGCAGCACGTAAAACTTTTTTAACATTTGTATGAATATAATTTAGAATAAATTGTAGAAGAAAAAAAAACAACAAGTCAAAAGCCGAATTGAAGCTAAAGCCTGGGAAAGCGAGTAAATACATTAAAATGCCATTAAAAATAACGTCAGAAAAAGTAAGAAAAGGATCCAACGGCCAATGTCCTGTACTTTCAGCAAAGGAAAATGCTATTAAAATCGCTAGTTAAATGCAACGTTGTTTATATTAACTAACAGCATGAAGAGACAGATAAAACAAGTAAGTTCTTTAGGCGGGGGGTTTGTGTTGTGTTCATGGCGAAATGTTGGTCCTTGGTCCTTGTCACAATTATTGTATAAATTAACGTCACAAACAAATGTTACAAAAGCCGCCAATGAAGTGGAATGATGCGACGAGCGTTAAACTCTGTGTCTGCCTTTGGACTCACCCCAGACCAAAAAATCAGGACTCTAGGACATTTGACAAGCTGACATCCCTCTGTCCGTTTAACCGCAAATGTGCCTAATTTTTCGTTGTTATCCTTTGTGCGTTGTCCTTGCTGCTGCTGCCGCTATTGCTGCTGCTGATTCCGGCTTCTTCTAATAATGCGTTAAATTTAATGCGCCTCTTTCAAGTCCTTGATGTTTTGCCTTGCTTGCAAACTGAAATCGCGACAAGTGATTTTCAGATTTACGACTACTACATGGAGGTATGGCAAGAAAGAGGGGGAAATGGGAAGTGCTCCCGGATCTCTTTGTGTCCTTTTTGTTGTGCTAATGTGTGGCGTTTTTATGGCTTGAAGCAAATTTGATTTATTGCCAAAACTTAAGCGTTCGAGTTGTTCGCCAAGTTGTAAAAGTTTTTCATAGCACCGAGTTCATCTTATAATTGATGCGATTTGCGGTTCATAAAGTGCAATTGTCTGTAAACCTAAGCCGGGAGTTGAGTTCAGCTCAGCAAACATAGCTTTAAACATATGCGAGATTTTTTTCTGAAGTGTTCTTTCCGCTTTGCTGTTTTAGTTTTTTCTGCAGTTGTCAAATGGTGGAAGAATGTTTTGTTAAAATGTTATTAATGATATTTGTTTGTTTGTAACTAAATAGCTGTGGTTCTCAATCACTGAAAGCAAATAATATTATAGGATAGTTATGACTTTTTTATACTTTTATTATCTTCCAGTTTTCTTAAGTCTTTCTCCACCAAATACCAATAATTCCTTCTTTTCGCTCAAACTACTCACCAAATTCGTTCGTTAACTTTCTGTTGCTCTAATTTCAGTTTTGGGAACTTAAGAAATAGTCTGGTTCTTTGTCGAATAGCTCATTCTCATTCCCGGCGACAGAGTTTAAAAAATCGCCCTCATTAGTTGACCCAAAGTGTCTCAAAACTGTGCAATTTACATGCACAGAAGGCCGCGTCCGTTAAGTGCCCATAGATAAGTAAGTACTACGATGAGTTTGCCCCAAAAGCCAATAGAGCATGCAATATAGCACCACCACCAAATGGTCTCAGACATGAGCTCACATGAAAGGTAGGCAGCCAAATGGCTAGCGAATTATGTTGTTGCTATACGAGGTATGGAGTAGTAGTAGTTGTAAGTGGATAGGAAAGGAGATCGTTGCGGGCGATACATAAAATTTGAATGCGTTTTGCATACATTAACCCACTGTTGCCGTCACCTGGATGTTATTTCAGGGGTGAGCGAGTGAGGAAAACAGAGTGTGAGAGAGAAAGACAGAGAGAGAGAGAGAGAGAGAGAACGTTAACGGTCAAGCCGACGAACGAAAATAAAAAAAGAATACCTTTATTAAATTTTATGATTATTGGCTGCAATTGAGCAGCCGCCTGGGAATGTGTCGCTTCCCTACATCAAACTTGGTCTATCTTTCAATTTATATATGGTAGCCCTCCCCCCCCCCCCTTCGTTTCGATTTGGAATTGAAATTTTATGCGAAGAAGTAGCTGAAATTCTCACGCGTAACTGGAGCAGTTTGGTGGATGCCTCAAAACGACAGAGAGTCGCTTACAATTTGTGTTGGTAATTCAATTTACGTTCTTGAAATTTTAATTAAGTTGCCAACGAGTTTCACTGGGTGTCGTCTCGTCTCGTCTTGTTGCTCTCTACACATGACTCCAGCTCCAGCTCCAGCTCCAGTTTCAACTCTCTGTTTGTATATCAATTACCAGCTGCTAAATGTGCCACAAATTGAAAGCCATTAAGATTTTATGTTTGTAAAGGCAGCTCTCTCTCTATCTCTCTCTCTCTCTCTCTGTCTTTGTCTAGTTCTGACACACATCAATCAGTTTTTGGGGGCAGCGATCTTTTGGGTCGTCTTTTGCTGTCTTCTAGGGGATCTTCTCATTAGATATGCGGCGTGGCGCTTTAACACAATTTGTGTGCTAGTTCTTTACAGATGCCATCTCTGTGAACAGCTGTGCTACCTTTTGTGGCATTGGCAAAATTAATTAGAGCTATGGGCGGTTAGGTGTGGGTGTGGGCGTGGCCATACGCGTCGCTGACCAAATTGAAGGCAAAAGGAAATGGCAACTAAATATATATTTTTGAATTCAACTTGAAAGTTGAGCACACGCCTCCGTAAAAAAATGTAAGCATGGGATGGAGAAGAGTTTGTTGTTGTTGTTGTTGCTGCTTCGTTATGCAAATCTGTGAGCAGAGAGAGAAGAAAAAATTAAATAAAGTAAAACAAAAACAAAGGAACGCGAGCTTAAATGAAAATTTTTGAGCGACGTCTACATAAAATACTTTATAGTGTGTATATGCAAATGGTTTATATATAAATATATATATATACAAGGGAAATGCCAAAGACAAATACAAATAACAACAGTAACAACAACAAACAGTGGACAACAATTTGCCAGAACAAAAGACCACAAATCGAGTGCAAGCGAGAGAAAGCGATGGTTTTTCTGTCTTTTGCCGCGGAATAAATAATAAACGTAAACGAATTAAAAACGCTGCCAAACGAACTGTCTCCTGCACTGGATGAGATGGTCCTTGATCTGAAGTGAGCGGTGGCAAGTGGAGAAAGGGCAGCAATTTTCATGGAAGCTGTCCTCTCAATATTGATAGAAGTTTTTCTACTTTCGCATTTCTTGGCCAAGTGGTTTTGTTTACTTACTACGCAGACAAAGTTTATTGCGCTTTGCAATTAGTTTTAATTGAAAATTCTCATTGATTGAGGTTGAGATTGGAGCGCTTTTAGTAAGCAAAAGCAAATTTGGTTATTTTTTTGAAGTTTTCCTGTAATTAAAACTTGCTATTAGTTCAATCCGAGAGCTTAGAAGAAAGACTTGAGAAAAAATACTGAAACTTTTATTGAATAATGTACGAAAAACTCAAATATCGTCAACATAAACAAAAATGTTTGGCTTCTGTTCTATTTTTAAGGTTTCTTTTATTTTATTTTTATTAATTACGAATTTCCTTATGCACTAAGATTGCAATCTCTGCAAGACCGTGTAGAACTTTTAGTTTCTTCATAAAATGCAATAATATTTATAGTATTTGCATTAATATTTATCATTTAGAGGGTATTCGAAAGCACTAAGCTGCCGTTCATCTCAAAATCATTTCTTGTTACGACTTTTATTTCGACTTGTCATGGCGATAGCCCGTTTCTGATAAGAATATGCGAGGTTCACATGATCTCTCTAGGTTTCCCATGCTTGTTCTACCTTTATCTACTCTCAACTAAACAGTTTGCCATTTCCTAATGAAGTTATTCTTATGCTAAAACCAAACGAACAAACACAGATAGTCTGTGCCCCATTGCCAATGGGTATTGGCTAAAACAATATCTGAAAGTGCCCTTTCGACTAAACAATAAAATGAACATTTCATTCAATTGTGGCCACACAAAAACAAATAAAAATATTTTTTTTTTGGATTTTTTATATATTTTTCTTTTTGGTTGGCCACTTTGAGCACATAAAATAAAATCAAATGATGCGTTGAACGCGACGCAGCCCCGCAGCTACTTTCTGCAAAGGTTGCCATGGGTAGCAGAGAGGCAGAAGGCGGGGCAGTCATGTGTGTGGTTGGTCAACTGAGTGAGGCTGGAAGAAGGTGGGTGGTGAATTTTTGGTCGAATAGACAACGCACATGCCACCAGCCACAAGGCAAGTGCCTCCTCTCTCTCTCTCTTTATGTGGTTACTCTAGCCATTTGATGATGATTTTTGCGTCACCGTTGGTCAAAATCATTTCGAGCGCAAGCAACTGGAAACTGTATAAAAATAATGAAAAAAAAAAAACAAAAAAAAAGCGGCTGTACGCAGAAAAGGAAAAAAAAAACAACTGAAGAAGAAAGAACGACGAAACCAACTTGAAATAAATGGTCAAAAGAAATAAACAGTCCCATAAAGAATAATCATTCAGAATTCTGCTGAATTATGCATGAGCCGAATCCCCGGCCCAAGCCCAAAGCCCAGTCGTACATGGACAACGTAGGGGGGCGCTTCACATATGCGAAAAATCCACATGACCCTCGTTTGCCACTCCCTCCTCCTCCCCGCTTGCGTTGGTGCGGTTCAGTGCTGTTCGGTTCGGTTCAGTTTGTGCACGGTTTTTGGTCAAAGCATCATTTTCCTCTTTATTATCTGTTTGTTTAGTTTTGTGTGCTGGATTTTTATCAGGCTGGCTTCTAAGCAGTTACTTGAGTTAGATAGATGGAGTTGGAGTAGGAGGAGGATGAGAGTAGCGAGTTTTTGGCAGAGCTCCCGCGGTGCTGCTGTTTGCCACTTGCCAAAAGTCAGCAGCGTTCGCATAATTTTCGATAAAGCTTTTCGCCAAATGAAATTCAAGTGGTTACACATTTGGTGGCATTTTCTCCACCCATACTCGGTCAAGTTCCTTGCCATTCTTGGCTAGTCATTTTTCTTCCCTCCGTACTCTCCTGCCACACTCTCCTGCCTTATTGGTCATTTTCATTTCCACATTATGCCGCATCTTATTATCTGAGTTTGTTTGTTCGCTTGCTTAGCGCTTTGTTGTTTTATTTATTGGGAACTTTGTTTGCCTTTTCCAAAGACGAAGGTATTGCGTGCTTTCAATAACTCTCACTAAATAACATGCACGAGCATTTCCTAGGCCCAAAAACCTACTGATCGAATCTTTTGCAATGCAGCCGTTAATTTTCATCACCCTTATTGTTTTCTGTCTGACTTTGATGCTCTCTCCATATAAAATATATACATAAATACTTATTTACCATTTTTTAACGCTTATCAGATTGGCAGCCTCAACAACACCACAGCAGCTAATTCTAAATGGAAATCAATTTAACGATCGACAGATCACTCTGTCTGACAATGTATAAACAACTTGTTTATAAATATGTCTGTACTAAACGTTTGTGCACTGGCGTCTAATTATAGATTAGCCGCAATTGGCAATTACTGTTTAAACATCTTCCAATGCGTTTCAACTTCATTAAAAAAAATACTTTCAAGTACTATTATGTACATAAATGCACGATTTTCCCAAGTATGATTAACTGATGATTTAAACTAAGATAACATGTATTAAGAAATGTTAAGAAAATATATTGAAAAAATATGTTCGATTTTATATTCATCTATTAAAGAGTGTTTTGGTTTCGTTATTATATTGTTATTTTTTAAACATCTCTGTCGGAACGGAACGATCATCTGATCGACCATGTGCTGGTATTATTGCAAAATATATCGATCAACCCTCGTTGACTTCACTGGGGGGTCTAGTACGAATTGCGTATTGCGTGAATCTTTGATAATGCAGCCCATTTATTTGCTAAAGAAAAACAAACATTAATCTGTTATTGTTTACGCAAAAAATTATTGCGCCTAACTAGCATGCCTCAATGAAGGCATTTTCCAATACAATTGATTGTGATAAGGACGCATAATGCAAGAACATAATGGAAAATTATTTATTACCATTGTAGTACTATGCCATAAATGGAACAAATCGACAAACATGCCCAGACAAACAGACGACTTTGTTCCAATACGAAGCTATACTGTATTGTTTCATAGTTTATTTTTCTTTCAGTTTTTTGCAATATTTGTTTATTATTGTTTTGGCATATCAAAAGTATGATCTTTTGCGGTTGGGGAATGTGGAATGGAACCTTCCTCGAACAACGGCTTAAACTGCAATCGAAGCAGTTATCAGGCCGCGACTGAATGATGTGTGTTTATTTACGATTATGCATACTGTATACTATGTTTATTTACATATATGCACGCGTATACATACATCGATGATCTGTATTTCAGAATTTAATAAAGCTTTTAATATGCCGACACTGTAACTCAAACACTCATAATTCGACTGGCATTCAATCAATGCAGACGTAAAACAAGGAGAACTCAAATCGAAATAGATCTCGTGACAAGTGTCAAGTGTCTCAATTGAATATTTTGAACAACAGCAACAAGAAACTTTATCTGTTTTGGGTGCAGTGCACGATTGCACATATAAAATAAATAAATATTATTAATAAGTACTCAGGTTGAATATGGCGCAAAGTGATTGTGGGAATTTTTGTGGTAAGAAAAAAACAAACAAGATATGTAAATATGAATCAAACGAAAAATATATTAAATATTTTTTCATCAAATGCAGGAACGGCAGAGTCCTGTTGCAATCGTGAAACAGGAACTGTTGCCAGGAGCAGCACATTACAAGTATTTCCCGATAAGAAATACAAATCCGTACAAGCAAAGGGCAAAGATGTGACGGGCATGACTTGCGAATGTGGTGTGTTTGGCGCTATAGCCTGTGGGGAGTATCCTACTTCGGTGAGTTAGGTGAAAAATCAATTTAGGAACGTGATGTGATGGCAACTAAATAGGAATTTTATTCAAACATAATATGTTTAAAGAGATTCTTTAATGATTCTTTTAAAAGAGTTGTTTTGTTTTATCAAACAATAAGTTAAGTCAAGTCAAGGATAATTGCAAGGATTCTAGCTTTTTATCTTGGGACCATAGATCTTATTGATCTTACTTAAGTTTTAGAATCCTTGTTTTGTTCCTCAATTCCTTTGATCACGAATTGCTTTTGATTATTATGATGTTAGGTTTTTGTATAAAAAATAGGTTAAATAGTTTCCAAGCTCAAACGATCGAGCACGCGATTGCAGCATCGTAGTAGCCATGTAAACTAATCGCAAGTAGGTCACACATCATCAGTTTGAACAGACCCTCGTGCCCCTACATGTCGTCTTGGGGGCTATTGGCAACGCCTTCCATCAATGACGTCAATGAAAAACGCAGCATGCAAGGGGCATTTTTTTTTTGTGTTGTTGTTATCAATTGTAATCAGCTCTTGCCGGATTGATGTCGTCTTCGTTGCTATTTGTTTGCGTGTTTCTCTGTAATGAAATGGAAAATAACAGGAAATTATGTGTATGTACAATCAATATTGAAAAACAGACATTATCAGTTGTTGCCAAAATTGATATAGAATTAAAAAAAAAAAAAGTGTGCGCCAAAAAGCTGTAACTGATATTGATGATATCGAACTTCCTTTTGCAGTTGGACATTGCACAGATGATCTGCTTGGGTTTGGTGGCCCTGCAGCATCGTGGCCAGGAATCGGCGGGCATTGTGACCAGTTTGGGCAAAACCTCTAAGAACTTTGCCGTACACAAGGGCATGGGCATGATCAGCAACATCTTCAATGATGAGGCCATTAGAAAGCTTAAGGGCAATCTGGGCATTGGACACACCCGCTACTCAACATCGGCTGCCTCCGAGGTTGTTAACTGTCAGCCCTTTGTGGTGCACACGGCACATGGTGCCTTGGCCATTGCCCACAACGGTGAGCTGGTCAACTGTGAATCGTTGCGTCGTGAGGTTTTGGAACGTGGCGTCGGACTCTCCACGCACAGTGACAGTGAATTGATTGCCCAATCGCTGTGCTGTGCACCCGATGATGTCTCCGAGCACGATGGCCCCAATTGGCCGGCACGCATACGTCACTTTATGACTTTGGCACCACTCTCTTATTCCCTGGTGGTCATGCACAAGGATAAGATCTATGCAGTTAGGGATTCCTATGGCAATCGACCGCTCTGCCTGGGCAAGATCGTTGCCTTCGATGCGGGCCACAAGAACATTGATGATCAGCATGCTGAGGGTTGGGTGGTGAGCAGTGAGAGCTGCGGCTTTCTCTCCATTGGCGCTCGATATGTGCGCGAAGTGGAGCCGGGCGAGATCATTGAACTGTCCCGCAATGGTTACCGCACAGTGGACATTGTTGAGCGCCCGGACTACAAACGTATGGCCTTCTGCATCTTTGAGTATGTTTACTTTGCGCGCAGCGACTCCATGTTCGAGGGTCAGATGGTCTACTCAGCGCGGCTGCAATGTGGCCGCCAGTTGGCACGTGAATCTCCCCTCCAAGCGGACATAGTTAGTTCGGTGCCAGAATCAGGCACTGCGGCAGCACATGGCTATGCAAGGGAATCGGGAACGCCGTTTTGTGAGGTTCTCTGCAAGAATCGCTATGTAGGACGCACATTCATTCAACCCTCCAACCATTTGCGTCAACTGGGCGTGGCCAAGAAGTTTGGCGCCCTGTCTCAGAATGTGGAGGGTAAGCGTATTGTGCTCGTGGATGATTCCATTGTGCGTGGCAACACCATTGGACCGATTATTAAGCTGCTTCGGGATGCCGGAGCTACTGAGGTGCACATTCGTATTGCCAGCCCGCCGCTGCACTATCCCTGCTACATGGGCATCAATATACCCACTCGAGAGGAGCTCATAGCCAACAAGCTCAATGCCCATCAGCTGGCCTGCCATGTGGGTGCCGATAGTTTGACTTATTTGAGTGTGGAGGGTCTGATCAAGGCAGTTCAGATGAACAAGACACATGTGAATCCCATTAAAGCTGGTTACTGCACTGCTTGCCTCACTGGCGAGTATCCTGGTGGACTGCCTGAGGAGCTCAGCTGGTAGAACAGCTTGTGGTTCAATTAGTTTAAGTTTAGTTCTTAGCTTGTCATCAACTTCAGTTAAGTTTAAACATAATAACCATATCATAATTTTAAACATATATTTTGCACAAAATTCAATCACCTCATTAGCTAAGCAGTGTTTCAAATAAATTTTAGTTGTTCACAAGTTTTATTAATTTTAATAGATTTTGTATTAATAGAAAAGATGTGACTGCTCGTTTAAAGGTATGCAGCATATTCTAAATGCAAATTTTGAATAAACAAAAGTGGCAAATGGGTGGGATTTGAGTGCTGTAGAGCCTGCATGTCATGTGATAATTTTTGAGAACTGTCTAATGCCATAACTTCAATTCATTTCAATTTATATTTCGAAACTTTGTTTGCAAAGCGAGCCGACGTGTCTCCACTGCCGTTCCGGTTATAGTCGCATATCATACAATATGGTAATCGTGTTTGCTGTTTTTTTCATATGTATATATTTTTTTTTCGACTTTGCGCTTTCCGGCTGTGTCTCCCTCATCCTACGCTCTTTGTGCCGTTGTCAGCGTCAGTGGAGGGCGTTGCAGTGTCTAAAGCGGGGCGTTTAGGGCGTTTAATCCTGCGGAAGATGTCCTTGCGGTTATGTGTGGGGGTTTCCTTCTTTATTTCTTCTTTTTTTTGTGTGTATGATGCGCGGGGTACTGAAGTCAACAATGTCATCATTATTCTTGAATATTGTGTTGTATTTTCGCAAACAATTTCGCTAAGCTGCGCAGCCATGGAAGTAAATTTGGCTGGGTGAATGGAGATGGTGCCTTGGCTCTGGGGGTTGAGGATTGGCGCTCTGCGACTTGGCGCTCTGGTAATGACACGAAGAAGAAAATAATATGCGCTGTCATTGTAACTCGCTTGATTAATTCTTGTGTAGGGTATTCAATGCTTTTCTACAGGTATTTGCTTACGTTAAGTGTTCTAGACGAGAAGAAAAGTTGTTATGTTTGATTGCAAATTGTTTTTAAGCGAATATCAAAAAACTGTCATTGAACATTCAACAAAGATGTTCCTTAAAATGTTTTAATAATAATATTTTTAGTCCACTTTATGATAAAAGAGGTTTTTAAGGCGACTGTGTTTTAAGTTAAGAAAGTCTTCTTATAATTTTATTTTGGGTTTATGTGTTTATCACATTTTCCTAATCGTTTGTTCATTTTTATAAAACCTTTATCATTTTAACCCAGCACAAGTAGCGCATTCACTTAGTTGGTGTGACTTGAGAATGGCACATCTCTTTCTCTTTTTCCATAGCCATACACATACAAGTGGCTACAAACGGAAATGACTCTGGCAACATTGAAAACAGACGCTGGCACTTCTCTGACACAATCGCCGGTTGCTGTTACAAGGATATGAAAGGAAAAAAAAAACAACGAACCGTTTGCTTGCTTATGTGCGCAGTCGATCACAAACACAAACATTCACTCACACACCCATATATATATATATATAGAGTGGAGGGCGGTGACAACTAAACATAGCCATATTGCCAGTGTTTCCATGCGCTGTGCTGCGTTTCTCTCTCTCCCCTTGCGTCCTTTTCTTCGTGCGCCGCAAAACATGCTTTAAATTTTTTAATAACGCCGCCGGTACAAGAGCACTGACGCCTGCGTCCGGACCCAGGATCCGGCTTTTGTTTCAGTGTGCCAGGCGTTACTCAAGCTTCACCAGCTAACCTCCATCTCCGCCTCCGCCTCTCCGCCACCCACTTCTAACTGCGTCAACGTCGCCGTCGTCGCCCACGCTGCCCGTTGTCGTCATTTGCACAGAAGTTATGTAAATTAATGTTTACTTAAGTTCCCCATGTTATTTCTTCTTCGCTTGATTTTTTCTTTTCCCGTACTCGTGTTTTTCGCCTTGCACTTTCACAATGCTACCTACTTCAAAAACAAAAGCAGACACAGGGCGTTGAATGGTGGAGGGAACAGGGCAAGGAGGCGGTGCGGGGACAGGTGGCTGCTAGGCTTTTGGCTAATGGCAGCGGCAATGGCTGAAGGTTAGCGCCAAAGACGTTTTGCCCAACTAGCAATGAAGAAAAAAACAAAGAATATTGCAATAAATTTGCCAGAGTTGCTTCTGCAATTTAATAAAAAGCATTCAAGAGGTAGATTAAGAGGCGGGGTCGAGAGGCAAGTGCGGGACTCGCAGCATCGTATAAACAATCTTGCTTATTATTGAGTCAAATGGTTGAGTAAATATTTCGTGTGTGTGGCTGACTGGTTGTCTGAAAAATTATGGCAATAGCATGCAAATGAAATGAAAATGGCAACAACAAAAGCTGTTTTTTGGGGCATCATGTGGATTGTAATGAAGCCAGCGGCTAGAGCCATTACCTGCGACTTTTCAGGCAGTTAGCGTTAGTGTTAAATTTAATTTAAACATCATACGGCCCGAAGGCTTGTCAGGGCATGTCCTGGCAGCCACTTGATGTTTTCAGCCTTGACGCATGCAACAAGTCAAGAGACGACTGTCTTGCAACAGTTGATAGACAAACAAAAGGTACCTTACCTTACCGATTTCCTGTGGCAAAACACGCAAACGTGCCTGGCATTTCTGAAATAGTTAAAAGCCAAGAACAACAAATCAAATGTGATTTTCTGGCCAATATACTTTTTGGCCCAATAACTCGGTCCGTTAACTGGCTGGACAACATTTACAGTCCCAGGACATCCCTTTCAGTTCATTAGCAAATCAAACTTCCGCCTTTTCCCTCATGCGATTCTCGTGTTTCTCGTGTTAGACCAATAAACAAATTCTATTTCTTGGCATGCCTTAGCATGGCTAGGAATTTGCATTCCTGACCCTTAGGAACCACAGTACAAGATATTGTGTTGTTTTACTGGTAATTTGATTTAACGACTTTACTTGACCACAAAATTGAGCTGTGTGGCAAAAGCGAGACGTTTGGGAGAAGTGTGTTTCATCTTAAGAGCCGGAAGTTTTGAAAGTGAAATAAATGAAAAAAAAAAATAAATAATATTTTTAGATTTTTAACATTTATTTATGTTATCTTAATAAGCAATCTTTTTAACAGATACTTCACATAATGTAATCCAAGTTATTGTTATTAAGCTTCGCTATATAATATTAATTAATGCACTTAAATGTAAATTAATAACTGTGTGCAACGATTCGTAGGTTGTTGTTGTTTTTTTTCGTGTTTTTCGTGCTACACCTCTACCATTAAGTTGTCATATTAATGAACTGATATTGCATTAAGCACATCAACCATATAATTTACGTGCCTGAAGCGCTTTGCATTGATTACAACTCGCAATTAAAATAATATAATTAAAATAATAATAAAAAAATAAAACCCGTAACTGACGCAAAAAATATACACAAAATAATACCAAAAAAAAAAACCAAAAAATCTTCACTCAACGGGAAATTGCAATTAACAACAACAATAACAATAACAACAACAAAGATACAAAAAGAAAAAGAAAAATTAAAAACTGCACAAACAATTTTCAGTTGAGCGGCCATGTAGAAATTTGCAATGGTGGCCAGACAACTGCGACGACGACAGCAATTGTTGCGGATGTTGTTGGTCTCGTGTCGTTGTTGTTGTTGTTGGTGTTGTTACTGATTTTGTTACTGTATCAGGCACACAATGAACAACAAGATTACACTGGGTAAAATATCAAAAATCAGGTGTAGAAACTTAAAATGTTGAGAAAAGCGATAAAATATAATATTAAACTTTAGATAACAGATATTCAGAAAGGTACGACTATTAATTGTACAGTAAGTGAAATATATCTAAGGTAATCGATTTATAATAATACATTATCGTTAAAAAAAACCCGGTAAGAAAACCTATCTAACATATGGTTGAATATCAAAACATAGCCGAAGAATATTAGTAAATTTGAGATCAAACCTTTTTGGCTATCTTGAATAGTACTTTTTTCTGTCCGTGTACGTCATATTAGCCACAAAAATAATGAACTACACGCAATGGGAAGCACAGCAGATGCAGTTTGTCTACCTGGCAAATATCAACAACAACAACAACAACAGCAACAGCAACAAAGACAACAAACAAATGTCATGTAGCCAAATGCCCAATGGAAACATGAGCGAAACCTTTAGCTTAAAAACTTTGGCTGCATCACGCTTTGTCACACATTCATGTTTGTATGCGGTATGCTTTAATGGTCGCCGGAAGTGTGGCGCCCCCAAAATGGCGACCCGGGGTTAGCAGTAGCTGCAGCGGCAGCTGCCTGAAAACAATTCTCTGATTGTTGTTGCATGACACTCGCTTTGAGAGATCTGAGATTTGGTTTGCCGCTGCTCGCGATTTAATTATTATTATTATTATCATTTGCAAAAAGGGGGGCAACAAGCGTGCGCCTTCAGAATTGGCCAATGCAACGGCGGGAAAATCACCCGTTGGCACGCGATGTCAAACTGGATGCGCCCCAATCGGCTTCACCACGTAGCGGGGGTGTGTGACAGAGAGGGGAAGGAGGATGGTGGGGGAGGGGGAGGGCGGGGGTGGATGGAAAGGCGTTGCATTCTTTTGTGCACACAATATTCATGCATATTTATTAAGTCGACGACGCGCTTTTGTTGTTGTATTTGTTTTTGTACACAAACTAACTTTATATAAAGTATAATATAATGCACTCAATTTCCTGACTGCCCACTCACCCCTCCCCCTGCCAACCTGCTCACCAGCTCACCAGCCCACCTGCCTTTTGCCCAAAGGCTACATCATCATCATCGTCATTGTCGACGCCTCTGCGTGCCAAGCACAAAAATTAAATTATTTTAGTTCATAATTTAAAATTATAAAATTGAAGCTGAAGGGAAAAGTTGAAAAAGCTGGGATGTGGCAAGTGAAATTTTCTATGTGTTTGCCTTGCGGCACATTGCTCACAAATGCAATTTGAGTATTTTCGAAAATATTTAGAAAATTAACGCAAAGTTGTGGAAAATGTTGCGTCTACGACGTCAAACGCCAAACGTTGTTAGTTTAGTTCGTTCCATCTAAAAACATTATGCTAATTTCTTCTTTTTATAAATTATTTTGATGTCTGGCATAGGTACAAATTATGGGCCATTGAAGAACATGGGAATGTTGACGAGCTTCAAAGTTGGTCACTGAAAATGTTTTGTTTTTTTTTTGTTGATGAAATGGGCATGTAAAATAAAGGGAGATTAAAGAGAAAAGCTTGCGTTTCAAATGCATTTAAAAAAAATATGAGAAAACCTTTTTAGTTGAAATTTTTGTAGAAAATTTATGATATATAATACTATAGCTAAGATAGATTCAAAACAGAAAGAACTGAAAACCCGAAAACATTTTCATCAGCAAAAATGATATAATGCAAAAAATGATAGATATAATATAATAATGATCTTTAATATCCATTACCTAATAAATCAAAAAATATTTAACTAAATACTAAAAATGTTTAAAAACCAGAAATTTTTTTTAAATATTTATCATATTTGTAGTTGAAAACTAAAAGATCTTCATAAACATAAGCAACAATTGTTCCGACAACCACATAACGTAACGTCCGCCCCTCAAACGTTACTAATGCAGACTAAATCCACAATAACTTCAGCAAACTCCACAAAGCGTGTTTCGTTCTCCAGTTCCGACGGGGTTCGGCTCCAGCACGCATGTCCTTAAACAATGCCATTGAAATTTATTTATTGGGGGGAGCTGCAAGGTTTGTGACCTCACTAAAGCAACGCCATCTGGCGGCCGTGTTGGGTCTTGATATTGTGGATTTGGATTTGAATTTGTTTTTGTTGCTGCTGGTGCAATTTGCACGATAAGAAATACAATTTATTTATAAAGAAATAAAACGCAATGGTACTACCAAAGAAAGAAATCACGTAACTGTCAAATATCTTTTCATATCTCATTTTATGTTGATCGACTGTGGGAAAACTGCCGACCTCTTGTTGTTGTTGTCTCTCTTTTGTTGTTGAACCGAGCTAAAAGAGATCTTGGCTAGTAGATAACGCCGCAAATTCACACATGTCTGCCAGATTATGCTGCGAACTGGTATAATTTTTATGAAACGCTGTGGGTTTCAGTTCAAAATTGTTGCTTGTCTTGTCTTTGTAGCCTCTCTGCTGCTGTGGGTGCGTTTTGATGTGGTTTGCAGCGAAAAATATATTTGGCAGTGTCAGAAAGTCACGTTTGAGTCTGTTTTTTGTTTGTTATGTTTTTGAAGTTTGAGTGATGATCATTCATCAAGCAGTCTATTCTTTCCAAGAAGTGTGAGCAAGTTAGCATTTGCTGGAGAGTGTGAAGATTGGCACAGGTGTAGGTAACTTTCAAGATGAAACGTTTCTCAACTTAAGAACTCACCTTAAAGCTTCATTTTGAGTTAAGTTTGTAAAGAAAACTCAAAGATTGTACAACATGTATTCATATTTATATATAACTCTTCATTGACTGCTATCACCGCACAGACCGAACGGCAATACAAAGCGCTTTGATTGTTGACAGCCTTTGGATCAATGTTCACATCTAGGATTTGATCAAAACAATAAACAACCAAAAGAACTCATACTCATACCTGGCGAAGTTTGATTCAAAGATTTTATTTATGCTAATCTAGATGCTAGAATGATTTATTATTCGATTCGAGGTCATTGCGACCGACTTTTTGTTGTGTTTTGTTGGCGTCGTTAAAGTTGTTCGCATGTCTCGGGATTAGCACAAATCGCATTTCTAATTGAACAACTTGGCTTATCGCGTTCGCATTCTCCCAGCACCAAGCTAACAAGCCATTCTCCCATTCATGTTACTAGTTGAAAGCTACAGCTCTATCCATTTCCATTTAGATGGAATGCATGGCACGCTGCGCTGAACAGAGACCAGAGTTACGTGGAGCGTATCATAACCGGATCGGAGCGTGAACTTAAAACCTAAAACTGCACTGGACAGCAGTTCCAGCTCCTCCTTGGTCAGTTCACTGGAGCGCAACGGCTACGCGACGGGGCAGCATTATTAATGGACGCCGAAGAACTAAGAAAATTGACGGTGCAAAAGCTACAACAACACAAATAGTGAAGGAGAAAGAGCGAGAGAGGGAGAGAGATCTCTTAACGCTGATAGCCACGGTCAAGTTCACGACGTCGACAGCGCGTCATTAGCATGTAACGCGACCAAATTGAAAATGTAACGGATCTCCCCAGCGCACCGTTGAGCTCTGTGTTTTGGAGTTGACCTCTCATAAAAGCCAGTTGCCTGGCAGCAACTACTACTTCGACTTCGACACTAGTCTTTGGGGAGATAAGGATCTGTAAAAGGGTAGCCTAAATAGTTTATTGATATGCCACTAAGAAGCAACGAAAAATAATAAAGGACTCGTCACAGGACTCGCGCTCAGTTAAAGCACCTGCCATGAGATAATTGAAGGGCAGCTCCCATGACTGGCATTTTGTTATTGTTCCCGCTCTTCTTTTCTTGTTCTCGATCACCTTGAAAGTAAAAGTCGCCTCAATGCATTTTTATGTTAATCAGCAAAGTCGGGAGCAAAAAAAAGCCAACTTTGCGCGCAAAAAAGTATTAAATTAAAACAAACAAATAAATGAATAATAAGCTTAAGCAAAGCAAGAGCGCCAAGCAATTTGCATACACATACATTAATATGCGATCAGCAGAGAGCGAGAGAGAGAGAGAGAGCGATGTTCGCTCACTTATAACAGCTGATCAGCTTTTATTACTGTGTTATGCTTAGGTAATTTTTAATGAGCATGCAAAGTGTTTATTAAACATGGCAACAACAACAAGAGTTCTTCTCTTCATGCATATATCAAGAAATTCACATGGTAATTCCAGTTATATCGTTACACATTTTATGCAGTTTTTTTGCAATACAAAAACAGTGTGCGAGCCGCTGTTTGTTTGCATAATTAAGCTGGACTTGCAATTTAAAATTCATCTTAAACATGTTTTAAATACATATTTATACGATTTGGCGGCATACAATTTCAAATTTGAATTTAAGCTTTGAACAGAGTTGTACATCGTCTTAAAGAGCACAAAACCAGCTGTCGTGCGCTTCTCTCGCACTGGAAGCGAGTGTGCTGTGTGTGTGTGTGTGTGCGACTTGTCTGTGTCTCTGTCTGTTTGTCTCTGGTGGTGGGCGTGTCCCAGTGCTGAGCGTCGGCGTATCGCAAATGCGCAGACGCTGCGCTCTCAGAGTGGGCGTTGCCAGAGCGACGCAGTCGCATTGAGCAGGTGACTGGAAGGAGCGTGACGGTGTTATGTGTGTGGCGTGTGCGAGAGCGAGACGAGCATAAACAAAATGGCTGCTATCATTAGCCAACTGCCGGTAGATGGCGCCAGTGCCGGCATTCGACTACAGCTGCTGCAGCTGCTGATATATTTCTACTACTACTGCTACTGCTGCCGCTGCTGCTGCTGTTGCTGTTGTAAACTGTTTGGCGCGCTCGCTAAGCGATTTGGGTTAGGAGTGTCGTCGGCTTGGACTACGGAACTCCTTGCGAGCAGTGCTCCCTCCGGTATTGTAGGCGCGCACATTTCCGTGCCGTTGGCCCAACGGACAGTTCTGCACTTTTTCAATCGAGCACCAAAAAAACCCAGCCGCCTTGTCGATTTACAGTGTGCAGTGCACGTTGGGGAGTAGGGATCGCAGGATGTTTTTTCTACATCTTTTTCTTATTTTTGTTTGTGTATGAGGTTAGAGGGTCGTCTGGTCAATAATTTGAACATTGTTGCCATAGTGAAAGCTTTGCTCTTCATCTAAAAATAAAGGCAGCAATGTCCTGCACAATGTGCACACTGCACACAGCGACGCCTCAGTTAAGGTCCTTTTTGTGTCCGAGACACTGTAAAACATGCTTCCTGTGCCACGCTGCGTTTCTCTCTCTATCTCTCTATCTTTCTATCTCGCTTGCTCGTAGCCGGCGATGATGCCACGCAGCAGTTTGCGCAATAAAATTTGCATAATTTAAAATGTATGTGTGTGTGTGTTTGTGTGTGTGTCTCGACTGTCTCGCATATCCTTGCTGGCATATCCTTACGCATTGTCTACACAAATACAAATGAGTCTCGCGGCGAGGCAACATAAAAGTGCAGCAAACGCCAACAACAGCTTTAACACACACATTTAATGTTGCTGCAGGCACTTTTGGGAATATCTATTGAACGATTTAACATAACGTGTCTGAGAGCTTCTTGCAGCAGATGTTTTTACATATCGTATGAAATTAATAATTGTAGATCAGTTTTCGAATGGCTACAAACAAAAGTTGACAGAACATAACAAATAACATCGCAAAATAATGTTCTTAAACGTAAGCTCAATAAAAGAAAAACAACCTAAAACGAAGCCTCTATCTTAATAAAATTCTTTCTGTGTAGACAGAATGTTCGTTGCTTTCGGTTGGGCAACCTACTTATGAAGCTCATTAGACATGCTTATTGGGGCTATCAAAATGAATCCGGAAAAACTATAAAACTCAACCCCTTTAGTTCATTTCAATCCCCCCCCCCCCACACACACACACACACACTCACACACATTCCCGCTCTCGGGCAACAAATGCGTCAAACTTTGTTGCGTTTGGCTCATTCTTTACCATTTTGTTCTTCGTATTTCGTAACGTTCCTTAACGTTATGGCAAAGTTTTTGGGTTATATTTTTTTGTTGACTTCTGTTATTGTTATCAACATTAAATCAAAGCACACAGACAACAACAATTACAAAAGGCTTTAGCTTGTGAATATACACAGCAAAAAAAAAAAAAGAAAAGAATCGGAATACATATCTATAATGGCGAGCAACAACAGCCGAAACAGAAAAAAATAAGCCCGGGAAGGGGAGAAAGAACAGAAAATTTACAATGTCGCCGGTTTCCGTTCTGTAGGAGGTGAGAAGGGGGGTTGGGAGACGACTCTCTGGCACTCTATGAGGCCGGTTATCGGAGGGGGCGTGCCGTTGCGTTTGCGTTGCTTTGGTTTTGTTGTGGCAATAAAATACATCATAACGGTATCATAAGCGAGCGAACAAAGCGAAAGGCGATACAAACAAACACACACACACACACACACACACACACATACACAAGCGAGAGAGTAACAAAAACGTATAGTAAAATAACAAAAAAGACCAACGAAAAATCTGTGGAAAAAAATCCATTTGCCGGGCGGCGTCGAGAAAAAATATTCAAATTTTTGTTACGATGCGCAAAAACAAAAAAAAAGCCAACAACAACAATGGGTATAAAAAAAAACAAAGCCTACAAGAAACAACAAAAACAGAGGCGCGCTATTATGACAATAACAACAATAACACCAACAGCAACAACAACAACAATGGCGGCCACAGGAAATAGTCACACACACACATACACAAATAACGCACGCAACACACACACACACACACACATATTTACACTTGTGTGTGTTTTGATAAAAAGGGTTTTACGTAGCGTTAGTTGCCCCCTATACCTACCCCCACCCCCCCCTCACAACCCTCACCAGTTTGTTGCCTCATGTTCATGTCCTGTGTCCTGTGTCCTGTGTGCGTGCTGCAGCAAATAAAATATTAAAATTGGTTCAATGAATTTCAATAACAACAACAAACACGAAATCAAAACTAAATTTCGCTTTATTGATAACGAAACACAAGGTAACGAGCACAAGGGGGGGAGTTGTCGGTTGCGTGTATGCTGATGTGGTTATGTATATTACAGCTACCTCTACACACAAACAAACATACAAACATACCATGGCACTTGAAATATTCGAATGTTTGATGATTGTTTTGTGAGTGTCGACACTAAAAACATAGGCGTCGCTATCACAGAGCTAAAAGGGGGAGAGTGGAAAAGTAGATAGAAGACATTAAATACATAAAGAGTGTGTTCATGATTTAGTTTTAATGTTTAGCAATTATTCTTTTTCAATTTGAAGAAAACTCTTAGTAGATTTAAAAAAAAACAAGTAAGAAGGCTCTAGTCGAGAAATCCCGACTAGACGATACCCTGATCCCTATACTTTACGCGTACAGTCAGTGCTTGCAAGTATGTGTGCGTGTGTGTACGACCATACTGCATACTACATACTCAACTTCAAGGTTCCATATCTCCGGTGTTTCTTAACCGATTTTAATAAAAATTTCACAGAATGTTATTATTTTGATGATAATAATTCAAATGCCATCTAAAATTTGTTCAAATTCAAGATTTTATTGTTATCGATCACGTGTATATCGGAAACGGGATGAGTTATCGAAAATCGAAAACATATTTGTACTGCCTAGGGATTAGGCGAGCTTAAGTTCCAAATCTTAAGTCTCTAGCTCTTATAGTCTCTGAGATCGGTTTGTGTTTTAAAGGACCAACTTTAATAAAAGAATTTACTAAAAGATACTGTTAAGAGCTACATATGACTAGTTCGAGTTAAATGATTCTATTGGGAAACAGTTTTATGACAGACCCCCTTATGAAATATTCTAGACTACATCTCTGCTTCTTCACATATGGATGGAGTTACAGACCCCCTTATGAAATATTCTAGACTACATCTCTGCTTCTTCACATATGGATGGAGTTACAAACATATATGTGGCATAGCTGTGCTTATGAATATACAAACATACACACATATGCCGATTCAAATCTGCACACATTTGTATAAGTTTGCAATTGTGTGTGTGTGTGTGTGTGTGCTTGTGCAATGGCGTCAATCTTAACCCTTCTTCAATCGTGTGTGTTGAGCTCGGCCCCTCTCCCCCTCCACTCATTTGAGCCTATCTATTTGAAATTTATTTGCATGTTGTGCCATTTCAAATGGATTGTGCACTTTTGTGCGCAAATCGATAAAGTGCGTTGATTTGACAACCCTGTTAAAAAGATTTTCATTCTTCTTATTTGTTGTTGCCGTTGTCACATTAATGAACAAATCTCTGAATCCAATCGATGATTAACCAACAGAAAAAGCAACTGCTTTTGATAACATGATTTCTACAAGATACATGCTATAAATATGTATTTGAATATGTACGTATTTGGATTTGTATTCGTGTGTGTGTGTGTGTGTATGTTAAAATACGCATAGGGGTTTTTTTTGTGTTGTCTATTTGGCGACAGTGTCCAAAACAAACAAACAAACACACACACAAAATGGCAACATGGACTTTGCCGCACACAAGCTTGCTATCAATTTTCCTTTTGCCCAACTGGAAATACCTACAGAGTTGGTTGGGAGGGGGGTGGGGTACGAAGTGGGTGGCAAATACATGACAAGGCAGACGAACGTGCTCTCGGGGGTTGAAAGGACGCACATCGAAAGGACATGCCAACGCACGCGTTGGGGAGCGACAAATAACAAACAACACACACACACACACACAGTGAGCGAGAGTGGTATGGGGTGTGAGGAAGATCTACCCATCGGGGGAATTTCGCGTATTTGCATGGCAAGGTGGGTGCCTGCCTCGCCCCCAACTCCTACCTCCCCTTTCTTTATAGTATTTGAGTTTATTGTATGCGTGAATATTCAAATGCTGCGTGTGTATATTTGTATGTGTGTGTGTGTGTATGGGGGTTGCCACAGCAACAGGAAATAGACGCATGCGTATTGCCGCCATTTGCCGATTTTATGTTCTTCCTTGTGGACAGCCCATTGGGGAGCTGTGCACGTTTGGCCTGCGAAACAAAGAAACGCCAAATAATAAATAATTGCTAGTTGGCATTGAGGTGTAGCAGCCAAAATGCGATCCCCCAAATGCACCCTTAAACCATACACACACACACACCTTACTTTTTGCTCTCTCTCTCACTGTGTGTGTGTGTGCGTATTTTTTTTTATTGTGGCTCTTTGTGCCATTTTCTTAATTAAAGCTTATTTTGGGTGCTGGAATGAAGCGTTGATTGAAAAACAAGAGACACATACAAACACACACACACACACACACATACACACACGTACACATGGCGTATGTTTGATGTTTTGTTGAAAGTTCCCTTTCCAAAACTTTAAATATCGAAATTTAAGCTTATCGATTTGTGGCGGCTTTAAAGCCGTTTACCTCAACACCCAAAAAAAGACTTGTCGTCAGTTTTTAGATTGGTTTAATTTCAGTTTGTATCTGTATCTATGTGCGTGTGTGTGTTGTCATTTGAAATGGCGTGTCTGTCTATCAGAAGCAGCTACAAGAGGTGGGCGGGTGGTGGGTGTTTGGCCGGTGCTGGTTGCTGCAACCTGTCTACATAAATACTGTGTCTGCGATAAGGCCTTTTGTTTTTGTCATAAATCTCATTTTATGATGAATTGATATCAGACACAGAGACAGAGAGCGAATGCAGCCAGACACAAATTGGATATATACACACAAACACACACACACACACACAGAAATGGTGTGGCATTTAGGTGGAGGCGGGGTGGGGAGGTAGACGTATGTGCATTGGCTGATAGACAGCAACATTGCCTGATTTGTGGTTATAGTTTCAGTCTGAAATACGGCCAAATAATTACATAGTTTTTTATTCAAAATAAAATACATTCAAAGAGAAGAGAAAAGATAAAGAGAAAGTAAAGTAGATAAACTTAATGCTATATATAAATCAAGGCTGTTCACTTTACTCCTTTTTGAATCAATCAACAAGAGCTTTAAAACCTTTACTTCTACTGCTGTGCTAGTCGAACCAATCATATATATCTAGAGCAATTCTTAACGTATTCATCATATTTGAATGATTGTTTCATACTTCTTTTCCGATTTCTTTGTTGCTCTGCTTTGTTGCAACAAACTCACTTCAAAATGGCGCACAAATCATACACATTGTGCTAGTCGTCATCGTCATTGTCAGCGTCAAAACAGTTTTAGTCTGCGACGTCAGTGAAAGTTGTGCAGAATTAGAGAGGAAAGAGAGAGAGCAAAGCAAGACTGAGGATAATGTCTGCCTGTTTGTCTAACTGTCCCTGCCGAAGGCGTCTCCCGCCATGTTTGTCTGCCCTGTCTCAGTGTGCTTGTCCCATCTATCCTTCCTTCCTCTAACTTCTGCGTCTCTGTTTCGGTTTTCTGTGTGCATGCGTTTGCACCCAATTTGCATAAACGCTCTGGCAGCGGCATCGCCAAAACTTTTGCCCACATTGCACAAAAGAAGGCGGCTAAAGAAGAACAAACTGTCTCGGCCCAGACTGAACCGAAACTGGGGTAGCTGGGAAGCTGGCAAGCGAGTCGAGTGAAAAATGCGCAAACTTGGTAACCAAGTTAGCGCGTTATTTTAACATTTTCCGCTTTGCTGCTACTGCTTTGCCAAGTGACTCTTTTACTTCTATCTCCTTCTGTCTCTGTTTCTCCCTGCGAGATTGTTCAAGGACTTGGGTACAAATCACAGCCAGTTGGAAATTATGATCGATGTGGCAGTACCCGTTAGCCCTGGTATACTTTTGTGGCGGTTTGTCAGGAAATTTGTTAAAGTTCTCCGATTGCAACGCGTTGATTTTTCATTGTATGATAAGTGGTTGGAAAGTTTTTGCACTTGATTTTAGCTAAGCTACTCAAATAAGAAATATAAGATAAAAAAAACTGTTTAACAGGTAATAACAGGTTTTAATAAATAATAAAGCTTAAGAAGCGAACATTTGCTTGTGGAAAGAATTTTATTCTTGTAACTTAATCGTAGTGAAATTGTGTATTAAAATATATATTTATATTATATTAAAATTTTAAAAAAATTAATGATTACAAATTCATAAGAAAGTTAACAAGAAAGCCAAGAGACACAAAAACTACAAGACTTCTAAATTTTCATAAGCCAAATCAATATTTATTATTCTGTTCAAGACTAAGGTCAGCGACATTTCAGCTTTCTTTTCTTTCTCTCTGAACTCATATGCTTTCTAGGACTTATGAGCTTCATTGTAAGTCGCTAAGTTTGTCAATTCCCATTCAAATCCCTCTACACTATTCCTCATCATCTTTTCAATAGGTGGCAATTCCCTTTCCCATTTCCTATTTCAAACGGTTAGAGAGAGAGAGAGAGAGAGAGGGAGAGAGAGAGCGCGAGAGACGAGGGGAAAATGGGCAATTCATGCAAATTGCCTAAGGTCAAGAGCAATGCTGCATTTGGTCTGAATCTGGCTCTGGCTCTGGCTCTTGCTCTGTTCAGTCGCTTTCCGTTGTGTGTGCGCAAAGTGCATAAAAACTTTCAATATCAGTGGGTCACATGCTCGTCTGCATCACTGATGAGCCACAGAGACACAGAGTGTGAGCGAGAGGGAGAAAGAGAGAGAGACGAGCCTCCTTTAGTGTTGCCTCAACTCAACTCAACAACCGACTGCCGTCTTACTCTTCCGATATTAACAACAAATTATGGCCCGCTCATAAAATCGCACAATAAACAAAAGCATCTGTCTGTGTGCGTAAGTGTGTGTTTGCCAAAGAAAAAAAGTAACAAATGAGTAAAAAAAAAAACGAAGAAAAGTAAAATTTCTGTAATAAAAACTTTTTCGTGATCTACCTCAACGAAGGAGGCGAACCAGTCTGGAGAGGATGTGATGTGAAATGGAAAGTGGAGCGCATCGGGATGACACTCTATATGAGTATGTCTGTGCGTGTGTGTGTGTGTGTGTGTGTTTGAGGTTACTGTACGATACGCTGAGGGCATAAAAAATCAGCTCTCGTGTAATAATCATAAATTAGTTTATGAGTCGACGTCGTCGTCGTCGTCGTCGCGTGCGCGTAACCTTGCCCTTCCGCACACACACTCGCACACACTCAGATGCAGCCATACACACATACACATACACAAATATATACAAATTTGTCTGTGTATCGAATTTTATATATGTATTTTTTGCGAATTTCTTTTTTTTATTTGTGCAAACTGTTGAATTTTTACGGCTGCTGCAGCATAAAAACCAAAAAGTCAAATCGTAAAGGCAGAGCAACAAGGCTAGCAACACTGTGTGTGTGTGTGTGAGAGAGAAAGGGCTACGAGCCAAAAATAAACAAATTTGAAATTCTGGAAACGCGCCCGTGTGAATGTCGAAGTTGAAAATGTATTCGAAAGCAAATTTTGAATTACAAATCGACGACAAAAGTTGCCGACACTCTCGCTCGTTGTCTGATGACGTCATCGAAAGGATGCAGCAAGGACAAGCGAGCGAGACACCCGAGCAACACCAACACCAACAACAGAATCCAACGCAAGCAACCAAATTTCGCACGAGTTTTGCATTTGAATTACGAGTTCCGCTAGACGAAGGTCCTGATTCAGTTCCTGCTTATATCTGTGTTCGTTTGTGTGTGTGTGCTTTGCTTGTATGTGAAATCAGCTGATTATTGTTTTGGGCCACTTAAGATCTTAACTTCGGGGTTAAATGCCTTTTTGCATATCTTTTGTTTTCCAAACACTGCGCAGACGCCATCAAAAAAATATAAGTGGAAGTCGAAAGACAAAATGGCCGTAACTGCCAACTCTTGAAAGCAACTGTCAAAATCAGCAACTGCCTTAAGAAATATGGCTATAACGTTCTAGCTGCTTTCAATTAGCTTTGGGCATCTTTTGCAGAACTTTCATTTTAAGGTTAGGTTCCGCTTTAAGTTGCTCTGGACTTTAATATTTGGCGCTTCCTCTATATCGACCCCAGAACACACATATACAAGTACAAAAACAAATACACTTACACATATACATATTAAATACATACATATACATGCGCCCACTTTCATCATCATCCTGTTCTGAGGATTCTCGTTAGCATTCGGAACAGCGCTCACATCGCAAAGCGCGTCTGGAATACAAATGAGGATCGCTTTCGTTGGCTGCTACTGTTGTTGTTCCTGTTGCCGTTGTTGTTGTCATTGTGGCAAGGGCAGTGGCAGCATCCGGCATTGACAGCATATACACACACACAAACACACATACACTTGCTGGTATTTTGTGTATTTGTTTTGCTTGGCTTCGTTCATGTTTTCGACTTTTTTTTTTTGGTCATTTAGTTTGTGTGTTTTTGTGGAAAGCAGTGTGGCATGAACTGGCCGGCACTGCGCGGCACGAATGGAAGTCTGTTTGAAATGGAACTAGTTCTTTTTGGAGTTCAGTATGTGGCAAAAACCTTTAAATTGTTTCAGGAATTGTTGGATAATTTTAAAGAAATATTTGACATTTAACTTTCACTTTATTGTTAAAGAAACGATGACAGAATTCTCTTAGATAATTAAAATATAATTGTTGTCAATTTTTGCTTTAATTTTACCAATTTTAGTATTGATATAGTATTGATTATATATTTAAACGATTCTATCATGCTTCACCAAGAAACATACAGAATCCTTTTGATCAACATATTTAGTTCCAGCTGGCGTATTTGTATTGTGTGCATTGGACACACACACTCATACACACACACCCAACTCGATGGTCATGTCCATGGTCACTTCCTGGCCAACCATACACACACTACTCATACACATACTCTGTTGTCATGTTCTGGACTGAGTTCGCCTCTTGATTTGCACTGTTTGACAAGCAAAAATTGTGCTGTTTGTTTTACGTCGAGCTGCAGCAGCCAGAAAAATAAATAGAAAGAGAGGGAGTGCAAGAGAGAGAGAGAGAGAGATAAAGATATAGAGATAGGGATATTGCATATAGTAGTATTTGCTCATGCCGTTCCCCCCACTTGCAACCTAATGAGGCAAGTGCGGAGCGTTGACAGTTGCCTTGATAAGCGTAAAACCGTAACGAATGCCGAACGTTGAATGCCTAACCAGAACACGGCCATGGCCAGTGAAAAGGATAATTAAACGTGAACACAGCCGAAGCGTATTAATCATTTAATTTACTCCATTCACGGCAGCCAAAGCCAGCGGCGAAGCTCCAGGCACTTGTCTGCGAGAGCATTAACACCGTAGTCTTACTCGTAGTCGTTCGACGTCGTCCTGCAGACAATCCTTTTCACGTGTCGCCGCAACCCTTTCGTGTCTCTACTACTACTGCTGAGAGCTTAATTCGTTTGGGCATGAAATTTCCGCGTGCGTGGCCTCCTTGCCAAGACGGAACCCCCTTCCTACCGTTTTCCCAAAAAGTTTCAGTTGCCACTTTGCTTGTTGCTTCATTAAGATACATTTAAATAAACTGCTCTTGTTATGAAAATAATATAAATTGCTGCAAACTTTTGGCTAAGCAGCTAAGAAACTTTCTTCGATTCTCGCCAAGGTCGTGTTATTTCGGTCAAATTATTTCGACATTTGTGCGAAATGTTTGCATTAGAAGTCAATTTATTAATTAGTATAATTTAAACATTTGCGCATCATAGAATCCAACCAACCACCCCGCACCGCTTCTCTAAACTGTATTCAACCCCTCGTTACGCCTAAAATGCTGCAGTACAAAATCGATGACAAATTGCGGACACGTTACGCGTAGTTGAGCCCAAGACGAGTTGAGTTGCGTTTTTTCCTTCTCTCCATCTCCCTCTCTCTCTCTATCTCTCTCTATCTTTCGTGAGTCTTTCTCGTTTGTTGGGTGCTTTTGGCGTGACTGCTAAATACGCTGACAATGCTACCCCGCATTGCAAAGACAAAAACGACAACAACTACAAACAATCTGACAGTGCCACCAGCCACCCTGACAAAGGGACAAAGTCAGGCCAAACAACAGCAACAACAACAACGAACAACGAACAAGGATATATCAATGGGCAAATTAAAATAACAACCTAATCATCGTTTTAAGACCGCGAGAAAGGCGACAACCAGAGACACACACACAGACAGAACGAGGGGTGCAACTTGGTTGTGGGTGTGGGGGTGCATGGCTGCTAAATGAAACGGCAAGGCCTTTTGTCAACGCTCAACGGCTCAGCGGCTCAGTTGCCCTCTCCCACCCGTTCCCGTTGCCATCTACATACATAAATGCCGCTTGAACATCCCTTTTTTTTTTGATGTTTTGTTGCTGTCGTTGTTTCTGCTCTATCCGTTTTTGGCATTTTTATGTTCCGGCGTTTGTTCC
This sequence comes from Scaptomyza cyrtandrae, assembly GCA_035044605.1. Lineage (NCBI taxonomy): Eukaryota > Metazoa > Arthropoda > Insecta > Diptera > Drosophilidae > Scaptomyza > Scaptomyza cyrtandrae. The sequence goes on along the minus strand of JAWNNS010000473.1, from coordinate 12,581,970 downwards.
GCCTTCTGTTCCTGTTCTCGGGGGCTCTAAACAATTGCCCAAAGTGTTGGAAGTCAAACGCAAGTGCTGTCAGCCACCGACCCGCCACTAATGCATCCGTCCATCCATCGTTGTTGAGATGCAACAACGGCACCAGAGACATCGAATTGCTCCCTTGTGACAGGCCAATATAATGCGCCACGGGGCAACGGAGACGAACGGGGCAGAAAGGTACGTACATTCGCTTGGGCGATTGCACAACAGATTGCTGCGCTCATATCAAGTTGCAACCGTGCGTCTCTTTGGACTTGGTTGTCTCTGGGCCCACTCTGATAGGATATGATGGATCGCCTTAAATACCTTTAAATTAAAACGATGCTCAAGCGAAATGAGTTGAGCTGAGAGTTTGGGGTTGAGCCACCACCCATCCATCCATATTCTCGGTTTAAATGCGTTTTAATTGAACTCAGCGTGAAGCTCCCTGCGCGGAGAGATTGTCGCTGTTGTGGATTGGGTCCAAGTAAGCCGCTCAGTGTAACGAACTTATGTCATTTTAAATTAAGGAAGACGAGCAAAAAGTTTTAAGAAATTTATTAATTTTTGAGAGCTAGTTTTTTGTGTATGAAAAAGTCTTTAAAATAAGCTCAACTTAAATTCGCGTTTTATATTTTATTGTTTTACTTTAAGGTTGTTTTTTTTTTTTTAAATCGATTGAGTTTTGCAAATGATGTGGTTTTTCAGAAGAAGGTTTTAGTTATGGCCAGTCAATTGGGTTGCCTTCTAAAATGTGCAACTAGAAACTCCAACTACATGCTTGTTAAGTGTAGTTCTACAAAATCGCTAACTACTTGATCTAGTTAGGATATATAACCGCACACTCGTCTAATCATATAGAGAACACCACTCATAAAGTGCTCATCAAAAACTGGCTCGGTTGTCAGTTCTTTCTGTCTGCAATTGAAGCGATTTCATTTTTTTTTGACACTAATCAGATTAGTATCGCCAACGATGGCATATAATTCTCGTTGCACATGCGAGGCAGACGCATCAAATTGCAACGGGGTCTTTCAATAGACACCCACAGAAACAGAAACGGCAACACCCACACTCAGACCTTAGGCCTAGGGCACAGACCATTTTGACATGCAGAATGGACGTTGGAGTTGGGTCTGGTATTGGAATTGGGATTGAGATTGGGACTGGGACTGTCTGTTGGTCTTGGGTATTGAATGACTGTTTGACAGACACTGATGTTGATGAATATCAAGTGAATCCTTTTGTGACATCAAAAAAAAAGGCCTCCCGCTGGGCTATGCCACATTTTGCTTGCTTGTAAGTATATATAGCTTTAAAGCTTTCATGGCATCGAAAGTGACAGCGACGGCAAAGGGCCCAAAAGACATCGCCATTGGGATCGGCACGGGGCCATCGCGTACTTACTTAGCCCACAAAATGCTCAGATTGAAAATCGCAAAAGCTGAGATATGTGCGCCGGGCAGATTGATTGCCAACGATAGCGTGGGCACATGGCTAAAAAAAGGCAAGTGTATATACAAAAAAAAAAAAAAACTAGAGACAGTGTTGCCGGGGGGGTTGAGACTTGATGGCAGATAAGGCAGCCCGCTCTGAAATAGACAGCGAGCAAGGACATAGTAAAATTATGAAAGTGTTGGCGTAGAACAAATCGAATTAGACAGTTGCGTAAAGTTGACGCCATGGCAACGAAAACAAAAACAGCAACAATATAAAAAGGAGGCCGCCATTAAGCGTGGGTGGCAGGCATAGAAGAGGGGTAGAGAACGGGAGTGGGTTGGTGTTTGAGTCCTTGTCCAGTCTCAGTCTCATTCTGTGCCATTAGTGCGTGTGATTTCCATTTCATTTCGCTTCGTGACAGTTGGCAACTCCAACAGATTAAAGGCATTTCCCATCCAGCACGCAATTCGCCTGAATTATTGTTGTCGGCAACCAGTCAGGACAACCAACAGGACAGGACAGGACGATGATGACGCCCACCCAGACAGACAGGGCCGGGATGCGACGCCTCGCGACATGCGTCGATGATACGCAAATGCAAACAAACCGAGTTCACAGAAAAAAGAACAAGCTTTAGAGAGAGAGGTTTTGGTGGGGTGAGGCCAAAAAATAATGCCATGCACATTGTCACAAAGACACAGCAAGAGAGAGAGAGAGTGAGACAGAGAGAGGAGAGATGGGTGTTTAAGGCATATGCAAAAAGGAGCAACCGGTTTTTGTATCATGTCCCTCATGCCTCATGCCGCACTTTGCAACACAATCAGCTGTGAAAATTTTGAAAATTTTCCACGAGGATTTTCGCGACTTTTTGCGTATTTTGCATCAATTTTTATCAGTTGGCATCACCCAGCCGGTAAGTGGAGTAAGAAAGGATGCGGGGGCGGAAGGGCACGTTAATGGCAAAGCGACTGCGTAAGTGGCAAAAAACACGAATATGGCGGGCAACATCAACAACGACTGTTGAAAAGTGCTCATAGGCTGATGCAGAGAAATGCGAACAAAAAATTATCGGGGGTTAAACAGATAATTTGCCGTACGCAAATACTTGTCAAATAAGCTGATTTTAATGTATACTTAACAAAGTTAGCGTAAGGAAAACGAAACTTACTCTATCAGTTCAAAGTATAAGCTAAAAGTTTTGTTTACTAAACAAGAAGCAGAAATCATCGAATCTACCATTCGACAAACTTCTTATTAACTCACAATAACTCTCAATGTACAGCTGGTTAAAGATTTGCAAGTGTTTTCGCTGCCGCCAACTTGCTCAACTCAATGAAACTAATACGAACACTTGATTATATCAAATGAGGGCAATCATTGCGCTCTAATGAACCAAAACTTGGCCAGCGCACGCACACCAGTCCGTCAAGCCCAGAACAAACCACTCACAATATCCCACCCAATGCCACCCACTTTAGAGAGAGGCAAAATATTTTGGGTAACGCCTTTGCGCGTCAATGTTAACCCTTCTGTTGGAATGGGAATGTAAGTAAAGTACCCGCTGTCGCCGTTTGCTTTATGAACATTTGCGTGTGAAAGTGCCGATATTTCGGTGAATGTAACTGTGACGTGGTTGATGTCGACGCCAGCCTCAACTCTGCCTGCCTCTCAGCCACGTTTGCCTTTAATCACGTGGAAAGGCGCGAAAAGCAGCGCTTAGTGTTTGCCAAAAGCTTCAGCGCGTGCAGGAATAAGAACTTTGAAAGAAGGGTTGCTTGCTCTCTCTCTCTTTCTCACCATGCTTATCATTAATCATTAATAATGAAAACGGCGGCGGCAGCGTTAAATCTTGTCGATGTGCCATGCCAAATGCTGGTATTTCATTCACCAATTCTTTCTCGTTTCCCTCTAAAATGAAATAAAAGGGGTTGATGTTTCCTCTATGTGGATTCTGTGGAAGTGAAGTACCTGTTAATGGGTACTCGGCAAGTGGCTTTTCTGTTGCGTCTGTTTGTAATTTGACCCGGGGCTATAAGTTACGCAATTGTGTTCACTTCAAAAAGCGCAAATTGCACAACAGCGACACCTATGGACCGGTTCCATAGTTCTGAAGTGTGAGAATTACCATTGTCAGCGGTGTGTCATAAGGAAAGCTATGTTACACTAAGAGAAATAGATGCTTGAGAATTAAGTGAGTTAATACAACATTGAAATAAGATTCGAATACATATTTTTTTCTGAGTACATTTTTCTAACGACTCTTTTATTTATTTCTTACGCACTTTCAAATTGAAAGTCCTGCGGGACACTTTCAGGCCTCTGTGTCCGCCACATTCTGGCATATTTGACGCGCGTTAATAAGTCCTAATGTGTTTTTCACGCAGTCTGTCGAGAGAAAAATAAAGCTGGAAAACAGCAAACCAGAGACCATGTCAAAATTTCTGTAAATTTCATATCAAATGCTGGACGTGTGCTAACAACGTTTCCAGGCTGAATATTTGGTGCAGGTTTGGGTAATCTGGGGGCGCTGTAGCGTCAAATTCAATTTAGAATTTTTAAGTGCGTTCGCCTTTGATCAGCGGCAATCGAATTTGCAGCAATAAAATGTGTGTGTGCGAGAGTACGTAACGAGTGTCCTCCATGAGTGTCCTGTCTTTCCTGTCCTGTCGTCCCAGCTAACTGATTACGCTTGCCGTTTGATCAGGGGCAAGAATGTTCTGCTCTTCGCCATCCATAAATATTCAATCCAGTATCGCACAAATCCAGCTCGGACTACTCAAACTTCTGTGCCCGTAATTACGAGCTCACTATCCATAGAACAGCCAGTAGGCACTGAATGCGAAAGAGAATGCAAACTCGAATACTAATACGAGCGAGTCGAGGACTTTGTCAACAGGAGCGCCACACGGCTCATTGGCTGCCTTTAGCCGCGGGCCAAGAATCGAGCACAGATGCTGACGATGGCAAACCGAAAGTGGCGGTAATTTGCCAAACTACTCTTACAGTGTAACTGGCCCACTCCACAGATACTTGTGCTTAGCATTGCCAGCATCTTTGTCAGCGCGGCAATTGACAAAATACAATTGAATGTCAGCCGCTGCCTCTTCACATTCATGCAGTGTGGCAATTACAAGGAGTGGCCAGGATTGGCTCAGTTTGCCTTCGGGCTATCTCTGAATTTAATGCAAGTTTCAGCGTTCAGCTCAAGAGAATCACATTTATTATACACTTCACGAAAAGCAAGGGTATAAAAACTGCAGCAGCTGGTACGGTTTGACATCTAATCATCCTTGAAACAAATCTAAGCCGACTGCCAAAGGCACAAAACAAACAATTTTCCACGTTTCTAGTAAAGTCTTCTGTCTGGTAAGTGTGTTTCCTATTCGTTGCTTTTTCACAAACACAACTTTTTTTCTGCGTTTAATATCGGTTTTTTGCGACAGATGTTTGTCTATAATGTCAGACTACAGCTACGATGACTTGGCCTACAATATTTTGGCGATTTGCCTTTGCGTGCATAATTATATTGCAATTATTTATTAAGTACACAGAATTTGTGATCGATCACTGTTCAGGGTGAGGGTGGAGGATGCTTTGCCTCAAGCCAGGGGTTGGAGGGGGTGGACTACTTGCTAACGCATATGTTGTTGTTGATGTTTGGTTACGGTTCAGTTTTGGTTTAGCTTTCGCATTGATGGGGCAGCTTATGAATTTCTCATTAGTTGATGTTGTCGGCCTCCTACACGTCGATGCTATTGTGTCCTGCGACCCAAAAACTGTCGCGTGCATGAGCTGATTTTAATGAAAATTCCATCTGGGAATAGTTGAGACCGTGACACAGCAGTAGCAGCAGTGTGTAGAGTGTAGCAACAAATCTGGCAACTCAGCGTATTAACTTCCGATTAACTTTGGCCCGGTCAAGTAACCCCTTTTTTTTGGCAGCTTGTGAAATTGCCAAAATTCGATTGGCAAAATCGTTTAGTGAACGCGGACATGGAGACATTTGGGATGACGCTGACGAACCTTCTAATAACTTAAAAGCAGAGAGTAGCCGAAAAATGCGCTGTGCCACCCTTTGTGGCATGCCAAATGTGAATCCTTTAACGCTGTCGCCTGTCACAATATCCTTTGGGCGACTGTCAATTTTTCGCCTGCATGTGTGTAACGTTCGTGTATGCGTGTGTGTGTGTGGAAATTGAGTAGCGTTGCCTGCCCTCACGCATGACACAACCACAATGCATGAGATGGTAAAAATACAAATAAAAGGAGTAGACGAGAAAAGAGCAGGCAATGTCGCTGGGACATGACCAAAAACGGATTGCAGCCGTGCTGCGACGCGATGCGAGGCGACGCGTCCGTTAATCCTGTGTGCCGGCAACTGGCACGCCCGAGCGCATTGCCAAAAGTGCAGAAGCAATGCGTCCTGCGTAAGGACACCACTACCAATACGAACTACAACTCCAACTGCGACCAAAGGCAGATGTCACAATCGAAATTGAATTAAAGCGCAAAGTAAGATTGATTGTCTGCAGTTCGCTGAGGTTATTGCGTGCCCCGGATAACTGCACAAGCATATCCTTACTGACTGCCTGCCTGCCTGCCTGTCTGCCTGCTGGCCTCCCAACATCCTCCCCCAACACCTCGTCTCCATTTGCAGCTTCGTTTTTTAAGCGCCTTAAAGAAGCCGCCACCATACCATTTTGGAGCATTTGCCAACTGCGTTGGCGTTTGTGTGTGTGTGTGTGAGCTGATTAACATGCGCCAATTTAGACAAATTGAATGGGCCGCATATCCAGGGCCGGATCTGAAAGGAACAGACCAGGCAGCCATTGTCAAAAATATATCTGCTTTGTAGTGAAAAAGTAGTTTTGCCTGCGCCTTCTTCTATTCAACGATTGTAAATCGACAGCAAATTCGGTTTAATCAGCGGAGGCACAAATCCCCTAGAGAAATTGAAGCGTTTCAAAAACAAATGAAATGGCAACAAGAGCAGAAATGGCAACGAGGATTCAAGTCGTGGCGCCTAAATTAGACCGTCGTCTGTTTGGCTCAGTTGGCTGCTGTAATTGCACTAATATATTTTTATTGCCATCTTGCCCAAACCTTGGCACAAACTTGCTTGCTTTCCGTTCTCCCCCGGAAGTAACTAAATCATCTTTGACGATTGCTTGCTCTTCTCCTCTGCCTCTCATCTTCCTCTCGCTCACCCTCACTCTCTCTTAATAAACATAATTGTGCAAACGGAAACGGCCATGAGATATCCTCACCCTGCCTCCTTTTGCACTTTTGCATATTCATTTGGGAATACTGGCGGTACGCAGGGTGTTGTCCAAGTACGCCCAACCCTACCTCCTGTTATCCAACACCCGCCACCCCGCTGGCAACTTATGACAGGCCATAACCATTTAGCACGAAACAACCCAGGGCCAGGGCCAGGGCCAAGGCACACAATGATCATCATCATAATGGTGAACAACAATTTCGAAACAATTGATTGCGATACAAATGCCCCGTTTATTAGTTGGTGTCGGTGGTCAAACTTGGTAGCTAATACTGCCGCTACCAATCCCAGTTCCCACTCTACTGCAACGAGCTGTACTTCCGCTTCCAGGTCGTGTGTCTTGCCACGTGTTAATCGTAATTAATGGCCACTGATACAGGCAATGATAGTTGCTGCTCTTGGCTATCAGTCGTGGGAGTTCCTTTGTTACGTTTAGTGGACAAGATTTGTCTTTGTTTATCCTTTGGCCGACCGGTGTTATCTGTGTGATTTTTCAAAAAGCTTCGCCGTTGAAGACTGGCTGTCAGCACAGGTTATCAGCACAGACTATGTCAAATCCACAATTGAAAGAAATTGCCTAGATTTATCTTTATCGTATGCTGCGTATTTAATTAGCTTCAATATGGGCAGTTGAGTTTTTGTTAAAGGTATTGAAAGAGATATTCGCTTGAAGTTAGCAAGCAACAATTTATTTTGTTTTTAAGTTAAAGTGAAACTATGTTTTATGTTTTTCAAGCTCAAACATAAGAATTGCAAATATTTATTCAGGCATAACCCAGAAATGTAGTAAATATTTTGCCAGATCTTTGACATGTGTGAAATAAACTTAAGATGTGAAAAAACAATCAGTGCTGAGCTCTGCTGTTGTCCAGGCGAGTTGCTGCAACTTTCATCCATCCAACCATCGATCAATCAATCAATCAATGCATGCGTCAACATGCAGGGAATGTCAACGACAAATGTTGCAATGTTGCTCGCTCAATGCCAAAAACTGAAAACTTGATGTGCACATTTTTGAGAGTTTTCATTTGTTTAACCCGAATCATCCAAGTGTATCTTGAGCAAAAGCACAAAACAGATACTGCATGTTTGTGTTTGGTAGTCAGCATCAGCTATAAAGATTATAAACAGCAATTGGTAAGTGAATAGAGGAGGCACGTTGCACATGAAGCAAGCAAGCTAGCTAGCTCATTATAAGGTCGGCAACACTTAGCGCCAGTTTAGAAGAAGTCTTCGTTTTGGGTTTGGTTTTTCGGTTTTTGGTCGTTGTTACGATTGCATCTGGTTGCTGGAGCTAAAGCTGCTTCTGCTGGTTTTACCGGGTTGCTGTGCACGCTTTTTGGGGCCGGCTACAATCGCGATTTGACTTTGTAAGTCGTCGGCTTTAATTATGCCCGCGTGGTGTTAATGAGATCTTTAGGAGTTCGCCGTCGTTCCTTCGGACTTCTTGGCTTGCATGCTCTGACTAGTTGTTGTGGCTCAATCTGAGGGAGTCGGGAGTTGAGAGTAGGGTGGGCGGAAGGGTTGCTGCTGTCGCTGCCGCTGCCATTGCTGCTTTGGTTGCATTCTAAGTGGCGCAAAAGTTTGCGTGATTTAAAGGGCTTCATTAAGTTCGTGAATTCGACTAAATCACGCGCACTCCGAACGCCGGCGCATGTCTTCTCGACACCCCTTTCAGTGTGTGTGTGTGTGTATGTGTGTTTGTGTGGAACCAAGGCCCAGTTTGAGTTTAAGCATTATATGGTCGCGATAAGGTCGAGACCCAAGACTGCAGCCTTGCCGACCACAGCAAGAGCAATAGCAACAGCAACTGCAAGCCATGCAACAGAAACTGCTACGCACTTCCGATCTTGGCCAACACGCCATCAAACGAAGCCAACAAGTCAGAACAGGCTTACCAGAAATTCTTGGCCATTTGACAGCTGACGATTTATGTGCCTGCTGGGAGCCTTCAAACCAGCCCCCTCTGCACCTTTTCCCATCAAAAGCAACAACAGTTTGACGAGCCCGGATGAGTAGGAGCCCTGTCTTTCAGATGCGACTGCCTGTCTCCCAGAATATGACAAAAGGCGATAAGATCTACGAGCGCTTGTTAAATGCGCTGCCTTCGCTGCTGCTCTGTCTGTTCTGTTCTGTCTGCTCTGTCTGATTTGTATTTTTGTATTGTTTCATCAAAAACTTCACCGTTATGCTCATTAAATTTGCAGCAAGCAACAGCAGCAACAACAAGCAGCTCCCATTGTTTGCAGCGCCGCAATCAAAGGTACACCAAAAGCACCCAAAAAAAAAAAAACATTTCTTTTTAAACAAGCGCTTCCGGCGTTCTGCGAAAAATGCGCGCCCAAAAAATAAATACAAGTAGAAAAACTGCAAGCACAAAAACGAAAACCATCGAAATGCGAGCGCAGTGGAAGTTGTGTCAATCAATAGAGTTTGTGCTGCGATGCTATGCGTCCTGCATGTTAATATTTACCCCTGACCGAATCCATAGACTGACCACAGAGAGAAATCGATATTGAGCTGTGCGCAAGAGATTCTTGGGCATCATTGTCACGCGCTTAGGTACTTGCTGATATGTTGTAGGGAGATATGTGTTCTGCTAGTGGGGTTAACTCATATTCCCCTTTTTCTTTAGCTTGTCTGTTGGTTTTAATGTGCACGCTTGGAATTTGTAAATTTAAAATGCTTCACATGCCAAACTCAAACCCCAATAATATCAACCCAACTCACACACGAGGCTGCTTAACTTTGACCTGCTTAAGAACTAAGCAGCTATCAGATAACTTTAGCTAATATGTTTGGGTCTATCTGCTACTCCTGCTGCTGCTGTTGCTGCTACTGTCGATTACTTGTTTACCAGCGCCAAACAACTTAACTACTTGGCGTCATCGTCCACCGTTTGATTGCTATCAAAGAAAGCAACTGTTTATTTGTCAAATACGCATTACACGCAGCCAACAACAACAGCAATAAAACCAAGAACTGTTAGACAAACAAACACACAGTACACAAAAAAACGTCCTTTGAGTCAACACACAAATAGCTGACGCTGCACATATGTATTGTTCATATAGGAATAGTATGGCTGCTATGTATATAATATACCTCCCACTCCCTAAGAGCAACAGACCTTTGGGGTAAACGCCTTCCATATCAAAGACGTTGACATTGTTCTTGATATTTTAGGCGTACTAAAAAACTGACCCCAAGGCAACCATTGTTCGACCCACGCTTTATAAACAATTTTCACTTATTTTTATTTTTTTTAACTTGACCTGCCCCCAAACATCATGTGCCCTGCTTTACTACTCGGACAATTCCTTTGGGTAGCGCATTTGGGCTGCACTTATGTCAACCTAATGAAGATAACAGCATAATTTGCCAAGTTTTCTTCTTTTTTGTTTTTTTTTCTTTGCGTGGGGGATGTCCACTGTACGGGTCGTCTACCAGAAATGAAATCAAAGTTCAGGGCGCGTATTGGATATTGATGTGCGAATTGGTTCGGAGTTTTTGGGTGGTTTCGGTGGTTGGGTCTAGTTTTATGTGACCAGCTTGTGATTTGTCTATGGTTTGGGTTCATTTCTGATAGCGGAAATCTGTTAGGTGTTAAATGTGTCATTAGATAAGTTTCGTTGTGTGGGTTTTGTGTGTGTCATGTGTCTTGTTTGGCAGTAACTTAGGGCTCATTGTGTTAATATGTGGGGCAATACAGGAAAATGCGACAATTGAAACAGTCATTGGTGCGAACAAGATATCTTGTTACTAAGAATATTTCTTAATGAAGCTACAGTGGCTAAAATGCGACTTGATTAACATACAAAGCATTATAATGAAAACTAAACAGGTTTGTAAAGTGTAAGTAAACCATTTACTTAATATATTCAATATGAAAATTACCAAAATCTTTTAGGTATTTCTCCATTGTAACTTTGTTTTGTTCTACAGTAATCATTCAAAAGGTTGTTTGTTGGGTGGCATGTTGCTTGTTTTCGAAATAATGTTGCTACTTGTCCTATCGCCCCGAACTACACACATTTTAGCTATTGTTCTTATTGCCTTTACCTTGTCCATACACAGCATTCACATACATACATAAGCAAATTTCTGCTGACAAAACACAAAACCTCGACGAAATCGAAGTAAAATGTATCTGGCAATTTTAGCTCTTGTTGTTGATGTTGTTGTTGTTGTTGATGGCATCTTGGTTGTTGTTAAGCCAATTTACTGACAATTTCCATCCACTCTGTCCTCGCACCCCTCCCCCCAACCTAGTTTATGCTATATATACGTGTAACTGCCACGATGATGACGAGAGCACAGAGCAATGGCTCAGCCAATCTACCTTCAGCGTCTGCCCACCTTACACACCGCCCCACCCCTCTCTCTTTGCCAGCACATCCTCTCCCACGCCCACGTTGACGCCTTTGTTAGCTGAAATTTAATGAAGTTGGTTTAATTGAAGTATGGCTGCTGCCTCTCAGTACTGTTGTACCCTGTACTCTCTATCAATCCTGTGATGTATGTACACTGGGCGAAAAGGGAAGATAGTAACTCTTTTATCCTTAATAGTTTCGATACATAAATACTTGATAGAGTTATAGTTCTTGATTGATGAACTCGAATTAGTTATATTGAGGATTGACTTTAACATCTGCACATTCTTATTCTTTTTTCTGAGTGTATCTCACTTTCGTCGACCAATTCACAGTGTTGTTGTCTTTGGCCCCTTTGGATTGCTGTTGACTGTTTAATTTTACAAATTTGCTACGCAGACAACAGTGTAAAGCATTTTTGTGTCTTGCATCCTTTTGCATCCATTTAAGGCAACTTGGTTTGCTTGACTGTGCTTTGTGCTACCTGGTGACTGAGTGTTTGTCGTCTGTTTGTGTCTATGTGTCCATTGTCCGTTAAGTGTGACAGTAACCATACGACACACACGCAAATATTTTCACGATTTCATTCTCTGTCATTTGCTGCATGCCAGAGTGCGCTTCAAAATTATTTTTTGCTCACTGATAGAGAGGAGAAAGACCTGCTGTTGTTCAGGCATCCCAGCCAAGCCGCAGCATCCAACCAACCAACCAACCAACCAACCAGCCAAACAACCAACCAACAATCCAACCATACATTCATCCATTGAGGCAGCCAGCCATCCAGCCAGCGAGGCATCCATCAGTTTCACTTAATATTGACGCCAAAAATGCGCGCAATGCTGACAAACGATACGAGGATGAGAAGGAGAACGAAGACAAGGATGAGGATGTTTCGACCAGTCGTTCATCGCTGGGGCATCGACGACGACGACGACGACCAGAATGGCAGCAAAACATTTGCTGTGACATTCATTAATTATTTTATATGGAATTCTACGCATTGCCACGTACACGCTGGCGACATCGACATGAAACATGTCTAGGTACCTTCTATACTTAAGCTCTACCTTGCTGCCTTTCTTCCTTCAAGCTGCACAACTTCTTCTTGAGTCTTGAGTCTGTGCGTCTTTTGTCTGGCCCATTGGCCACATAGATGGCCATTTAGCCATATCAATTAGAGGCGACATTGTTGTTGTTGTTGTTGGTGTCTGCCTGCTGCCAGCCAGCCAAAGCCATTGATAACCCAAAAACATCTCGCTCTCTCTCTCTCTCTCTCTCTCTCGGTGTTCTCGAAATTAACTTGGTCATCTTGCTGCACTTGAGAGTCGAAATCAATGTTGGAGTTGCATGTGGAGTTGGGCGAGTTGGCGTCACTTGGCTCGTTTTGTCTTCGTTTCTGTAGTGGCTGAGCAAACAGTTGAAACACAGCCAACAACGAGAAAACGGCAGCCAGCTACAACAACTGCAACAACAACAACGACGACGAAGACGGTGATCTTGTCGAGAAGTGTCTTCTGTCCCGGGCGAGTCACTAAATAAGCACTTTTGCCACAGTCGGGAGCCAACATTGAGTCATCAACCAGGGAGCTGACTGCATGCACTTAGAAAAATGCATGACCTGAAATATTGAAAAAAAATATGAACAATAAAGAATTTACTCGACTTAAACAAATCTTTAATGTTTAAACCCAACAAACCCAAGTATAAATTAAACGAGTACTTTAGTACATACTTTTTTTTAAGTGTCTAGTAGCCTGCCTGGCAGCCTGCAATCAAATGCACTCCAAATACGAGTACTTGCGAGGTGGGGAGTCAAACACAAAAAAAAAAAACGGCAGAAGAAGAGGAGCCAGACAAAAGGCGTGTAACAAATATTAACAATGAAAATAATAACACTACAGGTTTGGTGAATGAACTGGGAAAGGGATCGCTTTTAGAGGATGCTTCTCAATTGGGGTTAGCTTCAGTGTTTTACCCATCGTTTTTTTTTGTTTCTTAAATCAACTCAACACTCGATTGCCGAGCATGAGCTTGCAGTTATTGTTATTGGCGTCGATCGAACGTTTATAAGGAGCAGGCTAAATAAACACGTGTTAATGAGTGCCAATGGCGACTTTGACTCTAGACCACATTGTGGGTGGGCCCCTACCAAAACAGCGGAAGTTTGTCCACATTGAAGCACTCACAAATTGATAAACGCCATTGGCGAACACACACTCGTCCCCACCCTGCCCTAGTTCCATGTCAGCCTCTTTGTGTGTGTGTGTGTGTGTGTGAAGCCAACGAAGCATGCATTGACAACAACAATGCGAAATGAGATGAAAGATGAGAGAGGTTTGGTTTTGTGAGTGTTTTTTTTTTTTATTTTGGTGGGGGCCAAAAACGAAACTCGCCGTTTGCCGTTATGAAACATGTCGCAAAAGATTCCAGCGCTCGAACAGGTAATTGGATTGACACTTTTGGGTCTGGATGGAGGCAGCCTGGCTGGGAGTCAGCAATGGCGTCGAGTTGATGAGGCCTCGCTATTTGTTGATGGTGGTTGCTTGCCAGCCAGTCATCCAGTCAGCCATCCAGCCAGCCAGGCCCGATGATTGCGTTAGTTGCTGATGAGTTGTGGGGACGCCTCAAAATTGTTACTCGCGAGCTTGCAAAAAACACCCCACAAATGCCTTCAAGCCCACATCCGAATCCTCTACAGAGTCGAGTTGGTATGGCTTTAACTTTGCTTGATTGGTTGAGAGCAGGGGGAAAGAACAAGACTTGAATGTTGTTTTAGTTTGCCAGTTTTTGTTTGCAGCGGAAGTTTCTCATGGAAATAATTGTTGCACTGTTTTCTAATTTGAGTGAACGTCAAAAGTTGACAGCCGCTTGTTTGCACAGCGCACACGGCACACACACACACACGAACACGCAAACACACAAGTTGTCAGCATTAGCAAGAGCAGCAGCTACAGTGTTGCCAGATTGACATGTGACGCATCGGAGAGAAAATCAACCCTGTCTTTTAAAACAGTTGCACATTTGGGCATTGTCTATTGTTTCAATATTTTGTGATTGTTTTTTAATGTGCAGCTTAAATATTGACTTAGTCTTTTGTAGCTGCTGCCCGCCAGGGCGGCCTGGCCAGTGGGCGTGGCAGCGCGTTTTTGCGTGAGTTATTTGCTGCGTGCCAACGCAAACATTGAAAGGATTTGCAAAACATATATAAAAAAAAAAAACATAATGGCAAATGATGAGAGAACGAGATGAAAAGAGAAAGATTTAGCAACAATTCAATTGGCAATCAGAAGTGAGGGGTAGCAGGGCGGGTTTTGGGGCGTCTGGAGTCCAGCAATTTGTCCATTTGTGTCGCCGCTGACGACACTTTTGCATTTGCCAAGTGGCCGAGTGTCAAAATTTATGGCGATAACTGTCTATAGTTGCCACATGTTTGTCTCAATGTTGCTCAACAGGCGGCGGCGGCAACAAATCGGCAAGCGCCCTGCTGCTGCCAAAGCTACTTACGTAAGTAACAACAACAAAAACAACAAGCCAAGCAGCAGCAGCAGCAATTCAATGTTGCTGTCAGGCAGTTTACCCGATCCCCGCTAGACGCCACAACTTGTAACACACACTCAGTAAGACTGAGACTGAGACTCGGACCAACTTCAAGCCAGGCCCAGTCGACACTAGTCAGACAGCCATAGAGATAAACACAGCAGCCGTGGGTTGTTTTTGTTGTTGCTGTTGTTGTTGTTGTAGATGCAGTTGCAGTTGAGCTTGTGCGAAATGAAGGTCAAGTTTTTGTTGTTGCCGTTTGACATTTCATATTGTATATAAACTTGTACGAAAAAAAAAATCAAACAAGCAAGCAAGCAAACCAACCAATCAACCAAGTCGGCGTCTGTGGCTATGAATTGTCTAATGAGAAAACATTTTAAACGTTTTACACGCTTCCTTTGCAAATTTTGCTAACCATTTGACATTGAACGTGACATTGTTGTTGTTGTTGTTGTTGCGATTGCTGGCGCTCAGCTGCAGCGATTACGCGATTTATATAGTGTTTTTTTTCTATAGCTACATACTAACTGCATTCCATTAGACAGCCAGCAGAACAGCAGCCAGAAGACAGCAGACTGAGATTGCAACAAATGCAAAATGAGGCCATAAACAGGACCACAAACTGGACCAAAATGGCTAAAGGAAGAAGAAGGGCGATGAGTGGTGGGATGAAGACATGAATTGGGAAAGTCTGGTAAAACAGAATATTAAAGTACTTCCTGCTGGGCACCTAATATAACCTTCAGAAGCGTTTTATGATCAATTTTAAGGTTAAACAAAGGACTGCTAAAAAAAAATTGGTAGAGTTTTGTTTAAAATCTAAAGTTATGGTAAGGTTTCGATTGGGTTAGAAATGTTTTACGACAAAGTAAACTTATTAACTATTATTTGATAAGCATTTAATTATTTTTTCAGGTAATTTAAGATAATTATATATTGTAACGTATAATCTTATAAACAAGCTCAAGCAAAAGGTTTTTTTTTTAATCAATTTAAATGTTAATAAATTCCGATTTTCTTATCTATAATAATTTAATTATTTTTAGATTAGTTTTCTTATTAACTAAACGTTTTAACATGTTCGCTTAAAACCAATTTGCATTGTTTCAAACAAAGCGGAAAGTATTTAATTATTTTCGATTTTAATTTTGGTCGAGCAATATTTTTGCACATTTTCGAATTTTCTTAACTCAAACAGACGCTTTCGGTTGACTGAATATTCTGGCATCCAACTGGGCAAATTAGACAAGACATTGGCCAAGTGGCACTCAATCACCAAGGAGGCAGTGTTAGGTCAAGTTCCGGCTAATCAGGCAAACTGTTGGGTTTGGTCATAAATAAATCACAGCAGCTCCCTCCCCCCCCCCCCCCACCCGCCCATCAACAAAAAGAATAACACCCCATTCATAATGCGAGCACTACAGCTATTGCCAATAAATAGAAGCCACCGAAAAATTACGTCTTTCATTAAGTTTGGCCCAAAAGGTCATTAATTATTTTGAACTTTGGCTTTTTGGCGGTCAAGGCGCAGGCTGTGCCTAATGAGCATAAGATACGGCAACATAACCACTATGAATAACTCTGTGTGTGAGTGTGTGTGTGTGTGTGGGTGTGTGAGTGTTTGTGGCGCGTACTCGTGCATATTCCTGTCCAGATTAATGTTAGTTTTGGGGCTCTTAATTACCGTAAGCGCCCGTGCGATAAAGCTTATCACTATTCCTCCTCGCCCTCCGCCACCGTTTCTATGTCTTTGCCTCCAATTTGGCACACTCTGCCCTCAATTGATTTATGGAGCGCTATATGTTATTTATATCTAACGTGGGCCTTGTAATCGCCCGGGCGCTTACAACTAGCAGCCACTGTGCAGCTTGTTGTAAGCTGTTGTTGCTGTTTTTTGTTATTGTTGTTACGCTCCCGGGGGCGGCTTAGTCAGCAACAGCAGCAAAATAAAAACCAGTTACAAGTAATGCCTTTTTCTCATATTATTTATTGCTGATTAATATTACTCATAAATGCAATTCTATAATTTAGAATATATTGCCTATTGCATTCTAAATTAAAACGAACAAACAATTAACAGCACCAACAATAGTTGAAAATAAAAAACAAGCGACAACAGTCACTAAAACATGTTTGCAGTTACGCTGAAAAAAAAAGAAAGAAAAAAATTATTAGAAATATCTTCCTGTTTAATCACACGATAAATCATCTTTTGTGTTATTGTTGGCTATTTATTGTTTATTTGTGCTGTGAAAACAAGTTTTACATTGAATGAAAAACTAAAAGCAGCAACTAGCAAACGTCTCAATGCACTTTCGATAGATATGTTGAGATGGTTAAGATGTGGGATTAATATTTACATGAAATTAAGAATAAATAATGTTTCAAATAATTTTTTTCTAGATAGAACGGACAAATATGAAATTTACTGAAACACTTTTTAAGCTTACTTTAATAATTCAAAGTTCTTAAATATTTTTTTCACAGAGTATCTTACAATAAAAACTTTTTGCTTAGCAGAAAATTCATAATACATTTCCTTATTCACTATTAAGTATTTAAAAACTAAACAAACCCAAACCTAAAGTTAATATTGACCAAGTAATACACCAAAGAAAAGTGTAAAATTTAGCGATGTCGATGCCATTATTAATTGATTACCCCTACTCACAAACACACACAAGCGAGAGTTTTATTTTTTTATGGCTTTCCGTTTGTTTGCAGCGCATTTGAAAGCGCAATTCAATTGCTCAATGACCCTGACACTGGGATTGCGAATTGTAAGTGGGAGTTTCTCAGACTCCAACCAATAGAAACTAATACGGAATCCGGTTGGTAAACAAAACGCAGTTGGGCTAATTAAACGAAAGCGCTTCGCACTGTCTGCTTAAACATTGATTGTGCATTAAACTGCAGGCCAAACAAACAAATATGTACTATTTGGTACAACAATTGTGTTCAAATTGTGGGCAAATTGTGGGCTGAATTAGGCACAAGTGCAAATATTTGTAAGCCAACAATGACGACAATTGAGCATTGAAAGCCAAAAGCGGTGAGTTCGAGTTTTAAGAACTAAGCAGGGAAAAGAAAATGTAACAGATTGCGCTGAGCAACACCTCAACAGGAGGAGAGTCAACCCTCAGGCAAGCTGGCAGGCTAGGAGGCTGGGTACAGGAAGTAACTAATTTGAGCAACCCTTGTGGCAAACACCTCGGCGAAAAACCAAAATTGAAGTTGACATGTGTATCCTTTTCATTAACTCGCGACGCTATGTTGTTGTGGTGCTGTTGCTGCTGTTTCATGTCCATGCAATTTCAAAAATCCAAAACCCAAAAACTCAAAATTGAGTTGTACGCTCTTTTGGCAGCATACTCTCAGTCGCAGCAGTGGGAGGCTGTCAGCTCGAGCTGGCAAACTGACGCGTACTGACAGCTCAGCCCAACCACCCAATCACCCACTCAAAACCCCTCCCCCCACCCCCCTTCCCAACTCACAGACAGCCTACGCTTTAAAGTCTGTCTGGCGTTTTTCGTAAGGGGGTTGGCGCACGCAATATTTGCCATTTGACGACCGCAAATTTGATTGCATTTCATGGTTTAGTGGCGCGTAGGTACAACAGAACACAGAACACTGAATCCAAGGCCAGCAACAGGAGAGGCGGCTTCAAACATCCACCATTCCACAATTATTAGAACATAATTCAAAAATTTCCACCCGCAACGAGAGAAGAAAGAACGAAAAAGCCAGCCCATTGGCAATCAGGATTGTGTGGCATGGACCTTGTACAATGCCACTTCGTTCTGATGTTTTAAATTTGATTTAAACACTTTAAATTGGATTATGCTGTAGGCAAATTTCTTTGACCGAAGCCACATAATTGCAACATTGTTGTATTTGCGTGTGTGTGTGGGTGTATTTGTGTTTGTGTGTGTGTTTGGCTACATAATGACAGAGCTCGTCTAGGATTTTAGGTTTCTGAAAAAGCATCGTCGTTGCTCATAATGACACTTAGTATGCGGCATGCAACGTGGCAGCAGCTCAGTCACGAGCCCAGGGCGACCATCAACGCCATCGTCGACATTCGCCGCATGCATTTAATTGCCAAAATAAAAACACACGGGCCAACAAGCAAGCAAGTCAAAAAAAACACAAAACAACATTAAAACAAACAAAAAAGAGCGCCACAAAAATGAAGCTAAATATGACAGCAACAATGCCAGTGAAAAGCTTGTAGAATGTGCGCACATATATGGGACACAATTTGCAACTACATGAGAGGCGCCCCCCATAACATAAAGTAGCACAAATGCATGTGACACGCCAGGACATCAACGAGGCACCAATGATGGGGCAAAGAAAGAAACAGAGAATGTGAGCGCGGAGAATCCACTCGAGTCAATGAGGCGTCAAAGTTGCTACGCGCGCTCTCGCCTCAAAAAGTTGTAAAATTCAACATGGCCTGTCGCACAGGTGCCCCGTTTGCCAAACCCACTACACTCGTCCGTCCCCTGTCCCCTGCGCCCTGTTTATATAGCTCAACACACATGTGCGCTTAATTGCATGTGCCTTGGGGTTGGCACGCCAAAGAAACCAGAACCCCCAAACCGTTTGAGAATACCCTGAACTGAACAACAGCACGACTCAACTCACGACTGAACTCATAAAAGCCAGCCGCAGAAATCAATAAAGCCAAGGTGCCACCTGACGGTCGACTGCAGTGGGTTGATGCGTGATGCGGGGCGCAGCTGGGTTGGGGTTTGGGGAGACGTCTCTAAAGTTTAGAATGTACTTATTTCAGCCGCAACACGCATAATGGCCACATATCATCACATGAGGCACACCGAGTAGACGTGCCCGCATTGATGATCAAACCGAAACCGAAACCAAAATCGTAATCGTAAAAGTAACCGTAACCCCTCCCCAAAGACTTAAGAATAAGCCCCCGTGTCCCCCCACCAACCAAGCAAAGCACAATTAACAATTGCGTCGTGCGATTTAATCGAGCAATCAAAAGCGTTTGTCATTTACTTGTCAAAGGCAATTTTCAATGATACAATGCGCCTAATTATACGATACGATTCGACTAGATACGATTACTTATATTCGATACTCAAACCGAGAATGGCGACAACCTGGCGAGGCACATTTTTTTTGACAGCTTCTGTCAGCGAGCGACGACTTGACAATTGGAAATTTCGAAATTGTCAATTGGCAAACAGCGCCGCTTGCCGGTTTTAAGAGAATCACTTACTAGCGGAATGGAGATTGGAGAATGGCACAGAGAACTCTGCGAACACGTGCGCATTCGTAATTAAAAGTGGTATAGAATAAATTCGTAGCCAGGTATGTTGCTGATATCTTAAATCAACAACAAGTTGAAAAACAAAGCAAATTACTCAACACGTAAGATCAGCTGACAGGCAGGTAGAAAAAAAGAGAGGGCAGGTAGTTTTCTCAGCTTTAAGACACTAAAAAAAGTACGCTTAATACAAGCACAATTTAATTTTTTTTTTTTACCCTTTTCGACAATCTTAGCCATCTGCTAAGACACAAGGATTTTCACTTTCGCCTGGGTAGCAGTTGGTGGAGCATCAATAAACGCAAATTTTATGACTGCCTGGGCGCGTTAATTTCGAAGGCTACAGTTGCGTGACCAAAGGACTCGCTAATGAAGACATCGCGCCAGCGTAAAGGGTTAGGACTTCTAAATATCCGGAAATTTGGGGTGTTGTGGGTTAAATGAAGTCGAACTGGCATGGTAAAATGAATTGGCGGCGTTTGTTTTGGGCTTAACAGCATCTTCGACTAGGCATAAATTGTGAGAGCACTAAGGCGAAGGATCAGGCTAAAGCTAATGCCAAGGCTCATTTGGTTGAGGGCTTTTGCATTGTGCCATATTTCTTATGGCAGTTTTGCGTACAATCCTTGACTGAAGCTAGCTGGAGTTCGTGTTCGTGTTCGAGTCCTCGCACACAATTGTTTTAATTTCGCTTATTGTGCTTGACTGGCTTTAATATTTTAGGATTTACCAAAGCAGCTTTTTCGACACATTCGCCAAAGACTCTTTCTCTGTGTTCTCCATCTTTCGTCTTCGCTGTGCTCGACATTTATTACGCATATCGTTTGCCTCTCGGCCCCGCTGCTCTATTAATGTTTAAGTGGCAGTGCGTCCCTTTAGGCTGACATTGCCACAGCTCCCACAAAACACACATACACACTCACACACACACACACGCGCGCACACACTATTCGCACAGCTGCCTTTTGTTGCTGTTTTTGATTTGCCTGAAAGCCTTCGCGCCAAGAACTAAGGACTCAGGACTCGGCCTACGAGCCAGCAAGCTCATATTTTGTACGGCTATGCGTCCCGGAATTCCCGTTTGCGTACGTGATCAAATCAACTTGAAAGGATAATATTTGCCGCCTTGTTGTGGCTGTTGCTTGCAGCTAGCTGTTTTTGTCTTCCCCATCATCCCCTCATCGTCGGTCTACATTGTGCCATTCATATATTTGCGTGTGTATTTGTGTATCTGTGTCTGGGCCTGATTGGCCTGGCTGCAAACGGCTTAAAGCTGCAATTTATTTACGAATTTATTCATATTCACACTTGCAAATGAGTGAAAAAGGGCTAGAGTCTCTATACCCAAAAGTGGGTGAGAATAGCGCGGACAGAAGAGGGGACACTTTAATGGCAAAATCAAAGACAACCAGATGGTTCTAGACGAGCTGTGGGATAAACAGAAAATTTAGAGCTGAGGGAAGAGCAACTAAATACGATATATATATATATATAATATGCAGAAATATGATATGTGAAGTTTTCTAGTCTCACACTTAAAGCTTCCGTTACTTTAACGAAACTTAACTTAATACATTAAAATTTGCAGAAACGCTAAAAAATGGAAGTCTTTTACGTATAGCAAAGGTTAGAGTTGGCTTCGCAAATTGAGCGTGCAATAAGAAGACACACCACACATACACACACTCACTTGGAGAGATAACCTTGTCGCATGCCTAAATGCTATCCTATCCTATCCTGGCTTGGCCTTCGGGCACATGTCGCACTAATCCGCAAGGACAATATTGAAAAGTAATAACCCACAAAAACAACACACACACACACACACACAAGCGAACACACAGACAGAGAGAGGAAGATAGAAATGATGAGGGTGCAGGCTAACCGCAAGTTGCAAAAACATTCAGCTATCTTTTTAGACAGAGCGCAACGACTTTAAATCCTTTTAATTCACGACAGGCGTAAGGATAAAAGCAGCCAAAAGAAAAACCAGAAAAAAATGCCAAGCGAACAAACGCACGAATTGATATCGAAGGATGAACAAAAAAAAAAATAAAAATAGTATAAAAATTGGGCATAAAATGCGGCAAGGGAAGCATAGCACAAAATAAGATCACGTAGTTGCTGCCCGTCCAGGACGCTAAAGCAAAACCGAACCAAAAAACCCAGAACCCAAACCCAGCGTAGGCGCAAAGAATGGCGCAAGTGAAGCATACAGCGAATTGAGACGGAAAACTCTGGCGGTGTACGAAAAAGAAGAGAGCAAGAGGGGAAGAGAGTCTGTGCTGGTGTATAGCAGCGTTGTGTCTGTACACTCAGAAAAAATAAGTAGTAAAATAATTTTGTTCTTAACTTTATTTATTACGCAGAAAGTATAGATTATATAAATAAATTTATCGATAAATGCTCTCTAACTATCATCGATAGCATTAAAAATGTTTTTTTTTCGATATATTTCCTGATCTTTTTCTTTAAATTGATAATTTCAAGCGACTTAACTGCTTATCCTATATTTTTCTAAGTGTGTGCGTGCCCAGCGGCAACCAGGCGCTGCCTTATTGGGCGGACAGGGACTGAGAAGGCCAACGAATTGACTGCAATGGCATTCAAAGTAACGAGCCAGCCAGAATCGTAGCTGGAGTCAGAGTCAGAGTCAGGACTTATCCAGTGCCACAGAGCAGAGCGTGTAAGTCATTTTTGACCGCGGGCTATTGCGTTAGCTGATGAGTAGCAGCAGCGGAAGAGGCAGGGCGAGGAGATGGTCTGGAAGGCAAAACGCAGTGCAGTTGTATTGATTTCCTATGAACCAAATCGCCAGGGAAAAAAGCAGTTTCGACTTTAAGTTTTTTATGTGCAACTGTTGCAAAAAAAAAAAAAAAACATCATACCATAAGAAATCGAAAGGGGGCGGACCAGAAAGGGGTTGCCAGTTGATCATGATAAATCAATGCGTACAAAACGCACACGTACATTAAGAAGAAGATGAAGCAGACTCTAACACACACACACACACATACACACACACACACCCATACATACATATATAGAGAGCGTGCCGAAACGTGACGCAATTTACTGCCAAGAACTTGACTTAAGTTCCAATGTTGTGTTGTGTGCAGTAGTGTTGTACAGTAGTATGTGTTTCACCCTCGAGCCACCCCGAGGAGCGTTCGTCTTTTTTTTTATTTATTTTTTTTTTAGAATAACAGTTACAGTTATTTTTTTAAGGTTTAGCTTAAGCTTTTGTGTAAATAAACGACCGCAGTCGTGCCACCATCCACCATCTAAATTCCCTCTCTCTCTCTCTCTCTCTCTCTCTTTCTCGTTTCGGGCAATTCATTCATTCAATTTACGCGACACCCCCGATATTGAAGCGCCCGCCCCCTCCCCTTCAAAAGATATATTTTATATGCCAGCAATTTATATTCAACTATATAAATGTATGTCTCATTGGAGAAGTTTTACAGTGTGTGTGTGTGTGTGTGCCTTTTAAAGTTGACTCGCGCTTTTCAAGTGCGCTTTTTCTAAAGCGAGCGGGGCTACTGTTGCACGTGCAACGTGCCACAATTGCGGCCACGTGTGTTTTGATTTGCAGCACAACGCTTCCTAATGCTAATGCCAGGGCCAGGGTTACTCAGCTCAGCTTTGTGGCGCTTCAGTTTTGTTGCCGCTGGCCAGCATGATGCAGCATTAAATTGCCGCATTGTGTCTGCGAGGCGGGAGAGATTCGACTGCTATACAGCTATTTTTTATTTGATTAGCTTAACAGCACACTGAAATAAAAAAATAAAGGAGAGTCCTGCGGCGACGTGTGGCCGACGGATTTGATGAACGGCTGCTGGCTAGAGTCCTCGCACTTGATTAGTGGCCCTCACGCCGTTGTGTTAGCTTTCTTGTGCAGCTTAACGCTGTCAAAATATTTTTCGTAATAAATTCGCTTTTAACAGAAGTGCCACAAGTCACAAAACAAAAAAAAACAGCTAAGTTGCAAGAAATTGAAAGGAAATTAAATGAAACGTAACATGCCGCAAATAAATCTACTTTTAAGGGGCAACTGAAAGACTTACTGCACCATAAGTAGGTGAAATTCGTAAAGAGTTTAATGAGCAATAAGCGAGAAAACTTTACTCAAAGCAACGAAGGAATACAACTTGATAGTTTAGTTGGAAAGTGAGTCAATGTTAAAGTCAACGTTTCCCATATTCGTTTCTACACTGAATAGTATGATACTTGACTCAAACACAAGAATAACATTAGTCGAGTCAGCTAATGTTGTTTGGGGTCGTTGACCCAAGAGTTAAACAATAAACAACACTTTTCAAACACCCCCACACACACACACACACACAAGCTGCAAAATTCAAATTGACCAACTGTGGTTTATTTTAAGCGCCATTTAATCAACGCTTGCAGCTTTGCATTGTATTTAATTTGTCTTGAAATTAGAATTTTAAATGATTTTCACATGTGTATGTATGTATGTATATAAGTTGTTGATTTTGCATATTCAGTCGCAGTCGCAGCAGCCACTGCCTCGTCGTCGTCGTTGTGACGTCATCAGCAACATATTCAAGGCACATGCACGGTTAATTATACGCCATGTAGTACGCTCGCCCATTAAGTAAGTGTGTGTGTGTGTGTGTATGTGTGTGTGTTGGTGTTGCCATCTCTGTCATTTCGAAAAATTATTAATTTTTGTCTGCACGCTGTCTGGGTCAGCGTCAGCGTCGTCGACTGAGGCTCAGCATAATTTAATTTTGTTGCACAGCTCCAAACAGAGACGACGCGAACGCAGAAAATTGAAATTCAAATTTACAGCAACGCGCGCGAGCGCAAAAAAACGTATACACAGAGGCAAAAAGCGTGTGGAAAATGGAAAATTTAAATGCGCGCCACACACACACACACACACACACATACACGTATGTATTCTGGCTGGCATCGCAGTTGGCTTCCCGCTCGCACTCGACCGGCCACTTAAACTATTCATTTATACAAATTAATTCAATTATGCGTATTACGTACGCGCCTGTAAAGCGCAGTCGCCGGCATCTCTCTTGCTCAACACCTACCTCCCCTCCCCTCCCCTATCCTATCCTCCCTGCCACAAGTACCCCTTCTCAACTTACAAATGCCCTGCGTTTCCTCTAGCGCCTTTATAATTTCTGCTCGCGTACGAAATTTCACTTTAAGTTAATTGTTCAAGTTCAAGTTCAACGTAACATAATAATGCCGCACACACACACACACATATGAATACTTATACAACAGACTGTTGCATTTCGTGGCGCTGCCAGAGAAAGAGCGAGAGAGAGATAGAGAGAGAGAGAAATAAAAATTATAATAAATTATTATTCCTTTTCGTTTGATTTTTATGCAGATTTTTTTTTTTTTAGGCGTTCCATTTGTGTTTGCCAGTTGCCGGCTGTTTGCTTGGCAGCAGACCCCAGTTGCCAGTTGCCGGTTGCCAGTTGCTTAACGGAGTTCCCAGTTCCGCAAAAAACTGGTTGAAGAAAACTGCGTCTCATTGGATTAAGTTGTGTGTATGTGGCATTGTGTGATTTATGGAACGCTTCTCGGCTCCTGATTGAAAATATCTCTGCAGGCAAAGAAGTGATGATTTAAAGAGCCAAAAGCAATTGCTTTGAATAATTGACTTTCTTTAGTTATGAAGACTTTTATTGTTTTTGTTAATCGGCACTTTGTTTGACTGCAATACATGTACTTATTTATTTTTGCTTAGTATTTTTATCAGATCTTAAATTGACTTTTAGATAGCTTTTAAGTTAAATGTTTCACTTCCTGTTGCTGTTGCTGTTGTGTTGTGTTATTGCTTGCAGGCTCATCAGACAAAACACTCGAGCAATTGACCACCCGACAGCAACAGCAAACGCAAACGCAACAACAACTGCAACTGCAACAGAAATTCCCGCAGGCTTTTGCCAGGCAATTTGAAAAGCGAAATGACGACGACAACAACTACTGCGACAACGAGAACAACAGCAACATGCAACACAAACAACAACCTGCAACAGTGTAGGCCATTTGATTAACAAATGGCTAAACGCAAACGAAATTGATCGAAATTCGCCAAAGGAATACAAGACTGTGGACGAGGACAAGGACGCGCTCTTAACTGAAGCTGTAGCTGTAGAAGTTGTTCGCCTGGATAGATAGAAGCAGGCCTAGAAGAAAAGCCCAAGTAAATTATGGCAAACAAGTTTTGGCCGGCGGGCAACAATTTTTGTCGCTGCGCATACACAAGGCGTACTTTAAGTTAACATACACTTTGAGAAAAACTATGCATCATATTAAAAATACTAAACTATTCATAAAAAAGTATTTCTTTGAAATTATACATTTGTCTTAATTAATTTTAACTAAAATTGCAAAATATTGGGATTGTTAGAGACAAATATTATAGTAACAGGAAGTTTTCTCACTTTTTTGAAGTGTAGGAAAAAAGATATCTGGCTAGATCGCTGAACGCTGGCCGACGCCAACGAGAAGAGATTGCTGCAATTAACGCTAATTAAATGCGCTTCAGTTTATGTTTCATGCGGCGATATTTCAGTTGTCTAGTGCGATAATTAAATCGCTGCACATTTGCATACAACAAATTTGCTTTAGTACATAATCTTCATGGGTTTCATGTCTACAGGGTTTTGTTATAGTAAGTGTGTGTGTGTGTGTGTGTGTGAAATATTTGGGGGCATGGTGCATGGGGCATTTGGCATTTTCACTTTCACTTGGCCCGTCAGTTGGCGAAAACTTTGTTGGCTTCGCAGCGCAACATCCTTTGCATACGGAAACAGCAGCACGACACATTGTCCTCCATTCAACTCTTTGGTGTGGCAAGAACTGATGCTGTCTCTGCTGGTGCTGGTGCTGCCAACCTGACCAAAATTCCAAATGTTCCGTTGCGAGTGAGCGAGCGAGCGAGCGAGACAGCAGCTGTGATGACGTCGACAAAACGGTGCCAGCGAACGCCGCTTGCATTTCAAAGATGGATTTTAATATTCTGCATGTGTGGAAAGGTCGCTGGCCGAACTAGGAAACACGCCGATATCTGCACGCCTGTTGGCTCTTCTACTGCCTGCTGCCTGTCCTGTCAAGCTGTAAACGCGTCTCCTCGCCTCCCAGTTGTTGTTGTTGGTTTTTTTTTAGACGTCACCTTGATTTTGGTATGGCAATGACCATGAATATAGATGGTGCATAGCCCACTTTGCATGGACATTGAGAAAGAGAGCAAAGTCCTGACGCGTCGTAAAATGACTTGAAAAACGAGCAATGTTCACATTTTACAACACATATTCTTTAAGCTCTGGCCAACACTGGCAACTGGCAACAACGGGATTATGTTGCTCAATTTGTTGCTGTCATTGTTGTGGTTGTTAAATTTTGATTTGAAAATATGGAAATACCGACCACAGGACACACAGAGCAGCAGCACAGGACACAGGACACAGGACGTGGCCACACAGAACACACAATAAGAATGAGACCAAGCGGAAAAAGCACAAAATTAAACTTAAACGCTACAGGATGCACGGCTGGAAACCAACAGAGAGACACACACAGAACGAAGGAGAGATGGGGAAGTGGAGGAGAACTAAGGAGTGGTCAAGTCTAACAGGATAAAGGACAATGGGCAATGGACACATACACAGACACACAATGCAAGACAATGCCAGTTAATATATGAAGATATAATAACTTCCGGTAATTTCAATTTTACGACTATGCTCTCTGAAGATGTCAAGTCAAGCTTTGCTGAGCCTTCAAGCTACAACATATATCACAAAGACCAAATAACAACAGAAGGATGGGTAAAAGGAGAGGGAGTTGGGTGTTAGCTGGACAGCGTTTAGAACATAGGCAAATGAATTGTGTAGTGTTTTGCGTTTGAAAAGCGTGAAAAATTTGTAGAAAAAAGTCAGGAAAAACAACGAGCGATAACGAAAACGAAAACTGCACATGTCAGTTAAGGGCAGGGTGAAGAGGGGCGAGGGCGTACAGGGTCAGAGGCAGGGCAGATTTTCAATAGAGAGAAAAGTAGAGAGAGACAGAGAGTGGGAGTGGAAGGAGGGCATGACGAACCCAGGTCGATGGCTGTCAGTAGCAAGTCAACTTTCAAGTTAATTTTTTTCTTTTAGCTTCGATTATTTTTTCTATTTCTGGCTCAGGCTGCGGCCCGTTGTAGAGCTTCTTCAGCGGCTGAGGTTGCTGCTAAGGCTGCCTCGACACTAAGAAGCAATAAACCTAAAGGGAAATGTAATAAACGAGAAAATCTTGTACGTGACCAACCGCACCAGGGGTGCACAAAAGCACAGACACAACGATATGGGAGTCGTATCGTATTGGGGTTGGCCTAACTGCGATTGGGATTGGGCGGCAAATGGACTTTTACTGAAGCGAAATTGCAAAAAAGAAACGTAGCGAAACAAAAAAAAAAAACAAAAAAAACGAAACATACAACAAACGGCAGCGGAAGCATTTTAAAGCGTAACAGCAAAAGAAATTCAAAAAAAGAAATACGTATAGTATTTGTGTGTATAATCGATAACGTGTGCGTGGCCCACACGGAGCGAAAACGTCACTACTTAGGCACAATTTTGGGATGTTGGTTATGGCAAAATGGCACTCCAGAGACTCAAAAGAGGCAAAGCAGCCAGCAAATCGATTTCACTGAAGCGTTTCCAAACCAAAATTCTACGAATGAGTTTTTGTTCGTTTGGGCGTTAAACAAACTTCAAGCCAGCATCGCTGATAAGCCAAGAGAACAGCAAACCAAACAGAAAACCGAAGAACCAAAACCAAGTCCAACTTGAAAGTCTTACGTGGAAATCAAAGAAGGAAAAAAAAAATGCCAGCAGCTTGTTGGCCATATGGCTAACTGACCAAACGAGCCACGAGACAGACGTTTGAGCCTTAACTGTGATTTCTTTTTAATGGCGTGACACTAGACAACAACAGCAGCAACAACAACAACGGTCACAAGCTGCACAACAAGGCTTAATTACTCAGTTGGAAATCGGCAGCGAAACGATCGCCTTTTGGGAACACCCAGGCAGGATCTCTGCTCAGTTGCTCGATGCGCCAGCCAAGATTTGCATGTGGACAACGAAATGGACTGTGGACTATGTATGGACTGTGGACAATCCTCCCCCTGTTTCTCTCCTTCTGCAGTAACTGTAAAAGCCATTGCAAGGCATTAAACGACCATAAAAATTGTAGCCGAGGCTTTGGCTAAATTGTCATAAGGCGATTTGTACAATCGCGACCATTAAACCGAAGCGCATTGTTAATAAAGCGTAAAGAAAAAAATGAAAACTTTGCATAGCAAAACAAAAAAACAGAAAAAGAAATGGAACACAAAAAAAAAAGCATTGAAAACCTCCCCAAACAGTTGTAGAGTTTTTCAACAGCGCGCGCGACAATTTTAATTTAATGATGCGGACTTAGTCCTTGTAATGGGCAAACGTTCTCATCCTTGTCCTCATCCTGCTCCTGCTTCTGCTCCTGCTCCGGCTCCGGCTCCTCTCGCTACGTTTGTTAAATTAACAGGCGCGTTTGTCATTGGGCTGCAAAGAATCGAAAGCGAAAAGAAAGCAACGTCAAATCCGCAATGAAAATAAAAATAAAAGCCCAATAAAAGCATATGGAGCCTCACTCTGGACAACAATAGCAACTACAACGATAGCAACAACAACGGCAAATTAATTTAAATGATTTTTATGATGTCATTGCGCAACTGAGCCACACACACCCCTCCCCACCAACTGACTGGACTGACTAACTGAGCAACTTTGCCTAGACAATAAAAAGCGGCCTCCCAAATTGAAAAAATTACAAAATATATTTATATATATATAAAGTTTGTTGATACAACCGCAAAAAAAACAAAGACAAACACAATAAATGTTGCAAGCAAGCTGCCCTTTTGGCTGTCGCTTCAGTAGCTACGAGCGGTAACGAAATTCACGGTAGGAGATAAAAATGTAGCAAATCGAAGCGACGATCAACAACCCGAGGTGGCTGCAACAGGGCGGACCACAGCCTCACCACAACCAAAAAGGCTAAAAGACCGCAACTGCGGAGCCAAAACCAAGCAATTGGATGCGCAACCATCAGCGGCAGGCAGCAGACATAAGCCAAAGGTGAATGCAACATTGTTTTAAATACCCTGCAACAACATTTAAACAGACTTTTCAATGTGTGAACAGTTAAAGGAGTCTTAAAATGTATTATAAGCAGTCTTGTTTCCTTAAAATTACTTCTACATTACTTAACACAAAAATGAATCATTAAAAATCAATTGCTAAAAAAAATTATTGCCAAAAACGTTGCAAATCATTTCGTTAATATATAATACCCTTATGGCTAGTGTGCTCTCTGTTCTCGCAGGCAACGAAACTGAGACAAATGTGATAACCACGCTGCGATATACGATGAGGAGTATTCAGGTCCGTAGCCAAAAGACACGACGACAACACTGAACTTTCTGCAAGAGCAGCAATGAGATTGGGGAGGGGGGGGGGAAACATTTCATGCACGGCCACTGAGAATTTATTGTCGATTTGGAGAGAAGGTGTATCGACAACGCAACTGCTACTGGGCACACAGAATGCAATCGGGATCTGGTAGGAGGTGGTGGGGAGAAGAGAGATGGTGGAGGCCGCTCCTTGGCTATCGGGCAGAGTAAATCTGCATCCGAAAAAAAAGAGACTCAACTCTTGTGCTGAGGTTTTAATTTGTACACCGCTGCTGCTGCTGCTGCTGCTGCTGCTTCTGCGCATACTGTGGCATGAGGCAAGGTGATGAAGTTACTGGAGCTTGACTTTGGCGATCTTCCTCTTCGCTCAGTTTGTTGATGTGCGCGCACTGATAAGCGGATCGGGCCAAGCGGTGGCAAGTGGCGGCGACTCTCCAACTGCAACTTCAACTCTCTGACTCCTACTCGAACATTGTGTGTGTGCACCGAGTCCGAGTTCGAGTTTGAGCCTGAGCCCGAGTTGTGGTGTGGCTAACTTAGCTATTGGGCTTGCGGCGGCTGCTCCTCGGCATGTTGATAAAGCCTCCAAAAGTGTGGATTATTTCATTTTGCAACGTTTTGTAGCCGCCTCTGTCCTCGCACAGCTGCTGCTTCGGCTGTTGTTGTTTTGCGGGTAATGAATAAATTTGCGCAATTTGTTAAGTGAATTCCTTTGTAGCGCGATTTTTTACGAATTCGTTCGCCTCTCTTGTGGCGCCTTATACGTTGCACATCTAAAGAATCTGCTTAGAATGCGGATTAACAAATGTACAGAGTAATCTTCGAGGCTGCTTTGAGTGGCAAACAGTTCAACTTTGATTATTTGATGGAAGTCATTTTATCATATCTAAGTTGAGTTAAGACTTCAACTAAATTCAAGCTCAAAACTGCTTCATTAACTCCAAATTAAACCATAAAAAACGAACTCACCTCTCAAAATGCTACAAACTGCAGCACACCACACCAGAAAAACACACAGCTAATAATCACCTTGATTTCTACTCAAGAACCTTTACTCTAACCCTAGAATTAACCCCTGCTTGCATTTCCTATAAAATCTGAGCACTTCCGCTACGAAAACAACAACAACAATGTCGAGTTGGAAGTTACCCTGGGCTGCAATGAATGTTTGTCGTTCTTCCTGCAACAATTTCCGCTTTGGGTGCAGTAAGTATTCTAACAAATTCAAATTAGAAAATCCCAAACATACATAAACATCTATGCATGCGCATAGTTCGCTTGTACAACAATAGATGTCGCTGGCTGTGATTGCCGCTCCGTTTACCACAACGAATATCACTCAAGCACACACACACACACACACACACACACACACACACAACACACACGAAAGGGTTGTTGCAAAATGCACCCCTGTGTGTATGTGTCAGTCTGTCTGTCTCTCTATCTCTCTATCTCGTTCATTTTGTGTGTGTGATTTTGGTTGGAATTCAAAAGATTTACAAATACTTGTTCAGTCCTTTAGTTGTTGCGCTTCGGCTGCACTTAAGCAACTGTGCGGAGTGCTGCGTCTTTAAGTGCAACCCCCTTGCAACAGCAGCAAACTGTCCTTCTCATCCACCTTCCTTGTCTGTTTCCTGCCCTTTTCTAGAGCGCGCTGAACCAATAAAAATGTACGTCCAAGTCACTTTTTTAAAGCAGATACTTGTCGTCAGCAGAAAATTTTTACCTCTTCACTTTAGCTGCTGTTCACACACACACACACACACACACAAACACTCAATTCTTGTGCTTGGTATCCTTTTGAGCGGTTTTCTGCTTATTTTTTACAGCACCCCAGCGTCTTGTTTTCTAGAGCAGCCTGAACCTGCGCTCAAAATGTTTGTTTTGTTCGGCTCTCCACTGTATTTGTCTTTCGATATTTTTTTCTTTTTATTTATTTCGCTGACGAGGCAAAAGGCGTCATGAAAATTGTCAATACACCGTATAATAGAGAGAGTGAAGGAGAAAGCGATTGCGCGGGGCACATATAAAAAAACCAGCAAAAGCCAGCAACCAAAAGGATGCACCCAAAAGCGTTGTATGTGTGTGTGTGTGTGTGGTATTTTTATGGCGGGAACCTCAGCGAAGCACTCGAGAAAGGGTTAACAATGATGCTCCCGTCCAGCTTCCAAACCTCAACTCACCTCTATCTTGCCTTGCCTCTTCCAATTGCCGCTGTCATATGCAAAAAAATGTTGTCAGAGACAGAGGGGAGACCAGCCAGGAGCAAACTGGCAGCAACACTTTTGATAACATTTTATTACAACGTACTCGTAGGTGTGATTTTTATGGTTTTTGCTAAGCTC
Organism: Scaptomyza cyrtandrae; assembly: GCA_035044605.1. Classification (NCBI taxonomy): domain Eukaryota; kingdom Metazoa; phylum Arthropoda; class Insecta; order Diptera; family Drosophilidae; genus Scaptomyza; species Scaptomyza cyrtandrae. The sequence continues at coordinate 12,549,182 of JAWNNS010000473.1, read as the reverse complement.
AACGATTTTTTTTATGTTCCCAGAAATATCTATGGAAGAAGAAGATTCCTGTTCTTTTCCCGGTTTTTTGTTGTCTATGCTGATTGCGTTAGGTTGCTGTCTCTTGAATTATGTGGGTTGAGTGGGCAGACCCAACTAAACGGGTTGATTGCTGGAAGGGGGGGTTGGGCAAACTCTTGAGTTATCTAACGGACCGCATTAGATGAAAATGCGCTGATTAGATAAAAAATAAAGAGACTTCCACTTGACTCTAGGTTAAAGGTCTGCGAAGTTGAAGGGTCAACAAGCGATTAACTTTCTTAACTATGCGAGGCAGGTGATAGAATAGATCGAAATAACACAGAGAAAACAATAATAAAAAACAGAGCGCTTTTAAAATTTCTTCATCGCCAATAAACGATTATAATATAAATGTTTATTAATAGTGTTAGGGTAAAGTACTATGGCTAGAGTTCAAAGCAATAAATAAATCCCAGTTAATACAGAATTCCATGTGTTATGCATTTTATTTGCACCTAATTTAACTTTGTACTTTACACAAACATCTCATACATATTTATAGTTGGTTAAGTATACTCTCTGGTAATTTGTCAGTCTAGCCTGCCTGCCTGCTCTGTATTTGCTAATTAACTGAACAATCAAACCATAAATCACCTGCAATACAAACCAGCTCCCATGTCAGCTGCCTGATTTTCACAGCAATGTTTTTTCTTCTTAGTTTTTCTTTTTTTAATAGCACTAAATATAAATATCAATACAAATTTTATTGCTTTATACAAGGCAAAAAATACACTTAACTAGCTTTTTTTTTTGTTACAACACGACAAACAAAGACAACAAACTTGAATTATTTATGTGCTAAACACAAAATAAATAATAAGAAATACAAAAGAGAAACAGAGAGACAGAGAGAGAGAGAGGGAGAGAGAGAGAGAAACAAACAGCAACAAATTATAATTATGCATTATTATGTACGAGATTTGAGCATTTTCAAACAAAAGTAAAAAAGAGTCTGTTGACCAATGCGCCCTGCCCTTCTGGCTCCTGCTGCTATCTAGTTTAGTGGGTCAAGAAATCCAGTTTTATTAACATTCAAATTAATACATACAAATGACGTCTCTCTCCCTCTCTCTTTTCCCGTCTCTCTCTCTCTGCGTTCATGGTGCATAATAATTAGCCAACGAGTGTGTGTGTTAATGCCGCTTTTGGCTGCTGTTGCTGCTGCTGCTGCTGTGGTTAAGGACCAAAAACAGCAGCATTAGCATAAAATTAGAATTTGTAATTGCGGCGGCGCAACAGGCTAAGCGCGACAGGACAATCGCTGTCTGACTGACTGTCTGTCTGTCAGCCTGCCGCCTTTTGGCCCCTTCTTCAACCTTGTTTGTGGCATGCGTCGCGCGCTTTGCTTAATTAAAATGCAGTCAACGGCAGCCAGGAAGCGCCTGCGCAAAAGGACAACGCGTCGAAGTCAACGTCAGCTTTTGAATTATTCAAATGCGCAGCCTTTTTGGTTTAGGTTTTTGTCTGTGAGTTGACTTTTTGATTATGCGCATAATTTTTTTCCGTTGGTTTTGTGTTATGACTAGGAGCAGGCGGCGCGAGCCTAGCTCCTAATTAAGCCATAACAATTAGCCACAAGTTGCGGGCAGGCAGAATTTACTGTAGCGTTAGCTGGCTTCATGTCCTGCAGGCTGTAATCTGAAATCAAATCAACCGCCACTGATTCGATTTCCATACAATTTTCAATGAATGTAGCAGCGTTTGGAAAATGTCATCCATAAACAAATGCCGCCAGGTAAAAGGGTTGCCGGCAAAGTGTGGAACTCTAAGCTCCAGCGCTTGTCGCACGACAACATTTGCATGTGTAAAGTCATAAATAACGAGACAACATAACACTTAAAATACACACATATACACAAAGGGAGGATATATCGTTGGCGCTATCGAGATGCGATGTATGACAGCAGCCCCCAAAAATGCATGAGCTATGCGAGAAAGTGAGAGACAGAGAGAGAGAAAAAGAAAGAGAAAGGGAGCAAATGTGTTTGTGTGTTGTGTGGCACATAGAACATATCGCAGTCTGGCCCAAGCTTATCAAATGCAAAATAAAAAGAATTTATTTTCGGTTAGGAACTTTTGCTCGCGGGTTATGCAAAATTGGGATCTGGCAATAGGTTGGCTGCAAGTGGAGCATAAATAAAAATAAGTAACGAGCGCCACACAAATTGATAAAACACTGAAAAGAAATTGCCGCACACAAAACAAGCCCAGAGAGAAAGAGACAGAAAGAGAGAGAGAGAGAGAGAGAGGGGAAGATATAGAGTGGGAAATTATTGAACAAAAGCGTACGGCACAAAAATGTTTGAAATTGAATTTGATAAGAATGGTAAAAACAAAGTTCCGACGAGGTGGAAATACGAATTACACTGCAAAACAAGAAAGAATTAGCTTTATTCAAAATATTTCATTGGTAAAAAAAAAACAGCACACAATGTTTCGAAAAAAGATTCTAATTCGAAAAGGTTAACGAAGTAATTTTGCAAAAACTTTGGCTTTTTCAACAAAAATTAAGATTATTTTCGCAAGTCAAAAATATCTCTAGTGCCATATATTTTCTCTACAAAACTTTTCCAGATTACGAGAACTGTCTCTCTCTCTCTCTCTCTCTAAAGTACAGTACATCACAAAACTTGCATATTTCCATTATATTCAATAGCTTGCAAAAATAAAAAAGTAAGTGCAGGGCATATGAGTTAAACCCTTTTTGCATACTACAACACAAAGCATACACAAAACACGGCAACAAGAGTAGCAAATGGCAAAAATTTGTTACTGCCCCCCGGTAGCAACAAGCAGAATGAAAAAATTGAATGGAAAAATTGAAAAGTAAAACTGAAAATAGAATTGGAAAATAGAAAAACTGGCAGCGGCAGCAACAGCGACAACAAAATAAATTAAATTTTCTAAACGATTGTGCGACGAGGCCAAAAAGCACCTAAGGCATGTTGGTACCGGAACCAGGAACCTTTCGGAGCTGAGCCGTCACAGGTTCACAATGGGATTTGCATACGCGAAAATTGGGTGACATACCAACCAAGTGTTGTTGTTGTTGTTGTTCTTGCTGTTGTTGTTGAAGGAAATGCAAAAAGATTTCCTTCGTTCCACTTTTCGGTCTCGAATTACGCAATAATAGCAATAAGGATTGCTCAAGGAGCTAAGCAGCTAAGAAAAGGAGTTACAGCCGAAATTGTGTGTTTTGCATAAATTAAAAATTAGCGAGGCGGACGCATAACCCTCAAATGCCTGCCTGCCTGCCTGCCTAGCCGACTGGCACCCATTCAAGCAAAGGTGAGGCATATTTATGCATAAATTAAGGATCAATACCGCGGCGTTCCGGCTCAGCCCTCTGGGCCAGCCTCACATTTGCATCACAATGGCAAAGTTGCCATTGCCAAAAAAAAAAAGGTTTTCGCCAAAAAAAGACGCAAGACACAAGGCCCGTTCCCGGCCGATATTAATAATAGGTCATCCATTAGGGGCTGTTGTTGCTGAAAATTTCGCTGGCTGTTGACGTCGCCGAGCAAAACACAGCAGCCGCAAGGAACACTCGCGAAACACGAAGCAAGGAGCAACCCTTAAGACGTGCCAAAGACAGATTAGGCGTTGAACCCGTTCGACCCCGACCTTTGGAACGATCTTGCAGCTCGATCAATGTGTTGTGTTGTGAGTCGCCTTTGATGTCACATTTTGTGTTATTTATTTCGGGGCAGCGTTTTTGATTTGCATGAGAATGGAGAAAATTGATATTTGGTCTACTGAGTTGTCTACGCTGCAGCGTCTTCTTCCCGCCTATCCCTTTCATTCTTGTCCTAAGGGGCGCACGTGTTGCCACAAGGGTGAAAGCAAGGGTTGATCGCCACTGATTGTGAAAATTATGCAGATGAAGGCAGTCGAGCTACCTTTTTTTTCTGTCGATCTTGCGCAAGCGGAAGAAGTTGAAGATGAGTATTCAAATGGGTTGAGGCTTCTTCTTCGTCTCGAAGCAGAATGAAAAGAGGGTTGCTGAGGTAATTTGCCTACGTGGAAGATAGGGCAAACACAGCTAGAGCGACAGCGTCTCGATCACCGACACCTAATGGGATGACATCTGTGCGCAAAGGGTTTTTTGCATATTATTTAATTTTCCCAAGCATTCGAGCAGCGAGAAGGGGTTAAGCTGCAGAGAAGAGGATTTTTCTTTCCCATGGAAATGCGTTAAGCACAAAAGACAATATTGATCGTATATTGAAGATGCAATCAACTATGTTAAATATATAAAATTGAACTCCCCTCTCTCTTGTCTTTTGCATGCGAAAATTTAAATTAATGTGCAATTCCAATTTTGATCGAAGGTAGAAAAGAAGATAACAATATAGATTGGGTTGCTGTCTCTCAGTGGTAAATGATCATTGGCATTTTGGCAATGTTCATCTTTGGATCATCTTTAAAAGTAATTTGGAATTTTGCTTGTAACGTACATTTTGCTTGCAAAATTCTCACGCTTTGAGCTGGAAGCAAATGCAAAAGCAAAGTTTGTTCAAAGGGTTGCAACCCTTCTACTTGGCAAACTTGGAAGACGCCCCCGCCTTCGTAGCGTTGGTGTTTTTTTTTTTTTTTGCTTACAAAGTCAAATAAAGCAACAAAGGCAAATAATAATTTAAAAGGTTTTGTTGACGTTTCGAACTGCTTTGTTGACTTTTGCCGCGCGCGAACCAAACAGAAACACAGAACACAAAAAGCACACACAATACAGAAATCAAACAGTCAAGAGACACAGCAATAGCAACAGCAAACTCAAACTGCAAGTGGCAGTGGCAACCACCCGCAACCACTGACAACCACCAAAAGAGCAAACAATGCTCTTAAATCACAGCTCTCAACTCAAAACTCACAACGCACAACTCACAGAAAACAGCATTGATGGTTGTGTTGGCTTGTTGGTTGGCTTGTTGTTTGGCTCCTGTTCGCATTCAGTACTTCATTATGATTATTTGCGGTAGAATTTTGTGGCGCTTTTAGACTCGAATAATGATTTGATACGGAAAGGATTAAAATTAAGCACAAACTTTGTCCGCACTCTGAGCAGAGTGAAGAACGAGAAGTTGCGCATTTGTTGATTAACTTTTTATTTGATTTATTAGCGCAAACAAAACGCGCGTATTCCCGCTCGGGTCATGAACTCAACCCATTCCCATACCCCCAGAGTGAGTCAGCCTCTTGAGTCTCTCTCTCTCTCTCTCTCTCTCTCTCTCTCTCTCTCTCTCTAAAAGCTTAGCGCGTTAAAAGTCGCGTTGTAGCTTAACGACAACGACGTGTTGCTGGCACACGCAGATTTCTATCTGCCAGATACAAAGATACTAAAAGTATCTGCGACTACATATGCGTTCATTTGTTCAATGTGCGGGTGTTGTGCTGGTCTAAGCAATTAGCAGCTCCAGAGAGCTGTGAGACTCTACACAGCAAAATGCCAAGAGCAAGCTGAAAATTACATAATTCATTAACATTCTATGGCAAAGTGTTGGAATTTGCACTTGGAGCGTTAAGCAAATTAATAGCAGAGTAGAATTATTATTAGAAAATACTTTTAATTTCATTTCAAAAACCAAATGTTGTTTCACAGTGTACGCCAATTTGCAGTCAATTTCTGATCACGCAAAGAAAACACTTCTCTCTTCCCCATACCCAAGTCTCGTACCATCCTTTATTACCCCCTCCTGTGTGTGTGTGTGTGTGCTGTGGGTGTCTTACGCACCCAGAAAGGTGTAAATCATGATCATGTCAATCAACAGGGCAGCGGGCCCAACCTTTGGTGCACACCTCGACTCCAAATTCACTTTTCATTCATTAAAAGGGGCACGAGAGCAACAATAACAATAACAATAACAACAAGCAACAAGAACGAGATGAAAAACTGTTGCAATTGTCGCGCCTACTTAAAGACGCAGACGCGGCAGTTTAAATAAAGCCTGGCTTAATGATATCCGTTTGCCAAGGCTCACAACTTAACCGTGGGCTGCAGAAGACTGAAGACTGAAGAATCAAAAGACTGCAGACTCTGCACACCAGACAGGGCCCCAAGGCAGATCTGAAAGAAATGAAAGACAGACGTTGCCTGCTTGTAATGATGCTCTCTGGCTCATGGGCATGCCCAGAGACGAGCAACAGATTTCAGACTCCAGACTTCATTCATGAAGCTTGCCCCAAGAGTTGAGGTTCGAGTTGTTTTTTGTGTGTGAGTTGCGAGTTGTGTGCGGCTGTAATCAGTCCACGCAATAAAATCGTTTGCAACTTTGGTCGGGTTCTCTTTATTTTTTTTTTTACTTTTATTGGCATTGTCGATGTATTGTTGTTGTTGTTGCTGATATTTTTCTGTTAGCTTCTTTGAAGTTTTGCTTTTTTGACAGTTTTCGAGGTGTGTGCTTATATATATATATATATATTTATATGTGTATATATTTTTTGCCAAGATCTTGTCGTTGTTGCCGACATCGTCGCTTTTCCTGCGTGGCAGTCAGTCAAAAGCCTGTCGAAGTCTCAGTCTCCGTAGCAGTCTACGTCTTTGCCCCAGTCGCAGTCAAAAGTTTTAGTTCTCAGTCTCAATCACAGACTCAAAACCGTGCCTCAAAAAATGTCAATTAAATTAATTATTGCTTTTTTGAATTTCTTTTGTTTTAGTTTTTTTTTTACACATTTACAATGTTGTTTGCTTTTGTTGTCTCGTTTTATGCAATGCAAAACTGTTGCATGCCACAAACATGCGTTGCAAGCAAAGGTCACCGCCTAAGCTAACACCTAAACCTCGTTTCTTAAAAGCCAGTTTTTGTTATTTCTATTTGTTGTTTTTCGTGTTATCGTTTCTGTTATTTTTCGGCCAGACCTCAAAAGTATGTCAAGCATTTTATACCCGCGTAATTCTTTGTTTAATTAATCGCCAGCCGTTGACATGTGGCTTGGTTCCAGTAGAGCAACCCACTGCCAAATTCATTGAGGGTTGATAACGACACGGATATTCATATATACTTTAAAGTGCAACGAATATTTGATACACTTGTGGAATAGTTTTGATTGCTGTTGAATGGGAATATAGTTTAAAAATGTTTATCAAATAGATATTGTATCATGAAAATATTCATCAAATATTTAAAATCTTAAGATACATTCAAATTCTACTACTTTAACACTTCAGATAACCTAGTTGATAGCTTAAGTTCTTCTTAATAAAGACCAAAATGACTTTCAAAACAAAGCTTATACCCTAAACAAGGAACTGTACCTAACAAGCCAAACAACGACAAAAAAAAATATAAAAGCCACTGCGATAGCCAGTTTAAAGTGACTCCACATAGAAGAGTGACACATTTTCCGCCCCTGTAGGCGCGATATGCGCATAATTAATGAGCCTTTTATGGTTTATTGAACCGCAACCAGAAAACAGTAAGCGGCAAGAGACAGGCGGCAACACGAAAAAGTCATGGCTATAAGAGAAAGAGAGAGACGCTTCATATGATAAGTTGGGCCACCAGCAGCAGTAGCAGCAGCAGCGGGTTGCGCTTGGCTAACTCCTGACAACACAGGCAACACAAATTGTGGAGAGACATGCGGCAGAAGAGACATTTAGAGAAGCGACAACGCACTTGACTTGAAAATTTATGTAGCCGCCTTTATGGTTATTACTTGTAGCAGTAGTTTTGGGTGCACGACCACAGCTGTGGGCCTCGGCTGGTAAGGAATTAACAATAATTCTACGTTTTGTGGTCACATTAGTTAGGCCCAAGTGACGCCAAACAAAGCAGCTCTAATTGCTTAAAGCGACTTGCTTTACTCTCCTGTTACAATCTCTGTGAGATTTCTGTGATTTAATACTCGTAACTTTCTTGGTGCAGCCATTAAAATTAATAATTTGCCCCAATCAAGAATCTGTTATCAGCAACTGAACTTCGCTTAATGAGTGAAACAAAAAGCGCGCTTAACCCTCATTTGTTATTTGCGTGAAATTTTTGAATTTCTAATTTTCAAGTGTTTTCTGAAATTAATTTCTACACACACAAACCGCACAACCCTTAACCCTTGTTTAACAACAGAGAGAAACCCCTTTTTTGTGGGCGGGCAGTTGCAGATAGCGTCGATTGTTGTTTTTGCTGTTTTTGTTACTTCAATGCTCATCATCATCATTTTATTTCATTTTATTTTTCCATAAATAAACTGTGTTGATTGTCGTCTGGGGCGCCCCCCCTTTGAACCCTTTCAATGCGTTACGGACCAGCCCCTTGAGTGCTTTTAAGCTGATGTCGTTGCGTTGATAAAACTGCAGACGCAACTCAAACATGAGCAGGTCCTGAAGTTGCTGGGGTTCCTGGGGTAACGGTAACGCTCCGACAACCAGCTCCACAATTCGCTCAGTTCTCAGTTCCCCGTTTCCAGTTCCCAGTTACGGTTACGCTTCGTATCTTTCAAATTGTTGCCAGTTGCCTGGCTGCTGATTGTTGATGGGCAGCTGGGTTAAAAGCGTTTGGAGTGGGTTTTTGGGGGGGGCGTGGCAGTCGCATGTGTGCTTAACAGACCGTTTGCCATTTTTGCATACAGACACACTCACACACATGTACGCACTGATTATATGTCGCCCACTCACACACACACTCATACATGTTTCCATACAATTAATTGACTGTGGACATGTTGGGGAGGCTTGAGGTTTTTAGGGTTCGGCACTGTGATTCTTGAGGTTTCTGTGTGGTTAAGTTTAAATACTCGACAGCCATCAACAGTGCATAAAACATTTAACAATATTATTACATGTACATAATGTGCAAGTCAACTGTCATTGAGTGAGTGTTGGGTTATGTGTGAATGAATGAAGAGAGCACGAACTGGAAAATATTATTGCATATACACAGGCGCTAACCAACTAAAAAAAGGGTTTCTCAGTGGATCAACCAAGTGTCAAGTAACAACTAATAAAGGAGTTTGACTTACTTGACTAAATAAATGGTACATAGCTGGTAAGTCAATAATCGATTTATATCGATAGCTTATCAATAGCTAGACTACTTTAATATATGAAAAACCAATAACATGCACCAGTTGTGCTTAAAACCGTTTGTCAATTTAATTTGCGTCTCTTCATCAGCATGCGGCTGGAATGAAATCAAGCATTTACACTCTCGCCCGTATCCCTCATTTCCCGCTTCTGTCCTCCTTACCCGCCTCCAGAAAGACTTAAGAGGATTGCCGCCAAGGATGCCCAACGAGCCCAAAGAGCGGCAAATCCACTAAGTTCAAGTGAGTCCAACGCAATTGCCTTACGCACGTACGCAGCTCACTCATCTTCTTCTTTACATCTGTATAGTCAGTCAGTCTTCCTCTTTAGATTTTTTTTAACCCTGCCACAACCACAGACAGAAGGGCACATGGTCGCTGGCGTTGACGTCAGTGACAGTGTCAACGTCAAGAAGAAGTTACCTTTTTACGCAACACGTAAAAATATTAAAACACCAACGCAGTTTTTTCTATATGATTCTTTTATATATCCATCCATACATCCATCCAGCAAACAATGTGTATTGCAGTTTGCTTATAATCTCTTGTCTTTTAGTCGGCCCGGGGTTTGGGGGATGGCTGGCAACGACGACGCAACGAATTGTATTGAGTGCCACTAAAAATGTTGAGATATGTGCGAGTGCCAATGCTTTGACATACATATAAGTCCATATATACACAGAGAACAATTTTTGAAAAGTTAACAGAAGAATTTTAACAACTAAAAGCTTGAAGTTGTTAGTCTGTTAAATTTTATACAAATTGGGAGCTCGTTTAAAGTCTTAAGATCAAAATCAAATAAAGCTTAAAATAGTAGTTTTCTCCAAGTGCACATATATGTACACACAAACATAGTTATATATAAAACGCGGCAAACCCAATGCATCACAGTTCACGTTGTTGTTGTCGCGACCAAAGTCAACGTTCCTTCTGTGGCAGCACGCACGTTTCTTTCATTCAAACGTATGACATGAACGGACGCTGCTGCTGCTGCTGCCGCTTTGCTTTTTTCTTGAGTTTTTTTTACATTTAACGTATGAGCGCTCATCGTTGACAACAACAGCAATAGCAACAGCAGCAGCAGCAGCGGCGCACGAATGAATGGCCCATGCCCAAACCAAAAACCCAAGCCCACTGCCAGTTCCAATCCCATGGACATGGATGGAGCAAGCAAGCAGGCAGGCAGTAGCTGAAAAGGCGAGGGCGACAACGAATACGAATACGAATAAGAATACGAACGAGCCGCAAACCAAACCGTTGATCACGTTTGGCGCAGGCTTCCGGTTAATGCGAGAAAAAACCCGAGCCCGGGCCCAAGTCATCGTTATCACTGCTGGCTTTGGGCTCTGGCAACAACGACAAAAACTGTCTCTGACTGACTGACGACTGTCGACTGATGACTGAGTACTGTATATATAGTATTGTATATACTATATATGTATGTATACATTTTTTATACTGACTTAAAGCAGACGACGCCCGCGCACGTTGACGGATCGCGACGCACGCGCGCGCCTCTGTCCCACTGTCTCTCTCCATCTTTATCCATTGCCAAGTGTAAGAAATTAAAACCTTCCCAACTTGGACTTTGTTTGGCTCGCTACGTGTTTGGCAACCCGGCGACGATCCTCAATTTATTTATTGTATGTTTTCTAGCTACAGTTGAGGGGGGAAGTCATAAATTATGTAACTACAACGCTCTCAACCCCATCCCACCCCACCTCATCTAACCAAACCAAACCAAACCAAGCACTCTATTCAATCTTAAACATGAAGCTGTCTCTTCTTTTTTTATGAGCTGTTGCTTTTTGAAGATAATTGCAGCTGCACGCCTTCTTATCGGCTGGGGTCACAATTGGGCAGCTCGTAAATGTATGGTTTTTGTTTTTTTTGTTTTGTTTGGAGCAAAGTTTACGACACAAAATGAACTCGAGTTGCAGATACAAATGTATCTGAGCATTTTGCTATACTCGGTGAACTGATAAACAAGCGATGCAAAAATATGCAAAACAGACAACTCTGTGACGACTTTAAGGCCTGATAAGACACAATCACAAACATACGACAAAGACAAACAAAACAACAGCAAAGACAGCGAAAACATTTAACAAGTTGCACAAAACATTTGCAAAAGCCCGCGACTGTCAAACAACTTAAAGTCTCATTTATCATCTATTGTACATTAATGTATGTGTGTGTGTGTGTCAGTGTGTGTGAAAACTTTAAAGAAAACAGAAAACAAAAAATATGACAAACAAAGAGTAAACAATTTATGCAGCAGCAAAACGAAAAAAATACTTTCGTAAATAAATAATTTTTGCATAATTTTTGAAGGTGCTTGGTCGGATGAGGGGTTGTGGGAAGGCGTGTCATAAATGAGACATAAAATATTTTTTGCTGTGCCAAAAAACATGACCTACAGCAAATAAAGATTAACAAGTGGTTCACATACACACACACACACACACACACACACACACACACTCACACAAACACAAGCAGAGAGCCATAAAAATGAATCGCAGACGATGAGAAATCCATAAGTCAATTTTCCAAAAATTATGCAAAATTATTTAAATTACATGAGAATGTAGCCAAAAAATCATCAGGAGCAAAACAAGAAGAGAGAGAGAGAAACACATTTGCTCCCTCTCCGTCTCTCTTTCTCACACTCTCTCTAGCCAGCTGCTGCTCTGCATGCAAATGCGAAACGGAAATGGCAAACAAACCATAATGTGCCAACGACAACGATGGCGTCGCTGCCGACGTCGACGTTAGCGCATAAGCAACAACTTCCGCTGTCGACGCTGGCGTCAACGTTCACATCATTTGTGCCAAAATGAAGTTCTTATACTTGTTGTTGCTGTTGTTGTTGTTGCTGCTAGCCTGGTGAACAGACAAAATCGTATGCAAATCAGTCGCCGCTGTGGCAGGCAAAAGTTCAGCGTACGCTTAACTTTTAGCCAACAAAACTGGGCATGCCGCCCCTTCGATTCTCTACTCCATACCCTCCCTCCCCCCCTCTCTCTTGGCTCATAGAACTGTAGCAGCGCGCATGAGCGCCGACATTGTCTGCCTCATTTGCGCCAATTTTTTAACATAAAAATCGGAGTGCAAAATACAACAAAAACAAAAAAGTAAAGAAAAGTTGACGCCTCAGCAAAGCTACCCCCACCAAACCACTTCTCATCCTTCTCGGGAGCAGCTGCCCCCTCAGTTCTACTCTCTCTCTTTACGTTCGTGCCACATTTACATTTTTTACTGCTGTTGAACTTATTTTCGCATTTTGTTGGTAACTCTCACTGTTTATGTGTATGTGTGTGTTTGTTGTTGTTGGTTGGTTTATTTTTTTTACATCGATTTTGCATAATTTCTCAAGGTCGTCAGTCCACGGCGGGTGTTGCATACATTAGCATGTTGCCGACGTTGCAAGCGAGGCGCCCGCTGCGAATTGCTGCGAGTTTCCCAGTTGACGGTTTGTGCAACACCAACTCAGTGGCTCAGGCAGTAAAAGTTGTTGCCACAGTTTCGCATAGTTGGCATATTAAGCAAATGTTACGTTCAGTTTTGTTGATTCCCAATGATTTCCCAGATGGGCAAAAGTGTCACAATCACCTCGAAGTTCATTTGATGATGAATCGAGTGATGCAACAGCTTGAACGATTGAATAAAAGGTTGTTTGATTGATAAGTTAGATGAATTCCATAAGATAGTATGATGATGCTTGACAGTTAAGGACAACGAAAACTCCTTTCCATAGATCAATTTAATATATATCATTCAAATATGTTCATCTGTTTCTACTAAGTAATAAATGTAGAACTATAATACTTTAACAATCAAATAAATGACCGTTATAAAATCGTTGATCTGCTTAATATCGTCATATTAGCGAATTTTTTCGTTTATTTTTATTTTCTCACACATGATTTGATTAATACAAATACAAAGTTGTTGTTCTTGTGGTAAGTACGTACGAGCTATGTGCTTGTTGCCTGTGTGGTTGCTCTGGCTGCATTTCAAAAACCACTTTGAGCGCCAGGTGCGCATTGAAGTTGTTCTGGTTCTCCTTGTTGTTGGCGCTTTACACGCTTGTTGGCTGGTTGGCTTGTTGGAGCAAGCGATTAGAGCCTAAAGCGTAAAATATGTTTTGGAACCTTGTTAAATGTCACCATTTGGTATGCGACCTGAAATTGATAAATCGCCCCGAAATAAAAACAAAATTGTTTATGCGTGTGCGTAAAATCAGCAGCTAATTTGCTTTATAGTGTCTGAACATACTACTATATATCTCTCTCTTGCAATTTGTGGGCCTTGAGATTGCAACAGCAACGTCAACTGGTTCTGCATTAAAATAGTAGATAAACCAAAAAAAAAAACCCAACCAGTTAATTGAGTTTTTATGCGCCAATGTACTACTTCTAACTGCAATTTCTCTGCCTTGACAAAATGTTATTAATTGTGCCGAGGACAATACTCTCCGACACGACGGATCGAATCGCGTGTGGTGATTTCTGCAGCACCAAAAGTGCTAATAATTGCCTGACAATATTGGCCAACAATGGGACACGCCAGATGATTATCGATCAGCAGCAGCAACAGCAGCACACTGAAAACGATAGTCCCACAAACCAAAAACAACAACGCAGCTTGACCAAAAAACCAAACACAAAGGCAGCGTAACAAAATAGCCAGTTTACCTGTATTTTGAAGTGTGTCTGCCTTTGTGTGTATGCCCTGTGTGTCTGCTGCTGCTGCTGTTGGTTCTGTGGCAGCATTTATGCTACAACAACCTTTGTCAGCGATCAACTGTGCGCGTAAATGCCATAAAAATTGTTCCACAGCCACGGTAATTAGTTGTTGTCGTCCTGCCGATCGTTGCTGTCGATGTTAGTGGTGCAAGGTGTTTCTTTCTTTCTCTTTGTGGTAGATAGCCCACGGGGCAGCGTCATGGATGCGATCGCGGCTGTAATTCATTAACGCTTCGTTGGGTCGCTGACATGGCGAGAAAGTATGCGACTTTTTATCCATCTAGTCTCTTTTTAATTTTTTAAATATATATAACTCAAGGGTGCAACGTGGCAGGCAGCTGCTAAAAAGCAATTGGTGGCAGGTTCAAGGCTGAGCTAGCCAAAGAACCAGACGGTTGCTAACAGTCTTAAAAATATAAAAAAATTCCAATTCATGTTGATCAGAATAAAGTGAGGTTGAATAGCTTATAGTTAGAGATATTTAGTATCTAAAATTTTTGACAACAAAGCTTCTAACTGAAAGATTGTTGAGCACTTTAACCAAGCTAATAAATTTATGAGGTATTGTTAATCGAACACTTGAGAATATAGTAGATGCTTTAGCTATTTGAAATGCCAGTTTGTTTACATTTAAGCAATCATAAAATCAGACAAAAGACTGTTTAAGTGTAAAGAGTTCCTTTCGACTGGCCAGTCCAAAATGTGCTGTTACTAAAAATTCCAATGAAAATCGAAAAACGTTGTCAACAACATTTCGAGTGCGAGAGACTTGGAATTGTCATGTTAGACTTTCAGGCATTTCGATGTGCAGCGCCAAAGATTTCATGCTATTTTTGAAGAGCAAACAGACGAACAGAACCAAACAACCAACCGAGAACTGAAAACTAAGGACAGGGCGTGCAAACAGTAATAAAAACATGACGACAACAACAACAAAAACATCAAGCGTAAGGAGAGTAAGACCAAAAACTAAACGTGGATGCGACGTAAAAGGTCAACAATTACTTGGCTTGCTATTGGGTTTTTTCTGTCTGTCTGTCTGTCTGTCTGTCTGTCTGTCTGACTGACTGACTGACGAATTGTTTGGCCTGTCCAAACTTTGGCTACCAAAGAGTCTAGCTCGACCACAAGCGTAGAGAGACAGACGTCGAAGTCGTTGTTGATGTCGACAAACATGGCCCAAACAATCGTCAACGCTTTCGACGAGCGTTTAGAGCAAATTGTGGGCAACGTTGTAAGTCTCTGTTAGTCGTAGTAGACACCAACAACAGTGCCCAACAGTCAGTTGTTGCCTGGCACGCACATGTAAACATCAATAAATCAATTAGGCAAGCATTGGCAATACAAGCAGCTAGAGTTGTGAATGCTCACAGTGCAGTTCAACAACGAGGAGAAGAGCTGATTGCCTTAGCTTCTTGCACTTGAAAAAAAATCACAGAACCCAATGCCAGAAAGTTTTCTTTATCCAAAAAATTGCGCTTTTAATGCACGTTTTACTATATTTTGGAAAGGAAGCTCAGAATGAGCTCTTTTGAATTGAAAATTGTTTCAGGTCTGTTAAATTTCTTCAAGTGTACTGCAGACGTCTGTGACTGCAAGAATTCAGCGCCAATTGCCGTCAACAAAAGTGTGACAATATTTCCATGAAATTGTTCATTAAGCGCTTTGGCACACATTGCACTTGGCCATCAAACGGCTGCTGCTGCTATCCCATTCCCCAGTCTCCATTCTCCATTGTGCATTCTCCATTCTCTTGCAGTTTAACAATTTCTGGCAACTGAATGCACACACTAATTGCTTGCGCCAACAATTGCCCCATCTTCGAGGATGACAGAAAGGAAAGGAAGAGAGAGAGAATGCAGCGCCATCCTCTTTAGCTGCATGCATTTCTTCGGAAGCTGCACAGCTCACGTTTGTTCGACAATTCAACGGAAGTATCTGCTTCACTTTTACCTCATTTGTGGGTCGCACAAAAAGGTGTGATGATTAGTGCGCCCCAAAACTAATATATATATATACATATAGACTCAAATGCTGATGCCACAAACCCATCCATGCCTTGATACACATTTACTCAAGTTGTACTTGCAAGAATTCTTGGAATTCTCTGGTTTGTTTCGGTTTGAGCAAAGTGTTATAAAATATGACAACGGTGTAATACCGTTGGTATTTGCAGACAGAGTGGCGTTTGACTTGACTTGGTAAGAAGAAATTAGGAAGCTTGCGAGGTGGTCAGACAAACAGAAGCAAAGGAATTTTCAGAAAAATTAAGTTCAAAATAACAAAAAGTAGAAAGTTAGTTAGCTAAAAAACAACCTTAAAACTTAGATAACAAATACAGGAAATATCATAACAAAAAGAAATATATATTTTGAAAATAAATAAATTTAAAGTATTTTAAAGCTCTTTTGTGTTAACAAAACTGTAAGTATGGTATTTTTTAAAAACTTGACACATTTATCATAACAAGTGTAAGCTGAACTATCGCACACTACTCTGAACTGATAGTAGAGGCATAACAGACATGACTGCGATTACTGTTCAATAATAGTAACGCCCTTTTGTTGCAACAGTGCCAAAAAGTGTCTGTTGCCGCTTGCAACCTTCCATACCGAAAAACATGTACTGAAATCAAAGTACACACAGCAAAATGACAGCCGCAAAAATTATAACAAAACTTCTGGGGCATGTTTGGGGTTTTGTGTTAAGGGGTTAAAGGGGGCGAAGGAGTAGGGTTGGGTCGGTTGGTTACTATGTTCATTTTGCCAACATTTTCAACCAATCAAGCGCACTCGGGCCAGAAACAGACGCGGCGCGGCGAGGCGAGGTGAGGCAACAACGTGAACAACACAGCCAAACGACGACGACAACAACAAAAACAACATGTGTTGCACATTCAGCGCTCTCGTATTCCCATATGCCCCAGGGCCGAGGCAGCAACCGTTGCTGCCGCTGTTGCCGCTGACATGTGGTAACGCGGTTTTGGTTTTGGTTTCAGCGCGGTCTTGTAATGCGTATTCAATGTTCCCGGACAGATTGGCAGACAGACAGACAAACAGACAGACAGACAAACAGACAGACGGGCAAACGGACAGAAACAGTCAGGCTGACAGGCCAAGTCCTCCTGCCTGACCCCCAAACAGACGCAGGACACACGCGTTGCCACACAACTCCCTCTTCTTGTTGTTGTTGCTACTGCTGTTATAGAATTTTCCACATTATGCGACGCTCGTTGTGTGTGGCATGTAGCCTTTGATTGAGTTTAAGTTTGAGTTGGAGTTTGCCTGCCAGCTTTTCACGACGCGTTTTTGACATTTCCCTTTTCGTTCGTTTTTGGTTTTTTTTTTTCGTTTTTCTATTTTGCTATTCGCTGTTGTTCGGACAACTTTGAAGCGTGTTAAAATGTTTGATTTTGTACGAATGTCATTTACAGCTGTTTCGGTGTGTCGGTTTCTAAATTCTGACATGAGCTGTTCTGTGATGGATGTTTTTTTTGCCCACTGCCACATTGGATTGTGGCTTTTATTTAAGTAAAAGAAAATGTTTGACTTTTGTAAACCTAATATAAATGAAGAGAGTTTGAATTGATTGAGAAATACACGAATTAAGCTTTGAGTGGTGCAATTGCAATTGTAATGGTATATGATAATACATTTTAATACAAACCATATTATATTTTTTTTTTTTCAGTATTTTACCTCTTTTAAGCTATAGTCAACCTATGAACTTAATGTGAGGCTCTTGCTGTTTAGTATGCGGCAAGTGGCTATCATAAATTGCAGATCCTTTGTGTTGTGTGAACTGTTTTGCATGTTTTGCATCGCCTTTTGAAGTGGTTGCGCTAATGTTGTGTGTCTCTGTGTTTGTGTCCCTTTCTACCGTTGCGGCTTAAAAAGGACAGTGCAGTTATTGGCTGGCCACAGTTTTTGGGTTTGGGTGTCTAGCGTTAATTTACGACAAGCCCTTTGCACTTGGTGCCACCCCTGCGCAAAGACCACATGCGTAACTGGTCGAAATGGATTATGGCCCAAAAATGCAGTGCAGGATTCTATCTATCTATTGCTGTGTGTTGTGTTGTGTTGTGGCCTCTGAGCTGAGCTGAGTGCGCCTGAGTGCCACCTGATGTTTGTGGTCGATAACGATTTATGACACCAACAGGAGGCGACACACAAAGCAACAGCAGCAGCAGCAGTGGCATAAGCAGCAACAACAACAACAACAGACTGACAGACGGCTTTTGTTGCTGTTGTTGTCATTTTGACATTGCGCTTGTCGTTGGGTTCCGTTTTGGCTTTGACATTTCCACCACAACTCAAACGCTGAAGGATATGCGAACGAGCGAACGAATGAATGAACGAACGTATGAACGAATGGCGCGGCTTAGATGCTTATCAGGAGTCAAGGAGAGAGAAGAACAGGACGACACAAAACGGAAGTCTATGGCCAAAGCGGCTTAGCCAGGTTCCCAAGACCTGTCTCAGTCTATTTAGTTGGCTAGAGGTTAGCTTGAAGGTTAAGCAGGTGTATCTAAAAGTATTCTGAAATTACATTTCATTTCAGTAATTTAATATGGCTTATAACACAACTTGTCATATAAACTTATAGGCATTTACTGTACACATATATATATATATATATATATATATAACCAACAAGTAGCAAATAGTATTCAACCTTATCTTCAGTTTCTCAGTCCGACAATCGCATGGAAAATTCTTTTACAAAACAAGTTTTACCCGTTTCTCAGCTGTTCTTCCGACCCAGAACGTATTCCGTTCGGTTTTGTGTGGGCAGATGGGTGAGCAGACTGTGTGCGGACGGAAGGGTGGGATAGGGGAAAAAAATATACAAAAACACAACTTGAACGCGCTTTAACTAAGGTGATTTATAATGAAAAGCATGAAAAGCTATATCGAGGGGAAATTTTTCTAACTTGGCAAAATCACAAAAATATTTTTAGCGCCTTAATTAAAAAACATAAATTACAGTTCTCGACATATTAGGCTGACATTTTTTGCTAGCCATATTATTTTGCCGCATTTTCCTACAGTTTTTCCTTGCGTTTTTTTTTTATGTCTCAATTTTTAGCCAAGCAGCAGGTGCAAAAATGTGCGCGACCAGACTTAGCCGTAACCCTAACTCTTACTCTAACCCTAACCCTTTTGTGTGTTTCTTACTTCATTTTTTTCGGGTACTACAATTTGCTACGCTGCCAACTCTTTGACCCCCCCGGGCACTATAATTAACAGCTGTTGGCGGGGAGCTTTGGGGGTGGAAAGGGTAAAATGTTGGCTTACCAAAAAAAAAAAACAAAAAAAAAAGTTCCAAAGTAGATTTCTTGTGTATATTCGCTTCGACATCGACAAGCAGCGACTGCAGCGTAAAATTATGCAAATTTCTTTGTTGCTTTGCGTGTCAATAAACAATTTTTGACCTACATAATTATGCCAAATGCCGTGCCATAAAAATCTCTAAGCTCGAGACGCAAAAAGGAAGCCAGCAAGTGGCATAATTATTTAAATTATGAAGGACGCCGCTTCAAGGGACCGAGGAGGCCGAGGACGAGTAGCAACAAGAGGACGACGCGTGTTTTTCGAGTGCCGAGCCCGAGTTAGACGCAAAACAAAATAGCACCCAACAAAAAGAGAGAAAAAAAGAACTTAGTATGCAAATCAACTTAGTTCCGGCACAGCTTCTATGCACGACGGGATAATCCAGTGTCTGGGCTTATTTACATAATTATTGGTCAAATAGCTGCAAGAGAGAAAGAGATGAGAATCTTCGATTTTTCGATTTTTGGTCTACCATAGCCCCGTCTGATACCCGTCGGCAATGGCGGCGTCTACAAATCCGTTTGATCGCCGTCCGATCAACGTCTCAGGACCCAACAATAAAGTAACCTGCAAAGGGGCCAACGAAATTTATGGACCAAGCTGACATGCGTGCAACAGCTAACGAATTTTTTTTGGTAAAGGGAAGAGCAATTTGACTCTGACTTTCTTTCACTGCACACCTTTCACCCAATGCCAAAGACGAGATCAACTCACGGCTGGACACTTTTTATCCATTATGTTTAGTTTCTCTCTGTTCTCTAGTTTCTGTAGTCTGTGAATTGTCAATAAATTTAAGTCTTGGCGCGGCTTTTTTTTTATATTTTATTGTAATCGCTGGGTTTTTTTTCGACTTTTTCTTGGTTTGGTTTTGGTTTGGTTTGTTGTAATGAGTCGCATTGGACCGTCGATAAAGTCTTCATTGATTTGTGACCTCTAATAATAGCGTTTAGCTCAACCGTCTTCAGATAGCATTGACCTTTTTTTTTCAGCTCTCAGCGTGTTGAAAACTAACATCTAAGGGATGCGACCGACACTGCAACTCAACGCAGATCCCAGTGGAATCCAAATGGTTCCCAACTGCAACACACTCTCTTAAGTTAATTAGATGTATTTGGGTCTGGACTTTGACTTGCAGCAGGTGTGCCTTTAACTACTTATATACGCATACATGCGAGTTGCTCCATCAATTAGCAAGCTGCGGTGAAATGTATACTTAGTGTAATAGTCGCTGACTCAGCGACCCACTTAACTTCTAAATCATTGGGATGATTGCAAAATATACTTCCCAGCTATCAATAGACAATTTGATAAATGAGCTAAGATGCGAGATGTTGTTTTGATTAGTTTTGCTGTTGTTGTTGGGCAAGAAGAAGCGATGTGATGAAAGCATCTGCAAAATTCCACAATCAAATTGGCCGTCAGCTATGGGCCAAGCAAATATATAAAACTCAAGCTACGCATTTTAATTTTAATCATCAAATCGAATCTTAAATGCTCTAAACTTGCTTTGGTTCAAATGACAAATTGAAAGTTTTCCTGATCCTTAAGCTTCGCACAAAAGTTTGGTTTTAAATATGTTTCAATTATGTATTTTCCCGTACCGTCACAAATTTAATCTCAAACACAATAAACTTATCTTAAAGTTTGAAGTGATTTGTTTTTTGGCACTAGCCAGTTCAGGCAAATCAAAGTGCGCTGGCTGTTCGTATGAAAGTTAAGCAAGCATGTAGTTAATGATATAGCTCCCTAGATGTTGAGACGGCTTGTTTGTTAATCGCAAAGATCGCAGCTTCTTAAAAACGGTTAGCAGCTGGTTGGTTTTTTGAGTACCGTAAACTATTTGTCCAACTTTTTATTTTCAACTACAAGACTTTTTTGGCTGGCTGTCCACTGTTTTCCACTTTTGGGGTTTATCAACTGTCTCGCTCTTTAATGTCTTGACGTCATCGCCATCATCTCTTTTGGCTGCTTGCTATCTGCGCAAAATCAAATGCCAGCGTCTTCTTCGTCGTTGTCGTTGTTTTTGTTGTTTTTGTTGTTTTTTAGTCCGTCGTCAAGCACAAAACTTTCGATCGAATTTTATGTATTTATTTCAACCAACAACAACAGCAACAAAAATAAATAAACGACGCAAAAACAAAGCCAGGCCAAGCCAGACAACGGCCAGCGGCAACAACGCATCACCAACAATAACAACAACGCAGACAACAACAACTTGACTGGAAACCTGAAATGTCTCAACACTTGGACCCCCACCGAAAAGCAGCAGCAGCGTCAACCGATCGCCCCGATCGAAGCGTGCAATCGTCTTACACACACACATAATCAGACTGTGCGCGTTTCTAGCCGCGCCAAAGTAAAGGTCTACCGGTGGACATAAATTTAGCTGTAATGCGACAGGTGTATTTTTTATCTATGGAGCGGCACAAAACGAGCGAGCGTCTACAAAAAAAAAAAAAAACAGCCTACAACAACAAAAGTCGCTGCCTCTGCCAGCGCGCATGTGCAACGCATTCAAAACTTTTGTTATAATATAAAAAATAAACAGATAAAACGCTGTTGCTGTTTTAGTATTTCTTAGCTCAACAATATCAATGCTATAACTGAAATAAATTCTTGATGGCAACTTTTGACAGGCGCCGCCAGCTATCTTGGCTAATGTAGTGCTAGTGCTGCTGCTGGTGTTCGTGGTTGGTTGGCGGAGTCTGATGATCTGAGGCAGTCAGTCAGGCAGGCGCGTTGTTCATCATACACTATAAACAACTTTAAGCTGCTTGCAGTTTTTCCATTATATATATATACTTTCAATAGTCGTTGATTCAAATGGCTTCCGTGATGGCTATAGATTCCAGTTATTGCATAACACTGTTTGTGATTGACCGCTCCCAAGGACAACCACAGACAGATTTCTCTCTTTCCTTAGACATGTAACAAACAGATGATAACAATCATGTGATAAGCAAACTAAACAGCTGGGCAAAATCAAAACGGTAAGGTTATAAAATCAAATTGGGGATATGGTAATGATTTATTTATTGTTTAAAGAAACTGTAGAAAGGGAGATAAGAGCTTCGAAAAACCATAGAAATCTTGTTTATGAATTTTGAAATTCTTTCATTATTACCTAAACCCTAAATCAATAAAAATCCTTAAGTTAACAATCCATATTTTTACACAACTCAACGCCCACTCTGTTCACAAAATCCCAATTCGATGCCTCACACAAAACAGCAAACAGCCCAAAAAAACTTACAACCACACATATTATATTTGAACATATGCGATTTACACACTGACAATAATTAACCATAGCAAAAATATATATATAAAAAAAAAGATGAGTAGAACAAAAAAAAAAAAAAACTGCAACGCCCTGGCTACTTAGCCGTATATTGAATCTGGTCACAGTAGCCAAACAACGTCAACGACATATGTGCAATATGTGTATGTGGTAGAAACCACCACCAAACAGCAGTGCCAACCAAATACACCACATGTGTGCGATGAAAAAACCCAAAAGTAAACACACTCACAATTTGCGATTTTTATTTGCAATCAATCATAAAATAAAACTGCCTGAAACCGAATGAGAATGGGATAACTTTGGAGCTGAGACAAGGGAAACCCAAATGGTAACAAAAGGGGCGCGCGTGAAAATGCGACTAAGGCGTGGTAGTGCGGATTACCGCAGTTCACACAGCATGTGATCGATCGCCTGACCAGGAGCAGGCACCAGAAGCAGGAGCAGGAGCAGGAGCAGGGAGCTAAAGGAATAGAGGCCGCCTGTGACACGTTTTGCTGCTTAAGTCCAACAAAAAAGAAGAAAAGAAGAAAAAAACAACGAGAAGACAGGAAGTGTGGGTTGTTCTCGGCTATTGTGGCTATAAGCAAAAGACTTGCCACCGTTTGCGTCGCCGTCTTCGTCTTCGTCTCCTTTGCTACAACATGCAAATGCGGCTTAATTAACTTGTTGCACGTCGCCTCAGTTCGCGACAACAACAACAACAACAACAACTCGAACAACGACACGCATGCGCACTTCGTACCACAAAACTAAAGGCTATGGGACAGAGTTCATTTCTGGTCTCAAATTGAGGCAAAGCGAACACAACACGGCCGCCAAATCAGCGCCAAATTGAAGGCGGCCGCACAAGGTGCCACATACAACAACAACCAAAAGGCTTCTCCTGGCAACTAATTTCGCCAAGCGATGCCTCATTTACATTTGGCGCCAGCTTCTTGTGTTTTTTTTTTTTATTTTTTTTGTTCCTGCTCCCTTGGCTTGGTTTTTAATTAATTCGATATCACAGCAGCATTCGTTTTTTCGGCTACCGGTCTTTACTTGAGCGCTACCCTTTTTGTCCAACCAAACAGATCCGCGCGCATGGCATGCCATTTGCATTTGGACAACCCGGACAGACAGTTAGACAGTCAGCCGGTCGGTCATCGATACGAATTTCGGCAAACGAATTTCATTCAGAAATAATTTTTTATGTCCAAATGTTGTGAGTATATGTCGGGTCCACCTCCTCTCTGGTCGCTGCTGCTGCTGTTTTTTTGAACTTAATTTGCATAAACGGCATGAAATAAAATCAACAGTTGCAGAATCAACAGACAGACCAGAACGACACTCGTTCATGCCACAACCGACTGCGACAGGTAGCAGATACCTGAGCATCCAAACAAAAAAAAAGGAGAGAGAAAAAAAGAAACTCACAAAATAATAATAATAATAAAAAATAAAAAAATGTGTCGCATTGCTCAGGATAAAGAAGTTCGGTAGCAAATAACTGGCTTCGATTTCAGTTATTCCAGCTACGGTTGGTTATTGCTGATTTGCAAGAATGTTTTAGAGTTAAACGCTAAAAGTTTGGAAAAATGCAATCAATTTTCAAAGGAAAAACTTTTTTTTATTATAGCTTGGTCTTCAAATCAGTTAAGAAATTTATTTTAAATATATCTCAGCTACATATATCTCAGCTAATAACTTATTTAAAACCTTTTAGCAGCCCTTTGTTCTAATCCTTTAAGATCTATACATTCCTCAGAATACCCAACTGGTTGTTGTTAGACAAGGTTCAAGACCCGCTCTTAAGATTAACAATTAGCAAATCTCTTAGCAGACACAGCATCATACGGCTACTGTGCTCTCAGTATGTGGTTTTGCTGTTTGCTGCTTGCTAATTTACAGCATTAACACTTATAGTTTCGTTTTTATTTTTTTTTCTGTCCAGACATAATCCTGGGTCTTTTGCTACCAAAACATCGGGCATTGAGGCAGGCTAGAGGAGACCCTTGGCCTATGATCACAATGATCAATCAGCCGCATGTCAGGACCGTGTTCGAGGACAGGACAGGGCCAAACAGTAGACACTGCAGGAGGGCGTGCAAAAGACACGATCACGCCTTTTAAACGCATTACCGCAAGACCGAAGAGACCACAACAGAAACAACAACAACAACAACAACACCAAGATGATGATGATGCGGTTGCTTGCCAATTAAGAATGAACCGAACAAGAACGAGCCAATGAGCTAATGTGTCAATTATGCGGCATTCACTTAGCCGTCAGTCAGTTACAGAGACAAATGAGGCGATAATATGGGAAAATTGTTGCATCCAGCTACATAAAAAAATCAAAACAAGAAATTAATGAAAATGTCGGACCAAAAAACAAAAAATCACAGCACTAATTCATATGTTTTTCTCTCTCTCTCTTTCTGGTCATATCTCCATCTCACATTCTGTATGGAAGAGGAACAACAAAACGATCTTTGCTTTATCAATCTCGAAATCTAACGCTTACATTTCGATAGTCATTAAGTTGAGAACGGTCAGGCAACAGGTTTTTTTTTTTTTTTTTTTTGTTGATTGGGTTTGACCTCCTGATCTTCCCAAAAATCAAGCACGATTTCCACGAAATTAATTTTCTCATGATTCACTTTCGTATTGGGAGCAACAAATAAAAAAGAAAAACGAGAGTTGTATTGAATATAGAATATTCTTATTTGTAAGCGTGCTAAACAGTTGTTTGATACAAATAAAATTGCTGAAAAGAACACATAAAACATGTCTAATTGAAATTGATTGACAAGTGGAAAAAAAGAGTTTTATTTTTTTTAAATGGAGGGAAGCTGCTTAAGTTGCAACAATTGTAAATCGTGGCTTGTGGCACGTTTTTTTTTTCTTTCTTTTAATTTCTATTTCGCCAAGGAAGTTGCATTTAATCAGTTGAACACCAAAATATTGTCAGACTCAGACAGACACAAAGAAACATAGACAAATCAGCGCTGGTTGTATCTGTGTGTGTTAGTGTGGGTGTGTTTGTGTTTGTGTTTGAGATACGAAGTACTCTATAAAATATAGCAAGGCGGCACGCTAATTTTGTTCGCGTGTTTCCTCAAGTGGGCAGCCACTATGCCACTTGCGGCGCGGCAATCGCATAAATAGAGAATAACTCAAGACCCCGTTGGACCCCGGATTGCTTTAACGTTTTTTTTTCTTCGCTTTTCAGCTTGCTGCTCGCTGCAATTTCCCGCTGCGCTTTGTTTGCTCATTGGGCGCATCCGTTGCCGGTCGGACGCTTCGTTTGCTCCGTCTTCGTCTTCGTTTTCGTCTTGGTCTCGGTCTTGGTCTTGGACTAGCGACTATCAGTGCTCATTGTTATGTCAATTGTGTCGTGGTTGTTGTTGTTGCTGCTGCTGTTATTTGTCATTTGGCTGCCGTGCAAAAGCGCTCAAAATCTCAGACATTGCACTTTATCAAGTCATAGGCAAAATAGTTTTTACAAGCGCCTCCTTCTTAACTGGGTCAGCCGGCACTTAAAGCAAAAGCAACAAAAAAAATCAGAATCGTGCGTCCATCTCTCTCTCATTGGCATTGGCTGCCACTTGAGTTTTGTCCATTGCGCCTAGGCTAGGTTAAGGAGCCAATGCCTCGTAATCATAGTGCACAGAATCGACACGGAGACCAGATACAGAACAGTAGCGCACAACAAATCACAAAATCGTTTAACAATAATTTCATAACAGCAGCAGAAACAGCAACAACAACAGCAACAAAGTCCAGCAACTGCTTAACGTTTCACGTCCAGAGATCAGAGCGTAAAATTATAGCGCGATCACTTAACTCACGATCGCGATCAGTTGGGGGCATTAAGATTACCGGCTACTGCCGACGGAAGCTGCATTTGGTAGCTGCCTGCTGACTGCTGGCTGCTGCTGCTCTTGGCCCTGGCTAACACGCCGCCCGATCAGTCGTCATCGTCGTGTATAGGCCGAACGGAACGCACGAACAAGCTGGGGAAATGCTGAAGCTGTTGCTGAGCATCTTTTTCGCGTCGTCCACGCGAAATAATTTTTATTGAATAATTTTTCATTATTTTTCGTTTGAATTGAGAGGCCGAACCGGCTGGCTGGTCTGGCATGTCGGGAACCAACTCTGAGCCTGGCTAGCTTGTTGGCTCGTTGGTTGGTTGGTTGGTTGGTTGGTTGGTTGGGCTGCGACGTAACCGTCAAAAACAATAAAGTCCAAAACGAGCGAACAATGTAAATGGCAAGTCATGATTTTGCTGTTATGCGCTGTTAAAAGGGGGCGCTCGCCGTTCGACACGATCAAGAACAAAACCAAAACCGAACCGAAAAACAACAACAACAAAAGTGTAGCTCTTCAATAACCCGAACCTGGATCTGGACAGTGGACTCTGTCTGTCTGCACTCCGTCTTCCAACTTCATCGTCTGTCTTGGTGTGTGTGTATGTGTGTTTGTGGAGGATGCTACCGTTGCTTCCAACGCCAACAACAACAAAGATGAAGACGACGATCAACATGACCCAAAACAATGCAACGAACAGAACCCAAAACGAACAACAACAACAAAATACTTTACTCATACTTTATGCCCAAAATGCGGCATGGTGGTGAAGAGCAGAAGCAGCAACAGCAAAGGCCGAAGAGACCCTGATCAATGCAATTGTTTGCCCCTTTTTAGTCAAGTTGCGCACTTCATAAGCAAATACAACAACAAACCAAACAAAACCAACAGCAACAACAACAAAAAACCGGGGCTAAAAGGCAAACAATGGAAATGGCCACGGCCCACGATGGGTGCATTAAAAGGGGCAACAAAGGTGAGGACGATGTCAGCAGCGTAAAGGGAAAGCGGGGAAAAGATCCAGTAACTTTGGCACTTTGATTGAAACTACCAAAAACAAAGAGAGAGAGAGAGGACAAATAAAATCTAAATTTGTACATATTAACAATGGCAAAATAATACAAAGTATTTAATATCACAATTGAAGATTGACCGTCACAAATATTAACCTTAATCGGCATTTCTTTAGTTCATTATGTTTCGAAATTCAAGTTATACTCTTCCCCGAATCAAGCTTAAGCCTGTTGAGCGTAACTCAGACGCATTTGACACACTGAGGTGTTTATAAAGAGTTCTTGAAAATATCGTCTGCCTCAGCGACGTACACTAAAAACACCGTTTGACCTTGAAGCGAAAAGAAGTTGAAGTATCTTGAAAATGGTTTTTTATCATTTGGAACGGACATTTCATTCTCGAAACGTGCGCACAGGAGATACAACAAAAAAAGCACAGCACAACACACTGCAACAATGAAATGCGGCGACAAAAAGCTACAGGCTATACTCCCTTCTCCCTTCCCCTTCACTTCCTCCTCCCACTGAGGAAATCTGTGTGGCGTGTTGGTACCCGCTAGCGGTACCGTTTAGTGCGCATGCGTTGCGAATGGCGGTTGCGTCTCAAAGCGAATGCCGCCACCGATTCAGACATGACGTTCAGAGCCATTCACCAGACGGAGGCAGAAAATTTACGCGTGTGCTAAACACGAGACTTCCACGAACCGCTTTGCGAGCCCCGAAGTCAGGAGACACAGTTGGAATTGGAGTTGGAGTTGGAGCCCTTTCTGGTTGCATTTATGTAGCGTGGCCAAATACATACCACATGCGTTCGTTGTTGTTTCTGTTGCTCGTCTCTTATTGTTTTCTAAAATGAAAGAGAAATTCCTCAAAAAGCATTTTTAGTGCCCAAAGGATTTCTATTGTTTCAGTTTTAGGCACAAGCTGCTTTTATACCAAAGCGACATTCGTCAAATGAGGTTTGTGCTTTTTTTTATCCTTCCATTTGACCCTTGGCAAACGAAATTCTTTTCACTCGAGACACAAAAATCAATTTCAATTTCAAGTCTATTGCATTTTTCCAAAACAAACAAACAAACCACCAAATAGCTATTGGCTCATTAAAATCTGACCAGAAAGACATTCCAATGAAGACTGTAGCTGCAGACGTTGCTGTAGGTTTATGTATTTCTAACGATTACAACGCGAAGGTCGCTCATTAAATGCCAAATAAAAATTGGTATATAATAAAAATAAACAAAAAAAAGAAGAAACATTCAAAATTGGCTCGCAGCAAACGCAACACAAGACGCACAGCTTGCGTGATCAGTTGCGGTCGTAAAGATAGCTGAAGCTTTTATGCCACAAGTGTTGGCACGTTCTGTGCCCCGTGAGGCAGGGACTTGACCCAACTGTCTAACTCTGACTAGACGCCAGAAAAGCTCTACCAAAACTAAAACTATAAATCATACCAAGCTTCAACCAAAACCAAAATATATAAAACTAATTCAAAGTGTGCTGCCTGAAAGATTTCACAAAAATACAAATAAAAACCAAAGCGCACAGACGAAGACTAGCAAGAAGAAGAAATAGTTTCAATAACGCCTCAAGCGCATCTACTAAAAATCACACGCACTCACAGATACAGTGTTGACTCGCTATGGTTTACAAGTAATTGAAAGATAAGTCGGAACACCTTTTATAAAATTTTCCTAAATATTTAACTTACAAATTAATGATCAAAAATTGTTTATTCTCTGTTAACCATAGCGAGTGCACACTGTACTCTCTTGTATTTGTTTCTATTATGCTCTTGGCTGTGTGCGTATAAATCTTCTTTTAATTTGTGACAAGATCAACAAGTTCAAAGTTGTTTCAATCAATTGACCTCGCTGCTCCCAGAGGCTACAAATATTGTAACAGATCAGACCACATAGCGCTAGCTAGCAGTGACGCGACGTCAGCGGCGGTCGCAGCAGCAGCGCTGCATTGAGATATCACAATTTAGCGAACAATTTTGCGCAATTTGATCGGCAACTCGAGTGCTGCACGTGTGCAACAATATTATTGTTGAAGATCGCGAAACGCAGCTGAGGATTGCAGTTGACCTGCATTTTTATCGTGCGCGGATTTTGTGCAGCGGCAACTTAAGCTTATTATTCAATTAAATGGCTAGTTAGATAGCGGACTGAAACGTTGACTCAACAACGACAATAGCAGTGAAAGGCCATTGCGTATACGACATGAGAGCTGCTGCTGCTGCGTGCAACCTGTCCTCAGATCTAAAACATACCCATTAACCCAGTTTCTTTGTTCGACTCAGTTGTGGCTGCTGCTGCTGCTGCTGCTGCTTTGTTTGACTCAATTTAAAGTTCAATTTCATTGGCCCTCGTCGCGGCGTTCAAATTGATGTGACAGTTTCAGTTACTCTCGCTTGCTAAAACGAAACGAACAAAACAAAAAAAAACAAAAACGTGTGGGTCAATGAGCTCAGCTGCAATCGCTCTCTTTCTATCTCAATCTCTCGCTAAAGTTGTGGATTTTTCGACAAGTGCGTAACTGCAGACGAAAAAAAAGCGACAAGTCAGTGTTGCAAGTATTTCTTGTCGTGTGGTGAAAGTAAAACTTAAATATCAAAAGTATTTATATTATTGAATTAAAATTTTTTTTGAATTCAAGTCCTTATTTTTAAGTGCCAAAAAAATTCCATTTCTCAATGCTTCAAACTCAACTTTCTCTAGAATTTAATTTAACCTGATATACATGCACATACAATTAAAAGACTTAATATATGTATAATATGCAACACACACACACACACACTCTCTAGTTACTCATTAATCAGCTACGTTTTGGGGCAGCAAACGCACGCAACCGATTGGCGACGACGACGCTGCATGCAACATGCGATGAAAAGCGACAGCTTCAACATGGCGCCCAAAAGCACACATCACAAAATTGTATACAGACGTCAACCTTAGCGTAACCACGCTCCCCCAAACACACCGCTCCTGCCCACTCGCCTTTGGAATACCGAAACGCCATCAACTTTAATGCATAAAATATTGAATTTTTGCAGACGGATTAACCTTGACTTTCACTTTCGCCACGACGCCAGCTGCACTGCGTCCTGTCAAAGGATATAACTTTGACTCTACAGCAGCAATACAAATGTAGCCAACCAGCCAACCAGAACCAGACAGCCAAACAGTTGGAGACTCACAGCAACAGAACTGAAACACAGACCAGAACCAGACTAGAACATTTGTATGTACGACTCGAAGTGACGACGACGACTGCGACGGCAACAACAACACACCCATACACACACACACACAAACACACAGAGAGAGACATATGTAACTGGGCTTCGTCTAACTGGCTAAAACCAAAACTGGGTAGCAGGAGAAGCAACAGCAACAGCAGCAACAACGTCGTCGCTGTCGTGCCTTTTTTGTATGCCGCGCAACGCTTCAAACATTCGTCCTTGGCGGCGACGAAAAATTGTGCCTTTTTTGAATAATTCATATCGTTACAGGACATTCAAAACACACACACACGCGATGCGATGCGATGCAATCTGAATGCCAAACGAGTTGCCCAATCCAAGCCCACTCCTCTTAACACGAAAAACAAAAGAGTTGTAACTAGTGTCTCCAGTATAGTGTATACACTATAGTATATAGTTGTTGTTCACATGTTGCTTGTCAAATTGAGACGCATTATGTAAAATTAACAAAAACAAAAAGAAAGCAGTGCGTATAACAGTGCTTAAAATAGTTGCTGCCAAAAAGTTATCGATAGACAGAAGCAACAACTTCCGGCAGCCTCAACGCAGCCACCTATTTGGTATGCAGGATGCGTTCCACACACACACATAGACAGAGACAGAGACAGAGCCAGTCAGACAGAGCCAGTCAGACAGACAGCAGGCAACGACCTCGTTACGAAACTGGAGCTTAGTGTGCGAGAGAGAGAGAGAGAGAAAGAGTGATAAGTCCTTTTGCACGTCCCACTTTGTTTGGTTGGCTGCAGTTTGATTTCTATTTTTTTATGTTTCGTTTTTATGCATTTAAAGTGTCTTGTTCTGCATTTTGGTGTGTAGGTAGGTGTGTTGCGTGTTTGCGCATTTGAGCATATGATTAAACTACATTTTTATCAACAATGCCCGAAAGGGTTAATGACACCTCGCGACATCCTTCACCGTTTGCTGAGCCTGTGTGAAACACACCTGCTACCTGACACCACGAGTTGTCTTTGTTGCTGTTACGCGATAAGCATCAGATGGAGAGACAGGTAAAAAGGGGTGCTGTTACATGTTACAAATAGTTTTGAAACTATGTTTTGTGTTTTTGGTGTCATTATCGGAGTTGTCAACTTCAAAATTGCGTTCAGCGTTCTCACGCAGTCAAGTTGGCAATAATATACCGTTGCAATAATTACACCGTTAAAGGATTGCCAAAAGAGAACAGTTAGAATCCGAAAATCAGGAAAAACAAGGCGAAGATATATTCCTTATAACTGTTGCACAATCATCAGAGGGGAAATGGTTAAACTGTGGGAACTTGTGAGACAGATCTTGTGAGAACTAGATACAAGTACGAGCGTATCAAAATGAAATAAGACATTAGAGATTGAGATATGATTGAGATTATTGTACACAGCTCAATTAAAATGATGTGAAGATAAGCATTTTGGAGCTTATCCTGAGATCATAATATATGCATTTTTTATGCTATGTAGAAAACTAAAATGTGAACTGATTTCATTGATTTAAACGATAAAAATATATGGTAACACTTAGTTTCTCACATACGTTATCAACAGCTAAATCGATTTCAACCCCAACCCAACTCAACCCATCATTATTGGGGCAAACAACACTTGGATCAAATGTAGCCCGTTTATATATATTGAAGACTATGTTGTAGTTGTATTGAAAGAAGCTTCATGGCAGCCCCTCCCTGTTGGTATCATGGTCGCATAATTTATGACATTTTTGTTCGTCTTTTGTGTCGCGCTTGTATTAAATTTAAAAAAGAAAAATAAGAAGAAGAAGAAGAAAAAATAACAAACAAGTCCAAGTCAGAGCTAAGCAAAGAGTTGGGGCAACTAACAACATTTGCCTGCCAGTTTTCACTGGCGTTCGGTGCTGTAATATGCCAGAGAGACGAAACAAAATTTAAAACGTACGCACAAAATCTAAAAAACTAACTAAAGGAGGTGGGGAACATAACTAAGCGTCGATCATTGGGATTTTTGGATTTTTTTTGGTTATGGTTTTGGTTTTCGCTTTTGGTATCGATTTATACTACTCTCTTCTTCTTGGTTTTGGTTTTGATTTTTGGCCCTTTTGCGTTGGCCCCGGCAAACGAGTAGATATAATAATAATAATAATAAAAATAATGATAAGGTTGACCTGTTGTTAAAAGGCATTGAATTGCCCTTTGGGTAATAATTTATTTGTGGGACACAAGCGCTCTTAGATTCCGATTCGACTTGTTTGTGTTTGTATTAGTATGTGTGTGTGTTTATTTATTATTATTATTTCTGTCTTCTTCTTTTAATTCTCTCTGATGTGAAAAGAAGAAAAAAAAAACTTGTTTTAAGTTATTGGATTGCTAGCTGAACACTATGTTGGTAAAGGTATCTTAGCCATAGATATCAGTTTGGTATGTTTTTTTTTTTTTTTTTTGTGCTTAACCTCTTTGGCGTTTTGTTAGTGAAAGCTGTGCAAGAGGCACTTAAATACGATATCACCTTCGACTGATATATAGCATGGATACAGGTTTCCCAATCAAACATCGTGTGTGTGTGTGGAGGAGGGGGGTGGAACAACAACGAAAATTGAACTGGATCGTGTGACAAATTTAAAAAAAAAAAGGGGGTTTGGGTCTATCTGACTTCAGAGCTAAACTATGCGATTCGTTTCGGGTCAATTCCATTGGATTGGATCGTGCAAATGTCTGTGATTATACGCAATTAAAGAAAAGCGTTTAAATCGTAATGTGTCGTTACAAATGACAACAAAAACAACACCAACATATCAACAAGAAACGTTAACAATACAAAGAGCAATATCGGGTTGGCAAGCTCATAAAAAAAAATAAAATGAGTTGTTTTAAGGCTGGACCAGCTAATTGCAGGTGCCGACTGCTAAAGAAAACAACAACATTAGCAACAAACGCGAAACGTTTAGAGACGACTAAATGGAATTAAGTACGTGACACAAACTATAATTGGATCTAAAGCTTTGATTGATAATTGCCAATGATCGAATTGAATTTTTGACTCTTGACAAACAAAAACAGCAAGATCAAATGTTATTTAGTAAGAGCAGAGCTTAGGAAATGAGCAATGTGTTAATAATTTGTTTATAAATGTAGGGAATGATTCACTTGCAGGTGACTTTATAAAAGTTTCCAGGCATAGTGTTGACTTACGTTTCACATGCTATTATTTTGCGTCATATTTAGATATCGTTTTGGCTCTGCGTTGATAGCAGTCAGTCAGTTAATCAGTCAATTGGTCAATGAGAACAAAAAAAAAACTTAAGTGAATCGTTTAAACTGAATTAAAACATAATTTAACTACCATAATCACTTACAATTTGACACATAATTCGTTTAAGATAAACACTTAATGTATGTATCATAATATAAATAAGCCTTACCAACCAAAACATAAACAAACACATGAGCCTTTCGATTGTACAATAAATAGCAGGGCTCATTTAAATAATTAACAATTAAATAATAAAAACAAATCGAAAATAATACAACAAACTGTGCAAAAGCGTCACAATTCATTTCACAGAGATATAGATACATTTACATACACACATACATAGATAGTGAACTATGCGAGTGCCCATCCGGAGATGATAATTATTCACCTGCTGCTGCTGGCCGCCCCAATCACACAAACGGGCCAAAATGCTTACAAACTGAGAAATCATTCATTAAAAAAATAAAATAAAAAAATTAAAACAAACAAACAAGCAGCAAACATGTGTTGTGCCCCCATATATAAATACATATATGTATCTATATATATATATATATATATCTATATATATACATATAACTGAAATATTGTTGTTGTATTCTGTGTGAGTGTGCGCTTGTTGATATTTATACAAAAATTAAGAAAATAAAATATACAAGAGACGCGTGCCACAAACAGCTGCGTGTATTGCTTAAATAATTAATATTTTAACACTTGGTAAACACAAAAATTGTTAATTTATCACAAATACTCAACAACAACAACAACAACAACAAACAGTGAACAACAAATGACTGCGCTGTATTTTACATTTATTATAATAAATTAAATCACAAATAAGGCATAATTGCCTTGAATTGGATTAGGCTAAAATGCTGATCGATCAATGAATGATTTGAATTTTTCTAAATCTTTTCGAATTGATTGATATGCCAAACAGGCAAGCAGGCCAAAAGCCGTCCAAAACATTATTTTAACATAATATGCAATTAAGCATCGCAATAAATTAGGGGTAGAGAATTTTGCCTGCCCTTCCACTTCTAACTACTTACTACTCGAATCTGCATATTGCTCAAAAACGGAAATGAGCTTCATTACCAAAACAAACACAGAACTAAGTGGAGTCCAAGCCATGTCGTGTATTGATAGCAATCGAGAAAGAGAGAGAGAAAGAAAGATTGACTGACTAATGTGTAGTAGAATGGGTAGGTAGAATAATAATGGAAAATTCGAATATACCTGTTTGCTACGTTTAATTATTTCGTTTGCGTATTTTTTTGCTTTTTTTGTTTGAGTGATTGTCATTAATTAATTTTGTTTGTGCGAGGGGAGGATTGGCTTGAGCTTTTTAGAGCTGTTTTTTCACTGGTTCATTCATAAATCCGAATGCTTAAATTGAATTGTTTTTTAAGTGCAAGCCATTTCTGGGGGCATTCCTCTTTGCCAGTCATTAAGCGGCGTCTGCGCACGCGCCCTAACAACCACAGATGCGGGTTGAGAGAGAGAGAGAGAGAGAATGAGAGAGGAGAGTGATGATTGCGCAAATTGCACCTACACATAACTTACATACACATTGCTGGCTAACCAAGCGTTAAACAAAGTGCGTGGTACTTCTACCAGACAATGCTGAACAGAACGAACAAAAATGCAAAAAGCAAACGCAGACTCAGACATTCATCACAGATCAGTCGAGGCAAGCTGGCAAACTGGGCCGGCCAAGACAGATAGCAGAAAGGCGACGACGACGACGACGACGACGACGACAAAAGGCAGTCAATTTTTCTCGTTGCAGCCACAGCAACAACGCAACACATGAAAATTAGTTAGCAACTGCAGTCAGAGCCAGACTTTTGAGATTGGGTTTGAGTTTGGAGTTGAAGTTTGGGTTTGGGGATTTCGACGTTGGCATAAATCACTTGACAGGAAGCGTTGCGAGCCTTGTTGCGCCCACAACAACTTCTATGTGGCCATTAAAAGACGTTTGTTTGTTTGTTTTGTATATATCGGCTGTTTTGGCCTTTTTGCGCATTCCATGCGCCACTGGACGAGGCCATTGCAAATTGAAATCGAAATCAGTTAGGGCAAAAACAGACAATAACAACAAAAACAACTCTCGTCAGTTTTTCACTCTTTCATCATCATCATCATCATCTCGTTGGTGTCTTCCTTTTCGTCGTCGTCAGCAACGCTTGTCGCGCTGCAGGCCAGTTGAACAGTTGCCCAGTTGACGATCCTTTCCTGTCTCAAATCCCAACTACGTAAGTGCCCTGGTCGACCACAGACCACAGCTCTTGTGCGTAGTACTACGTTTCTTTTTTGTTGGTTTCTGTTTCTTTTTTTCCTCCTTTTTTTTGCACTTTGACTTTACTTTAACCGAAAGGGCAAAGCTGGACAGCAAGTCCCCCTGGAGACTATACCAAAAGCACTGAAAATGCCGCAAAAATAATTATTTCTGCTTTGCCATATTTGATTTTTTTTTTTTGCTATAAGTTGCAAACGCATTTCAAGGGCTTGGCGCTGTTTTCAATTGTGGTTGTTATTTTTGTGTGTGTAGGTGGCACTGTGTGTGTGTGTTTGTTTGTTTGTGTGTAGGTGTTGAGTTATGTATCTAAATAGATGGTGTGCTGAGATATTGCACTAAATGGTGTGATATGTGAACTGAGCTTTGTAATTGAGAAACAAACGATTCAAGCAACTATAAAATTAGTTGAGAGAGCTGTAAAATGGCAAAAATAATAATAATAATAATAATTAATAATCGGCACAACTAAGTTTTGTTTTATATATTGCTTTATTTAAAAATCCATTTTACGTATTGCATATTTAATTAT
Organism: Scaptomyza cyrtandrae; assembly: GCA_035044605.1. Taxonomy (NCBI): domain Eukaryota; kingdom Metazoa; phylum Arthropoda; class Insecta; order Diptera; family Drosophilidae; genus Scaptomyza; species Scaptomyza cyrtandrae. Next base: position 12,512,540 of record JAWNNS010000473.1, on the reverse strand, counting down.
TTAATTTGTCACATGTCTAACCTAAAAGCCTAATGTCTCTAAAAACCTGACCAAGAATCAAGTATCAAGTTGATAAAAAAAAAGTTGATTAAATAGCAATTGTAATTCCCACAACTAGGGCTATTTATCTTAAGATCTCTAACAGCGATAAATAAGACTCGGGTTATACACCACAACTTGTCTAAAATCTCAGAAAAAACGCTTTAAACTGGGAGTGTGGCGGGTTTTGCCAGCCAATTTACAACCTGATTAATTACAATTGCAACATTTAACACTGAACTTTGACTGGGATTCACTATGAGGCAGTTTCCCAGCGCCAGCTATTTATATATATAGATGTAATGCAGTGGTTAACCACAAAACTTTTCCGCAAAAATCCCAATCATGTTGCGTATACGATGCATGTCAATTAGAAAGAATACAGTTTAATTGCGCATACGCCGCGTGTTGCACAGTGGAAATAAAAGCGAAACCATTTACATTTGTTATAATTGCAATCTAAATGTTTCAGCGTGCACTTTATAAGTACGATGCCCACATATCATCAACACAGACATTTAATAACCAATATGACAGACAGACAGCTGTTCAAAACGCATTTTGCATAATTAAGGCGTTTCAAATCGTTTACGCGTGCATACTTAATACTCTTTTCGATCACAAGAGAGAGGCAGAGAGAGAGAGAGAGACTGAGATGAGCTGCATTAGAGCGAGATAGCTGTCGGAGGCATCATCCTAAAAACGGGTGCGCTGCGCACACGCCTCTGATTACACAGCAATTCATTTTCAATTTCAAATGCGATCGTTATTTTCAATTCGTTGCCCACGCAACCTTAAGTTCTCCCTCAGTTTGCCAGTTCAGTTTCAGTTTCCCTTTCCTCAAATGTGCCATAATCAATCAACAGACACTCAAAGCAAACTTTTGCCGTTTGTTTTGACTTGGCGTTGCAGCTGAAACAAATATGCCACTAATTACAGTCTCAGTCTCAGAGTCTCTCAGAGTTTCTCGGCTTGCGGTTAAGAATGCCAAGACATGGCATTATGTGCATTATGCAACGCCAAACCCAACTTATGTGCAATATTGTGTAGATACATTTTTTTTTTTTTTTTCTCTCTCTGCTGTCTACTTCTGTCGTCCATTGTTTGCCGTGACTTGCCGCAGCGTCTGTGAATCGCCTTTTTATACACAATTACATTATTTATCGTTTAATTAACTCAACCCGCAATTATTTCAATTAAAAATGCTGCTCAGCCGCCGCTGAGTAATGCACACGGCTTCAACCAGAACCGCTAGCTAGCTCAAACTGCATCTGTATCTCAATCTGAGACTTGAGCCGGGGACACAGTTAACGATTGCCATTGTTAGTAGCAAATAGTTGGTCGTGGTGCCAAATTGCAAGGCTCTGACTCTGACTGTAACTTTGATTCTGACTCTGTCTCTGATTCTGAGATTGATTCTGACTCTGATTCTAGGCGTGTGCCTGGCCACTGACTGAGTCAGCAACGGCACTTAGCGCTGACATCACAGATTCTGTCTTCTTTCTTGTTTTTAGCCACAACTTTGTCTCTGCATTGTGGGTTAGTGTTCACCTTTTAAGCCTTACACAACCATAATTCTGTAAATATGTTCAATCAATGCTTCATTTAAATCTTTAAATGCGATTTTAGCCTAAAATTCCCATGGCCCTGACTGTTGAAAAAACAATCGCAAATTAGAGCTAAGCGAATGAAGATCAAAACGTTCGATAGGTTTGTTGTAATCAAAAAAACCTGCTGCAAGACACTTGTTACTAAAGATAAATATGCGTTTGTAGCCATCGACGCCTTATCGGTCTTTTTTTTCTGATTTTGTTTTGTAATTAAGCCGGGCAAAGCTTAGCCAAGCCTAACGATTTGAAATGTGACTTTAAACTAAAATTTATGATAGGATCGAACTGTGACTTGGCTTGGTCATGGTGTTGATTAGGCCGCTTCGATTCGGATCGACCAAATCGGAGCCGGTGCCACAGCAAGGGCTAACACAAGTGTCACAGCATGGACCAGCCGTTGAAGTAGACGCAGACGCAGTTGTGGACGCTGTTGCCTTTGTGTTTAGGCCATTTGCCGCCATTTGGCTGTGAGTTGTTCAGCTTTTGGCTTTTTTTTTTTTTGTTGTGTTTTTAAATTTATGTCTTATCGAGTTGACAACCTAAAGAATGGCTCCCCCGAAACACACACACACTCACACACAATAACAACAAACATATCTATGCCTTGCTGTATATATCAATAAAAAATATAAAAAAAAGGCGTACCGCTAAGTTCGAAAGTTACATTTTTGGAAATTGGAAGAGTGAAGCAAACAAAAAAACCGATGCAGAGACCAAAGATCTGTTGCCATCAGGTTTCTTTCTCATTAAACTTTTGTCTTTTTTTTTGCTGGCTTTTTAATTTAATAGATTTGCGCTTTTTTTAAACGACTTTAACCATATACATATAATAAAAAAAAAAAAGTTTAGAAATATATAAGCCAAACACTAAATGAACTAGAAGTCAAGTTCTTTTTGGCGCACCCCGAAACGACGCATAAATTTGCAATTCATTAGCAGATTTGTGCTTAATTTTTTCAACTTATTACGACTATTTTCTGTTGTTGTGGCTGCCACATACATAATTTATGCGACAAGTTCTACTTTTTATTTACGTGATTGGGATTAAACTTTAATGGGTTTATTGATTGCCTCGAAAGAACTTCTTTGCTTTTTTGGCCACTTTACACGTGGCTTGCGCATCTCAAGGCATTAAAATAAAAAAAAAGTAACAAGGAGATTCATCAATGACCACCCAAAAACCACCAGCAACAACAACTCTATCCACAAACAACTAACCAAAGTGCTTAATAAATTTGTTAGCTAATTTTGTTTAATGCAATAAATTGTAACGAAAATGTGCTACGAGCAAAAAGATTGCCATGTACGCACATTTGCTTAACATTTCAAGATACCCTGTAAAAAGTACCAAAGCACTTAGTGGCTATGATGATTTTGCATAGTAATGAAAGTTAAGGATATTTTTAGTCAAAAACAATCCTAAGAACTCTTTCTGCAGGTAATTTGATAAGTCGAGTTAGTTGCTCTATATAAATATATATATATATATATTTTAATACGTATTTGTTAGTTGCTGTAACTCTTGGTTGTTGTTGTATTTGTTGTATTTGGTGAGCATAAAACAAACTACATGTGTAGCAATAAAAGAGCTGACCAAAGTAACAAAAAGACACACTTGGGCCAATAAAAACAACACCACAAAGCCAGCAACAACAACACAACACAACACAAGAAAAGAGCAAAACCAGCAAACATCAAACACGATTTGCTCAAATGTACGCAATTATTTATCGGAACCGGCGGCCGTAGCCAAACTATTGGCAAGCGCGAGCACTAAACTTATGAACGAGGAGGAGGAGGAGGAGTAGGAGCAGAAGGCGGAGGCTTGGAGTGGGGGTAAGCTTTGGGGCTGCACTTGAGAACAAGGCTGGCGAGAGAATTGAGCAGAGATTTATGCACTGTTGCAGGACCCTTTTGTTGCGTCTGCATCGGCTGCAATTGAGTAGTAAAAAATAATTTCGCCTTATGAGATTTATGTGGCATGTTTGCACATTTGATGTACATGGGGCAGCAACCGACACCTCAGCCACAACATGGCCCAAAAGAGATGCAACAGCAGTGACCAAAGTCAAAGCAAAGATCATGGCGTGGGCAACTGACCACTGGCCACTGGCCACTGGATGGAACTGAACTGGACTGGCATATAAATTGCCCTAAATTCATAACGAGTGAAAGAAGAGCGAGAAGTTTTGAGGGCTCGACACGCCCCACTTTCTATTTCTAAACGGTATATTTGGGAAACGCAACAACATAAAACTTTCACCCAAAAATGTCATCGATAAAAAATTTCAACTCAACTCAACTCCATTTCTTATCAGTCGTGTTGGCAGAGCAAGTGACACTCAGAAATTGGTTAAGTTAATGGCCGACTAACGAGCATAATATTAAAACAGTTAAAATAAAAAGGGAAGACCAAGCCTTGCGGGCAATTGGTAACTAAGTAGTCAAAAACTAGGCCAACACAATATATATATAGAAACAAATAAAGATTTTTAGTGGTAATAAAATGAAGAAATGAAAGAATCTATGCAAATGAGATAAGGTAAAGCAGGGTATATAAAAAAAGTAAGTACCTAACATTATTCAAGTGCAACTGTTTCCCAGAAACAAAGTTTAATCTACAGTTGAAAGAAGACATAATGAAAGTAATTGAAATTAGTAGCAATCAACATTAAAATTAGCTAGTTTTAGTTATAAAAAAGAACATAATTTTCTAACAAACCCTTTTTCCACTATCCAACAAGTAAGAAGGCTCTAGTCGAGACTAAACTAGACGATACCCTGAACCCTATAATTTAATATGTGTGTGTGTGTACGCGCACACTGCATACTGCATACTCAACTTCAACTTTTCATATCTCCGGTGATTCTTAACCGATTTTAATAAAAATTTCACAGATTTTCAAACTTGTACTGCCTAGAGATTATGGCGAGCTTATGTTCCAAGTCTGGAGTCTCTAGCTCTTATAGTCTCTGAAATCGACGCGTTCATACATACGGACGGACATGGCTATATCGACTCGGCGGTTGATACTGATCAAGAATATATATACTTTATGGGGTCGGAGAAGCTTCCTTCTGCCTGTTACATACTTTTGCACAAAACCATTATACCCTTTTTACCCATTTTTAATGGGTTCAGGGTATAAAAAAAACATTATTTTCTAGCAAACCCTATTTCCACTAACCAAAAATCTCATAAACATAATTTATAGGATTATAAAAAAAATTATTTACATATATATATGGTTTTATAAACAAAACCAAGCAAAATTTTCCATAATGCGTTTTTTTAGACTACCAGTCCAATATAAATGCTGTTATTAAAGCTTCAATCATTTAATCGCATGACAAATTTAAAAATTCCAATACTCTATAGCCCCAATAAGCGGGCAATCATATAGCTATTTAATCGATTTTAAAGCGTTCATAAAATCAACAGACAACAGACCATAGACCCCATAGAGTTACAGAATGATATACGCTGTTTGTGTGTTTTCCGTTTTGTTGGCAACTGAAATAAAATTTTGGTTTTTATATCGTCGTTGACCTTCGTCTAATAAGAAAAACAACAACAACAACAACAGCGAAGAAAACAAGACAACTTAAACTTTAGCTAATGAAAGAAAACAAATTTATAGCTACCATAATTATGCGAAATTTCAACGCAATGGCGTTATCGAAACCCCAAAAAATAAAAAAATAAAACTAAACCGCAGATGAAAAGTTGAGATGAGTTTTTGGTCTTTGATATACAAATATATATACACATATATATATTTTTATCTTTTTTATTTGGCTATAGCTAATGGTAAGTTATGAAGCTAAGTTCGGAGAGCTCGAGTTTAAGCCATAGATGATAGCCGTTTGGGCCAATCAATTTCTGGTTAATAAATTTTTAACGCAAAATTGTCAACGGCAAAGTATTTACGATGTTTTTTTTGTTGCTGTAGTGAAATTATTGTTGTCTCCTCCGTGTGTGTGTGTGTGTGTGTTTTTTGCGCTTCAAACCAATATATATATTTTGGCTTATTATGTGTGTTGTGAGGCGTTTCGGTCTCTAAGCATTTCGAAAATGGCACGTGCGCCTGTGTCAGGTTTTTAACGATCGGCTAATTTTGTTGGATGTCGTTATGTCGTTCGTTGGTCAACTGGCCAGATCTGCTGTCGGATCTGCTAAGTGATTTCTAACTTCAACTGTCTATGTGTTGGTTGATTTTTGTTGTTCGCTCTCTTCTTATAAATTAAGTGACTACTAACTAACTAAAAGTATACAGATATATATTGTGTGAGTATGTATGTATATGAGCAAATTAATAAAAATCGCAAAAGTCTTTTATTTAGCTGATGAATTGATTTGTTGCGTATCTTTTTTTGATTAAGTTGTTTGGTTCCATTCAGAATCTTACGTTAGAAAGAACGTCGTACATTATGCCTTACAATTCTTCTTTTGTATATATATATGTATATTTGTGGGCTAGTCATAAAATAAAATTTGCATTCAATTGGCAGACTCTAAAAATGCCTATTTGACATCTGGCTTGACATAGTTAGTAAAGTTTTTTGTGACTTTGATTTAAATGCCAAATACGAAGTGTAATAAAATAAATTATTTTGATATGGAAAAGATTATTGCCTCAATGATTGTGTGTTGATTTAAAGATTGATTATTGTATTTTATAACTTACGAACCATTGCTTTTAATTACTTCATTCATAATGCTATGCAATTCCAGACGTTTTGTCTTCCTGTCATATGCTATCTTTTGGATTGATTTGTCTACATGCGGATTGACATTGGCATTGGCTGCAGAAAGTTGACCATTACTGATTTACAAGCTGACACAACATTGGCACTTAGCAAATCTTAAGCCCGGCTGATCGCATTTTATCTTTATGGAACTCACCGACGCTTCTGTGAATGCAGCTTCCATTCCATTCATGCTACAACTGGTAGCCAATTCAGCTTTGGCAATAAAATTCGCCCAACGATCGCTCCATTAGCTGCTGCTGCTGCTGCCGCTGCATTTCCCCTTTGCACTGCTGCACGTTGTTGTAATTGTCAACTGGCACGATCAGCAGCAACATCAACAGCTCATCAGGCTCTCTGGCCTGGCCTGGCCTGGCCTGGCCTGGTTTGTGGCTTTGCATTTACTCTTCTTTGCTTTCTGCCAGCAGACAACTTAATAAACTCACACACTCAGCTATATAAGAAGAGTCAGTTTTACACCTGACCACAAAAAGCCATTGCCAGGGCCAAGTCTTTAGACTCATCAGGAGCCTGTTTGATTTCATTTCGTTTCGTTTGCTGTGGTGCCTTTTTTGCATGCTTATTGCCCGTTTTGATTGCGGCGCTACAACCAACAGCAACAAAGACAACAACCAACAGTGGCCAGTGTTGCCAATTGCCTGCCCATTCCACTGGCTCTGTGTTAAGAAGGCGTTAAATGCATGATTTGTGGCCACAGTCGCTTAATGGTAATGAAGCTGATGGTCAGTAAGCCAAACAGTCAAACAGGCTAACAGGCAAACAGCCAAACGAGCTGACGGCTTTTACCCCATCCTCAACACATTTCCATTCGATTTTACTTTTCATTTCAATTAAGCCGCTTTTGCGAATTGTTTTTAACTTTATGGTCATCTCACGAATGTCTGTTGCAAATGCACTTGTGCTGCAGAAAGCGGAAATGAACAATCAGCTCCAAGAATAACAAGCAAACAAAAATGCTAGAAAGTTAAGTACTTGAGTAGTATTGAGTAAAAGTATCTGTAATATACATATTTAAAACTCGAATTATTTTAGAGTTAGAACTATTCTTGTTATGAGAGTAAAATGGAATTTAGCTACTCAAGTTATGTGTTTTTAATGTTTATTTATTATTATACTTTTCTTATGACATGTCGACCATCCGAGGTAAATTCTGACATCATGCCAAATTTTGTTTTCTTAGCTTGTCGAAACGAAGACAGAGACACAGTAAACACTGTGTGGAGTGTACCAATGTTTAGTGCACCCAGGGGCGTCATGGTCGCTATGGCTTTTGTAGGTCAAGTCTGCATCGGGCTTTTATTTGGTCTAGGGCGGGGGTTGAGGAGAGACGTCTCTCTCGCTCTCTTCAGTGTGTAGGTGTCGCCGCCGTCGCGCCGCTGCATAAACTTTTCGCAGCCGTCAACAACGCGACTTTTGTTGTTGTTGTTGGTGTTATTGTTGTTGTTAGCCAACCTTGTGCAACTTTTCAGACAGTAAAAAGAAACTGCAACAACAAATACATAAACATTGGCTGCACATTTAACTGCAGTCGGCGACGCGACAACTAAAAGCTAAGAAACTACTACCAACAATTGCAATATGGCTTGAGCTTGATGTCTTGGGCTGGCCAAATGGCCAACTGGCTGCCACGGCATCATAAAATTTAATTTCCTGCGCTTAAAGCTGCCCCAAATACGCCTCGACTTCAGGTATGTCTATACCCTCCTGCCTTCCCGTCCGCCCACTCTCTGGGCAGCCCGTTTTAATTGCGCTTTCATTAACGCGACTTTGATTTATGGCTACCGCGTTGCCAAAGGTTTATTTTTTATATTTATTTCCAACGATTTCTTTTGCAAATATTTAAACAGTTTTTTTCTGTTTATGTTTTTTTTTTTTTTGTACGCTGCGCTGCTGTTTGCATTGATTTTTGACACAGTTCGTTGGGCGCGCGTTCTTCGAGAGCTTTTTGTTTAATACTTTTCGGTAGTCAATTGCCTTAACCACACTAACAACAACCACAACAACAACAACTAATCAACCGCAACACAAATGCGTTTACAAAACATCTTCTTCCTCTTGTTGTTGTTGACTTTGTTAAAGCCCAGAGAGACAGAGAGAGAGAGAGAGAGAGAGAGAGATTGTATGAATCAAGTTATATTTTTAGAGCCATGATGATGTAAAGTTGACTTTTTAGAATGGAAAGCACAGACTATCTGTCGACATACAAATCAAATACCATCTTGTTAAAGCTGCTTAAGCTGCTTCGTTTGTAAAGTTATGACACTATAGAATTCAGAATCTTAGAAATCTTAGAAACCCTCCTCTTCAAAATATATTCTACTTGGCTGAAACTAACCTAACTAAAACTATAAGACTATCTTTTAACTTGTGAGTTGAATCGATAACGATTAAAAGTATCAGCTTACTTTTTCTACTTAATACTAAATATTTGCCATTTAATGATTATATTGTCTAGGTTAAGATTGTTAATTTGATTAGTCATCTAGCTGCTGGCGCTATCGAAGTTTTTTCCCTTTTATTAATAACGTTACAGCAATTCCTAAGAACTATTCCATTTTATGGCAAAAAAAAAAAAGTATAATCATTAATTTAATCTTGTGATAGGGCAACCTAAAAATTATTATGACGAACTTAAAAATCAAGCCAGTTAACAATTCGAGTCAACAGCATTTTGAAGCACCGTTTAAAATCAATTACACAGCATATAAACAGACGAAACTAAAGATGGACATTAATCATTTCAAAGTAGTGTACTAAAATATATTCTAATGAGGCTGATTGAAGTAAAAATAATCAAAAAATTAAATAATAGATTAAAACAAGCAATAGAAAACTGAACTTGAAGTTAATAACTTTAAAAAATAATAATAGACAAGAAGGAAAATTATTTTTTCTTCACAATTTTTATAGCTTTTCGCTTTCAAATCAGCTTTAGCAGTTGCATATTTGATTCTCAATGTGCTGTGATAAATACAAAAATCAACAAAGTAATTTTGTGGGCTGTGGTCAGTTTTGGCAGCGTAGACAAACACACAGTGAAAAGCCACCTTCGCAATTTCTTGTTGTTGCTGTTTTGAGCATCATTTGTTGCCACACGGCGGCTGTTGCTGTTTGCCGCCACACAACAACAGCTGAGAGGTTGTTGAATGCAACGCCCCCGACTTGCATTGCAATGCAAATATAAAAAAAAAAAATGAAAAAAAATTAGAAATGCAAATGCGACTAGACTAGTCAGACGGCGCTGCCTGAAGCGCTGACAACAACAACAGCAACAACAACAGGAACAACGACGTCTTCTTCTTGTTCTTCTTTTGATGATGCGCATGCGCTGAGCGTCGCAGCTAGCGCTAAAACGTGCGGCCACGTTGACGTTACTGCTAATGCTGCTGCAGCTGGCGTCGCAGCAGACATTAAACGGCAAGCACGTGCGCGCATGCGCAGCAAATAACTTGTCCGTTTGCTGAAAGGCGTTGCGGGGCAGGGGCAGGTGTGGGGTGTGGGACATGGTAGGTATGTCATGGAGTGGACCAAGTACTGCCTACTACATCCCTGTGGCAAGCTGCAGGAGAACAGCAGCAGGGAAGAGAGTAGGCATGCCAACATGCCCAGCTACTTTGTTTATTAATTCTTTTGCGCATTTTTTCGCGCTTGGCGCGGCATTTTATTTGGTTGGTTTTTTTTCCCTTCTCTTCATTTGCCGGCGGCGTTTTGTTTGGCCAAGCTTGGCCAAGTTTATTGCCGGTTTTCATTAAGAGATTTATGGCAGCAACAACAGCAGCAGCAGCAGCAGCTGATGCTTGCACTTGACCGACAACGCCGCTGGCTACGAGCGTTCACGGCCTGTGCAATAAAAATTTAAATTTGAAATTCTATGCTGCACTTGTTACACTCAACAAAAATACAATAACACAATGCCCAACTCTCCAGGTGGTAACAAAAAATAAGTTGTTTCTTTTGCGAAAATAAAATAAAAAATATAACTTAGCTGAACTCCATGGCCCGTGGCATTACTTTATTCGTCAGAAGAAGTAGTACTTACTGTTGTTAATATGTGTTTTCTGATTGAAAATCCTTACAAATAAAATATTTTGCCTCTTCAAAACACAGTAAAATATATTTTAACTGTAAATTAAATTTAATTTAAACTTATAAACATGATGATAAATCTAATCACTTTAGAAGCGACTTGTTTTGCTGAGTGTAAGGCACTTGCTGTGCTGTCTGTAGCTGCCCGACAGTATTTGCTTTTTAGCGATAACCATCTCATGAGCTCTGGGCGACCTTGTTGCCTGCCATTTGCTTGCCAAAATGTCAAGCGCCGCCCGTCGCGACTTCGTTTGCATTGCATTGCGTTGTGGTGTGGTGTGGTGTGTGAGAAATATTTCTTGGCTCTCAAAGCGAGTGCGACCTGGACACAGGTTGGCCCACACACCATACTAGATATCACTCCTTACCTCACCACCTTACCTTACCCCGTGCCCCGTGTCTGCGTTTAAGCTCTCGTCGCGCTTTTATTTATACGTTAAAAATGTGTGCAAACAACAACATTTTGTTATGAAAACGCGCAAAGTGGTTGGCTTTGACACTGCGCCGCTGCTGATCAACGACGCCGATCAGCTTCGATCAGCGCCGATCAACGATCACTTGGCTCTTTGAATGGGCCTGCTTACAGCTGCTTGTTGGCCCGTCCAATTTGCTTGCCAAAGTCTACATTATATATTAAACTGAGTATGTGTGTGTGTGCGACGCGACAGCTTATAAAGCCATTAATAACTCGCGCATTTTCAACAGTTAAGTCAAAACTGCACACAGCTCAGCAGCACAACACGAGACAATGTCATGGTTCATACATCAATTGAGTTTGCTTATTAGACAAGATTGAGATGATGTTTGCCGTTTGCTGTTTGCTGTTTGCGTGCTTGCTCACAAGCCAAAACGCTCGACAACTATGCATGTGTGTATGTTTGTGTGTGTGTGTGTGTGTGTTTATGTAGGTGTGTTTGCTGTTAATTGACTAAGAGGGTGGTTTATAAAGTTAGACAGATAAAAGTTAGTCAGTAAGATAACTTTAAGATGCTGTCGAAACTAGAAGAAAAGACTGTCTGAAAGTTTAGTGAGATGAACCCAAAAAGAACTCATAACAAGGATCATCTATAAACTTAAGATCATACTCGAATATGCATGAAGTTAAATCAACTATTAGTTTTGCAAAACATTTGAGTTTTAAAAGAAAATTAACATAAGTATAAACCTTAAAAACCTAACCAGAGTTTAAATCAATAATTACTTTTATAAATATAAATATTAAGTAGTTAAGACATGGAGCAAAGAAAGAGTGCTAATGTTGACAATCTTTTCCTAAGCACAGATTTAACAAGTGAGTTTCCCACCATTAATTTCCTGTTCATTCTGAACTTTTCTCAACCTTCGTTCAATGCCAAACTTTTGTAACAGCTCTATCTAGCTATATCACAATAATCTACCATATAAAGCATACCCGCATTATTATTATTTGTCTAGGTGTCTGCTGATCAACTTTTGTAAGTGCCTTGTCGAAGGTGTCGCCCATCTCTCTCTCTCTCTCTCTCTCTCTCTCTCTCTGCTTGCCGCTCTAACATTGTTTTGCTTGCATTTTAAAATAAAAGTCAGAGCTTAATATGCTTGTGAGTGGGTGCTCGAATACTTATTGTGGGTTGTTAAAACCATGTTTGTCACACAGCATTTTCGACGCATTTTGCATTGCGAATCTCGAAATGTGCGTTAAAAGTCCATCAATTTTGTAATTACACTACAATTCTTCGAATACTTCTACTACGATATGTGTATAGTATAGGTATATAAGTTAAAGTAGAAGTTTCGTTACTTTTGGGTATTGTTATCTCTGCTGCTATTCTTCTTCTTCTTGTGTTTTTTGGGTGGAGGAAACTGTCGCACACACGAACGAACAGCGAACTTTAAAAGAAAATGAAAATTCCCAAAGGAAGCATAGATAATGAGCAGCACAATGCCACCCCAATCGGCGGACAAGAGCAAGTGTGACAAGTCAGTGCGTCAGTTAGTCAGTTAGTCAATGCGACTGTTGCCCAGTTTGTCAGCCGGCTTCTGGCCAAGTAAAGTTGGTGTCAGCCATTTTGGCCACAGTCCGTCCGTCCGTTCGTCCGTCAAGTCCGTCACAATGGCAGCGAAAACGGCGTCCAAGCATGTTGCCATTGTGCCTCCGCCTCCGCCTCCTCCTCCGTTACCTTTGCCTTGTCTCGTCTCGTTTCGACTCTCTTGACTGGGTCGCAGTCGCAGTTGGCGTTGGCTTTAGCGTCGCAGCCGCAGTCAACGTCATCATTGCCTGTCTCTGCTTTTTGTTTTAAGCCATTGTTAGTTGGGGAGCTGCTGTGTGGCTGCCGCTTTTGCAACATTTGAATGATTCTCGTTGGTCGTGTCAGTCCCACGGGTAATTATTGACACGGTTGTATGCACGCAGCCCAAAAGCACATACACAGAGAGAAACTGAACACAACAGTGGAAAACGAGCACACACAACAGTCAACGCGTTGCTTTGCCACGCGAAATAATAAAACAACGAAACATAACAACAACAACAAAAAGTAACGAAACCAAACTCAAAATAATAATGAAAATGTCGGCATCGCGTATATAGGGAAAGGGAATCGGTGACGGGTGACCGTTGTTAAAGGTGCTACCAGTTAGCGGGGTGGGTGGGGGAGTTGTTGGTGGTGCTAAGTACTTGCTGGTGGTGGTGGTGGTGGTAACTTCGATGTCGGTCGCACTTAACACGCACGGCTACATTAAAACCAATGAAAACTACAATTTGCCAGCTTATATTACTACATTTTTATCATATATGTACGTAGTTTGCCCTTAATGTGAATAAGCATTTATAGCCTTTTCACCTCGCCCCCCTACCCTTCACTCAACTATTACTGCTGCTGGGCATTAGAGCTATGTGACGAGACTTGCAACAAACAAATAAGAGGCAAGTTGTATGGTTAGGTGTGTGTGTACCGTAAGGATCTAAGAGTTAAACCTTTAACAAAATATTTCTTCATCATTATCTTGAAAACTATAACCAATGTGTACAAAATTGATAAAATGTATAAAGGCTTAAAAATCATTTAAGCTGTTGAGAACAAAACGTCAACAAACTTAAATAAAATAATAAAGAAATATATTTTGTACATCTCATTTGAATTGTTAGAGCATTAAGAAGTTCGTTGAAGCAGTATACAATGATTTTGTAGCTGCTTACTTAGTTTGAAAAATGTATTAAGCCTAGGGGCAGGTTTTTATCTATTGTGGGTGTGTTTGGAATGCGAGTGTGTGTGTTTAAGTGTGTGTATGTGTGTGTGTGTGCTCGCTGCAACCCCCAAAATGGCAGGTGGCAATAGATATATGGATAGGCACTGTAGGCAGCCATGTTTTTCTTTATAACACAAAATTTTCATTTGGTTGTCTGCTATTATTTTTTCTTTTAGATAGTAATTAAGGGAGCTGAATGTTAAAAATATATAATTTAAGTGCAAAAGGCACATCGTGGGGCGTTTTTAATATTTGTTTTGTTTTTTTTTTTTTTTTATAAATATACAAACTATAAGACTGGAAATTGACTTGAAAACAAACAGAAAATAGTTAAAGAATATTTATAAAAATAATAATAGTAATAATTTGATTTTGATTAATATATAAAAAGCCGACGCACAAATAAAAATAATTGCAATTACGCTGGTATTATAAACATATGAACGTCTGTCTGCGTGTGTGTGTGCGTGTGTGTGTATATAATTTGCTTGTTTACATACAAATAAATATATTTATATTTGAGGCCTCAAACTGGCTTTCAATTATGCGCATTTGGAATTTGTTTGTTTTATTCTGCATTTAATTTTTGTTTATTATATTTTTTTCGGATTAAAATCGTTGTTTGGCTGATGCAATTTTTATGCAAAATTACTAACCAAAATTATTGTTTATGAAATTGTTAATCAGCTTCCAGAAATAAAATTAATGCATTTTATATATTCTGAGCTTAATGCAAATAACGTGAACCACATAACACAGACGAGCAGGGAAATGAGTTGAAATAAGTAATCAAAGTCAGAAAGAACTGAGATTCAATTCTGACCTTGACTCAACTAAACCATAACCATTATAATCAAGTCTATGAACGGTTACAACTTATAAGTTTAGGCCAAAAACTGACGTCAATTGGCAACAAGCCATTAACAATATATCAAACGCAAATTTTAAGACCCTATAAAACACACAAGGAAAAGCTGCATTGTGCGTAAAATAAAGCGCTTGATAATGTCAACTTTCATTAACGATCAGCAGCAATGGCAAGGTTATTAGTTAACTGTGACGTAGGCGAACGCATTTAATTGTTAATTGCTTTTCGAACACTTTAAACATAAATAAATGAATGCATTACAATTATCGCAAAGGGAATCGAATCCGAATTGGCTCGAAAGGCATTCCATCTGTGTGTCTTTGTGTGTGTAAAGTGGCTGTAAAACTGTCAAAAGCATTGACGACTCATAAACTGTAAACAAAAAAAAACATTAAAGGCATTCGGCGTAATGAGCGCCGTTAACCGCCAATTAAATATAAATAAAAGCAGGACATTTGCCAAATAATAAAATACGTTTTTTTTTTTCGAATAATATTCTCTTTTATTTGTTTTTTTTTAAGTTTTTTTTTTTCTTTTTTGTTTTCTTGGTTTTGTGTGTTTGTTGTGTGTGTGTTTGTGTGTGTTTGTGTGTGTGTGTGTTTGTGTGTGTGTGTGTTTGTTTGAGTGGAATGTACCGCTTTGTTGACTTGGTGCTTTCCATATATGTTTGTAGCATAATTTATTATACAATTGAGGGCATGGCTTAAACATTAATATATTTTATTTTATCTTCATTATCATCTTCGTCGTCGTCCTGGGACAAGTCTCGTCTCGTCTCATTTCTTTTTTTATCTTTCTTCTTCTATATAGCATAGTTTTCAACATACCAAACAAAATAACTTAACAAAAAGTATTTGTTGCATTTATATATATATATATATATATTGATAATTTTTTTTACACCCAAAAAGAAAATTAAAAGCAATTTTAAGTAATAGTTAAAAGTTTTGCGTATTTATGTTTAGTTTTTTTTTTTTTGTGTGTGTGTGTTTTGTGTTTCATTTATACAATAAAAAAAAACTAAAAATAAAAAAACACGGCCACTTTTATAAAAGTTGTATATATATATTAAAAAAAACACGAAGCACGTTTTTGTTTTTTTTTTTTCATTTGTAATACATCTATTATTTTTTGTTTGAAATAATTTCAGTTTTTTAATATAAATTTTATTTGTTTTTGTGATGTATTTAGTGTTTAAATCTTTCGTTTTTTTCAAATTTACATCAATTTATGTATTTTACAATTTAGCATTTGATTATTTTTGTTTAAATTTTAAGATTTAGCTATATGTGTGTGTGTGTATTATCGATTTTTTTTTGCTTATATAGAAAGTACACTACTAAGTAACTAAACTTCATGTGCCTATTCATTAAATTACCACCTAAATATTACAATTTGTATTTATATATATATATATATAATTATGCATGCTTTTGTTGCTTGATTTTATTTTTGTGTTTTGTTTTTCATGTTTTTCGGTATTTATTAAAAAATCTACAATTGCATTTAAAGCTAAAAATATGACTTAACTGTAGTTTTATTTACAGAATGTTTATATTAATTTTTTTTTTGTCTGTTTTGTTTTTTATTTTTAATATTTGTTTAATTTTTGTTTTGTTTGCGCCGCGCTTTAAATTCTAAGTTTTTTTTTCATATGGTTTTACTTGTATATCTGCGTTATCAGATAGTTTTTAGAGTACATTCTACTGGCTATATATATATATATATATATATTTACGCACGGCTGCTTAAATAAACTATAAACCCTAGCTAGAACCGAGTCATCAATTTCTTTTTTTGTTTTTGCGGTGGCGGTTCAAACCACTTGAGCTCTACAATTTATATATATATATATATATATATTTATCGATTTAATATATCATTAATTTACTTGTTTTGTTTTGTTTCTGGCGACAAAGTGTTAGAAAATGTAGGAGGAGGGCGGGTTCAAATGGTTTTTTATTTGTTTAAGATTTACCTTGTTTGTTGGAAACGCAGCTGAAGGCCAAAAAGTTGAGTTAAAAGTAGCTTTATTTCTCTTTTGAACATTTCTTAACACATGTCGCACTTTAGCTAGTTATCGATAGTCGATTCATTAATCGATTTTATTCGTTTTTGTTTTTGTTTTTGCATTTTTAGCTTTAATTTAGATTTAAAAACAACATCACTTGGTTTCACGTTTGATTTGAATTGCGTGTTTTTTAATTTTATATTTATTTTGAAAATTAGTATTAGTTTAGAAAGTTTTGAAAACTTTAAAGTTGAAAACAAACATATACATATACATATATATATATGTATATATATATATATATATACCTATACAAAAAATGAAAGGCGGCGGTGCCAGCAGGAGCTGTACGAATAATAAAAAGAGAGAGAGTATTCGATGCCTTAACTACTCTTAGTTTTTGTTTTGTTGTTTTGTAACACAGATTAATGCACTGGGTAAAATATTGTTGGGAGAGCCAAATGCCGAGTCGAAACTTACGGCTTAAGGCTACTCGCGCTTAAGACGCGGCCACCAGTCCGGCAATGGATCCTAGGAGGACTCATAGCCAAACCAGGCGGCCGACGTATGCTATTCACCGCCCGCACCGCCGCCCCCAAAGCTATTGAAATGACGCACTGCACCGGGAGCTGTTGCCGCACCAAATTGCAGACTCAGCTCGAATAGACGACGGGCGTGCAACTGTTGCTGCTGCTGCTGATGATGATGATGATGCTGCTGGTGATGATGGTGCTGATAGTGATGGTGCTGATGCAGTGCCGCCGCCGAATGTGCATTCAAATTGAGATGTCCGCCGAGCACACTAGATGCTGTCGATCCTGGTGAGACAGCGCCACCTGCCGGCTGCAATGTCAGACCACTATTGCTGCCCGCTCCCGGCGAGAGTTGGGAACTATTGCTGCCACCACCATTGCCCACCACGGCGGACTGTTGTGATTGCAATTGCTGGGCATGGGAATGTTGCAGTTGATCGCTGGTGTGAAAGAGATGCGGATGATGCGCGGGATTCAGATGTGGATGCTGGTGCGGATGATGTGGATGATGCGCATGTTGATAGCGCATTGGATCCATGTACATGGCAGCTGCTGCAGCGGCTGCAATGCTGGATGCCTGTTGCTGTTGTTGCTGTTGCTGTTGCTTCACTTGCTCCTCATTATTATTATTGTTATTATTATTTGTGCTTGTATTGTTATTGTTATTATTATTATTATTATTGTTGTTCGTCTGACCGCCAGCGGAGGAGCTACCCAATGGACTCTGTGGCGACATGACCTGTCCCTGGCTTGTCATTGTCACCGATGAGCCCGCACTCGAGGAGGGTGTGTTGGGCGTATGTTGTTGTTGCTGCTGCTGTTGTTGTTGTTGCTGCTGCTGCTGTTGCTGTTGGTGTTGCTGTTGTTGCTGTTGGTGTTGCTGTTGTTGGTGCTGTTGGTGCAGACTATTTGCAGGAGTTGACGCAGCTGCAGCTGAGTTCGACTCCTGGATTTCTGATTGCTAGTGAGCCGCCAACTGATGCGCCGACTGCATATTCTGGGGGCTCAACATGGGCGGACTGTGGCTATGCGAATGGTTGCCCATGGGGCTGCCATGCATGTCGTGATGCGAGTGGTAGCCACCATGATGCATATGACCCGGTGGCATGCCATCCATCATATCACCGCCGAGCGTATTTGGTGGCGTCATGCGTTTCTCCTTCTGTCGCCGATTACAGAACCACACACGCACCACTTCTTTCTCCAGCTGCAGTGAGTCCGCCAGCGATGTGATCTCCTGTGCCGAGGGCTTCGGTTGCTTGTGGAAATGCTGCTCGAGGGCACCTTTAACGCTCACCTCGATGCTGGTGCGTTTCTTGCGCTTACGTCCCTGTGCTGCTATCTTATCGATGGAGGTCGGGGAGCCTGTGGTGGAGTCGGCCTCCTCGAGCCACTTCTGGAGCAGTGGCTTCAGTTTGCACATGTTCTTGAAACTTAACTGTAGAGCCTCGAACCGGCAGATTGTCGTCTGTGAGAAGACATTGCCATACAGGGTGCCAAGGGCCAGGCCCACATCGGCCTGGGTGAAGCCCAACTTGATGCGACGCTGTTTGAATTGCTTGGCAAATGCCTCCAGATCATCGGATGTGGGTGTGTCCTCTTCGCCGCCACTGATCGCATCGCGATCTCCGCCACCGCCGCCCATGTGATGGGCGTGGATGTGCAACTGTGGCGATTCGCCGCGCAACGCATGATGCAGTGGCGCCACCTGGGCGGCATGATGTGCCGGATGATGATGCAGCATGCCGTTCATGGCCGCATGATGATACTGCAGCGGTGAGCCGCCAGTGGGTGCATAGTGACCAGCGTGTGGTGCATGCCACGCGGCTGCCGCATGTGGCGAGGCCATGCCCTGCTGTATGCGCGTCTGTTGTGACAAATGGGACATCTCCTGCTTTACCGAATCGACGGCGGCGGCAGCGGCAGCGGCGGGATGATGATGCGTTGCATGATGTGTGGGCAGCGACCAGGGATCCGGATGCAGGGCACTCCAGCTGCCCAGACCCGAACCAGGCGTCAAACCGCTCAAGCTGTTTCCCTGCCCGCCAACCTGTCCATTGGGCGATGGCGATGATGGCAACTGCTGCTGATGATGCTGGGATGCGGATGCTGCTGCCGCAGCGACTGCGGCATGATGATGATGATGATGTTGCATGTATTTCATCTCGCCCGCATCGGCGGCAGATCGGGGCGATGAGGTGTGATAGCCGCCACCGCCGCCCAGTGCCATGTCGAGATCACCGCTTGGTGGTGTCATATAGGAGGTAGCGGCCATCCCCACCGCTCTGGGGCTGTTCAGGCCCTCCACGCTGGCGGGGTAGGGCTCCAAGTTGGGGCTCAGTTTAACGACTTTGTAGACCGATCGATCGAAAGGAAGACCTGAGTCCCTATGCTCATTCCACTCGAACCGTGAGGCAACCGTTTTGAAGTCTTTTACTGGCAACGTGGCGAAGTTTAAAAATGATTCCACTTCTCCTTCAGGTTGTTGTGTTGTTGTTGCTGCTCTTGTGTTGGTTGCAACACAAACAACAACAAAAACACGCTTTCAACACGAAATTAACAATTTCATAAAGAAAACACTCAACAAGTTTCGTCACCGACGGCAAAAGACGAATCGAAAAATCTTGCGAGATTTTTTTCTTTTTTTGCGCAGTTTATTTACAACTTTATGTTGTTAGCTTTTTTTTTAAATTTTGGACTTTTTTTTTTGTTTTATGTTGCACTTTGTTTTGCTTGAATATATTTATTTTATCTCATAAAACACTTGGCACTTGGACTAATATTTGTTTAAATATTTTTTGTATTTAATTTTTTGCTCTGCTTGCGTTGTGGATTTTTGTTTATATGTTATTTGTTATTATTATTATTGTTGATCGTTTGGTAAGTCAAACAAGCACACGGTTTTTGATTCAAGATTTCAATGATATTCAGAATATTGTGAGATTGAGATTTGCTTGTTTTCAGATCGCCAAACAGCGCCACACATAATAATAATAAAATACACACAGGGAGAAATTTAAACACACAGAGAACACTACTCTGCTGCTGCTGCTGTTGCTGCTGATGTTGCTGCTGCTGTTGCTGCTGTTTGATGTTGATGAGTGGAGAGGCCTATTGGGACAAATTCACGTGCAAACTCGTAGAGCTATCGAAGTGAACTAACGTCATGCGGCGGCCAGCGGCGCTACGTAGACGGTCTCTCGCTCTCGACAGTCAATACGAAGACGAAAACAACACAGATACACGCGCACACGCATACGGAACGCACACACACTCACACAGAGACAGTCGCAAACCAGTTTTGCAACCCGTCTTCCAATGCGCCATGCGTGCGAGCGAGATGCCACACTAACGACTCATTCAATGTTGTGCGTGTAAGCGAGCTGGCCGGTAAGAGCGAACTGAAACTGGAAGTCGACTTGCGCTCTATTGGGCTCACAGCAGTACGACTTTCCAGTGACGCCCACCAAAAGAAAAAAAGCAGCAGCAGCAGCAGTAACAAGAACAACAACAACGCTTCGCACATTCCCATGCAAAGAGTGACATTTTTAATTGACGTGCGGGAGAGCGAGAGCACAACAGCATAGAGGAGAGGTTCTTATCTGACTTGAAAGCTTTTCCGGCATACACAGTCCTAGTCCTGGCTGCTACAAGGAAGCTTTGTTCAGTTCGCTGTCGCTCTTTGGCCGGCCAACTTTTGCTTTCATTTTGTTAGTGTGTGCGTCTGCGTATGTGTGTGTGTGTGTCTGTGTCTGTGTGTGTTTTTCAATTTTAGTGGGGCGTGTGCATAAGATGTTGGGGGGCGGGCAATTGCAATGGGTAACAACAACAAGACTAGCGACATATCGCTGCCCCGATATCGGGAGCATCATCTAACAACTGTAAAAATCAGTCGCACATTAATTGAAATATATATCGCATCACAAAAATTTGCATGCAAATATGTTTACAATGTTTCAATCTTTTTCGTCCAGTTTTTTTTTTTTCTGTCTCTCTATCTTTTTGTTATGCATATCATTCACATTCTGTCAGTTACTTTCAAAGAAATGCCCATTGTTGTCTCGCCTTAAACTATTTTAAACTGTGCATTAGTTGTTAGTGTTTTTTTTTATGATTTTTGAATATTTTGTTTGGTGTGTTTTGGTACTCGCGCTTAGTTTACCGTTAAACATTCTCTTCGATATGTGATTTGTGTGAACGTTTTAATTTTTATTGATTTTCTTCTCCTTTGTTGCTCTTATCAATTTACAGTATGTCTCTTAGCATAAATGCGCGCGATTTGGCAATTAAGAAACACACACACACAGAGTGTCTTTAGGGTCTATTGCTTGTGGCCATTGTTGGTCTTGTTCGAGTTTTGATTTACCAGAGCTTTGAACATAAATAACAAACAGTCTTATGTCCAAAGTAAAAAATTATACAAGTATTAACTTTGGTAAAAAAAAAGAGAGAGAACTTCAAATTTAATAAATAGATTCAGTTTTGAAGCCAGTTTTTTGTTCAAGAAGTTGAAAATTTTACTTTGTAGCTAAATACAGATTTTTTATAAGTTAACGGGTAACTGTGTATAAGGTTTTCTTATACTTTTCAATATTGAACAATAAGTTGATTTTAAATAAAGATTTTTCCTACTGTTGACTAAGATATGTTTTATTATTATTCAATTATAAAAAGTAATTATTTTTACAAGTAATTATAATTATAATTACTACTGTTGACTAAAATCTTTTTTATTATCTTTCAATTGTAATAAGTTATAATCAACAATCTGAGATATTCCATATTTTTAAACATATTAAACAAGTCTTTTTTCTATTATTAGCTATTTAACGATTTGTTATTATTTATTTACTGTTAATTACTAAATAATTTCAGTACTCTCAGACAATTTAACATTATTTACAACACTGTTTGAATTTTTATATATATTTTGTGCTGGTTATAAATTAATTTTTTTAGGTTGTTAATGTTTTAAATTGCTTTTTATGCCTCCCTTAAATAGACACTTTATGAACCTTACATATCAAAATTTATTTATGCATTTGTCAATCGTAATCTTTAATTATAATTTATTGATGCCGTATTCTTATTTGTTAACGTACAACCTGTTCCATATTCCAACCAATTGCGACTAATTCCTTAAACCTGTCTTAATGCCATGCCATTCATAAACAAATTCTTTACACCTTAATTGCGTTCCACTTTAACTCCACTTCTCTCTCGCTCCTTCTCTCTCTCTCTCTCTCTCTCTCTCTCTCTCTCTCTTTCTCTCTCTCTCAAACTGTGTCCCTGTTTAACAGTCTTGCGGCAGGTCAAGCGACCAGGTATTGTGTCAAAAATTATGCAAAACTAAGGTCAACGCCATCAACATACAAACAACAATATTTGCATCACTTTGTTTACATATTGTATTTTTTTTTTTGGGTTGTTTTGGTCTGTATATATATCCTTTTGGCCACACACTTGGGCATAATTAATAAGCCGCAGACCAGAGTCAAAAGTTTGTCACTCAACCGAACAAAACGCTCCTTGGGCAAAAATTTACATGATAATTAGAGAGCAAACGGCGCTAAGCACAAAAAAACAAAACACAAAAAAAAATGAGTGAGAAAAAAAAAATATATTTAAATTTCAAATGACGAAATCCTGTTTTTCCGAGTTGCTGCAGGTCTTCCACCCCGCAGTGTGCCCCTTGTTTCATGTTCCTTGTTATATGCTAAATGCGCACGCGTCGCGTTTGCTTTTTTTTATTATTATTATTCTTTTTGTTGTTGTTGTTATTGGCCATGAAAGGACTTGTTGCATAATTATGCGCCGCATGCGAGTAAATAAAAAATAAAAATAAACATGAACCAACCAAGCAACAACAACAAAAAACTATAAGCTAAAAAAAAGATGAGAGAGCGGAGCACTAAAAAAAAAAAACCATAACTAAGCGCTCGTATTTATGAATGAAGATCTCTTTTCCAGTCCTCTCTCTCTCGCTCTTTCTCTCTTTTTCCCTATCCCTCTCTGGTCGCTTCGGCACTGTTGATTTTGATGATAATGAGCGTGATTAGCATTTTGACTGCATTTTTTTTCGCTTTGTTTTTTGGTTTCGGGTCTGTTTCGCACCTAGCTTGGTTTGCTTGGCGCACTTGCTTATAATTATTAGCATAATTTTCTTCATATTTTGCATTAATTTCCAACCTGTTTGTACGTTTGTTGCCCCGACAAAAGAAACGTAGACACAGACATAAACAAACTTTGACAATTATTTGTTGGTCATTATTTGAAGACAGGTATAAAAACAGGACTGGTTTTTTTTGTTGCTGCTTTTTAAATCGATACGAGGGAGGCGAACACCATTTTAGCAGCAAAACAAAGACATAAAATTGTGCACGATTATGTGATTAAAGGGTTAGCTATATAATGTATATACATTTATTATATGTTGACTGAAACTGAAATACAAAATAATTATCATATTATCAAGTTCTTGCCATCAAAGGTTATCAAAAACATTATCACATAATCTGACTTTTTAATTCTTTCATACCAACTTTAATCTATCTAAAGAACATATAACTGAAGCTAAAATCCAAAATCATTATCATCTTCCTATCATTAAACATTCCTTCCTACTTTATGTGCAACTTCTTCTTCGGCGCACAAAAACAAAATTCCATTTGCAACCAAAAAAAAAACCTTTCATTAAATCAATGTCAGTATGTAAAAACTCAGCTGCAAAAATTGTCTTAAACCAAACCAAGAAGACAAACTGGTACAACAACAACAACAAAAGGAAGAGCAACCCATCCCAGGCCAGACAATCGGTCAACTCTTTACCATATGCATAACAAAAAAGAAACAAGAAAAAATTGCGCGCCAAAAAAAAAAATAAAGAAGCGACTTTAATTTCGAAGACAGACAACCCCTTTTTTTTTTGCTTTGGGCTACCCCTTTTGTGGCAAGGTCAAATGAGCTGTTCACGTAGTCAAATCGCATAGGCAAATTTAAAAAAAAAGAAGAAGACGCTTGCTTGCTACCTTTCCCTTGCTTCCTGGGCAAATGCAAGCAACCATTTATCATTTTTTGTTTTTTTTTTTTCTGTTTAGCGATTTTTGAAATTTTGTGCAATTTGGCAATTTTGCATGCAACGGCCGTTAAAGTCTGTGCAATCAGGCCGCGGCCGCTTATCCTTATGGCCTTTATCCTTTCACTTTCGCTACCTACAGGCACACACACACACACGCACACATGCACAAAACACCCCAGCAGTTTGCCAAATTCCAAAACACACACACACAGGACTTGCTGTCATATGCAAATTAGCCTGAGCCTAACAGACAAAAAAGAACCAAATAGAACATTTTTGCGTCCCGACAAAATACAAAATGAAATGAAAAGAAAAGAAAATACGCAAACGGCGCTCAAAATGGCAATTGTTGTAGCACTACACAACTACTTATGTACGTATGTATATGTGCATGTATGCGTATATGTACCCCCGATCCTGCGACTGGGTTAAATGCATTTTGGTGCGCCTCATTGGCTTTGGCTTTGGCATTGGAAACGACGCAACTGTCAAAAAAAAAGGGCAAATATGCAAATTAGTTAGCGTTTTCTGTTTGTCGTTTTTTTATTTATTAACTAATTTATCTATGCGTCGCCTTGTGACACGTTTGTGTCCCATAGGCAAAAAAAAAAAAAAAAACACCCAGCCAGGGTAGTGAAATATTGGCGATATGACGGAAACAACAAGGCAGAAAAAAATTAAAAGCATTGCAACACCTGGACACAATTTTTTGCCGCGGTTTTTGTTTACTAAGTAACATAGGCTTTGCATATCAGTTGCCAAGTCGCTAAGTAGTTATGTGTATCGTCCGATAGAGTCCATTTTGAGTAGCTAAAAAGGATTAATGGAAAAGTTTTTGGAGTTTAAGAAGTGTTTTGAAAATATTGAAATAGTTTTGTGATGATTTTTTGTCGAATCATGTTTAAACATCATCGATAAATGCTAACATTGGTTATGATACACATTTTAAAATATGTTAAATTTACTCTTTTAAGTAAGTTTTATATACTTTTGAATTTTATAGGATTTCTATATATTTACCTTAATATTTCTTTCTCTGGAAAATATGTCTTACACATTAATATACTTTAAAATTAATTTTTCAATTGCTGAAAGCATAATAAGCTTTCCATTTTAGACCTATTCATATACTCGTGTAAGTACTTAAGCATTTAGAACAAAAATTCTTAAGAACTTTATGCACGAACACAATAAACAAAACAAACAACAACTATTTAGTTAAATCATTTTCAACTTTTCTTTTTCAACATTCTTTATTGAAAGCGCAGCAAAGAAAATGAAAATCAAGAAAAAAAATAAATTATTCATTGACGCTACGTTAAATATCCATAAAGTTCACTTTTATGTTTGTTCTCACTTTCAGCGCTTTTTAATGCTATGCCAACCACTTAATCATTTGAAACCTAACCCAGTTGCATTTGCATCAGTATGAAAAATTAATAATAAAAAACAAAAAGCAAAAAAAAACCCTGTTCACACCCACTAAAAAGCGGCGACAGGAAACCACGCGGACGTACCAAAACCACTTTTACATACGAAAAAAAAACGAAACGAAACCAACAATAAAAAAAAAAAAACAACGAAAGAAATAAAAAAAACATATGTCAATAAAAATCTTTTAGAAATTCATTTGCATAATGCAGTCAAAAGGGCAAACGTTGTGGAGTGTTCAGTCGTCGCCTTTCCTGTCCCAAGCGCGATTCCAGGTGATGGAGACTGGCTTGGTGGGGGGGGGACTGAGAAACAACTAAACAACATCAAAAAGACAACAACAACTGCAAACTACAACTACAGCACGCATGTTTGTTTCCTTCGAAAACAAAAACGCGACAACTGAGTGATATCCGCCAGTGGGTAAAAGGAAGGGGTAGAGTAGGCCATGCCAAGGGTGCATATCATTAGCTGCTGCTAAGCATAAAACAAAAAACGCAAAAAACACCAAAAGAGGTACGAGCAAACATTTTTCCGACTGACACTGTTTGTGCAGCAGTCTAAGCAGCCTGGCACACATCAAAGGCCAATCAACTCTTTCTGTGTGTTTGTGTGTGTGTGTGTTTCTAATCGGAAACGGAAGTTCACCCTTAACCCTTTGGCTTAGCCAATGCACAAACCATATTGCGTTAGCTTATTCGATGTGTGGTGAATTTTCATTCGTGTGCTATAAAAGTAACATTTTTTGTTATCATTTCTGTACCTTAAGAACTATTCTACCCTATTCTATATATTAAAAGTGTAGGCTAGTTACTAGTTACAAACATTATGTTTTCTTGTAATAAATGTATTAAAATTGGATTAAGAACGTTTATTAAAGTCGATAAGATAACTTTATGAATTTAATAAAGAGTTTTTATAAAAATTTCTTTACAAAGACTCAAAAAAAACCTGAAATTATTTTGAACTACCGAAAATGCTTTTAAAATGCTAATTTACTGCAACTGTTGCAGTAACTTGAGTATCATTGAAACGAAGTCTTCTGGGTGCTGGTCATTAACGAAATGTGCTCTTCGATTGCATAATTTGCTCAACGCCTTTTAATTGAAACATAAACGCCATTTTTATTGCGCAAGCGCACGCGCCAATGATTGAGGCATTTTATTTACCGTAAAAGAAAAAAACAAAGCAACGCAATTTGCGCAGAAATTGCAAATCGCCCCATAAGACATAAATGAAATTTTTATAATCGAAACGAGACGCTGACGGAGGTCGTCCCAAATTGCGCATGCGGTGAATTTTATCATTATCGTCAGTTCATTTCTTTTTTTTTTTGTGAGTGATATTATTTTAACTGTTATTGTTATTAAGTTTTGGGGCCGAGTGACAGTTGCCGCCGACAAAGCCTCTTTGTGTTTTTTTTTGTTGTTTTTGACGCCCCAACGTGACATATTCCAGCCAAGACGGTGTGTCCAAGGATAAGCACACGCTTTGATCTTCTTCGGCAGGAAGATACGAAACAAAAAAAAGTCTGAGCAACGGGGGTGTAGCAAACAGCACGTGCATCAATTCTCTTTGCTGGCTCTCTGGGGGCGATGCTATCATTGCAGTTACTTTCTTTAATAAGCTGCAGCAGGCTGAAGCTGCCAAGCTGCACACAAAAACACAAGAATATAAGAATAAGAAACTCGGCATCAAAACAAAAGACTTAAGACACAAACGCGTTTTTAGCTCGCTTGATGCTTTACACCTGATAACGACGAAGTTAAAACAACGTAGACGGCGACGCGACGCGACGCGACGCATCGCAACGCAACGCACACACTCATTGAGAGAGACCGCCACAGGATTGCTGATGCTCTGTGATGTAATCAGGCTTCTCTGCTTGTGCTTCTGCTTGTGCATCTTCTTCCTCCTGCTGCTCGTCGTCAACGATTTGCCGTACGTGATATTGTTAAAAGCTTTTAATTGAAGTCATCTTCTTGCTCAAAACAGGTAGCTGCCTCTAGAGTCTACTGCCTGCTGCTTCTGTCGATGTCGATGTCGAGCATTTTTATGATTAAACTAATTTTTCTTTGCCCTCTCTCTCTCTCATATAGATATATAGATATATATATATATATATATAGCAGGTGATGTGGCTTGGCTTCCCCCCTTTTGCCTTAGCCTGGCAAAGTTATTTTAATAAACTGCGCGACGTGCCACGCATTTTTAAGAGACGATCGGTTTCAATTTTATTATTGTTGTGGCTGCTGCTGTTGCCGTTTCTGCTTGTTGTTTTTGTTGCTCCTGTTGCTTTTAGATTATTTCCAGCACTTGTGTAAGTGTTGTTAGAAGGGAGTGCCACCAAACCGAAGCAAACAAAATTGGCTGACCACAACACAGCCGCAACGTGCTCATTTAACAGTAGCCAACAAACGTCTCTCTCATTTAAAAACTTAAGTCGGCATCAAATATTTTAATGATACAACATAATGCCACAAAGAGTCTTACCACAAACACACAAAACTAATTTGATAATGGGAAAACCAAGTATCAGTTTGTACTTCGTTTGGAATTCCTTAGAATATGAAAACAAATCGATTTAACTTAAGTCAATTCACAATGCAACTACCACACATTCTGTTGGACTTATGCGTATGCGTAATGCATATAATTGGCAACCTTGGGGGCATTTAAATAGAGTTGTGAAGTAGCGCATAAAATAAATAACAGACACTTGACCAGCTTTGCCTGCTACACGCTCCACCACGCTTAAGACTCTATTTGGCTTAAAATCAATATCTGAACAAGTGCAACTTATGGATGCTAGCCAGAAGCAGGCATGAATTCAGAGACAGAAGATGCCACAGTTCAGATATCATAAGATGCCAGATTGGGGGGGTTGATTCAGAGTCATAACTATGTGCAAGAAAGACCATTTCATTTTTCAACAATTGGCTAAAAGTACGCCTCAATAATAAAAAGAGTAGGGGCGTATATGCGGTTTGGGGCCACAACAAAAGTAATGAGTACTTGGCCACGCGCTCCTTAAACAACAACAATAACAAAATATATATCCATGAATGCGATTGCGAAGGAGAATGCAAAAAGCAAAGGCCGCAAGGCAGAGCGAGCGGGCCAAAAAGGAGCTGGCTGAATGAAAACTGCGCACTCGGGACTATAATTATAATTGAAATAAATTGATTTATTTGCTTGGCCAACTCGAGTCGAACTCTATGCCAAAACGCATAAAGCCATAAAGAAAAATGGCAACAATACAATTCGCATTGATTGTTATTGTTGTTGTTGTTGTTGTTGGTCGTGTGTGTTGCTTAATTGTTGTTATTGGCAATGTGTGCCGCTGGCCAATAAGTTGTTGGACCAGACCTAGACAACGATGTCGTTGTCGAAGACGTCGATAAGGTCATGAGCAAGTGTCATTCCAGTGCATAAATTATATATATATGTATATATATATATATATGTATATATATATTTCGGGGCGTTTGCAACACGCTGGCTTAAATAAATGTTGCACCGATTGGTTTAATATGTGCTGAAGGGCAATGCGAGCAGCATGATTCACAATTGCTGGGTATAGAGCCAAAGACAAGCCCACCAGACACGAGAACAATCTATTACGGTCAGAGCATAAAGTAAAGGTGAACTACGAAAATGTTTAAGTAGAATGAATAATGACAAAAAGTTTATGCAAAAGATTAAAAATATTAAAAAGAATTATATCAAAAAAGTGTAAGATATTACAAGCTATATACATATAAAGTATACGTATGTTTTATTCCTGGTAATCTGTTTTAGAAATCTAAGCAACTTGCTACACCTGCCGCTCTGCTCTGCCCCACAAACACAAGCGACACACACTTGCCACCGTCGACGTAGCTATGTGTTGTCAACGCCAGTAGCTTTGTTTCAAAAAAAAAAGGCACCGAATGCTTGAATGCCCGTTGCCCATTGCCCATTGCCAACCTGTCTCACATTTCAAAATACATAATTAAGTATGCACAGCAAGTTTGTTAGATAAAGATCTTAAAAACCCTTAAAAAGCTTTAAGCGCCTAAGCTAAGCGAGGGGGACACACAAAACAGCAAATAAGAAAGAAAAAAAACAAAACCAAGAAGAAGAAGAAGCCACGTAGGGGCAATACTTGATGGATAACTTGATGAGTATCGGATAAGTTGTGGAGACTTTGTAGCATTCACACACATACCCACACACACACGCACACACACACACAGATAGCATAAATGTGCGTATACATAAAATAGTCGAAAGGCAGCAATAACAAATAACAACAACAACAAAGAGACACGTAGTTTCGATGCATGATACGAAAATACTTTGGCGACAATCATGGGAAAGATTTGATTTGGTTTTTCGTTGTGGCTATCATTTTAGGCCATTAAACGAACCGGGCCCAAGAGGTCAGACGCGATAACGAGCGAAAGCTAAGGTGGTTTAGCTTGCAGGTGGTGCTGCCTGCCTGCCTGCGTGCCTGATGTGCTGTGTGCTGTGGGTTAATATCGTTTAACAAAGCCGATTTGTAACACAGCTTTCACATGTATCTCCGAAATCGAAAACAAAAACAACTCTTTCGGCCAATCAGTTAAAAGTTATAACGCAAATCAAACCAACAACAACAACAACAACAAGAACAACAGAAATCAATAAAACTTCCAATGCCAAATCAGAGACAGAGAGAAGAAACTTAATTAAAAGGTCGCTGTTAATGTTGTTAATTTAAAAATATTGTCAAAGGAAACGGCTTACACACACACACACACACACACACACATATACACACGCACAACAAAAGAGTCGGCATTATAAAATCGTAGAGAAACGCCAATAAAAAAACAGCAGCAAACAGTCGTTGGGGCAGCTAATTTTTATGGATCTCCACACTGAAATGCAGGCTGAATCGAATCGTTGGCTGCGCTGACAGACATCACGGCGGGATCTGAACGGCCAACAAAAAGCTCGGTCGATCGCTCTAATCAAGCCTACAAGCCAATGCTGTCAGACAACACAACAACAACGAAATAAATAAAATATAAATTTAATATACACACAATTCGGCTTTTTGCGTTTGACAACAAGTTCGTTGCCTAAGTCATTCGTTTCAAGTTGCTCCAAATGTTCAGCTTTTATAAAGATGTGTATGTAGCTTACATAAATAACTTAAGGCATGTATCAAGCTTGTTGCCTCAGTCTTTTCTTTTGTGTGGTTAAGACCATTTGCAGATCTATAAAATATTCAAAGTAGCTTTAAAAACATTTCAAAATAAAAATCTATTCATATTTATGCTAAGATTTTAAATAAATTCTGCTCTATTAATAAAATTCAAAGCTCCTACTTAATACAACATTTTATTAAGTTCTTAGCTAATTTCCTAATTGTTTAAAAAATAAAATTACAACTACACAAATTCGTTGCCAAATCCTTCATTGCATAATACAAAATTAATATAATATTCTATGCACTCTTTAACAAAATTCTTAAGTTAAACATTTAATGTTCTTAATTGACATAAAAGCATACAAATGAGTATATTTACCTTACGAAAAAAGTGTCGCCGAATATCCAATTGCATTTAAGAAATTGTTAATTGCGTTTTTAATGTGACAAACAATGATTTCCTCAATCAAAACAAAGGCATTCAGTCGAAGCTAAAACGACGATGGCTTCCAAAACAAACTTGAAACAAACAATAATGTAATAATAATAATGCATATGAAAAGAGGAGAATAAAAATGCAAAGCCAAAGAAGGGGGCGTGCGGTTTGGGTCGATTGCTGCGTGGCCTCCGTTGGGTTTTTGGTACGCCCGAATGGCGATGCACGCACACAAATACACACACACACACACACACATGCACAGGCAATGTAACTTCAACCTTCAATTGTAGTAGTTGTAAGTTGCTGTTGCTGTTGCTGCCTGTCACGAAACGTTATTCGTGCGGCCATGCGAGTTCACTGACTGCCGCCCAAGTGCGCCAGTATGTGTGTGTTGGTTTGTGTATGTGAGTATGTTTCTTTTGGTGCTTTTCATACGTTCGCTTTGTTTTCATTGCTCTTTAGCAACAACACCAACACCAACATAAACAGCAAAAGCAACAATTACAACTAACCATGGCGGCCATATTAACATGCCTACGAGTACAGTTTGCACCTGCAGCTACGTCAAAATAGTAAAAAAAATAAATAAAACTCAACTTTAACGACAAAAAAAAAATCTATTGTCGAGCAATGCACGTGATTCTCAATCGCGCTCCCAATTAGACAATCCGCTCACGAACACTAAACTACAAGAACGCGAACAAGCAACAAGACAACCAAACAAAACAAACAAAACAACACAATATTGAGAGCGAAAGAGAGATAGGATAGGTTAATAGTAAATTATTTTTATAATCGATTCCAAGAGAGGCAGGCGAGCTTAGATTGAAAATATTTTAACGTTTGCCAGTTGCTAATTGATTGTGCACAAAACAATATTTTGGCAATTTGCCTCAACCAACAACAACAACATCAGCAACAACATTAGCAATAAACAACAACAATATTCATGGCCACTTCATTGTTTGTGTGTTTATGGAAGGCAACAAAAACAACAACAACAACAACAAATAATTCGCATGCCTATTGATTTTGTTCAACCACCCCCGCTTCAACACTCCCCCTCCTTGTTTAACTAGTACTCTGAGTCTGTTTTGTTGTATTATTGCTTTAAATGTTTAAATATAGTAATCAGTAAAAGAAAAGCTTGAAGAAACATGCGGCTCGTTGTTGTTTAATTGCCGCTGCTCATGCAACCCATGCCAGAGTTGCGAGGTGTGTGAGAAAACTGCACTCCAAATTGTTGTTGTTGTTGTTTTTGTTGTTATTATTATTGCTGGTGCAATTAAAATTAATATATGTATATGTACATTTGCTTGTATAGTATGTTTGTATGGCTTAGCTAAAGCAACCAACACACACACACACACAAAAAAATACACAATAAATTCATTAGTTATTGTCTAATTGGCGCATATAACGCAAATAACATTTTCACAAATGAAAACAACACACACAAAAGACACACAACAAGTTGAAATAACTTCAAAATGATATTGAAATTTCGCGGAGCAAACACAAATGCAGAATATATTTTGTACAAGACATGTTCTGTCAACAAAGTTCCTTCGGATATATGAATTGTCGGGAAATTAATTGATCGATTTAAAAATACTGAGTGTTTTGTATTGATACAAAGAGATACAAAACTTGATTTGATATTTCCACACGTCCGAAAATAATTATTATTATTACGCTTTAGCTAAGACCTATATGTCTGTACGTCTATATAATGATATTTTATGTGTTTTAGTTATATTTGTGCATTTCACATAGATTCATAGATAGATTTATACTTATATATTGATTTAAGTTTGCTTAGGCTAAAAGTTCTAAGACTCGAACCAAACTCATCATCACTGGTTTGCCGTCCCACTTCCTACAAATCAGAGCTTTATCCATAAAGTTAACATCTAAAATGTTATTGGGCAATAGAATTGATTGATGACTTCCTTTCCGTCTCTGTAAGCAATGCGACCTTCTGCTTTCTGCTTCCTACCAGCATCCACTAAATTAATTACCGCCAGTGTTAGCCATTTTATGATCGCCATTAAAAAAAAAATTGTCTCCCAACTTTTACGATCAGTTTTGATACTGAAAATGGTTGTCGCATAAGCCCACAAATCTTATCTGTGCGATGCACAAATAAGATAATGTCAGTGCCAAACAATACCAACTTTATAGTGCTAATCTCTTGCTTAATGTGCGAAAAATGCGCAAAACGTTGTTGAGAGTGTCCCTCGCAATAAAATGAATTTTATTTTCAATTTGGCTGCACATAAAATCAAAATCAAAATACAAAACGAAAAAAAAAAAAAAAACTAGATGCCCGACAGGTTGAGAGAGCTGCTGCTTCTAATTAATATGCATGAACTGAAACTTCCTCGGTTTCGTCTCTTGCGCGCTACTTGTGCACGTTTCCATTCAATTCAAGGCATCCCCATCCTATCGCAACACAGTGATCTTTCGCTTTGATCCATTCGCGTTTAATGTGAGGCGTCTGCGCATTTAGAACTCAATTAAAAAGCGGAAGTTTAGCGTTTCTTAGGTTTACTCTCGGCGGATTTTAACGGGTATCCACGGGATCCACGCAATATTGTTCACGCCCTTGACAGACATTCCACTGGCATAAATCAGCCAGGTAGACACACATAACTCACTAATAGCTGGCAATTGTTGTCAATTTGCTTACAAAACAGGCGCGAAAATGCAGACACAATTTTTTTATCCTCTCTCTCTCATATTGTTGTTGTCCTCGCCCCACTATAGCCGATGTTGTTGTTGTTGGTTAACACACCTTGACAATTGGCTGCATTTAAATTGTTATAAAAATAGAATTTGTCCCAAAACATGCGCCGCCTCGCTAAAGCTAAAGCTCAAACTCAAACCAACGAGTGCAGTTGCTTAAGCCGCCAGTTCGTGTCTTAAGTCTTTCGTTTTTATACTTTGTTTTTTATTTTTTCGGGGAGACAATGAAAGCTAGCATTGCACTTTAATTTCCGCACCCAGCGCCTCAGTCTCTCTCTCTCTCTCTCTCTATCCCTCTATCTCTCGCTGCATGCAAAATACCATTAACAATTTGCGCACATAGCGCCAACAACAACAACTACAACAAAAACCAGCTGCAAAAACGAAAAAAAAAACTCAAAATCATAAAAAGTGTTCCACGCACAGAAAAAAAAAAGACCACAACTGCGTCAACAAGCATACAAGAGTTTTGAATTTATTTATGTCGGCAATTATTTTATTTATATTGTCATCACACACACACACACACACGGTTAAACTGACTGAGTTTTTGCAACGCGCCGTCTGATTTCGTAGTCAAAATATGTTTCCAACTTATGATATGCTATTCGCTTCTGTTGCCGCTTAAAGCTTCTGGTTTTGAACAGACAGCAGACAACGACAACGCTGATGGCGTCGTGTCATCAACTTAATGACGCTTATACACACACACAGCCAAAAGGGGAGGCACAAACGAACAGTTATGAGTTGAGTGGTAGACATTAGAACAAACACGTAAATGTGGAAGGATTATTTTCAGGTTTGTAGAGTTAAAAGAAGGGCTGCAAAACACTTGAGAATGTTTGTGAGTAAGTTTGGTTTGAACTCATGTTCAAGTTGTGGTTTCGGTTCGTGGTTCAACTGAGCACAAACTGTTCAAAATTCTCATTCGATTGGTAAACCAGGTTAAGGGTCTTACGAGTCGAAGCTTGGGGTAAGAAAACAATGGCAAAGCTGGCTCGAAAGTAGTTTCGTTTTAGCTCCATTGAAACGTCTTGAAGGTTCGTATACGAATGGTTAGATAATTCTAATGGATACCACCAACTCTTCTTTTCAGCATGCCAACCAACAGGAGTACCAAACTATTTCAACCCAATCCAACTCAAAACTTATCTAAATGTAGCTAAATGAAGAAATAACCAAAATAACCAAAAACTACAACGACACCTTTGCTTGCATTGACGCCTCCACAAAATGTCATCAACAAAGTTGATGACAGACGGACAGCAGACGATGAACGATGTCAACAACAGACAACAACAGACGACCACGTCTCGACTCAACTGTCACCAAAATAATGCCCAGCAGCTAAAAAGCTGTTGGTGTTGCCTTTAAACTACAACAGTAGCCCGGATTCGGGCTCGAGCCCAGCTACAACAACCATTTTCGAAGCGAAACGCCAAAAAATATAAATAAATAAAACAACACACTAAAAAAAAACTCGCATTTCAAATTCAAAACGCGATTTTTGCCGAGGTTAAACTATTTTATCATTGTCACAAATGGAATTTTTCACCAGCAATCACCTCGATCCGCTGTCCACCTGCCCAAGACACAGCCCCTCAATCCCCCCCGTCTCTCTCCCCCTCTCTCTCTCTTTCTCTCTCTGTCTCTGACTCTGGCAGGGGCCACCGTTTGGCGATGCGTGCGAAAACGCAGCAACCACAACAACAAAAGCAACAACTACAACAAAGCGATCGGTGTACGTTTTAGGGCGTTTTCTGGCCACGGTTTCCTTCTGGCCTCCACATATAAGTTTTGCGTACGCAGACAAAGTCTCATGGCGACAGGGGGAAGGGGGAAGCAAGCAGGGTAAGACGAAGTGGAACTTGGTTTATATCTCTTCATTTGCTGGGGCTCCGTCCAGTTATTTATTGTATTTTATGTTGCTTTTGCTGTTGTTGTTGCTGTTGCAGTGCGTGTGTGTGTGTGAGTGTGTTTAATTGAAGGCCAAGAGCTGCCGCATTGCTGCATGCATGGCAAGCATGTCCTGGTTGCAATCGCAGCTGATGGCCACTGGCCAGACATGCCCTTATTTGCGCTGCCAGCCAAAACGGCCAGTGCATAAATTATATGGACAACATTATACATATAAACACTTTTACACATACACAAACATACCCTTGACACAACGCGAAAAATAATAATATCTATAGCTTACTTATCATTTTTGTAACGCCCAAGGCCAAAACTATGCCAAAAACTATTGTGACTTGATATGGGTAAAGCTCTAATCACAGATCGGACTACGTTTGGAAGCTGTGATTATTAATTAGTATACAACCATGTTCAATAACAGGCTAAGACATCAATTTTATAGTGATATATAATATTTGTAATGAAATGAGGGAAAATACAATAATAAAGATTTTTATATAAAGTATATTTTACACTTATTTAAATACAGTAAAAACTTTTTTCAAGTGTATTTTATTCCATATTCTTTTTTGTGGCATTGGAGTTTTGAATGACAGTTTTGGTTGTAAGGGAAATACATATATATATATGTATATATATAACTGAGTGTACAGATAGATATATATGTGTATGTATATCGTGTCAGAACTTGCGCAATGCACGATCAGCACTTAGAATATGTAGCAATTGTTTTTAACATCCATAAAACATGCGCTCGATTGGCCTCTTTAGGCAAAACGTCGCTCTAGATCATGCAAATTCGCAATCGACGACCCAAAATCAATTAAAATACAGCAGCCCCACTGATAAACAGAAAAAGCAACGTTAAATCGTTTTGTGCGGTGCCAAATATGTCGTTGTAAGTCCCCTTCTCTCGAGGGCACAGCTCTCTTTCTCTATCTCTTTCTCTCTCGCTCTCTCGCGCTGCCTCTGTGTGTCTTGTACTCTCTGATAACAATCGAGGTACTTATATAAGCAGTCAGCATCCGTAGGCAGTGTGATCGAATGACAGACATCGATCAACGATGCGACCAAACGACATTAACGCTGCATATATTGTCATAAATTACAACGATAGAGCACAGAGTCGTTCCCATTCCCCCTTCACCCCTTCTTCCGTTTAGCCCTTTGTGTGTTGACGATTGTGTTGTTTGTGTTAAAAACGATAAGACCAAAAGTCATCGTCATTTAAACCATAAGCAGTTGTCCGATAGATTCACAGCCCAACACCCCAAAGACTTAGCACAATCCAAATCCTCATCCCCTTGCCCAGCCCCAAGAGCGCATCAAGATACGCATCAACGTTTGGTTAAACGATATCCAGTTTTGGGTTTTTTTCTTTTTGTTTTCAATGCGTTTCTGCTCAATATCATGTTGCCAGAGTGTGTGTGGCTGCCCGTTTCCCTTCTCCGTCAACGTTTGATCGATATGTTAAAAACAGCGATTAAATGCGTCAAGCGACGGCTGCGTCTCCTCTGCAACTGCAACTGCAACAACAACAACAACAGTGAGAGTTGTGACAAAACTTTGATTGACATGGCTTTTGTATGTTGGCGACAACAACACTGTAGATCCGATTGCACTGAAGATGTGCTGGATGTGCTTGGGGCAATAGGTAGCAGCAAGGTGAGGCAATTGTTGCAGCTGTACGAAAGAGATCCTATCTATTGAGTACTGTCGAGTTACTTTAGCTCCACATCTGCACTTCTAACGCAGTATTATTGAAATAAGTTTACACTTTAGATGATATTTTGATCATTAACATACGCTCTAGAAAGTATGCTATTTGTATCCAATGTGCAAAGAAATAAATTGCTAACAAATGTACAAAAAGCTTAATATTATAAAAAGAACAATTCAAATATCAGACTTTAATATTAGCTTGACACAGTATTGTTTGTCTTAAAAGCTTATCTAAGGCTTTATTATTAAAAGAAGGAAACATAGCTTTTTAAGTTAACTACTCGCTACAAGAACAAAAGACATTAGTATTAGATAAATCTCATTCAGAATTCGCAATCTTTTGATACTTCACAGTACTTCACGAATGACTGAGCAAACTAAATATCTCTTTTATCTTTTGTCAAAGTTTTGCTGTGGCAAGCAAATCTATGCAAAAATATATATTTCGTATATTATAAATATATTTTAATTTAATGCACAGATCGAAAATCGAGAAGATAAAAGCGCAACCAAAAAAAAAAACAAACAAAAACAAAAACCAAAACAATCAACTGGCAAACAAAAGCAAACTTGGCAGGCAACAGGCATAAAAGTCGTGATACTAACAAATTTCATTAATGTACAACAGCGGCAACAAGTTGCAGGCACCACCAACTCGCTCGCTGGCTGTGCAAGCATCCTCCAACCACTATCCTCCACATCCACGGCGTTCTCCTTGTGGCGATTCCATTCATAAAACGAGCGAGGAGATACTGGTTGAGATGGGCGATGGCGGGGTTGGAGGAGATACAACAGACACTAAGCGCATTGCATGATTTTGCATAATTTTATGTAAATTTTGTGAGCAGGCGGCTCGAGACTTGCAACAGCGAGTCGAATCGGCGGCGCAGGCGCGCAGTAGACACACACACACACACAAGGCGGGGGCGTGGCTGTGTCTGATTTTTCGTAACTGCTGCTGCTGCTGCTGAAGCTGCGCCTCGACGACATGATATATGCCACATGATGACCACGACAAAAGTAGCAAATGCGGCAAACAGTAGCAATTGCTTTTGTTGTACAAGGACACGATTATGCACAGGATATGGCACAAGCAACGAAACACAGAGAGAGAGGGAGATCTGAGCTCAATTTATGCAAAGTGCAAAACGTGGCTTAGTTCAAAGAATAGACGCCAAAAAAAAAACCAAAACAAAAACAAAAGCTGCTCGGACGCATTTTGATTTTATAAAATGTTTTCGAACGATGTCAAAAAAAATAAATAAAAACATTTTGAAGGCGCAGAAACATCCATATGACAATGTGACATGGAATTTATGTGCGCAAAACACAAATGCCACAAAAAATATTGTTTAGGGCATATCGAAACGAGGCAGCAACAGTTCCGAGTAAAAAAGGCAGCCCCAACAACAACAACAAC
The DNA here is from genome assembly GCA_035044605.1 of Scaptomyza cyrtandrae. Lineage (NCBI taxonomy): Eukaryota > Metazoa > Arthropoda > Insecta > Diptera > Drosophilidae > Scaptomyza > Scaptomyza cyrtandrae. The sequence continues at coordinate 12,473,464 of JAWNNS010000473.1, read as the reverse complement.
AACAATAAAATCAAGAATCAAAACCAAAAACAGGCTGAAAGATGTTTGCAACCCCCACTCGGAAACAACGTGCACAGTGGAACCACTAAACTAGAATAAAATTTAATGAAACAGTTCAACTAATAAAAATGTTATTAAACATATAAGTTGAGTATTATGCTCAAGAAAACGGGTAAACCTACATACAAAGTATTTCATTTAAATCTTTTACAATTTCCGATAACAATTTTATTCGAGCTAAGAGAAAAACCAGTGTGCAGCCTAGGGGGGAAGAGCGGGTAGATTGGTTGCCTTCCTTGAATTGCAGTTCAGTTTTGTGTGTGTGGTTGTTATTGTTTGGAGGTTGCACACGTCAACGTCAACTTGAACGACGACGAGTTGGGCTACTGCCACTGCCACTGGGCCTCTGTCTCTCTAATCAGATTCAGATGTCGTCGAAAAATGCGCGACGCTCTGGCCATTTTAGCCCTGTTCTGCCCTGCCCTGTCCTGCCCTGCCCTGTCCTGTCCTGTCCTGTCCTGTCCTGTCCTGCCCTGCCCAGCGCTGGTTAGGCGGCCTCGCGTAACACGGTAGTTGCAAGCTTGTGTGCAGCTTGTTGCAGCAACCGGAGTTTTGCAGCAGACACACAAGAATGACGAAGTCATAGCCGCGATGCGTCAATTTTAGATTCAACAAAAATGATTGCAATGCATGTTGGGCTGCCCAGGCAGCAAGAGGAACGCAACCAAGGCGGGAGGTGCACTCAGAAAAAAAACAAAGAGGTTTTTTTCCACAAAAAGTATAACTTAAAGTTAATGTAAATGAACTTTTAAAATTATAACTTATCTTTTTATTGGAAAAAGTTGTTGAAAAATGAATCTAACGAAAAATAATAGCGTGAAGCTCGTCTCTTACTATTTTTAAGTGTAGCACAGCAAAACCAACCAGTTTGTCCAGCCCAGGCAGCTCCTGCTACTGTTTTCACTAGTCAGCCAGGAGGCAGTCAGTTGGCAGTCGTCTGTCAGGGCAACTTGTGAAATGCCAATTTATTCGTTAGCAAATATTGCATCTGATAGAACAACAACAAGAACAACCCGCTAGCAGACCCCTCGCTGCAGTGCTGACTGTGATTTGAGTGCCAGTGCAACATATGCAGACATGACTGCGAGGACACAAAAGCGCAATGGAACGAAAGGCAGAACAGTAACTGCAGTCTGCATCTCAGACTCCGGCTCAAGCTCAGAGTCAGTTCCCTGCTACTGAATCATGTGTAAAAATCTTAAGTGCAAACAATTGTACGCGTTTATCGTGTCTCTGGGGCGACGACCACCATTGAAGCTGAAGCTGAAGCTGCTATGTATCCAGAAAGGCAGCTCAAGCTGCAAGCCTACAGCAGACGGAAGGAGAACAGAGAGAGAGAGAGAGAGAGAGAGAGAGAGAGGAGTGATGGAGAGGAAAGGGAGAAAGAGATTCCGTTTAATTAAGCGCGCTTTTGTGAAAATTGGTTTAAGCATTTTTTGGAAAGCCCTTAAGGTAAGCACAAACATACTTCCATACTACCATATACTTAGTAAAGTACTACCCCTTTTTATACCCTGATCCCATTAAAAATGGGAAAAAAGGGTATAATGAAGTTGTGCAAAAGTATGTAACGGGCAGAAGGAAGCTTCTCCGACCCCATAAAGTATATATATTATTGATCAGCATCAACAGCCGAGTCGATATAGCCATGTCCGTCTGTCCGTCCGTCTGTCCGTCTGTCCGTCTGTCCGTCTGTCCGTCTGTCCGTCTGTCTGTCCGTCTGTCCGTATGTATGAGCCAACCGATCTCAGAGACTATAAGAGCTAGAGACTCCAGATTTGGAACTTAAGCTCGCCTAATCCCTAGGCAGTACAAGTTTGTTTTTGATTTTCGATAACTCATCCCGTTTCCGATATACACATGTGATCGATAACAATAAAATCTTGAATTTGAAAAAACTTTAGATGGCACTTTAATTACTAATCAAAATAATAACAATCTGTGAAATTTTTATTAAAATCGGTTAAGAAACACCGGAGATATGGGACATTGAAGTTGAGTATGCAGTATGCAGTATGTGCGTACAAACAAACACACATACTTGCAAATACTGACTGTACGCGTAAAGTATACGGATCAGGGTATCGTCTAGTCGGGATTTCTCGACTAGAGCCTTCTTACTTGTTGTATATGTATTGTAGGTTGACTTGGGATCGATTGCTTGTGCCAAAAATATCCAAAAAATATCCATCAAATTGATCAAAGCTAATAAATCATAAGATGCCACAACTTAAGCACATGCAGAAGATGCGAACAACATCAACTTCATCAAAGCTTAAGCAAAAGGTGCGCGCAGCATTTAGTGGAACTACCAAATACTACAACAACTACAACAACGAACGATATAGCCTGAAGAGAGGGGCCAGGCTCTGGCGACCGAAAACAACCGAAATTAGTTTTGCGTTGCGTCCGTTATGACGGCGCACGTAGCCCCAAATGCTGACCCAATAATTATGCCCCTTCTGCGAGCCAAGAAACTGAGAGTGAAACCCAAGCGTTGCCATCGATAAAGAGACTAACCCGCCACCACCACCACCAACAACAACCATTCTTATATATATATATATAAAAGATAATTTTTTTTGTTATTTTTGATAAAGCCCGCAGGCGTGCAACGCACATTTTTGCTTATCAGTTTGAGTCAAGCCGCATGTTTTTCATGTTAAGATACCCTAAAAGTGAAGTAACATGACTAGAGAAGGAGCTTAGACATTTGACAGTACCACTAAAAGAATGACAGCATCAGCAGAGTAGAAGTTTGGCTTGAAGGGTATTTAGTTTGGCTTGAAGGCATTCTTTGTGATTTGGCTTTCTTGTCAAAATGGTTAGATGAAAAGTTGGCTACTTAGTATTGCGTATACGAATCTTGAACTAGAAGATCAAAGTTGTTTTACGGATTTACATTCTAAGTAAAAAAGGAAAAAACATGTATAGAGCATTATAACTTCGTTTTAAACCATTTAATTTCAATGCATAGCCTAACCAATATACTTATTATTTCTCTTTTAACAGATGTCTTACAAATTATTAGCCAAAAACAAGATTTGTATTGTTATTTTATAGCACGCGACACACAACAAGTGAGAGGCATGAAACTGGGGGACAGGGAAAATGTATATATATAAGTCGTGGCCGCAGGGGCAAATGTCACACCGGGGCCATTTGTACGTCTAGACATCTTCTATGTTTATAAGGTGGATTCCATTGGGACCGACGCTGCTGCTGACCGCTGGACTAATCAATTTTAAATGTGTTTTTGCGTGTCAATCGCTTGTTTGCGTGCCAACTTTTATTGATATGTTTCGTTTGTTGTTGTTGCAGTGATTTTAGTGGCTTTAGCTTAGTGGCGGCATAAGGCATTTGTTAATAATTGGACTTGGCTTGCCTTAGAGTTTTTGATTGTTTTTGAGTGAAATTCATTTGATTTATTGCACAAATTGTGGAAAGTTTTTTTTTCTCTCTCTCCGAGTGTAGACGCCAAAAGGCCTGTCAACCATATTATGCAAGCCTTACAATAACAACAACAACAATAACATTAGCAACAAAATCTACTTTACACTTGTCGCTGACGCATTTTACAAATTTGGCACGCTTGACCATAAAAAATGGTCCGAACCATGGCAGAAAAAAGTGTGAAACTGCAAATGGCGTCGCCTTGGTTAGACAAGCTTTTCCCCCCCTCTCTCTCTCTCTCTCTCTCCTGTGCCCCCTTCTGCACCAACTGCTCCTCTATCCTCCGCGTACTTATAACCAATTCTGGTTCTAGCCTCGTTTGGCATTGCATCGATTAGCATAGTTGTAGCTAGATATTGATATATGATACACTCAGCGAACAGATAGATGGAAATTCTTTATTTTAGGAACGTTATTTGCACTTCAAACAATCCTTAACGTGACAGAATATTAAATAAATAAGAAAATAGTTCAAAATGTAAAATAGTTATAGATTTATTGACTCAATTAGCAAACTTTCGATTCAAATGTTCAAACCCAACTACTTCTAAGACCGTGTTTTTTCTTTAAGTGCATGCACATATAGATATTTACTTTAAGATATACATACTTATATATATATATATATATATATGAAAGTGTCATGACAACTGCATTAGGGATATTTGGGCGTGGCACCACCAATAGCAGCAGCGAACAGAACTTGGCCACGCGCTGCAACGGAAGTTCAACTCATTTGGCCAGCGGCAAACGGATGGGATTTCTTTTTAAGCGCATCCTGTACACACGGCCAGAAGTTTGCCAGGACAACTTCATTGATATATGCCCTTGTGTGTGTGTGTGTGTGATTGTGTTTTTTGGGTGGATCTCAATTTTTTTATAGCCCTTCCTGTGCGTCCTTTGTTTGCGGCAGTAATGTCATAAATTTTCGTATTGCCAAAGCGAAGAAAAAATGTTCAGACTCGAGTTTGTGTCTATATTTGCCCAATTTGAATCATCACACACGCTACCAGCTTTCATTGTGGCCGTAAACAAAAATTGAGTATGCATTCTTTGTTGTACATCTAATTAAAAAGCGCTTCAGCCAAAATCCAATCAATAAAATTAAAAATTACGATGCAAAGCAAATAAAATAACCAGAAAACAAAAACCCAAGAAAGGCAAGTTGTTAACTTATTGTGAACCAGTCTAGAGACACTTAACGTATAGAAACCCCACGCAGCGCCACCCCAAAAAAAAACAAAAAAGAAGTTGAATACAAAATTCATTGATTGGTTGTTAGCTGCTTAATTTCTTGCATAGGTTTTGATTTTATGGGGCCACAAAATGTTTTTGTGTTTGAGTAATCTCAAATGCAATATGTTGACAATAAAAACCAACAGATGACTGTTAAAAGTTTGATGAAGCGAGATAGTTTCGTAACAAATGTATGCATTATGAGTATGGATATTGAATGGCATCTCTATTGCATATAACTATGAGAAAGGGCATCATTAAACATCAATTTGTATGCATCGTAAAACAAATCAGGGATTGTTTGAGCAAAGCCAATGCAATGCTATAAAATTTTCTAATTTTATGATACTAATTGAGGAAACTACTGTTTGTGGCATGCTTGTTTGATGAAAAGGATTAAAATTCAACGCTCTCGAGTTAGCTGAAGAAAACGTTTAAGAATTCCAAATGAGGTTATTGCAGTTCAGTATTTGATGGTTGAAAAAGAATTTTTAAAATGTATTTAATTGATCATGTTTTTGAATAATACGAATTCCTTCAATATTATTATACCATTAAAAATAAAGTGCCTTAATCAATATTTAATGCAATATGTTAAGCTGCTTTTGAGTTATCGTCAGATAACATATAATTCCGTTAATTTCGTATCCTGTTTGATTTAAGACTTCCGTTTACATTACAACCTTAACATTGGAACCTGTAAGATTTGTTATATAGCTAACCTGTCTTATCTTTCCCTCTAAACTGATCACGGTAAGCAAGACAAATTGTTTGTTGCATTGTTCGATGTTGAGACAGTAGACAATTCTTTTTCGTCAGCACACGTTTCAAATCTTTATAGAGAGAGTCTCGAAGTTGCACCCACGCCTACACGAATATTACGTGACACATCTTCATATCATTTATTTGATGACAGTCACGCACATCCTTTGGAAACTTGTTCACTGTAGTAAATCGAATAAAGGAACCACATTTTCCACGCATATTGTTGTTGTTGTGCCACAAAACGGAAGTGACAAAGAGGCTACTAACTTCTATATTTTTGTTGTTGTGGTGTGGTCAAAACAATAACAATAACACCACCGTCTTTAATAGAGACTGCAATAACGGCACACGTAACATTGTCTAAACAATTTTCTGGCTAATTGAGTTATGACCAGAAACAAAACAAAACTAAAAACAAGATCGATTACGATCAACCAACCAACAGCTAGATCATTTACAACGTCAAGCCGTTTCCAGGAACCCAACCCAACAAGTGAGAGAATTGCAAGTGCAGCAGGTAAAATACGCTTCTGGGAAATGAAACACTTGTCCTGCAGGACACAAAAAGAAAATGTGTCAGATGCTTATCCGCTACAGGTGGTGGCGCCTAACGGTGCTAGAACCCTCTATAAGTGTGTGTGTGTGTGTGTGTGTGATTCGCAGGTGTGTCTGTGAAATGAGAAACTCGTTAGAGACTCCACACAAATGGTGACAATAAATAAATGAGCGCACCCAAATTATAACATATATATAACAAATATTGCTTGAGTTTTAATGACAGCCCATATATACAAATAAGATTTGCTATAAGAAATGCAAAGCACGCAAAGCTTTTTTTTTTTGTTTTTTTTTTTTTGTGGGTTTGTTATTTGGGACAGTTTGCATGACTGAAATATTTCTGGTATTATTGATTACCAACATTCGCCAAAACAAATGGCTTTTTAACTTTTTTGGCTTTTTTTAGGGGCCTGAGCTAAGTGAATATATATATATATATATATATAGAGTATAGTTAGCACAACTTCTACAATCAGTCAGTCGGTTAGTCAGTTAGTTAGACATTAGACATTGGTAATGCCCCGTCTGCTCCTTGACTCTATGAAGCTAATTTGCATTGGACTCGGTTGGGTTGGGTTTCGGGTCGGGACTTGATAACAGCAGAGAACACATCGATCGCTTCCAAACTACAGAGCGGAATATTTTAAAAAAAACTGCGTTTATTTCAAGCGTTGCGCACAAAACACAAAACAAAATCCAACCAAATAGAAAACGAAATAAAAATATAAAAAAAAACAAAAAAACAAAAAAAAACGCGATCGTCAACCGCTACAGTAACAGCAAACAGTAACAACAACAACAACAACAACAAAAACAACAGCAACAATAAGAAATGAGAATAAACAATATAAATGGCCGCATCGGAATTGCTAATTTGCTATTGAGTTTTGCTTGGCTCTGGCTTTGGGTTTACTGTGTGGAGTCTTGGGTCTGGGTCTGGGCCGAGGGCCTCGAACACGTCGGGTTCCTGGTACGTTTCATGTGTCTGTCTAACTGTCTGACTGTCGGTTCGGTTCGTTTCGTTTCGTTTCGTATCGTTTCGGTTCGACTGCCCCCTCTGACGACATTTTTGATTTTTGTGCGACATTTTTGACATGCGGATGTGCCATGTTAACGACAGCCAGAATGAGATAGAGCTAAGGAACAAGAAGGGGGTGAATAAGAGAGTGAGAGATTCTCGGATACTGACATCTGTTTCCAAAATTAGGCCCCTGACTGCTGCACAGCTGCAAACAATTTCACAATGCACAAATCCTCGATTCGCAACAAATCCTATACCATTTACAATAAATTCAATTCGACCAATGCTGTTGCGGTCAAGCGACTGACAACCAACCCCCAACCCCCTTCTTAAGCCCCCTGCTGGCAATCAAAGTTGCAAGTGACCCAAGCAAAACCAATCCAACCAACCGAAATGCTACAAAACCGCAGGAAATTCGTCGAATTTGCCATGCGGTAAACTTGTGGCTCTTGCCACAGCACAAAAAGGATGCACAAGCAGGCAAAGGCTGTGCCAGAACCAGGCAGACAGACCATCCTTGACGCTGCAGGCCATTGTTTCTATGTTCCTTGCCAACTCTGCTTTTCCTCTCCCTCTCTCTCTCTCTCTCTCTCTCTCTAGGTTGGATTGCATCTGTGTGCCAAAATGAATACGAATGCGTCGGCGTATGCATAATTGATGCGAATGTTTGCGGCAGGGCACAGCTTAGAATGCAGAACTGTTTCTCATAATTGAGTCCAACTACCCGATAGTAAGCGAATACTCAAAAACCGAGAAAAAGTAGCTACTGGCCTAATTGAAAGACAACAACAAGAACAACAACAAAACGTGCAATAGTTCGTTTGGCAAACTGAGATTCAAGCATTGGGAATAAAATTTGTTGCGGTTTCGTGGGAACAAGTTCAACAGTTGTATACAATTTTTAAAAAGATATATCAATCACAATTTAAAGATTTTTATCTGTCCACCTTTGTGAAAAAATTGAGTCTTATTTTCAAACCTATTTAATCTTGCATTCATATAAAATGCAAATAAATTTTATGGTGGATTTCTTCGCTAAATCGCAATAGGTGGTAAAAAAAAAAGATAAGTCCCACACACATATACATTATTGTTATTATATTTTTTAGATATCAATCTCTAAATTGAAATATTTTTCATTTGTTTTTCTTGGCGCCACCAATAACTCATAAAGCAACGCAAACAGCCCGCAGAATCGAAAATAGTTTTTTTTTATGTTTGCTTTCCCTTTCGACTTGTACTCGGTAGGGCAATAAATTAATCAAAACTCGAGTGCAAGAGACTTGAATTATCGAAGGGAGGAAGAGTAACAGAGCGGGAGTGAGAGTTTTGTTGGTGTTAAGATTATTTTCTTTGGAAAATTACAGATCACACCAACGTTGAACAGAAAAAGATCTGTAAATGATTTGACACACAAACTGAACATTTTTGTGGCCATTTCGCAGAAAGGTAACCCCGTCCCCCGTCTGTCCTATCATTGCAAATGATCGAAGAACAACAACAACAACAAACACTAGTAGAAATTGCAGTCAAAAGATTATCAATAGCCTTGTCGCCGTCGTCGTCGTCGCCGTCGTCGTCGTCTACGTTGTTATTGTCATCGTCATCGACATCGACGAGCTGAACTGAGCCTGTGTGGCCGTTCGAGTGGGCATCATTAACCTTTTAAATGCCAAACAAGGGAAGGAAAAGCAACGATGCTGAGAGAACTCTTTCATACTCTTGCGCTAAATGTCAAACGTCATGGCACTTATTGATGTTTGTTGCTGCATCTCGGCCCATTCCCTGTGATCTTATTAGGCAGCCGAGTACGAGTTTATAAGTATTTACAGTGTGTACACAAAAGGGGTACGAAACAAAAGGATACCAGAAGCAAAACGGGCGACACACGCGCACACCAATTATCACCCACCCCCATCACAAGACAAATCTCTCTTCCCCGACTTTGGCATCGACTTTCGGTTTAGGTTGCGAGTTGAGCATAAAGCCAAACGTCATCGTTGACAGGCGAGTCATTGCTCAATGAGAGGAGCTCTTCACAAACGCGCGTCTCAATGTTAATGAATAAGCAAAACAATATGAAGTCTGGCTATGTAATTTCCACAAATATATAAACGCATTGCGATCTGATTGCAAGGGCTGGTCGAATGACAAGCGTTTGAGATTATAACATATATCGGATACCAAATAACTTTGGCAGGGGAATCTAATTAATGGTAATGAGCGCCGGATTTTTGTGATTTAAGCAGAAACGATATCAAATAAATGAATAAACGGGCGTAATGATATTCATAGAAGATACATAAAACAAAATTTTCAAATCTTAATCGATTTCAACACATCGATTCGTATTCGGTTTTGCGGTACAGTGTCCTTTCGAAATGTTGTTATCAATGTTTAGGTAAATGTTAAAAGTGTCTGCCTATTAGATTTCTTATTCAATTATATTCCATGTTTAAGTTGAATTAAATTTCAAACTCAAAACTTATGCTAAAATTAACTTCAACATACCGCCTATACGGTATGCAATAATTAAGTTACAACAAATTCTTTGAAAAACTGAAGGAATAAGCCTAAAAGTATGCCCGAAATTGCGTATAACCGCGTCCAAAACGCGTGCTAACACTGTCGTATGATATTCTTTGATGAACTGCTTAACTTCATTTATAAACTAATGGTTTTAAACTTAGCTTAAATGCACTGCTTTACACTGCCTACACTGCTTGTTTCTATGATAAGCAGCGAAAAGGTGTTAGGCCCTGATTTTTTTCTGTAACGCACCTCATACATTTTGGTTAACATATCTCGCATTTATCATTGCAAGGATAGCTATAACTTGATACCCAACCTACTGAACATTCGCTAAACGCAACCCAACCCATACAAGGCAACAGTTTGACAATGCAGCAATGCCGACAATAAATAGCCATGGTAACCAAAAAAAATTCCGCAGTTCTTGTTTATTTTAGATACGACGCAGTCAAACAAAACAATTCTCAGAAAACAAAATAGTTGAAGAAATGTGTGTTTAGAAACTTTATCAAAGTGTTACAATATACCAAATTCTGAGCAAAACCTTTGCAAAATGTGTCAGCTCATAAAAGTTTTGTACACTTAACATTTTAGCTATAACTTAATCATAGAAACTAGAGCTTAAAAATTAGACATAAACAATAAGTGTGAAGAGAAAAAAAATACAAACACAATGCCAACGATTCCAAAACGTGTGCCAATGGGCAGCAAAGGCTCCGGCATGGATATACTAAGCACGGGCATAACTCGAACCGAAGTCACAGAGATGCAGCTTAAGTGGCAGGATAAACCTTGTGCTGCACCACCCTGCAAACAGAGCTTCTGGTGGGCCAGCCAGCCAAAGCCGATCAAAATCAAAGGTTGTCCCAAGTAAGTGTGCACAGATTTTGTGGCATGAGGCAATATATATAATGCATAACAGGTCAATGAATTGCGTCGCCGGCTAGCCGGCTGAGAACAGAAAACAGAAAACGAAAGTTTTTTGTGTTGTTTGTCCCGCAAGTAAGCCGGTCATAAATTGCGTAAATAAATTATTAACACAAATGTTCACAACTTGAATGGTCAACTGTTGTCCAGACGCACGCAAGCGGACACCAATTTGACGTGAATTGAAACTTCTCCATGGTAAAAGTTGGCTGTGCGTGCGACTTGAAACTTAAATTGACGCAGTTGGCAACCCAAATGTTAAAAAAATAGACAACTTAATATTGCGATTATTGTGAACGGGTCATTTAAAGGTCATTCTAAGCATATGCTAATTGCATAACAACGTGTGAGTAAAGTGTGATAATAGTTATCACAAAAAGTTGGTTTCAGACATGATTAAATAAGAAAGGAAAGTGTCACAGTTCACTTTTAACTTTTTGGGCTTAAAGCTTTGTCTTTGATTAGGTTCAGCTAAGATTTCTATGTGACGAAAGTTATATATTAATAACTTTTTGTCACGGAAGTCACTATAGGTCTGTGCTAAGTTTGGACCTAAGTTAATGACTCAAGGGTTCTAAAGTGAGCACTATGAAGGGATTTTTGGAAAAAGTAGCAAAAAACCGTTGTATGAAAGTTTTTGTGGAAACTTGACGAATCATTTTAATAGTAGAAACTATCCTACTGCTATCCTACATAAATCAAACGTTTCAAACATATTAGGCATCGATATCTATTCATTTATGATTGTAATTAGTGTATGACTTTTAAAAAACTACAATCTTTCAAATCAATTGTGTTAACATCTGCGATCACTATATTATTAAGCGTTGTTGTCCTTGAAGATAAGAATTGCTATTATTAGGCCTGACCTTTGGTGACAATCACGCCTTTTATGTGTGTGACACCTCGTTAATTCCCAAGAAAAAGACTTGGCTAGCATGTGGCTTGGCTTGGTTTGGCTTGTTCTACTTAATTAATTCCGCTTATCAGCGGTACACGTCAACTTAAGCAGTTTAAGGCTGAACTTTCTATTGACCTTGGCCATTGACATTAGCTGGACAGGACATGGAATTCCAACTAATCGCCACCCACTCTCGATTTCAATGTCAACTGCGAAACTTGCGTATGGTCATCTCAGGTTCAAGATGGGCTGGGAGGAAAGAAGAATACGCGAAAATGCGAAGAATTGACACACCCAAAGGGCGATTTCAAGGACGAGGTGCCAGGAAACGTTTTTAATTGGAAACACGGCTTCGCCAAAAGTGCCATACAAATATCAGAATACATAATGCGGCATGCGGCATGCAAAAAGGCGTCATTTCAATTGTGCGGCAACAGTCGACAAAGGCAGTTAAACCCCCCACAGGTGTCGCACGAAAGAGGGGGGGTGGGAGGGTTAAAACTGACCATGCGATGGCCGAGTTGCGACCGAGAACCGAGAACCGAGTGCTGGCAGCGGTCATTTGGCGTTCGCCACTCGAACAGCGCGCTACGGTAACGCGTGCTCCTTTGCCGTCCTGTTAACCAACAACGAAAGGAGGGACAAACGGGGCAGTAAAACATAAAAAAAAAAGAAAAAAAAAAGTATTGATTAACTTTTTCGTGTGTGTTTAAGATTGTGTTGTTGTGGTTGTTGTTGGCAGTGACTATTTATAAAAAAAAAAAGAAGCAGTCAAAGCGGACCATGCCAGAGACGAGCAGCAGCAGCGAGCAGCACATAAATCCAGAACACTTCCACGATAATAGACCGGAGCAACGAGCACAGAACTTCTCTTTTGCCAGCAGCTATCCCTATGCACCAGGACGAAGCAGCAGCAACAGCAGCCAGTTGCACCAGCAACCCTTAAACGTTCAACGCTATCAGAGTCCATACAATTTCCAGCACGTGGTCACCAACTCATTTTCTGTTTTACAAAATTCCGTTGAGCTGGACTACGACCATAAGCCGCCCAATCAGGCCATTGTGCGTCCAACAATCCGTGAACAACCATCCGAATATGCGGGCAGCACAACTACAACCACAACGAATCCACCACCATTGACGACTCGCTCGTTTTTCTCGCGCAGCACACAGGAGGTTCGCAGTTTTGCCGATGAGCTGAGCCAGAAATTGCGCTTCTTGGCGCCGGAGGAGAACTATTACGGACGCGGTGGCAGCAGTCACAGCAGCGGCGGCATCAACAACAACAACAACAACGCAAATCAAATGGATCGTCCACGTTTTGAGACAACAGTGCCTACTGGCATTTTTTTGCCGCCGCCGCATGAGCTGCAAATGCTGCCGCCGTCCATGTTGAGACGCCATGTCTATGCATATTCCTCTTATCCTATGATTCTGCACAACTACTACAATGCCAACAACAATCCTAACACTAACACTAACACTAACAACAACAACAACAATAATAATAACAATATCCAGAGCAATAGCAAGATTCCTGTGGCCGATAAGGAAAATAAAGCCTCCACACGGCTAAATGGAGTGCGTGCCACGGCCGCTGTGGCAGCTGCCACTGCTGCTGCTGCTGCTAAGTCGGCCTCCTCCAAAAACGATTCACAATCGCTAGCCGGTGGCCTGCACATATCCAAAGCACAGTTCCAACAGCAACTGCAGCAGCGACGTAACGGCGACAAAAGGTAATAAAAAACCAGACTGGGTCCGGTCCTTAGCACCCATAAGAAATAAGGAACTAAGAAATAACGACGCAGAAATTCCCTACGAGTAAAAATATAATGGGTTTAAGTACGAAAACATATATCAATCAGAACATCTTTTAAACCAAAAGTTTTCCCATTTGTTTTAGCTTAAACTGTCCCAAAAAAACAAAACATTCATTTAAACTGTTCGTTATCGGTATAGGGTATAACAGACCCCCTGCTAAATACCAAACACCTTACAAATATTTCCATAAATTTAAATGCGCTCTTTGGGTCTGCTAATTTTAGTGGTATGATGATTCAGTTCCGGTTTAGTGGTGTGCTGTTTTTGAATGTTTCTTTACTCCAACCTCGACAGCCTATCGATTGGGGTACGTCAAGAATTGAATTCGAAATGTGTTTTCCTTTTGCTTAGAATTTTAGAGTCAAGCGTTGATTAATTTATTTGCCGCGTTCGTAACTGCAATCCCCGTCTCACTCTACTGTCCTGCGCAAGGACATTGGACCCACAACGACATCGCATTGTGTCATGCAACCCGCCCACAAATTTCCCTTGTTTCTTTACACTCTTGTTCCCTTCTCTTAAGAAATTTAAATCAAGATTTTATTGTCGCTGGCAACAACAATAGCAGCTCCAAAAAATAAAAAAATAAAATGTGCCACAATAGTCGGAAATTTACCTTAAATACCATTTATAATGGAACAAAAACAAAACGATCAAAAACGAATAACAACACAATTGAGAGAGGCAACTAAGGCAGCCGGACATTATACAGACCACATATGTGCTTATGATACGATTTAGTATGAGAATATAAATACACAAAAGTCGTTAGCAGAGTATACGAGCCATATTGTACTTGTATTAGTTGCTTATTTCAGGACATGTGTTCAAACATATAGTATTTGTAAATGGACTCAATAAATTATATTCCCAAACTACACTGATAGCGTCCACTACATACAAGCTACACTGGATAGCGTGAGATGGAAATATTATGTACGAAGTATTTAACACATATAAAGACAATTTAAGAAACCTTTTTTTTAAATTCATTTCCCTAAGGGGTCTGCCATTTACGGATAATGCCTTGAGATTTTCAGTTAGTTGATAACATAAAGCATAATCCATATTCACATATCTATCATCTGTCCAGCTTTTGATAAGGTAACGAAAATGATTTACAGTCAAAAACATACTTCCTATGCTACCTGAACTTCACTTCTGCACCGCAGTTCCGTTTTTTTTTTTTTAAGCAGTCGTCACTTTAGTTGATTGCTTTGTACTTCAGGACCCAGACCCAGAGAGCTGGTTGCAGTACCCTTCCCGGGAATTGCTCCTTACAAGCGGACACTAGACACTCGCTATTTGCTTGGCTGGGAACTTCAATGTGACTTCCTGTTAGTGGGCCAGTTTCAGTAGCAACAAACTGAAAAATTTGCATAGGTCATGAGTTCAGGTTCCAGCGCATAAAGGAGTGCAATGTCTAACAATGTTATATACTTGCTTTTATAGTTGCAACACTAACGTATACCTATTTACAGTACTTGGTCCTATGTACTTATAAATCAGCAAGTCATAAATAACTGGCCAGTCCAGTCCAGGGGCAACTGCTAGTCCTATGCTCTCTTTAAGCTAAATTTAGCTACGAGTCTTTAATTCCGATTTGTGGTACTGAATGTGGGCTATGTGCTACTCTGCCACCCAATTGACCCAAAAGTGTAGTGAACTTAACGGAAATTGATTCGAATCGGAGATGACTTGACAAGCGAACGCCCCATTGAGTGTTGCCGGGTGTGATGCAATGAACAAATTTGATTTTTATCGCTTACAGAGTGCAACAGATTTAGGTCTAAACCAGTATAAATGCTTAAGCTTCGAGTACTTGACTAAAATATGCCCAGTAACAATTGTAGAAATCAAATGTATATACATAGTAACAAATATTCAATACTTCATATACCTATTTTGGTTTTGGTTTAGGATTTTCTAACCTTGGCCAGATTTTGACACTATTTATACACTACTTAAGTTACGGATTAAGTACATAAAACCTTATTTAATTTTGATTATGCAGGGTGTAATAAACACCTGAGAAATAAACTAGAGTACATTGAACTGGGTCGAGGTTTACTAATTGACAGTCTGTGTTCTAACTCATTGCAGGCCCGTCGTTCCGCCGCCAGAGCCTTACATGAACATGATGTATGACCGACGGGTCATAAAGGGTAGCAACTTTGGTACACCGTCAATGCTAGTAAGTGTTAAAGCTGTTTGAAAGCAACCCTGACCCATGAATAATCTTATTCTTAATTGCTTATAGGCGGAGGTGGATCCATTCGATAAAGCTGCAGAGCTTAGGCGCCGCAATATGCTGCGCAAGCGAACGGTGCAGTGCCGCAATCAGCGCAATGTCTTGGGCACACCACCGCCAGTAAAGGGACGAAAGCATGAGAATATACAAACGGAAAAATACCTGGAAAAGTTGGTGCAACGTCCGCCAGAGTATACGGTAGACACACAAACAGATTTGTTTCTGGAGAAGCCGCCAACGCCGCCATATGTGCCCGCCAAGATCGGCGTCGATGTGGGCACTGAGATTGGCGAGGGTGAACTGTTTCACTTTGATGCGGAAGCTCAACCAATTATTGATGTTATGGTGGATGCTTGCATAGAGCAGAGCATGCTTGAGGTGGCACACGAAATGGAACTGGAGTCGCTGCGTCGCAAGCAGGAACAGTAAGACTTAAATAAAAAACGTTTAAAATAATGCAAATTTAACTATTAACATCATTTTCTTACAGATTCCTGGCTCAACGCGAGGCAGAGCTAGCCGAGCTGCGACGCTTGGAGGCCGAGGAGCTGCGTCTGCAGGCTGAGAAGGAGCGTCGATTGCGCCAGGATTCGATTGCCAAGGAGCTGGATATTGAGATGCAGAAGAGCGTCACAGCAGCTAAGCTACTCCAGGGACACATTGCCAGCTTGGTGCCAGAGGTGCTGGAAAGCATTGAGCCGGCCAGCGATGCGGTAAAGAAGGAGCAGCTAATGAAGGACATCTGTCCCTGGCTATCCGCTGAGGTTGCCCAGGAAGTGGGCCACATTGTTGATTCTCGCGAGATTCTTACAGCCATTATAATGGAGATAATCAAGCAGCGAGCTTCGGCTTATATTGGCTACAAAGAAGAAGAGTCCGAAGCGTCGGCATCAGATGTCGGAATTTGCGAAGAGGAAGGATGCATGTCCGATGAAACATGCCCATGCGAGCCGGAAACTGAAATGTCCGTATGTCCAACACCACCAACAGAGCCTCCGCATCTGTAAAGCGTTACGAGAAACATTAATAACATGATATATGATTTGGTTAATTAAAGTTTAGAGTTTGAGGCCGTCGGTGCTCATTAGGTGCATACTAAAAACAAATCCAACGTGTGCTGCGTTGTTGTTGTGTCTGGCAGCACGCGGCCATGCATCATCCGTTTGCTGCCACACACAATTGCATTGACGCCAAATCGTTGCAACAAAAGTAAGCTAAATATTGTTAAAGTTTTATGTTTTACACGAGTATTCAACAAATAAAGTGAAAAGTGTGGAAGAAAATTTCAATTTTGCTAAGTCCCGTTACGCGACAGTGTTGGAAACAGAATCTAGCTGGCGTCGTTAAATGTTGTAGCTTTGCGTTCAGATTTGGTATTTCTCACAACATGCATCTGAAATCCCATACTAAATTTAGTATTTTGTTCGATGAAATCATCGAAAGTATTTTTGGCTTAATCGCTTGCGGTCACACTAAGCAATCCTATCAGAATGTCCAAAATATTTACACCCACAAATCAAATACGTCTTACAAATGTGGCAATTGTAAGGCTAAAAAAAGCCGGAAAACGCTTTGAAATTGCCTGCTACAAAAATAAAGTTTTGTCTTGGCGTAACCAAAGGTAAGTGAACACAATAACCCGTGCTAAAGTAACCTAAGAAATGCGAACTTTTCACAGTGAAAAGGACATCGATGAGGTGCTGCAAACACACACAATCTTTACGAATGTATCCAAGGGACAGGCGGCTAAGAAGGATGAGTTGCAGAAGGCATTCGGTGCCAAAGACGAAACTGAAATCTGCAAAGAAATCTTAAGCAAGGGAGAGCTTCAAGTCTCGGAGAAGGAGCGTCAAAGCGTTTTAGATTCTCAGCTCAATAGCATTGTAAACAGTGTGGCCGCACTTTGTGTAAACCCTGACACACGTCGTCCCTATTCATCGACCATCATAGAAAAGTCCCTGAAGGATGCCCACTTCTCTGTTAAAATGAACAAAAACACAAAGCAAAATACACTGGAGGCCATCAAAGTGCTGCGCGAACACATGCCCATTGAGCGCTCTCGCATGAAGCTGCGGGTCAGCTTTGCCGGTAAGGAGGGAGGCGGCAAGTTGAAGGACTCTGTTATTAAACTGGCCAATACTGTGGAGCACGAAGAGTGGGAGGAGGCAACGCTGCATTTGACACTGCTGATCGATCCTGGCCAGTATCGCGTCATTGACGAAATGGTGCGCAACGAAACCAAGGGCAAAGGATTGTTAGAACTTCTCGAACTAAAGGAAGTTGTCGAGACCGATGAGGTTTTCTAGATGCCAAACGACTTGATATTTTGCACCCAACATATTGCTTAGATATGATAACATTTGTGAATGCATTTTGATTAAATCGAACATTTTTTAAAAATCCACAAGATTGGGCTATATTCAATGGATTTAAAGTTGGAACTAATTTTACAAACTAAACCATGACGCTGACAGCTGATTGCTGGACTTAATCAAATATATATATATATTGGGATTATTTAGTTTAACAAAATGGTGAATGCATAAGGATTAAATAGGGACACTAAGCGGTTGCTTCACTTGCGCTTCTTCAGATCATTAAAACGACGTGACAGTTCATCAAAGTCAATCTCATCGTCATCCGCCTTGCCGCCACCGCTGCTGCTGCCGGGCACATCGGGCAAATCATTTGGTACATTGGGCAGCGATGGAAAATCTAAAGCTGACGGCGCGGTCGGCTGCGCAGGTCCACCCGGCGGCAACTTAGAGCGAGGTTGTGGTTTCGGTTTGTTGGCATTCTGCAGTGAAAGGGGATTATCATCAATATAAAGTTTACAATTGCGAAACAGCATTAAATGTCAATCGTCAAGCTTTAATTGTTAAGGTCAAGAGCGAATCGCTGACCTGCAAGTTAACGGGATTAACCGAGGAGTAACGTGGTGGTGGATCATTGAGCGGTTTTGGGCGCTGTTTGCAAAATAAAAAAATTAAAGAAAAATCATAAAAGTAAACAAAATTATGTCTTTAACACAAGCAGCAGATAGCAGAAAGATAGAATAGATATGCAGAAACACGATGACAATAATAATGACTCATTTCTTGCTCTACACTTACAGGTACATTTTGACGTCACATTGAAACACGACACAAGAGATCGACGATTACGATATGGGTTAGAAATTAAAAGCAAGTTAGTTTATGGACCATGTCCAAAGCACACTACTATATTAATCACGGATAACATACCAAAAGGTTCTCGTCCGGACTGCCAGAGCCGGAAGACTCTGGCTCCTCAGTGTTGGGTTTAGTTTCGTGCTGAAATTGCCCAAAAATCATCCAAACACATGCAATAAGCTCAACTCAAGACAACTATATACATAAATAATGGTAGCTTAAGAACTAAAAGTTCTTGATTCCATAACTACAGTTAAGCAAGTTCTAATTCTTCGAGCTACCACAGTTATTAGTCATGGACTCACGTTGATAAATTGTGTATTCAAATCCTTCTCCTCAGCACATTTGCTCTGCGCCGAAGTCGACGTTGGTGGCTGATTGGGCGGTATATTGTATGCAAATGGTGGTGGCGGTTGAGCTGGCGCTGGAGCAGCACAGGCGCCAGCATTGCTACCACCGCCGCCGCCACCTCCACCAAAGTTTGGATAATTGAATGGTTTCGTGGTAGGTGGCAATGGCATGTCCGGCAATTGTGGCATTGCCGGATAACCAATGAAACCCATTTGGGGTGGTTGGGACACACCACCACCACCGCCGCCACTCAGATTATTGCGATCTGATAAATCAATAAGATGTGCCTGCGGATCAGGCTTCTGTTCCTCCTGCATGATCTGTGGATCTGGCTCATATTCGATGTTGTAGTTTTTCGCAATGGCTATCAAGTAGTTTTCCACCAGCAACTTCGGTGGCGCCTGCAGCGTCAGTTTGTGCATAAGCTTCTCCGATACATAATGATCCCCGGTGGCTGTGCGCGAGTGCTCCGCAAACTGTGGACCATACTTGTGCACGAAGATGTCAGAGATGACCTTTAGCTCAGCAATGTCGCTCTGCAAACGGGGACAGACCCAAACCAGACTAGACACGGGCTCCGCTATGCCAGCATCCAGTTCCTTCATCTGCTGTATGAGACCGAAGCGTGCCAGCAACAGATCGCAATACATTTCCACAATTTCCATGGCTTCCACTAAATAGTCTTCACTGGAAACAAAGACAGCATGGTTATATCTTACCTGTGATCTGAATGGGAATTGACTTTACCGTATAATATGCTCCACACGTATGCGAGCTCTCTCCGTTTTGCCTGTGGATAGATAGTCGGCAATTTCTTTACGTGATTTCTGCGTCAACTCTGATTTCTTTTTTTCGAGCAACTTGAGACGATTTTGCGCCAGGCGCAGATTTGTCTTAAGCTTATTGTAGTTGGGGCCACTGGAGAACATCTTGGCACCTGTAGCTAATTTTTATAACTAATCTAATGGGATTCTTTATGTTTTTTTCCCTTTGTGGATGATTCACTGTTGAAAGAAAACAAACTGTCTGACGTCACAAGCTGGCGATGCCAACTATTGTAAAACAAAACACATTAATTATAGTTTAAATGATAATCATTCGTCATGAAATAAAAAATTATATTGCTTCGCCCCTTATGATCTAGTCTTTTGTTTTTGTTTAAATATAATAAGATGTCAAACAAAAATTTAAACATATTTTTTTTATAATAATATTGTTAAAATTGTATTCAAAAAGATTCAGTAGGTAATTCATAATAAATATTTGAATTCTAAAAAACAATACATAAAATATTTTACAGATACACTTTTTTAATTTCAATTTCAATCATTTTAAGTAAAAAATCAAATAGTTTCTGCCCTGCCATTATTAAAGCAGAAATATCAAGCCCTGCTAACTTGTGCATCACTTATGATGCTTATTTTTACCTAACTACTTCGTTTTGTGTTTGGCTGCTTCGTCTTCCTCTTCAAAATAATTCGCAAGAGCTGCGCGCTCCTTTCGCGCTGCACAAGACATCGTTCAAAAGGGCAATAAATCAAACTATTTTAAACAAAATAACGTGTGCGTTAAGACAAGCTTAAAATTCTAAACATGGGTGTTATAAAGGCAAAAGTGTCGCGCTTACGATTTGCCAGGAAAAATGTTAAAATTAAGAAAACTCCAGTGGTAAGTGGCTTTTGGGCCTTTAGTGGTACCACAAAATTCATTCAGTGCTCTACATGCCAAATAGAGGTACCACTACACATTAGACGTAAACGCACCAGAAGCAGACGTCGATAAAGTGCAAAACAAAAAGCAACGCTGAAAATGTTTGTAAACAGCTGACAAGCAAACGGCCGATAGAGGGCGATGTCCGCCTCGCTTGTTGGCATTGCCAGCAGCAAGCAAACGCCATATTTGATTCCTCCTCGTCGCTGTGGTGTTTTTTAAAGAAAGCGAATTTTCATACAACTACGATTATAATTAGATGCTTAGGCATATTTTGAATGAAATTGCAAAAGAAAAGAAAATGATTTGAGAAAAGTGTACGAATACGCCGCGCGTGTGTTTCAAATCGTGTGTTGTAACGCATCACACAAACAACAACTAGCCAAGGCCCACAAAGGTAAAAAGATGATGCGAAAAGGAAAAAATTACGCTGCTGCCTTAAGAGGCATGTGACGTCACAGACACACATGCCTGCACAGTGTACAAAAAAATGCATGGCGCTAAAAATCAACATATTTATTTCCTTTGTAGTGCGCCCCACCATGGAAGGGTACATAGTGCACAGCAATAGTGACGATATGGAAATGAAGCCAGTTTACTCAGACTTGCAGGTGGTGCAAGTGCCGCACGACGACGTGAGCGTAAGTAGTATAACAAGTTAACTGCGAAAGTCAGTTGTGAAGGATATCTTTTTACAGAATCTAGTGCTACAGGAGGATCAGCAAATTGTGTTTGCTGATCAGCAGCAAGTAGTCTATCAGACAACAGCACCCGCGCAATATCAACCACAGCAGCAAGCAGCAACAACAAGCCACTATATTATAGGAGCTGAGCTGCAGCAGCAACAACAACAGCAGCAGCAGCAACAGGAGGTTCAACAGCAGCAACAACAACAGCAGGTGGTTATGCATCATCAGCAAGTACACTATCAACAGCAGCCACCACAAGAGGTACAGCAGCAGCAGCAGCACTTGCGTCTGGAGCAACAGCAGCAATATGTGCAACAACAACAGACCGCCATTCAGCATACTCAGCAAATCTACTACACATCGGATCAAGTGTTACAGCCCAGCACGATAGTGCAACACGCCTCCATGCAGCAATTGCAACAAAAGAAACAACAGCAGGAAGTGCTGCAGCAACAACACCAGCAACAGTATCAACAACAGCAGCAGCATACCGCTTATGCACAGCAACCAACGCCACTGGTGCAGGGCAGTCCACAACAGCAGCAACAACAATTGCTG
Source organism: Scaptomyza cyrtandrae (assembly GCA_035044605.1). Taxonomy (NCBI): domain Eukaryota; kingdom Metazoa; phylum Arthropoda; class Insecta; order Diptera; family Drosophilidae; genus Scaptomyza; species Scaptomyza cyrtandrae. The sequence continues at coordinate 12,451,458 of JAWNNS010000473.1, read as the reverse complement.
CAGAGTCCTCAACATCAACAACAAACGTTGCAGCTGCAAACATCACCCGCCCAACAGCCACAGCAACATCCACAAATTGTCTACCGTATGACAACAACTCAGCAACAACAGAGACAGATAAGTGTAAGTACTAAAGAATTAAATGCATGTAATTGTTTGTTATAATGGATTTTTTATTTTTAAATCAACGCAGTAGGCTTTCAAAATTTTGCTTTTTTGATTTCACTTGTCACAGTACTTTTAACAAAGTGTACATCGCGTTATTTAATTATATTTTTTACACGTAGATGCTCAATAACACACACGTGATTGTACAACAGCCGACAGGACAGCAGGTGCTGATTCAGGCTCCACAACATCAGGAGCTGATTATGCGACAGGCGACTGCTATACCGCAGCAAGGAATCAATATACACGCATACAACAATCGTGTGGTATACACCACTTCGCCACAGCAGCAGCAACAACAGCACGTACTTCAACAACACGTGCAGCAGCAGCAGCAACAGCTGCATCTTCAAGCACAAACTACTCATCTTGTACAGACGCGTGTGGTGCCGCAGCCATCAGGTAATGTTGTTTATCAACAAGTTCAATTGCCAAAGACACAGCTGCAACAGCAACCGCAACAACAACAGCAGACGGTACAACAACAGCAGCAGCCACAGGCTCAGGTACAGGTACAGCAGCAACCACAACTGGTGACGGCCACTGGCACACAACTGGTACGTGCTCCTTTCCGTGGGAAAGCAACACGTGGAGGAGCCGTTATTGCCAGACAACCAGTAGGCACTGTGATTGCAACACGCCCAACTCTTACGCCCACCATTGTACGGCACATGCGACCGCGTGGCGGAGGCGTACAAACCGTAGCGGGAGGCATTGTAAGAACTGTGCGGCATCAGGGCGTGCGACCTGCACGTGCCCAGGTCCTGGTACAAACCAGTGCAGCCGGTGAAGTCAGTCAGACAATGCAAATTGTGACCCAGCCACAGATGGCCAAACAGATAACCATAACAAACTTGGGTCAGCCGACAGCGCCTGGACAACAGCTGCAGCCACGACATATCTATCGCCATGTCGTTACCGATGCGAGCGGCAATCCTCAACAGCAGCAACAGCCACACCAACCGATGATACTTATGCGTCAACCCGTGCGCTATCGGCCTGCAGCACCCACACCAGGAACGGCGCCCGCACCAAATACAAACACAATGGGTCTGGATTTGGAGGAGAGCATACAGGCAGTGGTGGTAAAAAAGCAGGAGCAACAGCAACAGAAGCCAACAACAGCCATTGTTCCCATTCAACTGCCCACAGCTGGCAACACCACGCTCACAACCTATTACCAACAAACGTCGGCGACAAACAGCAGCAGCGAAGAAGAGCAACAACAGCAGCAGCAGCAACAACAACTACCGCAACAGCCAGGATTGCGAGCAGCCAGTGGTGCTAGCATGTCGCTGGCGGAGTACAAAAAGCGTCAGACGATGGTTAGTTCGCCAGCTCCAACAGGTCCGGCTGGATTGACGCCCATGCGACAGTCAACGCCTGGTACTTTGGTGCGAACGGTGCCCAAACTAACACAAACCTTACCCCAGGCAGCCCAACAACAACAACAGCACCAACAACACCCGCAGCAACAACAGCAGCAGCCACAGCCGCAACAACAACAACAACAGCAGCCAAATGCAGGCGCCACGCGGATTTTCCAACCACAGCAACGAGTTCTTACTGCAGCTGCCGCAGCAGCGCCACCGCCACAACTGTCATCCGTGCAACAAACATCGCATAATAACTACGAGATTCATTCGCAGCACGTGCTTAACAATCGCGCGGGTCAAATGATTGCAGATCGAGATCGAAATAGCGCCAAAATGTTGGTCATACTAGCATCTGGAGAACAGCGTCTGATAACGTTTACACTGCCACGGGAGTCGTGCACCGTGCAGGATCTGCTTGAGCAGGTCTGTGTCCCGTTTGACAATACCACCGCTATCCAATGTGTTGAGCATCGTGCCGCCAATGTTGACTTTGTAGTCACCGTTGGCTTTCAAGTCAGTGAATCTGCCAGCGAGCTTATTTCACGAGCCGAGGAGAGCCTGCAAATAAAGGAGAACGCAGCAGCGGCAGCAACCACAACAACAGCAACAACAACCACGCCAGCCTTTCACAACAACAGTCAACCGTCTAGCACAGCCAATGCAGCGTTAGCTGCGGATCAGGTTAAACGAGAAGCAGCAACAACAGCCGCCACCCCGAACGCGACCGCATCTCCCGCAGCAGGAGCGCCAGCGGATGGACCCAAATTAATAGACGGCTTTTTTGCCGTTTGCCAGCTGTGCGGCTTTACGGGAATGGATCATGCCAAGTGCGAGCGTTGCAAGCGCGTCTTTCAGGAGCCGCCGAAACGCAAGTCCTATGTAACCAAGCCGATAGCCCCAGCGGCGTCCCTAACCGGCTCGGCAACGTTATCCGGTGATACAGTAACAGCGGCGGACAAAAAGCGCGAACTGGTGCGCCTCAAACAGGTTGGTGCTTCCTTTGTGCACGGCACTGTCAACGTACGAGGCAGGGGCATGGCCATTAGGGGTGGTCGTACGCGCAGCGGTAGACGGCCGGCAGAGGCGGATCCTGTTGTCCTGCTAAGCAGCGAGGACGAAGCTGATCAGGATGACTCCAACAGCGATACTAACAATGTAAGTAAAATCTATATGCAACTCTTAAGCTTATATTTATAACTGTTGACGACTTTATTTTCGCAAGCAGCTCACTGCTAACAATGCTAATCACAATACGAACGGAAACAATAATCAGCTACCAACTGCATTTGCCTGTGATCCGACGCTACCCGATGTAGATGAGGAAGCGCTATATAAAGGTAAGCGATTGCGATTAAAAATAATAATAATACAATTTAATTACATCACAAGTAAAATTTCCATGTTCTCGGCTACTTAAATTTTAGTTACTGAAAAAAAAAGAAAATTTGATTAATGAATAGTTAAAATATAACAAATTGCTTCTTAAATTAATACCGTGACATTTGCTCACTCATACCTTTACCTATATTCACTGTTTCCATTGTTTTAGTATCCCTGGTGCATTGCAAATTGCTATGTATGTTATTGTATCGTCTTTTGACGCTGGCAACATTAAGTTGTAGTTACCCATAACAACCGCCAGAGAGCGCCTCAGCACCACGCCATTTTTCACTGAAAAGTATATAGAGAAGAAGAAGAGTGCACAGCAAATCGTATTGTACAAGTGTCGTGTCTAGGCATTTAAAGTTATATTTATTTTGCTGTTGCGTTTTTAGTATGTTATGAATTTGACTGATTAGATTCGGTAAAAAAAAGTCTGACAATGGGCGATGAAGGTAAGCGGCAAATTCCTGTGTAAAACAACAAGTGTGAAAAAATGTGACTGCATCCGCAAGGGCGCAAGCGGTAGCTGCCGCATGTATTATAAAACAGAGCATTTATTTAGAACATTGTATGTGTATTTACAAATATTTTCGGTTATTGCCATTGCAGATTTTGTGCGTGGTGATGTTACGGATCTCTGCGATGTGCCCGCTAACGAATCATTTAGTACCGAGCTAACTTGCAAATGTCTGCGCCTTATGCCATATCGATTTCAGATAACAGAGCCGGTAAGTTCCAAATTCGCCGCTCCTCCCTCCACTTACCCTGTGTTGTTCGTTACTTATAAGATACCTTTGCAGGTTGCCTTTACATCTAAGGGCGTGCGCATTGCTGGCATAGTGAAAGATAAGGACGAGAAGTTTGTACTGCATATACACAGACACGAGGTGATCAAGGTTATTGCACACTTTGCCAGCTACGAAAAGGCACAACCGCTCGTCACTCTTTACTTACTGAAAGCATGTGCTCAGTATGTGAAGGCGCAACTCCAGCTACCCGATGATACGCCCAATGAACGTAAGTCTATTGATTAGCCAGGATTTATATTGTTTTATTTATTTATTGCTTCTTTTTATTTGCTTCACAGCGTTCGGTTTCAAGCAGGGTAGCTTTCAGCGCCGCTTAATACTGCTCTTTGATGCGATTAGTTATCCGGCACGTGAAACGCTAAAGTCAATGTTCAATTGTATGGATGAGATTTCGTCGCGTGATGCTGCTGAGATCTTTGAGCGTATAGCGGAATCGGATCGCAAGGCGCTGGACAAGCCCACTGTCACGGCGCCCCGACAGCTGCGTGCCGATGATCAAGTCAGTCTGCTTATGTATCCGCCAAAAGGCACCGGTGGACTGTGCATACGCATGGAGGATTATGTCTGTCTGACCAAGGAGTCCTATTTGAATGATATCATAATTGATTTCTATCTACTCTGGCTGCGCAACACGCTCATCCCGAAAGCAGTTCGTGAACGCACGCACATATTTAGCACCTTCTTTTACAAGCGCCTAACAACGTTGACTCGGCCAGCAGACGTAAAGCAAACAGCCGCACAAAAACGTCATGCACGCGTACAAAAGTGGACTAAAGTGGTGGACATCTTTGATAAGGATTTTATCATTGTGCCAATTAATGAGCAGTCACATTGGTTCCTTGCTATAATATGTTTTCCCTGCCTTAAGGGTCCCGTCACCTTTGACACGAATCAGCCCGTGGAGCCGCAACAGCTAAAGCGTCCACGAGGCAAAAAAGTCGCTCTACAGATTGGCAACACAACTATTACGCCGCTGTCGAAGCGCGAACCAATGCCAGCGATACCCAGCGAAATCTGTCGCATTGCCGACGACGAGAGCGAGCGGGATGAAGCCGAGGGCGATGATAGTGATATGGCATCGGAGACTAGCGAGAACTCGAATCCACCACCTAGCAGCAAGGAACCGAATGTATCGCCGGCAGCAGCACCACCGCCCGCACCAACACCAACAACAACACCATCTTCTGGGCCCGCTCGGGTGTCAAGCGAAAATGTGCCGGCTGTGAAGCAGCCGTTGATTTTAATCTTTGACTCGCTGGCTGGTGCTTCGCGCAGTCGAGTTGTAGCCACACTGCGTGACTATCTCACATGCGAGTACAAGATTAAGAAGCCGGATGCGCAGGCGCACATATTTAACAAAGATAATATGCCGGGACATTGTGTTAAGGTGCCGCAACAGAACAACTTCACCGACTGCGGCCTGTATCTGCTACAATATGTGGAGCACTTTTTCAAGGACCCCATCAAGGATTACAGGCTACCCATCAAGCAGTTGACCAATTGGTTTGATTACCTAACTGTCACCAAGAAGCGCGAGGACATCGCTCAACTAATACAACAGCTGATGGACGACAACAATACACAGCAGCAGCGTCAGATATTGCCTGTCATCGAGTTTCCCACACTCAATGGCCAGCTGGTCGAGTACCCTGAGGATGCGGAAAGCGCAGAATTTGAAGAAGAAGAGGGTCACGATGAAGATGAGCACACTAGCGATGTGGTAAGTAGGACCGCTCTATCGTTTGCCATCCATTATAAAAATTAACTAATTTAGTATTCTACTTTCTTGCAAACAGCATGATGAAAGCACGGCTAATGAAATGGATGTGGACCCTACGCCTGAGGAACTGCAGCAGCAGTCACAAACGAGCAAAACGGCAACACAACAAATCGTGACAACAGCAACAACAACACCAACAACTGCAACTACAGCAAGCAGTACAACTGTGATGACGGGACCAAACGCACGTCGATTTGTCTTGAAGCGTCGCCTGCAAAACGGCGTCGGCGCCGCCAGTCCAATCAATAACAACAATGGCGGCGACAATAACAGCAGCACTGGCAATCAGCTGATTCCCCAGCTGATTAGCTCGTCGGCTCTTAGTAATAGCAATTCGCCCGCAGCCCTTATTTCAAATCGAGTAGCAAGCGTCGGCACCGGGCTGAAAATACGCAAGATCGAACCATAACATTCGGGATCAGGCGGCACACCTATGGAAATGCCACCCCTGCAGATGCTCCAAGTGTTGCGCCCATTGTAAATAAGATCAATCATAATAAAAAAATAATTGTAAGAACATTTCATTAAACAAAATAATCACAATAAAATACACGTCAAATGCAATGAATTATGAAGTAAATCAAATAATCTTTTTTTTTAATTGTTAAATTTTTTTCTTTTTAATTTGCATACATTAAAGATTATATGCCGCACTATCAGCAAATTCCATCCGCTTTGGTAGGTTGCAGTTTTTTTTTTTTTGTTTGGTTGCGTGGGGGGCGGCTTTCTATTTCTTAACCCCCTCTTGCGCCCCTGCTCAAGAACCAGTTTTTTCTTTGCCATGTACGCTAGAATGGCTGCCATGTATACGCTGCACACATACATGGTAAGACTTCCATAGGCATTCCCATATACGCACAACAAAGTGAAAGCACTCTCGCTTACTGTGTCTTGAAATCGCTTAACTTACTAAAACTAATGTTAATTAACAACAAATTCAATTTTATATTGAATTACTTGTAGTTTTCTTTGTGTTCACCCTCCTGCCGTTCGCCATGTAAGTGTTTTCACAAATACATGGCAAGCTACATGCTATACGCTTACACACTAACACACACAATTTCTCACACACACACATATACACTTGCATGCATGCGTCATGTACTGTTTGGCCTCAAAAGTTGGGTTATGTGAACAGCAACAACAACAGTGGCAGATGGTCGAGGGCTGAATGACGAATGACGTGCACAAAGCAAATGAGAGAAAAATGCGCGAAACTAAATAATTTTAAATGTAAATCATGTAAACGTAAAAAAAGAAACAAAATAATCATAGAAATAAAATAGTGAAAATTAACATTTTCTTTTAAATTTTTAGTTTATTTTATTCGATTGATTGAAACATCAAGGAAGTAAGCAACTTTTAGTTTCTAATTCTCTTTATAAGTTTTCGTTTTAAAAGTCAACCGATAAAGTTGATTATGATGCTTCTTGGAACCATACAAATTCCGAAAGCTTTTGTCTATAACTTTATAGACGTATTTACATCGATTTTTAAAAGACGTTTTTAGACCCTTCTTCCCAGTAATTTCAATAAAAAATTCGAACTTCGATCGATATGTAAGACACGTAAACATTTATTACAACATCCAATCCAGGAATGTTCTTCTGCATAAGCTGTTGGAACCTCCAAAAATATCCTTGACATAGAATTAACAATTTGTTTTGAAGTTCATTTGTAGACATCAAATATTGAAGAGAATCACAGATAAGTCTTTGGCATGCATCGTTGAACAGTTTCCAGTTGCCTTTCGTCGTAGCTTTGCCAGGATCTGTAACAAAAAAGAGCAAAACGAAAAGAAAAGAAAGAATGGAACAAAAAATAACGTTCCTAATACAGTCCAAATTGTCTCTTCATCAGGTGTTTAGCAGTCTCTTGGCAAGCAGTCTTGAAAGTCTTGCAGTTTGTGGAATAAAATAACTTTAGTTGAAATTCGATGGGACTGGTTATCTCCTAGTTCTGGTGAGCAAAACATGGGCTCAAAAAATATCACATAATCAAATTGTTACACTATTAAAGTATGGTCCATATACATATATATATATATAGATATATCTTCGGAAGTAGTTTTCACTTTCTACGAGAAATATTTGTTTCTCTAGTTCTCTCTGTCGCTGAGAGACAGAAATGTCTCAAGATTGCAGTCCGGCTGTTAGATATGATTTTTGTTTAAAATTAATAATCGTTCAACGATTATACAGTTTATGCATAGTTGTTATAGTAATTGAAGGTAATAGAAGCATGAGTGCTGTCTGCTTTTTTTAATTTTTGCAAAATGTCCAACTCTCGTGTGGGGGAAAAGCACAGGGGGGCAGGCAGCTGGGAGGGTTTTCTTTTAAGAACACACACACAAATTTACACACACACAGATATCACTGCTTTGATTTAACGGTACGTTCTTGTTGTTGTTGTTGTTGTGCTGTTTTGTTGTACTTTGTTTTGTAGCGTCTCTTTTTTTTCGATATCAAAAATAAAGTTCTCATTTTTTGCTTATTTTTTTTTCTCTCTTTTGTGTATTTTTTTTTTCAATTATATTAAGATGATTTTTGTTGTTGTTGTTGTGTAATTTGCTTATTTTGTAAGTTTGTTAAAATCATATAGAACTCTCGCATGACAAATAAGCTAAGCAAAAAGAGAGTGGATAAGAGAGAGAGAAAGGGAGAGAGAGAGTTGGAGTGTTGTTGTATAAGGGACGAAATAGTTTTTTTTTTTTTTTTTTGGCGCTGTTGGATAGATTTTTTTTGCGTTTTGCATTGCATTTCATTTTGGAAGGACATCTTCTTAGATTCACACACGCGACACTCTGTAGGGAGAATGGGGTTTGCTTGGGGGGGAGGAATACTTTCGCGCACTTTTCGTTTGTTTCGTATCGTAAAGCCCGATTAATCGATTCAATGCCTGGCATCCCGATAGCTGCGACCACCACCGCCACGATCGCCACGAAATTGTCGCGAGGATCCGTTGCCGCCGCCACTGCGATTGCCACCGCCGCTGCGATTGCCACCGCCATATTCGCGACGACGTCCGCCCAGCCCGGAGCTGTTATTGCTATCCCGATTGCCGGCACTCATGCTAGGTAGTGTAACGCCTCCGACGGCGCCACCGGATGCAATGCTGCCACCGCCACCATTGGCGGCATACACATTGGGAAAACCTGGTGGTGCCGCCACAGTTGGCAAACCGGCATTCTTCCATGCCGCAAAATCTTCATAGCTGGGAACCTTATCGAAACCCGGCGGAGGTGGCCGCATCGGCTGTGGTGGCGGATAATCCGGCAACGGTGGTGCTCCCGGTCCATCATAATATCGCACCGGTGGCGGCAGTTGCTCGTACATCGATGCTGGTGCTCCTGGTGGCAATGCGCCTGCAGCGCCACCTGACGAGGGCATCGGCAACTGGCCAAAGGGCGGCACGAAGGGCAGCGGAGGCAGCTGACCGTGCATGTTGCGTATATAGTCCGCTACATAGGCCTCGGCTGCCGCAGCCGACGACATGTAACGCTCCCAAGCAGGTGAGGGCATCTCAGATGAACTGGAGCTCGCACCGCCGCCCATTTGGCGATAGGGTGAACCATTGCGCTTGAATGCACCGCTGCCTCCACCGCCTCCATTGCCCTGCATGCCCATGCCATGATGATGATGATGATGATGCCGATGATAGGGTCGTTGCTGCTGATGCTGATGATGATGTGGTGAATTGTGGCCATAGCTGCGCTTGTGTCGCATCGGTCCCAGCTGGCTGTTACCACGTCCGCCGCCATGTCCACGTGTGGATAGACTGCGCGGCGCCTTATAGATAACATGAATGCCCTTTTCGCGCATCACACGTGCCGTCTCCTTTGATTTGCGTAAAATAGGCGTCAACTCGATCTGATCGTCTTCAGGAAAGAGGCGACACAGTTCGGCGCCAATTTTGGGTTCAATCTCTTGGCCATCGCGTCCAATCTTAACGGGTTTGCCTTCGTTCCACGAGTTGTGCAGATGCAATGTGCAATTAAAAGATAGATCTTTGCGGCAAATCCAATCAAGCTCAATGACACCACTCAGTGCCTTGGGTGATATACTTGGCGGCAACACCCAGTCTACCTGCGGTATATCTCGACGCGATGGCGCCGTCATCCTTGCAAATCCTGCGAATTTTCCTGTCATCAAAGATATTAGTCATAAAACCACAATATATACATTAAACCTTCCTTCGCTTACCGCTCTCATTGACGGAAAAGATTAGCAGGACATTGCGTGCTTCCTTGAAGGCCTGCGTCAGATTAGCATCGTTTTGGGGCAGTGTCGCCCAAACGCTCTTGTTCTTGGATAACTGCACATTCTCGCTATTGTTGGACTTGATTAGGAAGAAGCGCGTGTCGCGAAACAGATAGTTAATCTTAGTCACATAGTCATAGGATCTCTGAGCCTCTCTCTCTGGCGTCGAGTCTTTTGAGTTTGAGTTTTGGGATAATGCCGCCTTGCCACGAGCGCCTCCATTACGTTTGTGCTGTGTACCCGAATCCGAATCGGAGGACTCACTGTCCGACTCCAAAGCGGGCAGAAGCTTTGGCTTCACATCCTCCGTATCGCTTAGATCGCTTTTGTTGCCCGTATCGGCAAGACCAGCTGCTACAGCTACTACCGAAGTGATGACGCTGCTGATCGTTTTCTTGTTTCTTTCTCGTGTCTTTTTGTTGTTAGATTCGCGTTCCTCGCTGTCTTGCGACTTGAAGTTGGATTTGTCGTCTGTGTCGAGCGTCTTCGACTTTAATTTGGAGGACTCGCTGTCGCTGCTGCTGTGGCTAGACTTTTTCTTTTTACCATTGAGATCGCCGGGTGAGGGAGAACGCTTTAAAGATTTCTTTGATAATTTACCCTTACTTGTGCTGGCTGTTGTTGCTGTTGATGATGATGTAGTGGCCGCTGTATTTGCAGTTTTAGAAGTTTTGGTCGAAGACGATTCTTTAACTGTTTTGTTGTTTCTCTTAGACTTGGACTTGCTGACACGTTTGCTGCTACTTCTGGTTGACGATGGTGCCGTACTTACGGAACTTATACTGGGCTCCGAATCGGAAGCCATGGAACCAGCCCGTGATTTAGATGCTTCGCTGCGCGTATCGAACGAATCAAAATCCTGCAGCTCCTCGGCAATATCCGCCTCGTTCTCGTCCAGGCCAAGATGTACTGCATCTAAATCAGCCATGTCGCGCATAAGCAATTGCGCAGCGCTTTTTGTTTATTGCAATAAAGGGAGCTTTGTTTGTTTACCCTGCCAGTGCTGCTGTTGTTGTTGTTTTTGTTTGTATAGTACCACAGGCTGCTTGCGGCGGCGGCGGCTTTGCTATTCCTTCTTCTGTGTAGTGTTCGTTCATTCAAGCGCGCATGAATGAGACAGCCAGCGGAGCAACGGAAATAGACATAGAGAAAAAATGCCAATCGATTTAGCAATCCGAGTGCGCAAAACAAAACTTGCGAAAAACATAGTACAAAACACTCACTCTCAGCATCTTTTGTGCTAAGCGCGTGCAGAGCCTTTGGTTACACTCTTTTAACACTTTTTGTCCATTTTTCACCTCATATATTTTTTAATTTTATCTAACAAACCTTTTACACCGATTTTGCGTCAACAGATACAAGAGACCAATGGCGGTAGAGGAGTGCCGCTATATGTATGTTAATATGCGCGACTAATATTCAACGCTGCTTTGTGCCTTTAATCGAAATTATCGTCGTTGGCACTTATCGAATATTTCGCCGGTTGCTGCCAACCATTAAAAATTTACATTTCAAAAAATGTTTTCGCTGCAAAAACATCCTCTTGAGATCGTAGGTGCTTAACACACAACCATTAAAAGTTATTCATCATCATCCATTAAAATTATGTCATCATAAACGTTAATTTTATTATTTGTATATATAACTTGTCTTTTCTCAATTTATGATACATGTAATTTACATTACGTGTTTTATTTTTTTTTAAGAATTTATAATTTAAAATCAATAAATAAAACTTATATTTTAATAACAACAGTTGAATATGATACTATTTATAACAAAATGCTTCCGTTACTTATAATTTCCAATGCGCGTTTCATCGTGCTATCGCCTATTCGATAACAAGCGATCAGCTGATGAAACGATAAACAGAAGAAGTAACACAAACAAAGAATAGGCACAAGCTGACACAATAAAAACAACACAATAACAGTAACTAATTATAGCTATAATCTGCGTATTGAACACAGTGACTCATAAGGCAAGGTTTTGTTGTTGTTTTAAGCACCATGTCCGCGCAAGCAACAAAAGAAGCCGAACCGCCCAGTTACGAAGAAGTCATGAGAGCCTCAGCACCCCCAATGCCAGGTAAGTGCTGAAATTGCTAAAGCATTTCAATCTATAGTGAACTCCTTAGTTGCAGATGCGCGACTCTTCGCTGGCGTGCATCACGGCGCACCGATGGCACCACCCAACATGGCCAGTTATGGAGCATTTGAGACAACCCCAGTTAGCATTGTTGTGCAGCCAGCGCGGCCGGCCGAAATAATTGTGATTGGTGCATGTCCATCGTGCCGTATTGGCTATCTAGAGGATACATTTTCCCCGCTGGGTCTATGCTGTGCAATATTCTTCTTTCCCCTGGGCGTCCTATGCTGCCTGGCGATGCGTGAGAAGCGGTGCAGTAATTGCGGAGCAACATTTTAAACTGATTAAGATCTGAAAGATCTGCAACACGTTATTCCCTCACAACACACACACAAACACATTGGACTGTTAAACTTTTGTAAAAATCACAAAACGCATTTTTATGCTTGTTAATCATTAAAATCATGTAAATATATATATATATATGTTTGTATGTACAATATGTAAAGTCGGATATCTTAAAGCTTGTATGACGCTAGACAGGCTGCCATGTCGCAAAACATTCATCACACATTACATTCCATTTGCGATGTTGCCCTTGTATGTATTTCTGTTTCTGTTGTCGAGGCCCGCTTCCGTTAAATTTTTTATTGAAATATAATGGGGGGCGGTTTTGAATTACGCCGCTTTTTGTGTGTTGCTTGGCTGCCTCTTTTTATATATTATATTGCTCTTTGTGAAACGTAAACAAGTGACAAAACTGAACTCAACGAAAATGAACGACTTGAGCATGCCCTGTTTATTAATAAACTTTGATTTTTCTTGCACAATTTCCAAAGATTTGCTTTTATTTAAGTAAAGACGAATGTTTATGTATATAAGGTGTCAGATTGGGAATCTGATTAAGATCGTTCCAGGAATATTTCATCTTTCGATCCCGACGGATTTCTGTCGTGTGGCAGAACATCCTATATACCAGCTTATATGCCCGTTTATATATTTAATTCGCATCAAAGTCGCCGGCATCTCACATCCGCATGGAGGCATCTTATCAGACCGCAGTCGCAAACGTCGCTCGCTTGGAAATGTCCCATATCTCAGCACTGCTGTTGCTGCTGCTGGTGCTGTGGATTGGATGCGTACGCACGTTTGCCCACTACAATGTGGTGATGGTCATCTTTGATGACCTGCGACCGGTGCTAGGTGCCTATGGAGACAGCCGGGCGAGAACACCTCATCTGGATGAGTTTGCCCAAGGCAGCAGTATCTTTACGCATGTCTACAGTCAGGTAAGTCAATTAATAGGATACCTAGGATAATCATCCAGCAATTCTTTCCCAAAGCAATCTCTCTGCGCGCCCAGCCGCAACTCATTGTTGACTGGACGACGTCCGGATACCCTGCATCTGTACGATTTCTATAGCTACTGGCGTAGCTTTGTGGGTAACTTTACAACATTGCCACAATACTTTAAGGAGCAGGGATACTACACCTATAGCTGCGGCAAGGTTTTTCATCCGGGCCTCTCCTCCAACAACACTGATGATTATCCCCTTAGCTGGTCTGCGCCAGCATTTCATCCTCGCACCGAGCAATATATGAACTCACCCGTCTGTCCGGATCATAATGGAGGTGTGCTGCGCAAGAATTATCTCATCTGTCCGGTGCAGTTGCAAACGCAACCGTATAAAACATTGCCGGACATTGAATCCGTGGCGGAGGCACTTCGTTTTGTGGATTCTCGAAAAAGTAGTCGTCAACCTTACTTTCTGGCATTGGGTTTCCACAAGCCACATATTAACTTTCGCTTTCCCAGACAATTTCTCAAAAGTTTTCCACTCGCACAGTTCTTAAACTACACGACGGATGCGGTGAAGCCAGCCGGCATGCCAGATGTCGCCTGGAATCCGTACACAGACATACGCTCTCGGGATGACTTCAAGCTCAGGAATATATCATTTCCATATGGTCCCATTTCGGGGCATCAGGCGGCACAGATACGTCAGGCCTACTATGCATCCGTGGCCTATGTGGATGATCTCTTTGGCAAGCTCATGGCCCACTTGGATTTGGAGCGCACAGTGGTTGTGGTGTTGGGTGATCATGGCTGGTCACTTGGTGAACATGCCGAGTGGGCCAAGTACAGCAATTTTGAGGTGGCTCTACGTGTTCCTCTCATCATACGCAGTCCGGACTTTCCACGAACGCAGCCACGTCAGATGCACAGCATCACAGAGCTGCTGGATGTGTTTCCCACGCTGGTGGATCTGGCGCATCTGCCACCGATTCCGATGTGCAATAGTAGCAGCAACGGTCAGGTACAGCTAACCTGCTCCGAGGGAAAGAGCTTGTTCCCGCAGCTGCAGGGATTGGATTTGGGTGAGTCTTAAACATAAGCCTTTCCTAACCCTTAATCTCTGTGTGCTGCAGGTGAGGATTACGTTGCACTGAGTCAATATCCACGACCAGGAATGCTGCCCACAAAGCATCCCAACAGCGACAAGCCCAAATTGAGGAACATCAAGATCATGGGCTATAGTCTGCGCACAAATCTATATCGTTTTACGCTTTGGGTGCGATTTCACGCCCATAACTTTAGTCGAGGTGAGAATGCTTCAACCCTCCTTATTATTTTCCTATTGATGTTATTTTTACCTTGTAGACTGGGACAACATTTACGGCGAGGAGCTGTACGATCATCGTTTAGATACCGCTGAAGAGTTTAATCTAGCGGCGTTGCCAGAGTTTAATATTATTTGCCAGCAATTGCGGCGTCAACTGATTCAAGCCGTTGGCTAAGGCGAGATTTTTGCACGAATCGTCAAAAGTTTAAAATAATAAAATAAATAACAATAAATTAAATTTACATATAGTATTAACTAAAAACAATATTATATAAAAAAGAAAATATGAAATATTCATACATTTATTTTTGTTACTTTAAGTAAATTTTATTTTTACCAATTTATCACAGTTCGTGCCGCGCATGCGTGACTTGTGTGTCCGTTGCCTTATTTGTAGCTCGTTTTTCGCTTTTTGTTTTTGTGAATTTTTGTGAATGAAATTTTATTGAACGTTGGCGTCTCTGCTGCTGTCTCCGTTGGCGTCTATAACGCCCATACCCAAGTCGATATCGTAGCCAAAAAAAAACCCAAAACGAAAACCATATTCAAAGCTGGTGAGTTTTTAATTTCACTGTCTGCCCGTTTTCGATGCAGCAGCGGCAGCAGCAGCTGTTGTTGCTGCCCGGCGGGTGAAAATATGCTGGCGCTGCTCTCCTCTCCTCTCATCTCCTCTGCTCTGCTCTGTTCTGCTTTGCTTGGTAATTAAATCTGCAGTCGACGCATCGCTTGATCAATCTGTGTTGCTTTGCCAACTCCGTTACTTTTCTCTCGCTCCCTCTCCTTCTGACGCCTTAGCTCAACTCACCATTCAGTTTTACTCTCTAATTGTGCATATACTCGTACATACATACACATGTCTACTTTTTGGCGTGGGCCATACATATGTTGGAAGTCTAGCATGTGTGTGTTGGTGTTGGCTCCGCTTGTCATGTGTTGCCATATGGGCTGTGTCTTGAGGTGATTAAACTGAATTTTGGCAGCGCTTTTACTCTGCGTACTCTACTCGCGCGCATAGGCGTTGTGAACCACATTTTCCGCTCGCAATGCAGCTGGTTATGTTGCATTGGTTGTGTATGTGGTGGTGGGTAGGTGTGGCAGATGTCATAAATTGCAGTTATATTTTTGTGCATACGTATGGGTATGTTTATGTGTGTAATAATCCATTCGGATTTTGAAAGCTATACTTAAACAAAGCATATCTTAAGCATTGCACTAACCACTTGGCAACCCTATTATCTTTCTATTCACCATTCATATACTGCTAATCTCCTTGCTCATGAAATTTAAAAGAGTCGAGTCGAAGCTTAAGTCCAAATAGTATACGACTAGTTGTATAAGCTTGTAAAAAATGCACACACAAGAAAAATCATAGCAAAAAATCAGCTTACAATGTAACTAGGCTTAACAGAAACCGCTTGCAAAGTATGTGAATATATATATATATATATAAACGGCTATAATGTGAGTTTTGTATGTTGTTGTCGGCAATATTTTTGTTGTTTTTTTCTAAGCTAATTCAAATGCGTGGGCGTCACAAACGAAATTGCAAAATATGCGTAGGCAGTTCTAAACACATACGTACGTACGTATGTATGTATGTATCAGTGTGTAGGTGTATGTGTGTGTGTGTGTGTGTGTGTGTGTGTGATTCCTCAACAACAACAACTCCGCGTTCTTACCTACGCACAGTTTGTCAAGCAACTGAACTGAACTGAACATAAAACGTGTTGTTTGATGCTGCTTTTGGCTTTTACTGTGCTACCAATTTTTAGACAACGCGTCTCCGTCATCATCGTCGACGTCGTTGTCGTTGGCCCAACACGAAAAAAAAAAATGCTAATTTTGGTTGACATGCCATAGTTTGGCTTAGCCTAATGACGAAGGTTGTTTGTTAGCTTTTTGTCAGTTTAATTTAATATTTTTCTTTTCATTTCGTTTCGTTTTTACAACCAACTACTACTAGGATAACTGGTTGTCATATGACAGAGACAGAGAAATTTCATTTGACTTCGAAATCTTTATGAATTAATTCTACACAATGATGATCATCATTAATGTGGCCTCTCCTTAGGCGAGTTATTTGTGCCTTTAACAGATGTCAAGCTGTGTCAAGCTAGAAGTATTCGGGTGATTACTTATGCTGATGAGACAACTCAAACCCAACCAACTTGCTAAGTTGGGGTATCATTAAAAGTTTTTTCTTTTGTACAATTATGAAAATGATGATCAGAAACTATAGAACGTTTCTTAGATATTATACCTTCGAAAGTTTAAGTAATGTTTGTTCAACAAAAGGTTTTTGAAGAGATCTTTGAACGCTGCAAACTCAAAACTAGCCAACTATTTGCGGTATACAATATAAAAAGTTTATTTCCTTTGTACAATTGTGAAAATTATGATCAGAGGTACTTTAGTAATGTTTAAGTAATGTTAATTCTTGAAGTGATCTTCTTCAGTTCAAGTTCTTTTCTTATTCTTCAACGTTTCATACTCAATGTCAAGGCCTGATCGCTTCATCAGTGCCGTTTTCTGATTCTTTGCTACAAACTACAAGTTGACAGCCTTGGCCAACAATGGCCTTAACAATAATAATACTACCACCAAAAACAAAAGCGAACACGACAATGCCAAAAAGAAATTGGTCAAGCAACAACAAATATTTTGAATGAAATTCCAGCGACAACAAAAAACCAAACACAATACGTGCTAAAATGATAGACTTTGAATATACCCTGTAATTACTTATACCTCTAAGATACTGCTGCATTTAAAGGGTTGCGAAGAACCTTTTTGACCTCTTGTTTCGAAACTGTTTGCATTGATTTCATTTTCTTTTAACACTATCATACCCTATGTTTTGTCTCTTTAAGCAGGGTATCACATACGTATAACCATTCAACGCTGAAGTGAAGAGGGTTCCTAGCCTATTCGCCTGTCTCTCAAGCAACAAAATAATTTATTGAAATTCTAATTTATTATCTGCTCTTCGGGCTTGGCCGAAGCTTCGGCCACAAGCTCTTCTCAGTTGTCAGATTTTTTCCCGTTTTGGTTATTTTTATTTTTCGGGGTTTCTTTTTATTCCTATCTCCCTCGCTCCGTCTCTCTCTCTCTCTCTCTCTCTCTCTATCTCACTCTGTCTGTGAAGCGAACCCAATTCGGATGGAATGCAACACATATGGCCCAAAGCGTTAAACATAACTAAACGAAACAATCAAGAATGAGTGTAGAAATTCCAGAATGAGCCCACGCAGCGAACAATCTTCGCGGGCTCAAAAAGGGAACAAGGAGAGAGAGAGAGAGAGAGCGGAAGAGGTTGGTACAGCGGGTAGAGTGTAGAGGCGGGAGCGGGAGGCTGTGTGTGATCAACGTTTAGCTGAAACGGATTACGAGTAAAACGAGAAAATTCTGTTTCTTTTTTTTGCTCTTTGCCTTTTTACATGTGGCATAAACAAATACAAAGTGCGCTGAAGCAAGTGGGCGTTGCAAAGAGTGGTGGGGACTGTGGAGAATAAGGGGATTTTGGGAGGGGGGTTCGGAGGGTTCGGGGGACGAGACGACCGAGGGCAAATAATTTGAAAAGCAAACACAGGCAGCCGCTGTAACGCGTGCTAAACAAGTTTCTCGATCGTCTTTTGTCTTTTTATTTTTGTCCTCAGCATTTGGAGTTATTTTTCGGGAAAGGGTTTGGAGTTTTTGAACGAGGGCTCGGACTGTCCACATCCACATCCACACACACACACACATACACATATATATATATATATATATACGTATACTACGTACAAAAGACATTGAGAAATCGTTTACCTTTACTGCTGCTTCTGCTCCTTTCAGCCAAGTTCTGTTTTTTGTTTTTTTTTTTTCGTTTTGTTCTTTTTATGATTATAAATATTTATGCATTTTTGCATGGGCTCGAGCTTGGGCTTCAATTCAAATCGACAACGAACAAGACGATGAAATAAAAATCTCATTTTTACAGACAGAAGAGCAAGATCCGTACCTCCCCCGCTCCTCTGTTCTCTTTAATTTTGCACTCTGCCTGGATCCTATTGTGCGTTATTTACGATCAAATAATTCAAATTAAAAAGCCTGCGCATGCTCAAGCTTCCAGCAACATTCGTTTGTTTGTTTGTTTGCATTAAGTATCGGCTGCTAGATATATCTTAACACCACTCATTGTGCTAAATGGAGCTCCCTTTTGCAGCTTAACCTTAACAATGGAGCCGCGTGCCAAAAATAAAGGAACAATTCTGATGAACTACATTGAGTAGTCTTTGGTTTTCTGAAAGCAACACAACCTTTGGTATTGTACCTTTTTTTTCGAATTCTACACTAACCAAAAAAACACTATGCCTAAAAACTCTTCAGACTGGAAAATCAGAAATAAAATAAATTTCTATAAGCGCGTGTCTTAAATAGATATAAAAATAGGTTTTTTTTGTTCATCTCTTTCTAAAAAAGATTTTTCTTTACTTCAGTCACATTTTTTCCTGTCAGGCAGGATGATAAATACTTAAGATAAGCTTAAGACCTTTAAATCGTTAAACAAGTAGTCTTAATGCTTAAAAAATATTATTATATTATTATAAGTCAGTACAAAAAATTACTTAAAGTAAAAAAACACTTAAGTGAAGTACAAAAATTCTTGAAATACACAAAGATTATCCTAAGTCAAGTACACCTTTTGATACTTATCAACACAAAAAACTTAAAAAAAAAGTATAAAACACTTAGATGAAGTAAATATTGTCTTCAATGAAGTAAAAAAATATATTAAATCAGGTAAAACTCTTGCTACTTCACAACATTAAAGACTTAAGATAAGTTTGAAATACTTAAATCAAGTAAGTATTGTCTAACAATAATCTTTAATCTTGTTAAACTTAGATCGACGTTCTCAACTTCCTCCACTTTGTTTTAAGCTATAAATCAAGTTTAAAATGTAAAATTTTGAATAACAATGAAACACTTGATTTTTCGCTCCGTGTAGCTTTATCTTTGGTGCCTCGTGCTGCTGACGTTGCGAAAAGAAAAGTTTACAATTAAATGATTTAAACAATGTTTTGGCCATTTTACGCTTTACACCTGTTTGAGTTCAAAAACTATAAATACTTATGACGTAAATACATATATGTTTCTATGTATGTATCTTGGATGTATGTGTGTGCTTATATATCCATACACACACACACACATCTACAAACATAGCCATGGTTTGCCTCAGATCACAACAAAATCACTCAAACCCTATGCCTCCCCTTTCGTTAGCTATAGATTTATAAATATATACATATAGATTGTACCGATACACACACATATATATATATATACATATATAGAGAGAGATGTGTGGGAATAATATCCACTTGGTTGGCGCTCTCACTGTCTGTCATTTTCCATTTCGAATGTTTTTCCCAAAAATGTTCACGCTTTAAAATTAATGAGCAAATTTTCAATTTCAGGTAGTCGGAAAAGGCAGGCAATTGCCTGGCGCCAGTTTTTCGCGTGAATGTTATTTCAAATATTTTCTGTTGATGGCCATATTTTTGCTGTTGTTGTTGTTGTTTCCTATTTTATTTGCGGAAAATTTTACTGAGTTGTGTTTAAGTATTGTGAACAATTTGCTTGAAATCAAAAACTGAAAATTGTTTTGAATGTTATTATGAGAAGGGAAATTCGTCTCGTTAAACGGACATGGATATTGAAATATCAATATTTTAGGTTCCTTGTATTAGAACCGATAGATCTTGAAAGTTAATTAAAAAAAATGATCTCAAATAAAAGATAATGTTTATTTTATGTTTTTTTTTCTTGAGTGAATTAAGAAATGATTATAATAATATAATAAAATTTGTTCATTACACTAATAACCTGAAGATTTTGGTATATAAGAAGAATCAGATCTTGAAAGTATGATCTAGAAAGAAAAATAATGATCGCAATTAAAAGATAATGTTTATTTTATTTTATTTGTTGAGTTAATTAAGAACTGATAACAAGATAACGAGTCAAATGGACTTTTTGGGATCTTTAAGATCTTCAGAGCATTGGAATAATGTTAAAGACTATTTAAAAACTGATCAAAGCAAGATCATTATTACCTTAGTTATCAAACGAAATGAGGTTATGTGCGTTGTTTTTATTGTTATATGGTACGAACATATACATATATCGTATATATAAATGCTTTCATTAAAATCACAAACATTGCATTGCATTTTCAATGAGCAACTGCGGATGGAGGCGGTTCCTCAAAACCGATAACAAATACAACACTAAACATGTTTAGTAAGCACAATCAGGCACATTTATGTGTGTATGTATGTATGTATGTATGTTAAAACATATGTATACTATATGTATGTATATCTGATTCGGCAGCTGGTCGCCACTGTTGCACTTTCGAGTGTGTTTTTAGTGGCCCGGGCACGGGCCAGGCCACCATAGGGCAGCCATTTAGCATGCGTATGTAGATACCGAGTATGTAAATACACACACACACACACACACACACACATATATGGAACCGAGGACAGCATGGGGCTGAGTAGTTGTTGTCTATCTTTCTGCGGGTGCCGGGATTGATGGCACAGCCAGCCGTACAGCACAGCACACAGAGTGGAGAGGAAGTGCTCTTCCGGTCTTACAAATGAAAATATTTATTTCTCTTTTGTTTTTGTTGTTTTTTCAATTTTTTTCCATCATTTTTTTTTTTATTTTTATTTTATTTAATTTTATTTTATGAATAGATTGCGTTACGCATACAGATTTGGAATTACAGAATGGGCAAATAGGTTTAAGCGTTCAACTAGGAAAATACCCTGTAATAGATGAAAACCTGCAAGACAGAAGTTAAGAATAATGTAAGATTGGAAATGCAATCAATAAAGGAGCTTAACAACATTACAAGCTCTTCTGAGAAGCTAATTTAGTCGAAATCGATAACGATAACGATTCACGATTATTTACTTATTAATGTGCTGCTTATCAATAAGAAATCAACTTGTGAAAAGCTAGCTAGATAATTGCGCTTGGTTACCTCGGTCGGTGCTGGAATGAATGAATGAGTTGAGGGAGCTTCTACAGATTCTATATACGTGTTCATGTAAACACACACATACGTACGTACTTATCTAGTTATGGTGGATCGACCTTATATGGATCGCTGGGGAAAACAATACACGTACACATATATATATATATGTACGTGAGTATGTGTGTATATGTTGTTGTTTTATCTGCTTACATATTTAGACAGCTAAACTAACTCTACCTTGCATATGCATGCATATGTATATATGTATGCGTGTGTACATATTTGCACGGTAAATGCGATTTATTTATTAGCACCCCAACAGCAAAAAAAAAAAAGCGCACCAAAAGCAAAGTTGCAACAACAATCGCAACAATTACTTTTAAAAAATGCCGCAACTTATTTGGATAAACATAAATTCAAGCGACACAAATATACACACGCACGCACACACGCTCGATCCGAAAACCGAGCCGAGTGTAATTTGATATTCAGTGAGCATCTGCGCAACAACAACAAGAACAGACAGCAACAATAACTTAACAATTTGAAAATTTACATTCCCATTTGCATTGATTGTGCATGAAAAAAAAAACTAAGTACAAACCAAATTGTATGTAATTTTAGTCACATACAACGTATGGGAGTTCCTGTTATGTATTTTACATCAGCATAACTACTTATTATAGATGTACCCATACTTTTCCTGCCCCTCGCCTAACCCTTACATATATGACTATCATTTCCGTTCCACACACAGTTGGGGGGCCCTTTTTTTGCGTTTTGCATTTTACAGTTAAGCAGTTATACAGTTAATTAAGATGATATTCATGAACAAATTCGGAGAATAAAAATATACAATGCTGACTTTCAAATTGACCCCCTTGATCCATGTTCAGACTCAAGAATGACTATATACGCTACATATCTCCCTCCAGTGACTCAACGATCTGTATTTTTGTTGTTAGTGAATTCCTTCCTTGACCGATTTGATTAATTAA
Organism: Scaptomyza cyrtandrae; assembly: GCA_035044605.1. Classification (NCBI taxonomy): domain Eukaryota; kingdom Metazoa; phylum Arthropoda; class Insecta; order Diptera; family Drosophilidae; genus Scaptomyza; species Scaptomyza cyrtandrae. The sequence continues at coordinate 12,428,937 of JAWNNS010000473.1, read as the reverse complement.
TTAAAGCGCAACCCTTTTGTGTCACGCTTAAAATCGCCACGGATCGAAGTGTCGGCATTTGCCACTTCGCACGCATTATGACATATTTTTTTTTTTAAGAACGATCTTTCCAACGACCTTTCGTGATCTGAACTTGAGAATGATGCAAGCGCGAAATAAAGTGAGTCAGTTGCCTAAAGCTGATATTACATTGTAAACTATCATATGATATGTTGAATTACTTTGTCCATTACTTACTTAATTACTTCAGCTAACGAAAACGAACGTAACCTTTTCCCAAAAATACCTACGGGTAACTAAAAATGAGGTTACGGCTGAACTTTAGGACGTAAGCAAAAGTGTTTTTAGTGTGATTTTTCTAGAAGAACTGTAAAGAAAGCAACAAAATAAAAGAGAGAGAGAGAGAGAGAGCGAGATAGGCGCAAACAGAAGCAAAAAGCAAGAAACGCATAATAATAAGTGCAGTCCTCCAAAAGAAAAGCTGCCACACTCCAACAGCAACCACAATGACAACAGCAAAAGCAACAGCAACAACAAAAACCATCCAGCAGCAACAAGAACAAGCAATTTTTATCCAAATGTGCTGGCTGCTGCTGCTTCGTCTCGTCTTTGGGCTGATGGACCGAACCTTTGCTTTTCAGATTGTGATTGAGCAGAGCAAAAGAGACAGAGAGACTGATCAGGTTGTTGCTGTTGTTGTTGCTCTTGTTGGTGTTGTTTGCTGTCAATGCCTGAGTCTCCAGCTCAACCTCTCTCTCGCCTCCATCCCTGCCTCCCTCGCTGTACCGTCTGCATCGCCCATTTCCTCCCATTCTCGGACCAGTTTCTGCTTTGCTTTTGCTGCTGCAGTTAAGCCGCACGCACTAAAAGACGATGACGAAGCTTTGTGTTTGTGTTTGGTTTTGTATTTTGTTGGTATTTTTTTTTTTTTGTGGTACAGGTTTTATTTGTTTTTTTTATTATTTATCATTATTTTTTTTTACCAGCGTCATCGTTCACACACACAGGCTTACAAACTGGGCTACCGTGCTACGCTTTGCCGTTCAGCTGCCACAGCTCCGACTTACACTGTGCAAAATTCGGTGAAGCTTTTGGGTTTTGCACACGTGTTAAGAAAAGATGAAGGCTTGTGCATTTTTGTATAGGCTTTTCAATTTTCCAATGAAATGCATATAATTTTAGCAAAAATAAACTATTTCTAAGCTACATTGTAATGCCAAACAGATTCATGTTACTTTTGGTTGTTGCAGTTTTAAAGGAGCCAGACAACGCCAGATAATGCCAGCATTACCAACATCTGTGTGGATTAGACTGTTTGCCCACATTCCTATTTGATAACTTATTAACACACCACACGCCGTGCAGAAGGCAGCAGCACCTACAAAGTTTAACACGTGTGGGTTGGCAATGATGTCTCCGGTGTTGACATTTAGAGCAGACATAGAGAGAGCGAGAGAGAAAGAGAGAACGATAACTCTTAAGACATTCGATAGTCGATAAAGCATTTTCGACAAATCTTATTGGGAGTTAAGCTTCGATTCGAATTCGAACTCGTGTGCAGCACTGAGCTGCACATACAAACATAAAATTTTACAAATATTTTATTTTTGAACATGCTGCAAAGAAAAGCTCACAGCAACAACGTAAAAAACGAAGAAGAACGAGCCAAAAAGCAAAGCAAACTGTATCTCTGTGGCAGTCGCTAACAATTTGTGCAAACATAAAGCGGCAGAAGCAGCAGCAGCAGAACCCGGTGTGTACAAATGACAACAGTTCTGCCTAGGTGCGGTGCGGTGCTGGCGAGAAAGAGAGGAAAAGAGCGGCGAGAAGCAACGTTTTCAGTGAGGCCAGTCAAACAGAAACCGCATACCAACTACAATTATTTGTTTAAAGATTACTTGGCTTAAATATACACATATACACATACATCTGTGCACATGTATATACATACAAATTGAAAATAAAGTGTATGCGTGTGTGTGTGCGCGCGCTGTGACCTTGTGAAGGATGTAACTAAGAATGTGCGACAGAGCAAAAATGTATCGTCAACTAACCAAATAAAGCAAAGCTCACGAAGCCAATTCACAATAACAACTTTGAAGAGGCAGTCATAAAAAAAAAACACAAACTAATAAAGAAGAAGATGGAAAAAACGATCGCGACCGAGTTTGAGTCCAAATTGGAGTTGGAACCTCTTAAGAATGGGCGAAACAGCATTGAAAAAGAAAGCTTAAAAGCAGCTTCAAGTCAAGAAGAGATCTCTTGAGTGCGTTTCCGCTACTCAACAGCAACAGCAACAGCATAATGCTGATAATAATGTTGATGTTGAAGTTGATGGTCAATGATCATTAGCACAGAGCAGCACGGCAGCAACATAAACTGCCAACGCCATTTAAGTAATAATTTAAGCCACATTCCAGACGTGATCCTTCACAGATTGCAGCAGATCGCGTGTTCGTTTGTTCATTCGTTTCTCGATTCTCGATTCCCTTTGCTCGGATTTCTTGTGAAAGAAACTTAACTGAACGAACTCAAACGTAACGTAATCATAGCACATTCATAAATTCACATCGTTTTTCCTTATAAAGATGGTGAGAGCATTCAGATTGGAACTGCCCCAATGATGTTAGATTCAAAGAAGTTCGATTATTGAATGTACAACTTTCCGGTCTTAAAAATATTTCTTATTACTTACTATTAAAAATCTGTTCCCTCGTAGAAGTATTTCCTTTAACTTCAAATATTCTTTCGCCGCATATATATAATATGGCACATTAACAAGTCTCATATTTCGATCCTTCGTCATTACAAGCAAGTTGCCCAGACCCAGACCCAGACTCAACCACTTCGTTCCCATTCTCATTCTCATTCTTGTTCTTGTTCTTGTTGATCTTGGTTGTTGTTGCTGTTGCTGTCCCACATCATTCCCACGCATCTGGGCACGTACGCTACTCAACCGAGTGAAGAGTGTGGTGGTTGCTATGTAAGTGAAGGCTCTCAACCAAACCAGATATTTGTAGGAAACAAATGTCAGGGCGTTTATTTTACAAGTGCCCCCAAAGAGCAGCGCATCGAAACATCCGTTAAGCGGTTCTACCCTAAGTGCAGGCGCGCATGCGTTTTGAGGCTCTTTCTTTTGTAGTTCAGATGCAAAGGACCTTGTTGTTGGGTACTTCGTCATGTTGCAATATCCTCTGTGCTCTTGAAACAAGTACTAAAATTGTATCGAATATGCTGAGTGGGCGTCAAGCAGGAAAGAAAGCATTCTCTTTCTCTCTTTCACTCTTTCCCTCTCTTACAGTGTGTAATTAATTAAAGAGTCGCATTGTTGTAGGCGTTGTTTTTTTATTTTTTATTTTTATTTTTTGGTATGCCCCCTCCTTGCAGCACGTTGACCTGCCCCTTGCAACATGTGTAGGCATATAAAGCTTAATTAAAACAAATTAAAGTGATTGCCATTTAGTTTGAGGTTAATTGCATTAAATGCGAAAATAAAAGCAGCGCCATCGTTAAGTTTCTTCAGGGAATATTATCTGGAACGATTGCAGCAAACATTTTTCCACCCCATTTGTTGCCCTGCCCTCAATTCGATATCTCCCATGCAACATTATGATGTCTTTGATAAACAGTGTCGTGAGACTTGTGACAACTTTGACCTTACCGCAATGTGCAAGTGATTCATAATTGCGTGCCACATGTTGCAGTCCAAAAAAAAAATGTATATGCACAGTGTTGCAATAAGAAATAATGAATGATAAGATCTCTATAACAATCTGTAAATCAAAACCTTATCTCACTTTAACTTTATAGCTTTAACGAATATTAAATAAAACTTAAAGCCTTATGGATTCTTGTGATATCAAACAAACAGCTTATTGCCAACAATTTATGAATTGATTCAACATTTTGTTGACTAGTGTAAATTGCAGTTTGCATGTTCTATTGCACTTTGGATCGTTTCCACGTTACAGCACTTATGAGCATCGGTGTCAGCACATAAATTTTCATTATAAGTAAAAGGGGAGCGGATTGTTTGGATCCCAAGATGGCACTGAACTTTTGTGCTTAATTTGTTCGATATACATTCAATGCAATAAATTGAGCATGCCAATACATATCGTATGCATAGAAAACACCATAGAAACATGTGACCCGGCAGCCCTGGCAACAAAAATTATGAATATTGTATAACAGCCCTGTCTTTATGTGTGTGTGTGTGTGTGTGTGTGTATGTGTGAAGCTTCTGCTTAAGCTTTGGCCGGATGAGCATTAATTGCGTTGATTTTGATTGTCGCTTTTGTTGCTGCTTTTGTTGTTGCTGTTGCTCAGTGTGTGCTGTTGTCGCGAGTTATCGACGCGTGCTTTTGTTACTGTTGTTGTTGTTGTTGTTGTTTTTGCTGCTGCTGTTGCAATCGCAGCTCTGGCAAAAGCTGCGGGCTGCAAATGCGTGGCTGGTTCATTGGACTGCATTCAACAACAACTGTTGCTGTTGCTGCTTCTGCTGCTGCTGCTGCTGCTGCTGCTGTCGGCGCAGTCGCAATGCTCTGCTGCTGAATAGGTAAAAGTTTTATACTAAAGTCGTCAATGTGATGCTGTTGTTGTTGGTGTTGACTTTGCTGTAGTTGTTGCTGTTGCTTCGCTGCGTGACTGTTGCTTTTGCTGCTGTTGTTGTTGTTGTTGCTTTTTTAGACACAATTTCCGGGTCATTGACTTAGACTTGGAGCATTTCTTCATTGAATTGCGTATGTAACTGCAACTGTGCATGTGCGTGTGTCTTTCGTTGTGTATGTGTGTGTGTGTGTGTGTAGCGATGTGTGTGCACAGCAACACGATCAATAAACGAGACAAGGCAACAACAAGCCACACACAACGACGATGAGCTAGAAGAAATACGATAAAAAAAAAACTAAAAACTACAAGTAAAAATATTTTATTAGAATTTTGTGCAAGAATTACAGATACCCTTTGTAAGTGTATTTAGCATAAGTAACTAATTAGATGCTAGCCTACATTTATGGTTCTTTTTTATTCAAAAAAGATAGTAACATATAAATTGTGTAGATGTAGATCTGAGGGATAGTTTTCGACTGAAGTCAATTTGATGTTTTTTTTTATTAATTTGTAATACAAATTTCATTAATCACTTTTGATCCTACGTTAAAAAAAAAAATATTTCATTCAAAAATGTAATTAAATAATTTATTAAGATATATTAATTATATAACAAGCTATAGTCAATCCTTTCGTAGGTTAGTTCTCAAGACTTCAATCATCATGTTAACATAACATAACAATGTTAACGTTAACATACAGCCAATAGATGAAAAGGGTATGCGCTCAATGGAGGCATCAATATTAACGAGAAAAACAACAACACAAATGTATATGTATAGGAAAGAAAAATCCTTTAAATTGCAAAGACGTTGACGTTGAAGGTGGGCGGTTGTTGCCGATGAGGGCGTGGCAAAGAGTTTGTTGTTATTGCTGTTGCTGTTCTTTTACTTTTTTGCTGTTGGAGGACGAATGCGGTGTGAAGCGTAATGCCCGAAAGAAATACAGTGCAAGAAACGTAACCATAGAGCAACAAAAACAATAATAACAACAACAACAACAACAATAATGGAGTAGAAGAAGCAAACGCTGCAGATAAAACCATGCTGCAACTGGCGTGGCATGGCATGGCATGGCATGGCGTGGCAGCAACAACGACAGCAGAGAAAAAAAACCAAAACGAACCCCGCTTCCCACCTGCACAAAAACATCGCGCGAGCCCAAAAGAGAACCTGATCCCTAATGGCCAGTATCAGGAGAAGTTGCAGTGTCTCTCTCTCTCTCTCTCTCTCTCTTTCATTCCGAGATTGTGTCTGTGTGTGGAAATCAAGTGTAGCAAAGTAACGCAAAGGCAAAAGAATAAGAGCAGCGGGCTCGAATGAAAGAAAGAACGAGAAGCAGCAACATAAAAAAAAACATAAAGAAAACAAGAAATAAAATCGAGGTGAGGCAAGTCGAAAATCAGATACTCTTACTGCCTTATGGTTCAAGTAACTAATACCAATGAGAATCTGTTATTATATGCGTGTAATCTTTTTTCGAATTTTTTCTGTTCTTAATGTATCAACATTATTTTCATATGTCAATAAAATACTTTAAAAATGTGGATATGAAAAACTAGACAAGAAATTTTATTAACCAATTCATACAAAAATTATCAAATCAAACTTACAATGATAATTAATTCTTAAATGGAAAATTTAATTTATTATAATATTTTTATATTATTATTGTTATTATTAATGTTTATTAAGAGAGGATTCATTCTGGGTGACAAATTCGTAAGGACTCAATAATGAAGAGTATGAAAATGAACTGAACGCGTCACGGAAAACTCGTTAATGCAGGCGAAGATTTCAGTTGGAGGTCGGTGTGGCAGTGGCAGTGTTGTGATGCTGTTGCTGTTGCTGCCACAGCGACAGAGAGCTAGAGCCCGGACCAGACCCACCTAAGTCCCAGGCATTTTAATCAGCGTGTCGCATAATTACCGGATGCTGTTGAACGACGCTGTTCGGGATCGGGGACCCAACATGTTCATGCCAAGCGGCGAAAGAGAACACAAAGATAGAAAGAGGGAGAGTAGTAAGCAAAGACAGAGAGGGTAACAAAGAAGAAGAGTGAGTAAGAGAGAGAGAGAGAGAGAGAGAGAGAGAGAGGGTAGCAAGTTAGAGAGGAAGTGAGATGAAGCGATATCCAAAATCATAACAAAAAATGATGGATGAATTGTCGCGCTGCTTGACTCCAATAAAAATAACTGTAAATGCTGCTAGGCTCGCTCACTGTAGATTTCTAGGGGGAGATCAGCAACGGCAAAAGCAGCAGCAACAGCAGCAGCAGCCACAACCATAGCCGCAACCAAATTAAAATTATGTTGCATGCTCACAAGAAGAAAAAAAAAACCAAATTTGGTTTTTTGTTGTTGTTGTTTTTATTCTAGTTATCTTTTGCGAGAAGAAGAGTCTGTGCAGTGAAAGTTGCCGCAACGACCGACTGTGTCTGAAATTCGAAGTATTGAAAATATTAATAGAACAAACTTGTTTTGACGGAAATGCACTTTACTTTATTTATCATAGTCCGGCAGCTGCTGTGCATTCAGTTTGGGTTGCAATGAATGAACCAACATGTGGAGCGACAAAGAGAGAGAGAGAGAGAGAGAGAGAGCGAAAGAGCGAAAGAGAGAGACGTCGAGATAGAGAGAGAGAGAGAGGGTGCAGCAACTGCAGCGACTCCTATGTCGATGGTTCTCATTCTGCTGATTCTGATGATCGTGACGGTGTATGTATGTATGTATGTGTGTGTGTGTGCGATGCTGTGTGTGCGTATGTATGTGTGTTGTGTGTTTCTCTTCGTGCTCGTATATATATTTATGCAGATAGATGGCCGGAAAAGATAAAGTATCGGGGCAGTATTTTTTTTTTTACTCAACTAGAAGTGCAAATATGTTTCCATATATGAACATTTCATACGAAGGCATAGCTAGATATAATTCTGAAATATTAAAACACCAATCCTCAATGTATATATATATATATATAATTATATATATATACATATAAACTGTAAGACTGTAGTAAGAGAATAAAAAAGAATAAATAATTGTTTTCCCATTTTTAACTTTGTTTTGAATTGAGTTAAAGAACTGTAAAAAACATATATGTTAGTGATTAGATAATCTTTGAATAAGTTAATTGACTCGGAATGTTTAACCAAATCCTTATCTGTTAATAAGAGGATTAGAAAAAGGTTTATATATCATTGTTTTGCCATTTTTAACTTAGTTTCAATTCGAGTTCTAGTTTTGTTTTGAACAATAAACTTTTATAGGTCAAAATTGATTCAAAACTGAACTTAAAATTTCTAAAAAGGAAGTCACAAGTACTTTAAACATGCGCTTAAACATTATATTAGGTTCGAAAATAGTTGAACAAATTCGAAATCCTACTTAAAACAAGTACAGATATGTCTTAAACTAAGTCACTTTTCTTTCAAGTGTATGACGTAAGTAACGCATTGTTGACTGTTGTTTTTTTTGTTGTGTACACTGTGTGTGATTGTCAGATGTCTTTGTTAGACACTTGACATCATCAACAATGCTCATCAGTTGCCCCGCGGGCTGCCCCCTCGATTCTTGTCAAGGTTTATTACAATGTAACCACAAAAGCTTTTGGCTTCAAGCGGCTGTCATGAAATATTAGAAACGCCAAACGGCAAAAGTGCTTAAAAATAACAAAAACAACAACAACAACAATAACACGAAAAGTTGTTCATGTTGCACAAGTTGTTGTTGCTGTCAAGTATGGCCCATAGCCAAAGTTCAAGTAAGGTTGAAACCATTTGTCGGATTAAATACGCGCCGCGGTAATTATGTGCTTCGACTTGAAGCAACAACACAGCAACATCAACAGCAACAGCAACAACAAAACCAACAACAACAACAAACCGCAACAACATAGACAACAAGGCAAACAAACCGACAAGATCCGACCCCCTACCCCCCGTCCCTCCATTCCGCATACATCCCCACAGCGAGTCCGAAACTAGTTTCCACAGCTTTGGAAAATTGTACGCAACGCGCAGCGCGATAAGGCAAACCGCACGAAAAGTGTCAAATGAATTTGTCGCACTCGGACAATAAAACAACACGAAAAATTTAAACAGCCAAAATGACGAAACAACAAACAAAACAATCACGTGAGATTCTCTCACCTATTCCAAAAAAGAAACACATACAAATACATACATACATACGTATGTGTTTGTATATTATATATACATACAGGTGCTTCCGTTGCAAGGGCGGATGTGCGTATTTGTTGAATTTCATTTACACCTGTTGCACATCACATAACGAAAACGAACTCAGAACGAAGACGACGACAACGACGACAAGCAATGCATACAAAACCACAAGCGACTTCCGCCGAAGCCGATGTACACACACACACACACACAAACAAACACAGGATCAATCAGAGCCTCGAGAATCTCGGGGACCTGTTTCCAGTTTCCAGTAAGTTGGCGATTTTTTTCCAACGGCTAAGATCGTATGACTACACACACACACACGCGCACTCACAAACACACATTGATGCGTCTGTGCGAATTCGAGTTCGAATTCGAATTTATTTTGATTTCATTGATCTGTCATTCAGGAGCTTCCAGCAGAATGACGGCGAGCATCTTTGAACATGTATGTAAACATGATTACGCATACGAGTTTTTTGGACTGCACTACCTAGCTATGTATGTACGTATGTATATATATATATATATTTAGACCTATCAAAGACTGATAACGCTTTCCGGCTCAAGTGTGGGGGGGGGGGGGGAAGGGTACCCACCTTAAAACAGCAAACAGAGACATAGCAGCGTCAGTTTGACGCATAGCGGCTTATATTGAATGCAGTTAAAGCAAATGTGGCATGCCACGTCCACGTGCATAAAAGCTACTTCAATGACTTGCCGGAAATGATCAAAAGATGAATGACAGCAGCCATGATAATGATATATGTATATGTATTTCTGTGTTCATCTATCAAAGATGCATATCTTAACTAAAAATTGCATGTGTCAAGATTATTACACGAGATACATACTGTAAATGTGCGCATAGATAAATCAAATTTATCGCATTACATATGAGAATTAATTTCCTGCATATTATGTCATTGGAACATAGGTTCATGTCACGACTAAAAACTTCGAACACAATAGCACTTGGCAACCGTTTGCTGCAACGGTCAATAGTTGTTCAGTTTTGTTCGCCTTATCAACTTCATTCACTAGAGCTGCTGTCAGTGAGTGCAGCCGCCATACATAAGTATGTATGCCTGTGTGTGTGTGTGTGTGTGTGTTTGTTTGCAATTGAGAGAGGCCGGCGAAGGCAATACAGTTACTCAAATGGCAATACTTGCATGCCAGATACTTGCTTAGTTAAATATAGCACACTTCAATAAAATAAAATAAAGATGCCGTGCCAACCGTTTCAGTTCAGTTCGGTTTCCATTCATCAATATAAGAAAGCGACCCAAACTGTGTCAATCAGCGGCAGCGACAGCAATAACAACAACAACAACAACAAAAACAAAAACAGCGACAAAAGCAGCAGCAGCGATGAGCCAAATACCAGTTTGGAGCGAATTGGCAGGTCTTGTGCGCTTATCAGAGACCCGTTCGCCATCTCTCATTTTGTTGTGTTTGTTGGGTGTGTGTTGTGTAGTGTGTGCCGCAAAGTCGCCGCTGATTACAGTTAAATTTGTTTTTTTTTTCTTCTTCTCTGTGTTCTGCTTATTTTTTTGCATAGGCAAAGGTGACCCGGCGAACTGTGGGGCTATCAGCGGCGACAAACATGCACGCACACCAACACAAGCAAACATACTTACACACACACACACACATAAACATGCTCAAATGAAGAGCGTTTAAAATTTGCGTTGGGTTTGTTGGTTGGTCGGTCGGTCGGTCGGTTTGACTACCCGCGCGAATTATGATTGAATAATGTGCACACAATCCACAATGAGGGCCGTAGCCGTCGTCGGCTTGCCCAGTCAATTATGCAAAACGGTTACTGCACTTTGCATTAATTAACATGAATAAGAGGAAGATCATAACAACAACAACAACAACGCAACTAACAATCAGAAAGTTTTCGCATTGCTGTCAAATTTGCACGTGTCTAAGCTTAGCTTGCAAGGCAAACAGCTGTTTTGTGAGCTAGCGTGAGAGAGATACCGTACAAAAGAGAGAGGCCAAATGGCAATGCTAGAAAATGTTGATCTTGTTCTTGCTGTGTGTTGTTGTTGTTGTTATTGTACGCAGCTTGTGCGCCTCCCTTCCAGTGTGAGTGAAATATTTTGCAGTTAAATTTAAATTGAATGCGTATGCCTGTGTGAGTGAGTGTGTGTGTGTTTGTGTTCTGTTTATGTTTGTGTGCTTGCAACATTTTCAGTAATTTAAAAATAAGTGCGCCGACGACCAGCGGCCCCAAATAGCATCCGCGAAATGCAGCAGCAGTCGTAGTCGTAGTCGTTTCCTCTGGATGCGTGCACAAGCAGCAGTAGTTCGCAGCATAAGCTAGAGCGAGAAAGGGATAGCAAGCGAGTGAAACTAACCAGGGGTGGGGACTATAGCTACGACTGGGCCTGGAACGGCAGCAGTAAAAGCAGTAGCAGCAGCAGCAGCAGCAGGCGGGTCTCTCCGGTCTCTCGGTCCGTGTGCGCGAGATAAACAAACTGCCAGTTCACTATCAATCAAATACCGGAAACAGCTGCTTTAGTTTTATTTTGCCATAGCCATTTGGCACAGCAATACACACACACACACACACAGAAAGAGAGAACTTTAAGGCAGACAGACAGCGGCAGCGAGTTAGGCGACGGCTGCATCCACATCCACATCAACATCCACGTCATCGTTCATCTCAACGTGGCATATATGTACATACATAGTTTTTCATAACGCTCCGAAATAAGAACAAATACAACTGTTAATATTTTTAGTATTATATGATTTTTTTATTTTGTAGTTTTTAACGGAACATACATTCTAAAAACATTACATAAAGTTCTTCTGCTCTCCTGGGTCTTCATAATCGTCATCATCATCATCATCGTACCCATCATTCTCATCATCATCATCATCATCATCGACTACACTGTTCTTTTAATTATAGTAAAATGTACAAATAAAATAAATATTCATTATGTATAGCTTGTATGTATGTATAGTGCCTTAAATATTAATCGTTTACTTAATATTCTTTTTCATCTCTTTTTTTTCTTTTTCTTTTCTTCACTATCTTAAGGGAGTTTTTTTCATTTAGTTTGTTTTTTGTATGTTTTTTATGTTGTTTTAATAGTTAGGATTTAAGCATAGTATATATATTTACTTCTTTCTCTTCTTCTTCTTCTCCTTCTTCTGTATTACTAAGCTATTAGCTTATATATTACATATACATTTAGAACGTATGGTAAAGTTTTTTGTTTTGTTTTAGTTTCAACAATATTATTTTTTTCTCTCTTACAAATTTGTTTGTTGCGCTTTTGTTGCATGTAAAAAACTTTTGTTTTGTTTTTTTTTGTAATATTTTGCTGCATATATAATAGTTATGGATTTTTCGTATTACTCTTAAGAATTTGTTTGGCTTTTGTTTTTTTTATTTTTTATTATTATTATTAGTTTCTTTTTCGATTATCGATTTATTTTGTTATTTGGAATATTCTTGCATTTGTGTTTTGTTTATAATTATTTTCTGCTTGGTTTGATCTATTTTGGGGGATATATTTGTATTTTATCAAAAAAAAAAATAAAAAATAAATTTTATTAATTACAAAAACAAAAAACCTAACAATTTTTATATAAAATACATAAATAAGAAATAATTTTCCCATCTCATTAAATTTGTTTTGTGTTTTTTAGTTTCGCATTATAAAAGTATGTTTTATCAGTTTTCGTTTTTTTGTTTCCTGTAGTAAACTTTTGTTTATGGCCAACTGACTTTAGATTTACATACACATATATACAAAATATATATATATATATATACACACACACAGACATTTCTACATACACGCACTAACATACTTATATATAAGCACATAGTATGAACTTTTTAACTTTATTAAAAAAAAAAAAAATTAATTCGAAACATATTTTTTTAGCCATTAAATTCGTACCACGTTTTAATTTTTTCTTTCTGCTACTAATTCATATTTAATATATATATATTGTGCGTAATTTTTTTTAAAGTATTTTTTACTTTATTTCTACAACATCAAAAATGGACTGTTTGGTATTTTTTGTTTCAAAAAGTTTTCGTCTAGATTTTGGTGTCTCGTGTACATATGTGTATATAGTATTTATATATATATATATATATATATATAAGTTTTCGCGCATAAATATATTTCTAAAAGTTTTCGTTAGGTTTTTTTTCTTCTAAGTTTAAGAAAAAGTTTTACGATTTACTTTACAATTTGTATTTTATTGGTGTTGTTGTTGTTGTTGTTATCGAAAGATAATTGGAATTATTTAAGAAAAGTTGAGTTTAAACAAAAAAACCATATAAAAAATAATCGTTGGAAATCATACTTCTTTTTTGTTTTAATGCTCGTTTTTTTTCAGTGTTTTAGTGTTTTGTTTGTTTTTTAGTATTTTTTTTGTTTAAATTAAGCGAACATTATTTTTTAAATAACATTTCTAATAATTAATAATTATCTGTTTGCAGTCTTTGGTTATTTATTTTTTTCTTTTCTTGTTTTTTTCTCTTTTCCTTTTTTTTTGTTTTTCGTTTTATTTTGCTTTAAATCATACATTAAACATTTGTTGTTTTTTTTCTCTGTGTAAATTATACATTCTCAATATTTTTTGTATGTATATATACGTTTATACGTTTAAGTCATACATTTAATATTTGTATTTATATGGGCGTATATATATATATATATTTGTATGTATACATTTTTTGCCACCTACCAAGCGACGTTTTCTAATTTTGTGCGTTGCGTTTTTTACGCGCGGCAAAAAACGCGCACAAAACGCGTGCGTCGCTTTTTGTTGTTTGTGTTGTTGTATTGTTGCTGTTTCTAGTAGTCCGGACTGGAGTCGAGCAATCGCTTCTCCGGCGTCAGATCACCCTTGCGCAAGATTCGACTTGCCGCACTGCAGCCATGCTCGAAACTTTTGCCATTCACCGGAATGCCCGAACTTTGATTGCCATTCACCAGCTCGTTGATGCCACCGAGCGGCACAATCGGCATCATGCTGCTGCTGGAGTTGATGCCGCCACCGTTGTTACCGCCGCTGCCGTCAGTGTTGCCGCCATTGTTGTTGTATCCCGAACCGTTGTGGATGTTGTTGCCCTGGCAGCGACAACCGCGTCCCGCAAACCTCGCGTAGCACTTCTCGCAGAGCTTGATGCAGCCACGCATTGGCCAATAACACCACAAACAGGGCAGCACAATGGACAGGGCGCCCAGCCAGCCCCAGCGTTGGGTGCGCTTGTAGGGGCCACAGGAACAGGGATTATCGACGCACGGCGTCCCAGTGCCATCATCACAATCCATATCGTTGTCCCGGGCACAATGATAGAACAGGGCTTTGGCACAGCAGAGGCACGAGGCGTAGTCAATGATGGACTCGGCGCTGCAGAGACACGTCTTGTTGCACACCCATGTCTGGGGCAGCGGTCGTGGACTCTGGCACTGCTCGCAACGGCACTTGCCACAACGCGGACACACAATTGGATTGAGCAGCGATGGATCACCGCCGATGACAATGGAGGCGCCCAGCTGACCGCTGGATTGTTGATGCGGCTGCAACTGTTGCTGCTGTTGTTGCAACAGCTCTTCCAGTGCATGCATATGCTCCTTGCCCGACTGGACTGGCTGCTTGGTAATGGGTGGTGCTAGCGGTTGCACGCTGGCCGCTGCCGCAAAACCTAATCCAAGACGAGGTGGCGCTGGCGGCGGCCCAAACTTTGAGGCGGGTGCTTTGGTTTGACCATTTAACTGATGCGGTTGTAGTTGTTGTTGCGCGGGAGTTGTTGCTGTTGTAGCTGTTGTTGCTGTTGTTGCTGTTGTTGTTGTTGTGGTGCTGTGGTGCGAATGTAATAAGCCATCGGTGCCATCGATGCCCGCCGTCGCCGTCGATGTTGCCAATCGATGATGAGGTGTTGTTGCTGTCTGATGATGATGATGTTGCTGGTGTTGTTGGTGTTGCTGATGGTGTTGTTGCTGATGCTGATGTCGCTGGGGCAACAAGAGCAAATGATGCGTCGTCGTCTGGCCATTGTCCTGCTGGCCGGCGGGATGTTGCGATCGTGTTGCATGCTGCAACGGTGTATCCACATACTCATTGGTGAGCCTTTCCGATTCGGGTCGCGGTTGCGCCAGCGTGACGGGGGAGGCGGGCGGCTGACCCAGTGACGTTGTTGTTGTTAACAGTGACGTCGCCGATGGTTCAGCGCTTTGGAAATGACTAAGGAAGTTGTTGTTGTTGCTAATGTTGTTGCTGTTGCCGCTGCTAATGTTGCTGCTGTTAATGGTCAAAAGCGGTGCGGGGGGACGGCGACGCGTAAAACTGGATGTGGAACCAGCGCTGCTGTTCGCCGTTGCCGTCGATGAGGATGCGTTGCTGCTGTTGCGACTCAAGCTACTCGGACGCTGTGGCAGAAATGTCAGATGATGTATCTGATAATCGTCAAAATCGGCCGTTGTTGGTATTATCGATATTATGTTGTTGTTGTTGTTGTTGTTGATATTGTTGGTT
Organism: Scaptomyza cyrtandrae; assembly: GCA_035044605.1. Classification (NCBI taxonomy): domain Eukaryota; kingdom Metazoa; phylum Arthropoda; class Insecta; order Diptera; family Drosophilidae; genus Scaptomyza; species Scaptomyza cyrtandrae. The sequence continues at coordinate 12,413,619 of JAWNNS010000473.1, read as the reverse complement.
GTTGCTGTTGCTGTTGTAATACTCAAAAGTTGCTGATTGTTGTTGTTGTTGTTGGTGTTGCTGTTGATGCCACTTAACGCTGTTGGCTCCGGCGCCCTTGGTCGATGCACGCGCGGTAGGAGCTTTGGGGGCCGGGGTGGCGCCAAGGGATCGCCGCCATTTCTGCGATCCATGTAGTGTTGCAACCAATGCCCAAAAGCACCAGTTCTTGCCACACTCACACTACACACACACACACACACACAATAACAACAACCTATTCAGCCTCAAATCGTCGTCGTTGTTGTTCTTCTTCTTGACGGGTAAATTCTATTTTTTGAGAGGGGTGTGTATGGGTGTGGGGGGTGGGTAGGGGCTTACTGCCTGCCTGCACCCGCCTTAATATGGCCCTCGGTAATTGCTGTGCCCGAAATCGGTTCGATTTGCCTTCATCCTAGCCACGTTCGCTCAATTGCCGGTTTTGCTTGCTTCCTTGCTTCCTTCCTTGCTTGCTTCCTTGCCACACGGAACAGCGATTGCTTTCTGTAAAGATACAAAAAATACACAAATAGACATAAGTTAGATTCAAGTTTGATACGGTTCAAGCGGTGATTAACCAAAATTAAGATTTAAAATGTTTATAAAATATTTCATTAAATATCATATCGTAATAATCTATGGAAAAAGTTTTCTTATAACTTTATAAATATATGTTTTGATGATTTGAAAGATTTATTCATTTGATTTGATTAACCAAAATAAAGATTTACAATTTCTGAAAAAATATTTGATATTTTTATTTTATTTTATTATTATCTTTTATTTTCGATTTATTGATGATAAAAGTATTCTTATAACTTGAAAAATAGATTTTAGATAATTAAAAATATTTATTCCTTTGCTTTTAATATCAGAATAATTGAATATAATGCCTATAACTTTAAAATTAGTTTTGATAATTAAAAATATTTATTCCTTTGCTAAATTAATAAAAACTTTAATAATATTTTTGATAATTATAAATATTCCTTATCCTTATTTATCGTTTCATAATATTTGAATTCAACGTTTAACTTAAAAACATTATCAAAAATCGAATCTATTGGCATTCCACTGTATTTGCTTGCAACTGCTTCCAAATGGCACGTTCATGTATACGTATGTTGATACTAAGCAAGGGGGGCAGTGGGGGCACAACTGAAGGTCCAACGTGCAACATGGCACGATTCGTTGTTTGTTTGTTTGTTTTTTTTTGTTTTTAAATGTTGTTGTTGTGGTTGTGCTTTTCTCTATATAGTTTAAATATTTATATATATATGTATACTTCTTCTTCGTATGCCGACTATATTTCATTGTTTGTAATTAATTTCTTGTTGTGCTATTAAAAGCAGCTAACAACAACAACAACAACAAAGCCACTTTGGTCAGCTCAAAAACAACGCCCCAGAAAAAAAACAAAAGGTTAAAATCTTTGGCGTGACTTTTGTGTAAACAAAGCTTGCTTTTATACCCTGTAAGCTTAAGTACGTGGTAAAAGGAGGTTTGATTCATACTTCACAAAGAAAATAAGTAAGCTAAAAGCTTATCAGAAGAAAAACAAACTCTTTTTGCTGGAAAGATGGCAAAACTAAAGCTTAATTTCCCAAAAAAAAAAAAAATGTCAAAAAAGTAAAAAAACCAAATTTAAATTTTTTTGTAAATTTTCAGATTAAAAATATAAAATTTTGTATGCTTTTTAAATATCTCTTTAGATATATATATATATATATATAGTTCTGAAAGGTAAAAAAACATTTTCAAATCCATTTGCATAACTTTTTTTTGCTTCAAGAGAGTATTTCTTTATCTTTTACTTTAAGCAAGTTTTTTTTCCTTTGTTGTTTAAATTCATTTTTGTGTGTATTGTTTTAGTTATAGTATTCTCTGTCAAACACAAAAATTCAATCGAATTTGCATGCCTGGACACATGATACCCGTTTCTACTTCTTCTTGTTCTAAGATTTTTAATGATTTTGGCTCCCTAAATTGTGAGTTTGTTATTAAAGGGAAACTCATGCTTAATGGGATTTCTGCAGAAGTGAGCCATTATAATGATTGTTAAGCTAACTCTGTTTATATATATATATAAATATGTTTGTATGTAGAAGAATAGCCAAAGTTAGCTCATCTCTTAATTATGTTGAATATTTTTGGTACAAATTGGATTTTAAGTACGATTTTAATTAGCTTTAGAGCAATTTCAAGTGTTCAACTTAAATTATCATCATTCTTGCAGTTCATAAAAATCGAAGTAAAAGCTAAAAACTTATTTTTGCATGGCACGAGTCAAAAATAGGGTAAAAAAAACTGACAGTAAATTATTAAAGACTCAAAAAAAAAAAAAAACAAAAAACAAAAACCATTAAGAGCATCAAGAATTAATATTATTACACAAAAAAGCAACTAGAAAAAATGTGTTTTTCTAAATGAATTTTTATAGATTCACCTTTACATAAGTATACACCGTGTACATACACGTATATATTGTGTGTATGTATGTATGTATGTAGTGTGTGTGTGTGTGTGTATGTATTGAAAGAATATTGTGTGTTGGTATAAAAATTAACACAAACGCCCACTTATTGACGTCATGTCCGGTACTCAAAAACAATTTTCGAGAATGACCACAAATTGAGAAAAACAAAATCGAAATAAACAGCCAACAGATGAGGAATGGGCTTTCAACCGGGCTAAGAGCACTGAAGTGGTAGGAGGGGAAAGGGTTGCGTGGGGGAGAGGGGGGCGGGGGCAAGATCGTTGCTGATTGCCAATAAGAACAGCTATAAGAATGAACAAAAACCAACAACAAAAAGAAGAACACAAATATTCAATGTGTTTGTGTGTGTGTGTGTGTTTGTGTATAAACGTGATTTGAATTTGATTTTTCTTTTGATTTTTCATGCTTTTCACATTTGATTTTATGTTATTGTCGAAGGATTATCAAAAAATAATTTAGCTAATTTATGAACATTGAAAACATGTTTTAAAACTGCAAAACACGACAGACAAACGATAAATAAATTAAGTCTTAACATGATCTCTAATTGGTTTTGATAAAAAGCGAAAATATTTGAATCGTTTTCGAACCACGCCCAACAAAACAACAACAACAACTCCAAACTGTTTCCCAGCAGCAAACAACAAATAAAAAGATGAAGAAAAATCACGCCAAGATTTTCGATTTCATTCTTAAATTAATTGGCACACCAGCAACGCCAGCAACAACAACAACAACAACAACAATAGCATCACGTAATTTTAAAAAAGATTTTTATTTCTTACTTTTAATTGCGTTAGATATTTTTTTTCTTTTGTATTTTTGTGTTCGCTTCGAAGCGTTCAAACTTTGACCTTGGCAGGAAGAAGTGCTGCCAATTTGTTCACATTTATTTTGTTTTAACATTGTTGTCACTGTTAATGTTAATGCTGTCGCTGCTGCTGTTAATATTTGCTGTTGCTGTTAAAAATTTGCCATTTGCATTTGAAACGTTTTCATTAATAAGTAAACTTGACGTTTTGCGGGCGCCACCAAAAACAAGTCACAAGCCGTTGCTGCTGCTACAGCCAGCGTCGTCGTCGTCGTGAGTGACGTCGATATTAGCGTTTGTTGTTGTTGTTTTTTTCATTCAAACCATTTCTGCTTTGTTTCGTTTGTTTGCATCAGAAACAAGTGTCACTGCCTGCGCCTGGTTGCAAATTCAAATACAAATCAAATTAAGGCAGACAGCCTGCAACAATAACAATAACAGCAACAACAAAACACTTTACCTTATATACTATATAAAAATAAAGTCAGAGCAAATGTAAACCGGTTTTTTCTGTGTGTTCTGTGGCTTATAAGCCGGCGATTTTGAGGGCCGAGCTGTGGGCGGCGATTGACATTGAAGTTTTGAAATCAAAGTTGTATGTTAGCAGGTGATGGATGGGGAAGGGGGTTAGGGGGTTAGGGGAGAAGGGGGGCTTGTTGTGTATTAGGTGCGCCCCGCTGCTATTTGTTACTTGAATTAATTGCCGCTAAAGAAATGTCAGCATGACCCAATTATCATAAATAATATAATAACAGAGAGCAACAAAAACCAACAACAACGACACGAAAATCAACATAAAAAATACAACAATTTTATTAACTACTCATAATCGTTTTTTTCTACATATATACACACATATGTACACATCTATATATATAAATATACATATATATATTCGTAATTAATGAGCATATTTAGCCGAAATAAAATATGGCCTAATGACCAGGCCATAAAATGTTAAGGAAACACTTTAATAAACAAACACAAAATTGCTTTTTAATTATTGTTTAAATACGCTTTAATATTATTTAATTAGTTTAAGCATACATTTATATATAAGCGACTTGAATAATTGTCTGCTTAATATTTTTTATTTTTATTTTTTTTTATATAGTACATATATATATGTAATTTTGAATGATTTGTATTATTTCCAAATTTTTTAATTTATTTTTGAAGTTTTTTTTATTAAATTTATTAACTTTAAATATATTAAATTGGCATTAATAATTGTAAAATAATTTTTTTAAATTTTTTTTATTTAATATATTAACTTCGTGATAATTTAATTTTTTTGATTTTTATATAGTAAATATGTACTTTTTTAGTAATTTGTATTATTTGAACATTTTTAAATATTTTTTTTTAATTTATCAACTTAGTGTATATATGTAATTGGCTTTAATAATTCTATTTAATAATATTTTTATTTTTTTTTTAATTTTTTAAGACACATTTGTGTATATTTGCATGATTTGTAACATTTAAAAATTTGTTAATTTTTTTTTTATTTATTGGGTTAATGAATTTTTAATTGATTTTAAAATAATAACTGTCACATTTTTTTTTTTATTATTTTGCTAGTTGAGAAGCGTTTAAATATTTTTGATATCTAATTTTTTTTTAAAGCAATATTTGCTGATCCATTTAAATTAAAAAAAAAAACTTTTTTGAAGCAGTCAGCAAAGATTTTATATATATATACATATATGAGTATAGTATTATCTATGTGTGTGTGTATATGAAATTAAGCCATTGCTAGGCAAAAGATTATTGGCTCGTGTGCTTTTTAATAATAATAATAATAATTCTGTTATGAAACAGAAAGATAAAGAAGGAGCGAGAGGGAGAGGGAGAGACACACGAAAGGGGTATTTTAAGCTGTTAACAAAATGCCGGATTTAAAATGCATTCTGCTATATATATATTTGTGCAGATTTGCCTTAAGGGGCACAGAAGACACAAAAAGAAGAAGAGGAATCCGTGGCGACAAAATGAAAAACCTACACAGGAAACACTAATGATTCCAAGCAAAGAACTCCACACAGTTCCTCCCCTCCCCCCACCGCCACCACCAGTAAATTGGTAACGGAAAAGACTTGGCGAAACCAACAGCAAAGGCAAAAAAGGGAACAAGGGAAATTAATCGGCATGCAGCAGCAAGCAGCAAACAGCGGCTGCTGCTGCCACAGATCATTAAACTATTTAAATCCGAGAAAGAGAGTAAGAGAGAGAGAGAGAGAGAGAGAGAGAGAGAGCGAACAAGAGCGAAGACAGTGACAGACAGAGATAGCGACAGCTCAAGCCAGAGACTAAAGAACTATAGAACCAAAAAATAACAAGTATGAAGGCTCTAGTCGAGAAATCCCGACTAGACGATACCCTGATCCCTATGCTTAACGCGTATAGTCAGTGCTTGCAAGTATGTGTGTGTGTGTGTGTGTGTGTGTGTGTTTACGTGCATACTGCATACCGCATACTCAACTTCAATGTTCCATATCTCCGGTGTTTCTAAACCGATTTAACAGATTTTCACAGATTGTTATTATTTTGATTAATAATTCAAATGCCATCTCAAATTTTTTCAAATTTACGATTTTGTTGTTATCGATTCCATGTATATATCGGAAACGGGAAGAGTTATCGAAAATCTAAAACAAACTTGTTCTGCCTAGGGATAAGACGAACTTAAATTCTAAATCTGGAGTCTCTAGCTCTTATATAGCTCTTATATCGACTCGGCTGTTGATGCTGATCAAGAATATATATACTTTATGGGGTCGGAGATGCTTCCTTCTGCCTGTTACATACTTTTGCACAAAACCATTATACCCTTTTTAACCATTTTGAATGGGCTCAGGGTATAAAAAGAAGAACTTCAAAACCGAGACACGAGAGCAATCTGGTGAAAAAGGCCAGATGTTGTTGTTGTTGTTGTTGGTGTTGCAGCAGAAGCAGAAGCAAAAGGGCAGCTAATAGTTTTCAAAGCAAATGAGCAGAACATGTGGCAAACACACACCAACACACGCAAGCACACACGCACACACACACACACACACACTTGCTGGGCACGCATGTGCGTTTGTATACCATAAAAATATATCGTAAAGTGTATTACACAGCAAGAAAAAACTGCTTAAGTTAAGGTTAGTTTAGTTTAATGCCTAGTCTTACACCGAGCGAAATTCTTAAGTATATCTTGCTTTTGAACTTGATTTTTTTGTTTGCTGAAACTAATTTCCAACTTAATTTAAGAAAATTTCAAGTTATTTTATTATCCATATATTTTTTAAGTTCTTTCTTCATTTATGCAATTTTATAACAACTTTTAAGTATACCGCTCCTAAATCAAGCTTCAATTCCAAGAACCAAAGTTTTTTATTCGAGATCAGTCAAAGATTATTTTAAGAACGACTCTTTGTTACAATGTTTAATGCCTTTAAGATCGATTTGTACTAGTTTCCAAGTTTTAGCTCAATCAGGAAAGTATTATTTTAAGTAAAAATTTTTAAATAATATTCAGAGCTTTAAGAACAGCTTTTAAAGTAATATTTTGAGTACAGATTTTAAAGACTTTATGTTACAAGACACAAACTGACTCTTCAATATCTTTCTCTCAGTGTATGAATTGTACTTGAAAGGGCCTGGATCACGTCTATGCTCTTGATAATGATGCTGATGATTATGTTAGCTGCTTTTGTTCATATTTTTTCTTTACTATATTTGTTGTTGTTGTTTTGTAGTAATCATTGAACCTTTAACTGGCTGACTGAACGATTCAAGTTAACAGCGAGACAGAAAGAGAGAGACGAAGAGAAGGAGAGGAAACATAGGATGAACGAACGCATAGCAAAAGATCAAATCACCAACAAATGAGACTGAGAAAACTGGAAATGTTCGACGGTTAAGTTTTTACTTGTTGTTGTTGTTATTGTTGGCTTAGTGTGCGTGTTTGTGCGTGTGTGTGTGTGTGTGTGTGTATGAAAGAAGCCCATAAACTACAGATGATCGACCTCAAGATTTTCTTGCACTGATTGTCGACTGACGCGCAGTCGCAAGAGGCTCTTAACAATTTATCTACGCAGCTGTACACAAACACATACACATATGTGTGTGTGTGTGTGTGTGTGTGTGTGATGCGTCAGCTGGTGCCTTAGGATTGTAGGTAAGTTATTGTTTAGGTAGAATTTTTCAGTTCTTCACAATGGCCAAAGTGAGTTACAGTTAAGTGGCAGCCAAGAAGGAAGCTGCAACATTTGCTTTGTTGCTGTTGTGCGTAAGTGCTGTTTCATTGTTGTTGTTGTTGTTGCACACCTTTTAACTAACAACAACAACACAGCTGCTGCTGCTGCTTGTTGCCCTTTGCCTTATAAATAGAGAGAATACCTTCAACAGATGTTTTACCAAACCAAACCAAAAAAAAACAAGAAAGAAAGAAAAAAATGTTCATTGAAAATGTTTCGCCTGATAAAAAAATGAATTTTCTATACAACAAACACATTCATATGTTTTTATGCGTGTGTGTGTGTGTATGTGGGTTTAAAAATTTTCAATGAAAAAAATCAAACTGAATTTGATTGTTATTTAAAAGATTGGAGTTCTACTTGATAGATTGGTTTTAAGAAAAGATTACATCATTTATTTAAACTTAACTTTGATTTTGTTACTTTGCAACAGATTCCTGGACTTTTACTTGTTTTAAGAAGAGTTTTACTTGATTTATGTTGAGTTTTACTTGATTTAAGTTGAGTTTTACTTTATTCGATTAGACTTTTATTTGAATTAACTAGAGTTTTTATTAATTTAAGTTGGATTTACTCTTTTCAAGATTTGTTTGCCAAATATTTAACAATTTAACTTGATTGAAGTATTTTAAACTTATTTTAAGTAACTTTGCCCAAACAATCTTAAACTTAATAAAGGTTTTGAGTAGAATATGAAATTTCATCATATCAGATATCATAGAGGACTTCTAGCATTATTTTTAATAATATTGAAGTAAGCCTAGAATAATTTCAATAACTTTTTGTACTTCCATTTAGTATTATTTAATATTATTTTGTTTCTTACAGCTAATTTTATCACGCAGTAACGCCCACAATTTTGTAAGGGACAATCCCCTAAAAAAAAAATGAAGAGATAAAACGAAAGAAGAAGAAGCACACTAATAGAGCTATATTAATATATATATATATATATATATATATATGCACACACACATAGATATATAAATTTGTATATCTAATTTTCGTGTGCTGCTCAAAAATTTCGGTCACATCCTTACTACACGCGCAACGCCCACGCAGCAGCTAGCAGCGACGCCATCAGCGACGTCGTCGTTGACTGCGCAGGCGATAGCTGCTGCCTACATGCATGCAAACATCTACATATCTATCTAACTAACTGACAACGTGCACACACACACACACACACACACACACAAAGAATGTTCATTGGCTGGCAAAAGAGAGATGAAAAGAAGAAACGCCAAAATAAGCGACATTCATGACATGCTGTTGATGACGTCAATGGCACACACACACTAACACACACACACATAGCTAACAAGGAACGCCATCACGTCTGTTGTCTGCGTATATTCCTGCACCTACATTTATCTTAACACTTATTGAGAGAGAGAGAGAGAGAGAGCGATGTTGCCAAAAATAGCAACAACAACAAAAGCAAGCGACGACGACAATCTTTTGTGGCTCAAAGAGCGGAAAGGCAAACCACCCAAAATAACAAAAAAAAAAAAAAAATTTATCAACCTGACCCGCCTTAACTTGCCCTCAAGTACGAACACACACACACACACATACACAGCAAGCCCCATTCACACAGACAGATATAAACAGCTGAGCTGGCAAAAGTTTATCAAAGCATAGAAATAGGCGCGTGATTCGGTGGCAAAGAGTGCGAAAGAGACAAATGAATGAATGAGAAAGGGAGAGAGAGAGAGAGAGAGAGAGACACTTGGCTGTCTGCGCTTTGCTATTTTTAGCCACATTTTGGCCAACAAAAACGCGCGCGCGCCTCCTCACCCAACCCGGCCCCTATTTCTGAATGTGTGTTTGTGTGTGTGTGTGTGTGTGTGTGTGTTTTTGTATCCGTAAGATACAAAACAGCACGAGCAAAAAGAAAAGAGGTGAGTGACGCCTAAAGTGTCTGCAGCGCAATGTGGCTCGGAGATACTTACATTCTGCCCAGGATAACAAACAACAACAACAACAGCAACAACAACAACAATGAGGGACAACACGGACAGCGTGAGCTCGTCTCAAGCTATGGCAACAATATATATTATAAATGAAATAATGCCTAAAAAGCCTGGTCACCTACGCACCAACAAAAGCACCAGCCCCAAAATTACACAGCAAAAAAAAAGCAGAACTTTCTTTTAAATTAAATTCAGAAAAAATGGAGAATAATATTTTATTTGAAGTAAAATTGTTGTGTCAAGCAGTAACAATATTTTACATATTTTTTTAAACTTTTATTTGGATTCAAGAAAAATTTTCGCATAAAATTTAAAGCAAATGTGAAAAACATTATATAAGGATTTGTTTAAACCCAATAAACTATGTTATTCAATGTACTTGAAGTGAAATTAAATTTGATGTGGAAAGCATTAAAAATATCTAACATATTTTTTTTTTCTTATCTTTTATTTGGATTCAAGATAAATGTGCCTATACAATTTAAAGAAAATGTGAAAAATATTATATTAGGATTTTTTTAAAAACCAAATACTTTGTCTCTCAACGAATTAAATAAAATATATGAATAATAAATAAAATAAATAAAATATTTTAATTATTTCATATTTATCTTTAAGTTGGTTTTAAGAAAAATTTCAGCATAAAAACTTTGTCTTGTATTTTGAATATAATGAATATGCATAATGATTACCTACCTATCCTTAAGAATATCCTTAAAGCTGATTTTAGAAAATATTTTACTTATTATGCCAAAATATCGAAATGTTCTAATGCTCATTTAAAGTTAACATTCATAATGTGCTTTCCTTTACTTGATTTTTTTTTTTTTCTTGCTGTGTAGATAAGAAAGGACGTGGGCTGTTTGATCTGGGCGCTATCTTTGCCACATAAGAACGAACGAAAGAAAGAACGAAAGAACGACGACATCAAAGGCCGCCTCTCATTCATTCCTGTGACAGGTTTGGCGTCATCTTAGTATTTATTTGACCATTTCTATCATTTCATTGACGACATTCTCTGTACGAAACGGATTTGCTTTTGTGCACGTATAGAATAGACACAATATATATATATATATATATATATATATATTTATCTTTGCATATCTATAGACATATCGCTGTTCATATATATATATATATATAAATATATTTTAGTTGTATCTCGCCTAATAGGCATTTTGTATGCGTTTCTCGATGTCTGCCATTTGGGTGGGCCATCCTAATAAAACAAAACAACACAAAAACAAAACTATGAACGAAGCTTAAGCTTTGGGGCATGCAAAAACTAACAAACGGAAGCAAAATGAATGCGTAGGCGAACCAGGGACAAATCTGATAGATAGAGGATAGAGGGTCGGTTAGAGTCGGTTGCTTTGTCCAATGAATAGCTTGAAATTTGAATATGGCTGCAATTAGAGTAGAAATGTGTGTTTATTTAGTAAATTAAGTATGTGCGTCGAATGCATCACAGTCAGAATATATTTTTCACGAATATAAGCCAACATCTTTTTTATGCAGCGTTTTAGTATAAACTCTTCTGAAGTTTCATAGGAAATATAATAAAAAAAAAATACCATCAAAAAACTGTTTTATCAATTGAATTTCGTTTCGTAAGTAGTTCAAAAGCTATGATCTACCAAACCATATCTACCTATAAAGTATAAGATATTCTGAAAACAAAATAAAGTTCATTATAATACTTTAAGATAAAATCTATTTTAGATAAGTTTTGACAGTTCTGTTAACGAAGCCTTTAAAAAGAGTTTAAACAAAGGTTTAAAAGTAAAGTACTTTGAACAAAATTAACTGAAAAACTTCAAAAGAAAAAACAACGAAAATTGATTGAAGAACATCTGCATAAAAGTTGCAAATACTTTTGCTTGATGCTAGTTGCAAGTGTGCCATTCATTTTATAATAATCATCATCATTATCATCATCATTATCATCATCATCATCATCATTATGTTGCATATATATCGCACTGCCCTAAAGTGTGTTGGTAGTTGTTGTTGCTTGGCTTTGCTTTGGGTTGGTTTATTTTTAAAAATTATAATTTTCAAAAATAACAATTTTGCGACGACAAAAATAATTAAAATCACATGTTTGCTTGCGGCATAAAATGTTTTTCAGACTTTTTGGTTTTTCTTTTCTTATGTCTAAGAAATGTTCTGTGTGTGTGTGTGTGTGTACATACATATTTATATTATTTTTTTCTTGATTCGTTTCTTCCTCTTTTTTTTTTGGCTTCTCACTTGGCGTTTCGGTTTGCTGGCAGCGCAAAAAGCCGCAGAATTTTCAGCACTTTTTTTTTTTTTGGTAGTACTTTTGCTCATTTATTTACATATTGATATATGCATATAAATATATATACTAATGTATATATATATATAAATGTCAAAGTAAAGTAGCTTTGTAGTTGAAGTTGAAGTAGTTTTTTGTGTATTTTGTTTGAAACCATTTCAAATTCTTTGTAAATTCTTTGTTTGAGTTGATAATGCAAAAAAAAGTATTTGATTTAATCAATCATGCAGCTTTTTAAAATTAGATTGCTGTACTCAAGAAACTGGCAAAGAAGCTAATCAAATCAACAGATTAATGTGTCAAATATGGAATTGGAATTTGTATATTAAAGGGTCTTTTTCGATTTCTTAAAATAACAAATTCAAATGAAAAATAATTATATTAAACGTGTTTAGATTGTTTTGATATAATATGCATGCGCATCTTAGGAACATATATACATATATTATATAGTAACATGTACATTTTTTTTGGTGGCTTTGCTTTGTGAATTTGCGTATTTTTGTTGGGTTCCTACTAGTTTGGCATTTCTCACGTTCTCGAGACTGCGTCATCAACGACATTGTAAATTTTGGCTAAGAAAATGTTTGGCTAATACTTTGAATACCTGCTGCTGCTGCTATTTACTATTTATTTGGTTAATCAAAATTTATGAACACGTCTGCACACACACACACACACACATATATATATATATTTATTTATATAAATATATATAATTTATTTATTATTTATTATATATAAATGAATATATACCCTCGAATAATCTTTGGCTACGTTCATGAATGAATTTTGTTAGAGCGCCATTTGTTTTGTTATTCTCTCTTCCTCTCTTTCTGTCTCTGTCTCTCTTATTATTATATTTTTGGCTATGACATAAATAGCTAAGAATCATTTATGTGTGTGTGTGTGTGTGTGTTTAAACTAAATTAAATGCCAAGTGCAAAATAGATGTGGTAAAAAAACTATTGCAAATCATGATTCCATTAAACCAAAAACAGATCACACACATTAAAAGGTAAGAAGAAAGGTGGCAACGAGAAAAGTTTGTTGGTTAATGGTAACGCGATTAAGCCCCATTGGCACCCATATAGACTCAACGGAACGAAAAACAAAACAACAACAACAACAACATTTAAGATCGAAATCGAAAACGAGTTCATTTCGAGTCACGAGCCAAAAAGGTAAAGAAAATTAAATGCTCGACACAAGTTAAACGTATGTGGAACGTTGAGACGATCGATCAAATAGTAAAAGAAAACGTGCGTGGGGGTGGGTGTGAAGCGGGGTTAAAGAAACCAAAAAAAAAGGTTGTTGTTAACAAACTTATCGGGACCAAAAGTGCTTCATTTATTTGTTGTCGTTCGGTTCTTAAACCCAATCAAACCCAAACACTTTTGATATTTTAAGCTTACCACACAAAATAGAAAGTAAAAGCAAGAAAAAGAAAGAAATTGAAAAAATAAAGTACTTTTAATCGAGCTTATCGAACGGATGCAATGAGGAGCATGAAACGAAAAGTATCAATGACGAAATCGTACCATAAATAGAACTCTTTTTATTATTTTGGTAGCACGTGATTTCGTGATTTTGAGTTAGTTTAGATTAGAGCTGCCCCGAAAGACGTTTTCTTAAGTGTATTTTGTATTTTCAGTTAGCTCAGGTGTGTTGACAATAACTAAATAATAACTGAATAAACTGATTACAGACTACAATTCTGGCAGGCAGATTTAGTGAATGGGAAGTTCATCAATTCCTTATCAGTTGCCGACGAAGCAACAATGAAGCAAAAAAAAGAAACAGAAACAAAAAAGACAAAAACAAATCGTAACGAAACGACTTTGAATCGGCATCAAAATCAAATACAATTCGATCGTTATATATATACATATATTTTTGTATGTAATGTCAACATCTTGTATATATATATATATAAATGTATAAGAACTGTGTGTTTTCTAATCTTTATTATTATGTGGCCACATAGCAGAGCATTATCTGTCTGGCAGATCGGTAAATAGTTGCGCGACGAGACAAACAAACAAAAAACCAACGGCAAAGTCAGTTTAACATTTGATTGTAAGTTGAATGTATTTTGTTCTTCTTCTTTACCCTTTCTCAAAGGTATTTCGGTTATTTTTTGAATAAGTTTCTTAATGCTTGAAGTTGCTTATATTTGTATTATGTTCTATAACAATTTCTTTTGAGCATTTGAAATCTTATTTGAAACAGCAAATGAAAATTATTTAACAAGGATCTTTTAATAAGTATATTCAAATACAATATTTCGATTCACATTGTAGTTTGATTTTAAACAGCTTTTTTCGAAATTCCTTTCATAATTTATGGTTTTCAAAGTATTAACAGGCGAAAAAGCTTGAAAAATATTTTAAGATATTATATTCCATGTTGTTCATTGATTTTAAAGTTTCTACAGTAATTTTTTTTTGCTAACAGGTTTTAAAAAATATATATTTTTCGAATATATGTTACATATTGAATTGTCTATTCAATAATAACGTCTAAGATATGTATTTTAAACAGGAAAAAGATTCATGAATATGAAAAATTCAATTAATTAGCTTGTTTTGATTATGAATGTTATTTCCTTTTATTGAATATAATCCTTCCGGTTCGTTGTTGACTGACAACAAAACAGAACAAAATACTATATAGTATATACTGTATTACATCACTTCTATAAATCGTACAACATGCACATGTACTACATATATATATATATACTATTATGCGAATAAATTAACAATTTAAATTTGTCACAACCCTGCCACAAATCAGTAATAAAATGGTAAGTGTGCATTTCCTGATATTAGATATAGTCGAGAAGGTTGGTTAAAGTAACTCCAGTCACTGAGGCGAAGCGAACTTACATTGATTTTCAAAAGCAATCCGTTGGAAATCCAAATAGAAAATTCTGTATATAATCCGTTTTATTGTTATAAAGATAAAGATATATATCCAATTGTGGTATAATCCAAAGTTTTGCGGCACTCAATATTTTAAGGTGGCTTTCTATATATTTTTTAGTCGCGATCGCGGCATTCAATTCATACAAACACGATTTGTATATATATATATATATATATATATATATATTTATATACAGACGATCGTAGATTTGCGCTTTTTTGTTGCTTTGGTGTGTGTGTATGTGTGTGTGTTATTTATTTATCATTTATGTACATATTAAAAAATATTTTTTTATTCGCTTTGTTGGTTTTTTCGCATTTCATTCACAAAAGTAAATTTAATTAACACAAAACGCGGCGCTGACAGCGACGTAGACAGCGGCAGAGACACACACACACAAAGTACGAGAGAGAGAGAGAAAGAGAGAGACAGCGACGACGTTTGACGACTGTTACAGGTTTGCGTGCCAAATGTATTATTATATTAACAATAATAATAATAATAATAATAATGAACGTTTGCGGCAAAAACGGTGACGGTGACGGTGACGGCGACGTTTACGTTGACAGCGACTGCGGGCTTACACACACGAAACACAAACACACACGAAACGCACACATACACTCTCATGCAGTCATGCACACGCACACACAGTTACGCTCACACGGACGCACACTTTGACGGGGGCCACGTCGACGTCGTCGTCGACGGCTATAGTTGTGTGAGTGTGTCGCTTTTTTTTTGTTGTTGTTGCTGTTGTTGTTGTTTCTGTATCTGTGCGCTACGACAAACACACTACAGTAAAAAATATTTTTATGCAATTTTATATAGACAAATTTCGTGTGTCGTTTTTGTTGTCGTTGTTGTTTTATTTTTCGCTTAACACGTTTTGTATTTGAATTGAATTTTTTTTTTAGTATGTTTCTTTTTTCGCTAGATATTTTTGCCGTGCTCGTTGTTGTTGTTGTTGTTTTTGTTGTTTTGTTGTTGGACTTTTAAATAGACGTCGATTTTCTTTGCGCAATTTACATTTTTAGGCACATGATTTTCCATTGGAAGCAATTTGTAATTCCAAAATAGATTTTCAATTGCGATTGCAACTCCATTAATATATTAACAAACAAACATTTCTCTTTGATTTGTAAAACTCACACTATATATATATATATATATATATATATATATATTTATATTTATATAAATATAATATATTTTGTATATTTTGCACACATTTAATCAAATAATATTTGAATTTTATTTATTGCTCTTGTTACTTGGTCGTCGTTCGTTTTGGTGTGATGAATTGTTGTTAAATATTGTTTAAAGTGAATGTTTAATAATGCCAGGCTACAAAAAAATTTTACTCTTCGCGGCAGCCGCTCTGCTCAGCTCCGTTCACGTTGCACTGTGTACACGCTCAAAGTTTTTGAAGCGAAATGAATGCTGAGTTCGTAGCGACGTACTGGCAACCGTTTGATTTTTTCAACGGCGAATCCATTTCATTCTGAAATTGTGTATGCGGCGAAAAGAGCGCGCTGTGAGTGCAGCTGTGTGAGTGCTCTCAAAAGCCAGTCGGACAGGGAAGCACGACAGAAGTAGTTACTGTTCATGACTTTTTCATTTCTCGGATCTGTATTGCCAAGGAGCAGTGTGTTTTTTTTACAAACATTCATTGTTAGTGATTTGTTAACGATAATTTTTAAAAACATAACATATTAAAGTCAAATATTTACATTAACTGGAGACTATAAACACATACTGAACAAAAATGCATTTGTTCACAAAACAAGTTTCGCTTATTACGACTGGGTGTTGGCAGCTGCAATACATATATTTTTATGTATGTTTGAGTTTCGTACGTTCATCGGTATGTGGTTGATCATTAGCGAGAGCGCAAGCGAATTCGCTCTTTGACTCAATGTGAATTCGCTGCACGCTGCTGTTCGAGTGACTACAAAACAAATTTTTGAACTACACAGCATTTGTAAGGCGGCGACAACACATGGTCGGCCTTTCTTAACCCCCTGCACACCCAACATCTGACAGCGCCCTTGTCCCACATGCAGCGACTACACAGGCCTCAAAAGCGGACGAAGCCTATGCTATAAGCGACAACGACAACGACAACAACGACAACAACGACGACGGCGACGACGATTTTTCGTACTAAAAACTAACCGGACGTTGCCGCCACCGCCGTTGCCCGCTCTCCCGTTTGCCCGTTCTCCCGTTTGCCGTTCGACGTTCGCCCGACGCCAACATAAGCTTTGGGGCTGCGCAGCTTTATATGTGTTTGTTTGTTTGTGTGCGTGTGTGTGTGTGTGTGCGTGTTTGTATGTTGAGTGTTGGGGGCTTTGCTATGTGTGTTGCTGTTGTTGTTTTTTTTTTAAAAAACGGAAATTGAAAATATGCCAACTTGTAGGCGCGCTCGTTCGCTCGCTTTCTTGCTCGCTGTTGTTGAGTTGAGTGGGGAGCAGAGGTAGGGGTGCTAGTGGGCGGGGGCGGGAGGAGGGGAACTTGCGACAAATTCTTGCCAGTGTGTGTTTTTTCTTTTTCATTCATTTAAATTTAAAAGCAAACAGCACACAAACAAGCACTGGTAGCAAAAACAACCAGCCGCCGCATCCACCCCCTGCAAAGTCCCCTCCCCACTTTCCGCACCCCTTCGCCATACTGGTCTACACACTCATTTTTAGGCTCACTGCCTACGCGAAGAATCTAAATTCAAATTCAAATCCACATTCAATCGCTCAAATCATTTTTCGCCTCGAGTTACTTTTCGGACTCACATTTTTCGAGTGTATTTTTGTGTTAAATAAATCTCTCAGCTAGTTGCATATTTTCCCCAAATCGGTTTTGTACGTTTTTTTTTTGGCTTTGCGCTGGGCCAAAAAAAAAAAAAAACTAGTATCTGGCTCAATGAGCGTTGTCTGTGTCGGTTTTTTATTTCGCGTTGGCAGCCAACATGAATGAAAATACGCACACAGCAAGGCGAAAGTAGCTACAGAGGCAAAAAACCAAAAACAACAACAGCAAGCAAAAAAATCAAACCACGGCGATGCTGTTGTTGTTGGTGTTGTTGTCTATGCATGAATAGCTGCAGCTGCCAAGTATGTGTGTGAGTGATTTTGTGTTTTGTCTGTTTAGGTGTGTGATTGTGTGTGAGTGTGTGTGTGTGTAAGTATCTGTATATGAATGTTGCATGAGGTAAGCATACGCTGTTGTTATTGTTGTTGTTGCTGTCATGGTAGTGTGGTGTGAGTAGAAAAGTTAACATTGAGCGAGACAATAACATTAAATCATTTACTTATGCGAGATCGTTTCGAGATGCTAACAGAAATATTTTACGTTATTACTAAGTACTCAACGTTTTACTCAACTCACTCTGTAAATAATTACAAAAATACATGTGCCTCCACGTTGTTATCTTACCCAGTCCTGAATGACAATAACCGAACAAACTCGAGTGTGAAAGATATTGAAAGGCAAACACACATCAACGACTGGTTCAACGTTGTCTGGCTGGCTGGCTTTGGTCTTTCTGCTCGGGCTGCTGGCAATGCTGTTGTTGTTGTTGTTGTTGATGATGTTCGGGCAGAGTTGCCGAGTGCTTTGCGCAGGCAGTGTGTAAAGAAAAATACACGACTCTGCGGCGCATTGACAACAACAACAGAAGCAGCAGCAGCAAACTGTGCGCAGGCAGAGCAACTTTAAAATAAAATCTCAAAACCAGTAGCACTTTTCTTGGGCTTCAACATAAAAAAAAGAGCGCGGCCACAGCAGCAACAACAACGTCGACAGCGACGTGCGTTGAAAACAGGGAAAAACAACAACAACAACAACTGAGACAGAAAAGATGACGACGACGACAAAAAAAGTTAAAGCGAGCGTGAAGAGTTGTTTGTTGTCTAATAAGCCAAGCCTCAAAACCGGGGTAGAGATAGCAGGCAGGCAAGTCGGATCGACTGTAGATAACAACTAGTGAAAAACATACTTACATATGTACATACATACATACATACTTGCTAGCTTGGTAGACAGACTATTGGGTGCCATGGCAAAGATTAGCATGAACTTTCCAGGGCAGAAGGAAGAGAATCAAGCATACATTACTACATATGAATGTATGTATGTACGTGCATACACATAAATACATATTTACTATATGGCATAGTATCAAAATGGCTTGCTAAACATATAAATGCATACATATGTGTGTTTGTATGTTCATATGTATTTTTGTATGTACACACAAACACACCGAACAGACAGTCGACACTCGAAACTTCCTCTCCAATGCCACAAGACTCAACTCGTTTTCAGCGCGAGCGAAAAATCACAGTGCGGCAGCGACAGCGAATTTGTAACGAGTCGAGCGAATTTTAAAAACGAGTCAAAGAGCGCGCATATGCGGCGAATTCGTATTCATCTCGCTCTCACTCACTCCGCCAAGAGTCGTTTTTATGAATGAAACTGTTTATAATGAATGGAGGCCTGCGCTGCCAGCGACGCTGCCCCGCTGCCGGCGTCGCTGTCATAGTCGTGTGCGCTGGCAAAGCAAAAAAAAAAATAAGAAACGTTTTTTTGCTTTTGCCATTTTATTAAAATTGTTGTTGATGTTTTTCTTCGCTATTTTATTTAATTTTATATATACACCTACAAAACATGCATTCATTTATTGTTATTGTATTTGTTTTTCTGTCTCTCTCTAGGTAAATTGTTTACGCTTATTTTTTCATAAATTGCAATCAATTATTTTTTTATTTCTCTCAACTCTGACCAGTTTATTTGTGAACAATAGCAAATCTCTGATAGACTCGCCGTCGCCATATAACAATTATTAAAAGCTACTTACAACAAAACGTATTCAAAAACCACAACCTTTTTTTTGTTGGAATTCATTTTGAGATCTACTCGCATTTTTGGTCATAATGAAACTGCGTTAGTTTTTGCTTAATAATATATTGCCCACATATCTTTTATTTTTGTTTTTGATGAACGTGGGCGTATCCTGACTATCCAGTATCTCTTAGTTGCGAAACGTTAACACACAAAGTAGAACTATACATATATATGTGCATATAGAGTATAAGCTTTTGTATCTTAACTCGATTCGCATTTAAAGTTTGGTTCTAAGCCAACTCTAGGCTCTTAAGATAACGAGTTCAGCCGTTTTCTATCTTGCTGATTAGATATGGCTAAAAATCATCAACAACAACAATATGGCAAGACAAAAACAACAATTTGAAGCTGCATCATTAAGTGGCAAGCATTTTTGTACTCTGAACTTTTTAAACAATCTTAACTTTTTACATACTAAAATTTTCATTAAAGAAAGTCTTTCAAAAAATATATACATATATGAAATATTGCTTGATATATATTGCGAAAAAATCCTACATGAATCTAAGATAAATTCTTTCTTAATAGTTCTTGAAATATATATATTGCGAAAAAATCCTACATACAAATTTGAGTACAACGAATTTATAATATATTGCTTGATATATATATATTGCGAAAAAATCCTACATGAATCTAAGATACATTATCTCTTAAATTTGGGTACAACCAACGAAAAGAGTTACAAATTATCTCTTTGGAAACTTCTTTAATCGAATTTTGTTGCAGATTAGTTAAAATAGTGTTTATGCTTTATGCAAAATTTAAAAAGTTTAAAACACAGCACTTGGCCAGAAGATCTTTTCATACCAACAGAAAGTTGTTAATAAAAAGTATCAAAAAGAGTTTTTCAATTAATCTTAAGTATAAATAGTGGAAAAGTTAAAAAAAATGTGTTGTCAAGGGGCAAACTTATTTATTACTTTCAAATAAGTTCGAGAATAATGTGTTTAGTGGAATATTAAATGTCAAATACAAAAGTAAAGTGAAGAAAATTTAAATAGTTTTAAAACATTTAACTATAAAACTGACAATAATTAAAGTCGAATTCGTTTTCCGACGCATAAAAAATGCATATTTAAGTTACAACCAAATTTGGACTTGCCATATACATATATATATATGTACATATAAACATATATATCTTTTGTCAAGTCAGCCGAAATATGGTTATATGTTAAGCATTTTTGGCTTTTGGTTATGCTTTCGATGTGGGTTTTGTCTGCTTTGCATAAACATATATATTTAACGAGAAAAGTGCCAGGCAAAAATCCAAAAAAAAAAAAATAACTAAAACCGTCGGCGTTGGTGGGTCGCCCAAAAAGCCAAACACAACCACAAGCAACAACAAACACATACACATGAAAAGTGTGTATTTAAGCTTTCAAAAATGTTAACAACAATGACAAAATGACGACGGCAACGCCAAACCATTTCCGTTTCATTCAAAAACTACAAAGTTGCACAAAATGAAATATAATTTTATCTCTCAGGATGTTCGTTTTTTTTCTTCTTTAAATCTTTCATACTATATAAATGTATCAAATGTTTCTTAATATAAGTTACATTCGCACGAAAAGAGCTAAAAACCTTTCCGCGAAAAATGTTGCAGATTAGTTAATGAAGTGTTAGAAGAAATATACTTCATTTTATCATATGATTTTTTTTTGCAAAATATTAATTATAATTGAGTCTTTTAGTATAATTTTTTGATGAATGATTAGTTAATTCATTTGTTAACTCTTTATAGTTGAACTTGTTTTTGTTAGTTGCTTTTTTTTTAAGGTGCACTTAGAATAGAAAATGGGCTTTCTACATTTAAATGGAGTCTGGTTGAAAGGTTCAAAACATCTACGATGGTGCTCTTAAAATGTTAAGCTGTGAAACGTTCAACTCTGGATAAGTTAAGGTGTCTAAAAATCTGCTTAAAGAAAGCAAATAAAATTGCTATAAGAAACATTTTTATTGGTTTTTTTAACCTGAACCATGGTTCAGAAAACCTAGTCTTAAAGAAATCGTTTAAGCTTTCGTGTATTAAGTAATTTTGGTATTTATTGTTGCTTTTGTTATTGGGTTATGGCCTAGTTCTTCAAAAACTCACTGTTTTGAGAATTAGTTTTAAGGTACTCCGAGAAACATTTAAAAAGGAATACAATGAGGGTAGATTAATAGAAGGAATTTGTAAATCTGTTCGATCGCTAGCCGTTAGCGTTGTATTTAAAGTTTGATTTGGTTAAAATCCACAATTTCTTAGTGTTAAAAACGATTTTAAAGCAGACGTTGCCACCTTGTTAAATAAGTTTTCAGCTTTTTTCAACGAAAGTCGAATCGGTGTGAGAGCTTTTGAGAAAGAAATGTAAGCCGTTTCGAAAAAAAACGTCTTAAAATGACCTGAGGTTTTGGAAAAAAGATTTACTTTTCGATGAAACATTGCCAGAGCATTAGCTTTCAGATATGGCTTTCGTATAAAACTAAAGGTACAACAGTGCAATGTTTTGAATCGTTTTTTAACACACACATTTTGACATGGCGAAACCTTTTTAAACATTACCCCAAATATTGTTTAAGTTGACATTACACATTATATTAAGGTTATAAATTAGCATATTAAAGTATTTTACTCACAAAAGTTTCATTTTTACCTCCAGAAATTTCATTTTTACCCCATTTGGGGTAATTTACCCCGGTTCCCCGACCGTTGATTCAAACCTTAATCAAAAAATCGGTGTAAAAAGACTTAATCGTTGCGATTGTGATTTTGAGCTTATAAATTGGACAAAAACTAAATTTTATTTGAGTTGCAAGACGCATTTCACATGCTTTAGGACTGTAGAGTAAACTATAAACGCTCATATCTATCGATGGAACAGAATCTATAAGTTTTTATGTAAATGTTTCAAACAGAATGAAAGGCCCTTGCATATTTAACTGCTTACTGATCAATTTGTGGGGGAGTAAGCAAACCAAACAAACGATGATCTTTCAGCTGGTCGTTCAGTAAGGCTTATTCAAAAAAAAAAAAATATATATATATATGTACATGTGTGGCATTGTGGCCATAAATGGCGCTCAGCATGCAGCTACCGATCAGGTCGAAAGTAAAGACAGTTGACACACCCGCGGAATGCCAAACGTTGTTGCATGCCTCAAGCCACAAAATGATCACAGTATAAGGAATGAGAGACCAGAGTCCAGAGCCTGGAATGCGAATGCGAATGCGAATGCAACAGTAGCCACATCCGCTGTCAACTTGGGATCTTAACGCAGTTATTCACACAGCTTTTTGAGCCCTAAAGCCGAACCCGAAAATCACTTGAATTGTGTTTGAGGCTTTAAGGCAACGCCCCAAAGTTTCAGCAGAAAGCAAAACTGTGTCTGCCTGATCTTGATTTTAAGTCATTATGATACCAAAAAAAAAAACACTCAAAATAAATATAAATAACTCCGTGTCTACCTAAGCGATTGTCTGCCTGCTCTTTCAACCCAAAAACAAAATACAACAAAAAAAAACAAAAATCAAAAGACAAATGGATCGTGAATTAAATTTTTGTTGTTGGTATTCACAGATTCGTTCAGTTGTTGGAATTTTTCGACTACTGTTTCGCATTTATTATTATTTTATTTTATTTTTGCCAATTGCCAAATATTTAAAAGCTCATGGCCTTAACGGTTGCCAACAGCTTCTGGTTTTTGCCAAACTTTAAAGAGGTAATATTTTAAAGTCGCGAAAAAAAGAGAAAACAGTTAATCATATTATACGATTAATAATATGAGTTGGCTTTAAAGGAATTTTAAAATGCACCGTTTTAATGGAGGCATGAGTCGACTAAGTGTACCAATGAGCTATATCTATGAATTCTTCAACTTTTTGTTAAATTCAAAATGTTGGAATTATGTTAAACATTATCAGATTAACACATTTTAAATATATATATATATAAAGACAATGAATTTTCTTTTACACAAGTGTTAAAAAGATTGAAAACAAGTTGAATGAAGATTTGTATATATATATTGATATATATGTTACTTTTGATTTAAGGCAACAGTTAACTCAAATCAAAAATGGTTAAATGATCGAAAAGAAGTCGGATGAAAAATATATATATGTTACTCTTGATTTAAGTCAACAGTTAATTCAAATCATTTTCTGGTTTGCTAACTTTTCAACTCGCAAATTAAAAACAAATGAAAATTTCCATTGGATTTATTGGAAAAATGATGATAATAAAAGATATGGTTTGAGCTTAAATCATAAATAAAAGTATCAAAAAGTAGTTGGATAAAGATCTTTGTAATTTAATTCAAAGCAACAGTTTGAAAAATAATATTTTTTAGGGAATAATACTTGAATACCTGACTTTGTAATTGTTAACATATTATTTGTTTTAAACTGTTAATGATATGTTAATGATATGTTATAGCTACTGTTCTGGTACATTGTAGTTTTTTGCGTTGGAACCTCCAAAAAAAATGGTTTCAAAGTAGGCAAAAATTTCTTTTGATATGTAGTATTATTGGTTGCAAAAATGCTAAGGTCCTTTCCTTATATGTTTTGATATGAAAAATCTAATAAGCCCAACGAGAAAAAAATGCTATTATAACAAAGTACTCTCGTCTGAATTTAAGCTTTGGTCTTTTCCTTTTAAGTTGATACTCAAAAGGGTCATTCAACTAGTTTTTAAAGTTCATCTAGAGCTAGAGCTAGCTATGAACCTTTTTAAATAAAACTGTTTTTGTTTAAACAGTTGTATAAATAATTATATAGAGTTACATATTTGGTAGCAGTTTGATCGATCAGTTAAGGAATGATTAGTTGAAGGCAAACGATAAATTAATCGTTGGAAGTTTGACACAATCGAATCATAGAAAATGTTTTTTCAACTATATAGCTCTAGCATGGGGTTAACTATGCCTATAAGATTAATAAAGTTTATTTAGGTATATGTTGTTGTCTTAAGAGGAAAACTAGGAAGCTTAACTAAGATCTATTCAACTGAATATTTATAATATTTTTTCTTCGTTTATATAAAAAGCTTCAAAAATGTTTTAAAATGTATCGAAAGAATCGATATATTATAAAGTCTATTTATGTAAATGTTTTTAATTGAAAGGGCAAACTAGGAAGCTAAGCTAAAATATGTTCAACTGATTCTTTGATTTAAGAAATTTTTAATATTTTTTTATCGCTTCATAATTGTGTTAAAATCTATCGAAAGAATTGACATATTGTTAAGCAGGTCTTTCATAAACATACAAATATATTAAAACAAACATAAAAATAGTTTTTTATTTAAAAAAAATTTTAGTTAAAGTACGACACTTAAAAGGTTACTCACCGGTTAACTAAATCTTGCTGCACGTTTCTTAAAATGTGCTTAAAATGCTTTTTTTTAATGTTTATTGAAGCACAATGTTTAAATTTGTGTTTAAATTGTTTAAAGTTTTGCTTAGTTTCAAGTTTTGTTAGCAACTTTTTGTGAAAGAGATGTTTTGTGAAAACTGTACTTGCAGTTAAATGTCATTTGCTATATATGACATTTGATGAAATGCTTAAAACACACACAAACACACATGTATATATATATATATATAGTAATTAATAATAGTATTGATTAGTTGGTATACATTATTAATAAGTTTGTGCAATTTGATGAATTATATTTATATATAATTAAAACACTTTTTTCAATTATCGAAACAATATTACACATACGCAGCGTTGCGCGTTTAAAAAGTTGTATTTTGTTTGGTTTCAAAAGTTTTCGTCTTTGTCGTCGTATTATCTTATTGCGTTTCAATATTTTGCATTTAATCGCATTTCATCGTTTTCCTTTTGTTCTCAATGTTCACATTTTGTGTATGATACCAGTGTAGAGAGAACGCAGAATCCTTTGACCAAATGCACTAACACACAAACACACAAACGCACACAGAGAGACACACACGGATAACGGTTTGATGTTGTGTTGAATGCAGGCTGACGTTCGTCGAGTGACTGCCACGATGCTGCAGCGCCATTTGCATCGAGAAGAAACGTGGCCCGGGCCTGCAGTTGTCATCGGCTAATGCACACGAGTCCAGCCAGCTCGGCAAATGGCCGACAGGATGTTAGCCGGACGACGACGACTACGACGACGACATAACGATGAGTTACGAACGCAATACGAACACGACTTAGACCTAACGAAGTGAAATTTGGATGCGTTGCGTGGGCTTTCGTTTCGTGTGTGTGTTCAGGTTTGATGTTGCAGCTCCAACTCGTGTTATCTGCACCACCACCCCCCCTCCCCCACTTTCACACACAATGCCAGTCCTCCTGCCACTCTTCTCCCTCCCTCTCTCTCTCTCTCTTTCTCTGTCTAATGGACATGCAAAAAGTTAATGTTGGATTACCGACTTCTAAATTGGTATTGTATTTACACATACTTAAAAAACCAGAGGGTGGGGGGATACTTTTGGTTAGACGGTTGACCATTTTTGGGTTCACCCTAAGCCACCCCTTCTTTGTACCCCAAAACGATTGCCTCCTACGGCTGCGTTTTCGCACAGCCAATGGATGCCCTTCATTCAAGGTCATTCGTTTTGACGGCCATTTTGAATGCTGCTGCTAACGTTCAATGGCCGCCCAAACAGCACCATCTGTGCATGTATGTGTGTGTGTGTGTGTGTGTGTGTGCAGGCTGCACTTCCTGCCCAATGAGCTTGGCCCTGAAAACTGAAAACGCCTGCGTTGCCTTGCCATCGTCCTTCGATAGGCGTAACCGTGACATTGACTCTTAATTCCGGATCGTCGCTTTGGGGGTTGCTTCCGCTGCAGCAGGAGCAGCAAACACAGAGCCAGAGCTGCAGCAACGTACTCTTCCTCAAGGTCAAACAATCAGCCATCACAACAAATCTATATGTATGTATGCGTATGTATGCACCATAAGAGCTGATTGACTAGAGTTGCCACCTTGAATTCATGTCGGTCTATCGAATTTTTTGCTGCAAAAAGGCGCGAAACTTCAATTATTCGCTTTGCTTTAACAATAACATACTTTGAGATATTTATAAGTGAATTTCTCATTAACTAATGACTTAAATAAACAGACATTATTCAACATTATTATATTAACATTTTACTATTATATAATATTTAACAGTCTAAAAAAGTGTCTAAGAAGTGTGTAGAAAAAGTGAAGAAGAATTTTTTTTTCATATGGCTCAAAGAGAACAGTGTACTGGAAATGATGTTAAGTACTTTGTTGAAATTGTGTTACAATACATTTAACTTTCAAAATAGACTTTTGACGTTTTGTATTACTTCAATAAAATACTCAAACAATCGACAAACTAATCAATCAATCATACTTTCATACTTTCAACCTACTTAAATAATCATTTTCTCTTGAACTTTAACTAAATTTGACAATCAAAACGTTTTTACACAGATTTCATAAATGTTTCTATTACTTTTCACCGACTAGAAGCTACCCTGAGCCCTATAATTAACGTGTACAAGTATGTGTGTTTGTGTACTTGACTTAACTTCAATGTTCGATATCAACGATGTTTCTCAACCGATTTTAATAAAAATTTCACAGATTGTCATTATTTTGTCTTATGTCTCAAACGTCGTCTCAAAGTTTTCCAAATTCAAGATTTTGCTGTTATCGCTCCCATGTGTATATCGGAAACGGGTAGAGTTATCAAAAATTGGAAACAAACTTGTACTACCTAGGGATTACGCGAGCTTATGTTCCAAATCTAAAGACTTTAGCTCTTATAGTCTTTCAGATCGACGCGTTCATACATACGGACAGACAGACTGGCATTTTTATATCGATTCGGCTGTTATCTTGCTGATCAAGAATATGTATACTTTATGGGTTTACACTATAATATGTAAGGAACTAACAAAACTAGATTAAAGAACTAAACCGAAGACAATTCATCTTTGAGGAAAACCTACAAGACACAAAGTTTGAAAAAAAAGAAACGTGCCAAAGATTGAAAGGGTAAATTGGAGGTAAATCAATTTGAAAAGGCCAAACAGTTTGACATTCAATATAGGCAAACGAATAAATCGAGCAAATCGCTTCATTCATACATAAGAACAACAACAATATATACAAACGTACATACCTAGCTATATACGTATATATATATACGTATTTATATATATAAATAACCCAAAAAGATACAAAAATAAATTACAATTCATTGCGACGCGTTGAGTATTTTAAATACAATTTTTAATTACATTCAACAAACAATTTTCGCGAGATTTCATGTAAAAAAGATTTCAATGCATCTACATACGTATGCGTGTGTATGTATGTGTATGTATTTATATGTATATATGTGTACGTATGTTTAAATTGGCCATCCAATTTCTGTGGCTGAGTGGCTTTGACTTTGCTTTTGGCTGCTGCTGCTTTTTTTTTGGGGGGAGGGGGGAGGGGGTATATACAATAAATTTGTACGCTGTCTGACGTCACAAGTGTCCTAGATAATCAACAACAACGTCGAGGTGAAATGTATAAACATGAAATCATGGCAAACAAAACCACAACAGCAACGGCAACAACAACACCATAAATACACAAAACACAAAAAAAAGAAAACTTTGTAATTTACCAATTTTATTTGTATGCCCAAAGCCCATTGGCAAATGGCTTCAAAGGGTTTACTTAAGTTGTGAAAATGTGTCTAAAAGGAAGCAGGTAACCCATAAAGTATTCAGTGGAAAAAATGTAGAAAATCAACTAAAAACTTTTTTATGAACACATTTTGTTAATATTTAAATGGTTTTTAACAAGTTTTAAACAAATGTTCAACTTTGAAAAATTGTATATCATAATTGGGCATGCAAAGTTTTTTAATTTCGTTTTATTTCTAGAGCAAATGCTCGTGCCATTGACTTTAATTTGATTTACATTTTACTTAAAATTTGCTTTTCACTTTTTGCAAGTTGACTTTTATTTCTCCTTTTCATTCATTAGTTTCACAAGCAAACTCACACACACACACGCATACGAAAGTACACGCAAGGACAGGCTAAGCATTTAAGCTGGCTCGTTCAAGTGGCCCCGAATCCTTTTGCATTCGTTTTTCTCAATGAAAATGTCACCCACACGAGCGAGCGTCGCTAAAAAGTCAACAACAACAACAACAACAATCGCATTGAGAAGGTTGCGCTCCATAGCACCGCAACGCCGCCTGTTTGCCCTAGTTCCACATTCCACACACAGATGACGCAGCCAACAACAGCAACAACAGCAAACATCCAGCAAAAGAGCGGCCTCTAGGTGGATTCCATTCGAACGAACCTTGTGAATGAATTTCGCAACACTCTCTCTCTCTCTTTTTGGCTTTGCCTTTTTTCAATGGGCAGCTCAATTTTGTGGCGTCATTGAATACGCCTTGAGAGACAGAGAGACAGAGAGAGAGAGAGAGAGAGAGAGAGAGGCAGGGTGAATAGAGATTTTATCCTGTCAGCCACCCAGCTGGAGTAAATTTTAATGTCATTCCTGCTAACATCTACTAAATACATATATGTATGAACTTGTATTTGTTCACATTTCGATTCATAATACGCACATTTAGGTAAATACTACTTAGAATAGTAGTTAAACTAAGTTATCTTTTTTTTTTTATTAGTTTTGACTGAGTTATAAAGTAAAAGTCTGTACTTTAAAAGGATTTTAGAAAATTCTATTGGATATTTAAATGTGTATGTGTATGCAAAATTCTTCTAAAAACAATATAAAGAGTTTTAAAATCTTTTTATGCTTGAAGAACTGTTCTTAACATATCGCACATCCCTCTAAGATATAAATGCTCAACTATATAAGCATTTAAATCTAATAGCCTTGAGTAGAATATGTTAGCCAAATAAACTTCCAAGGCAAATGAACCATTAGACAGACAATTCATTCAAAGGAAGGATAACAAGTTTCAGTTTTTCTTTCAACCCCAAAACTGTTTAAGCTGAAATGAGCTACTTTAATGGACTTTTAGTGCAGCATTAGTGACGCACTTGCAGGACATAAGCCCAGATTATATATGCAGCTATGTGTGTGTGTGCGTGTGTGTGTGTGTAAGATACAAGTATATAAGAGGGCCGTGTGTTGTGCGACACAATTGTCCTTCCACAGCGTCACTGGTTGGTTCAGGTTGAACGAACCCTAACGCCAGCCTGACCCAGTTTGCTGCACCGATTTGCATTGCCACACGCCACGCCACGCCAGGCAGGCCAGGCCAGCCGTCTCCATTCATACAACATCCTGCAACAGCAACAGCAGCAGCAGCATCATCCACATCTACATCTACATCCTTGGCGCATTCAATGACAGGCCATGAATGAAAAGGAGCTGGCTGCGAATGCTGCTGCTGTTGCATGCCCACTGCGCATGCCACCTAGGGCAATACACTGAGCGAAGGTTACACGCCCCAAAGCTCGGGCGCTGTGACGTCATTACTGACACAGTTATTGAAAAGACGATTATTATTGGTTTTCTTCTTTTACAACTTTTAATTTTGTTCTTAAATTCTCAGGCGTAACACAACAAAAAGGA
Source organism: Scaptomyza cyrtandrae (assembly GCA_035044605.1). Lineage (NCBI taxonomy): Eukaryota > Metazoa > Arthropoda > Insecta > Diptera > Drosophilidae > Scaptomyza > Scaptomyza cyrtandrae. The sequence continues at coordinate 12,383,373 of JAWNNS010000473.1, read as the reverse complement.
GCGCATGCAATAAAAGTATTCTTTTCTTTTTGTTGTTGTTGTGCAAAAAGCATTTCACAAATTTGATTTCGAAATTCGTTAATTGTTTTCTTTTAACACAGATTGTATATAAACCATAAAAAAATAAACTAAGCTACATGAAACTAACACATTATAATTATTATTATGTTTTGTTTTGTTTTGTTTTGTATCGTGTAATGTAAGTAAAGTTGGCCCGAAGTCTCTCGAGCTCAAGCAGTCTGTTGTTAACATGTTGAGACTTAGTTGCAAGTACTTAATTACATCTGTTGTTGTTGTTGTTATTGTTGTTGCTTGGTTATGGTTATGTTTATGCTTTGTGTGCTACTATTGTTGTATGGGTTTTTGTATTATTTATGCTATGCTAGTTTGGCAAATGTTTTTAGAGAATCTCAAATAATTTCTTCAGTTCGACCATCAGCGCCCAATCGGTCTTGATTAAATCATCACGGAAATAGTCCTTGCAGGCATCGATACTTTGGCGTGAAATCTGTAAGGATAAGTTTAAGAGAGAAAATATCATTTAGTTAGCTAAAGAAAGTATTAATAACTTTTAACAAGTTAGACAAGACATAAGAAAAAACACATTCTTAAATTAAGTAAAACTCTACGGAAACTGGGATCGACTTCGGCCACTTTATCATTGGGGGAAACTTGAGCTAAAAATGATTTATTTTTTCGCTGTTGTTTATTTGAATGTTAGGAACTATTCATTATTATTAGCGCTGGCAATTTTGAAGAATGGCGTTGATCTCAACATCCGGTTGATTATGCAGCTCGCTTTCCATTTCCATTTAATTATACTTTTTGCCCGTTGCATATTAATTTGCAAACGGCAACAACGCAACAATACTACTGCCAATAAGTACAGTACAAGTATATATATATATATATATATATATATATATAAAGAGAGAGAGCTGCATACATAATAATAATAACTGATAAAAGATACCTCTATAGACCGTATCGAACAATAAGTGGCAAATGGCTATGCATATTAAAGTGTTGAGCATAAAGCACAGACATTTCTATATGATACTGTTGGGTAATCAGATCTACACTTTATGCAGTCAGGCATATTGTTATTTGAGTTGCATTGTTAGGTTTAGAAAACAGTTGGGGCCTCATTGTTTGTTCGTCTAGTTTGATCGTACGTTTTGGTTCTTATGTTCTTTTGAACGAACTAAATGATCAAAATTTAACAAAGGATCAAACTATGCACTGAACTGAACGAATGAACGATTGTTTTGGTTCTTGTGTACGAATATAGTTAGTTCATTTGAATGAACAAAACGACAAAATTACTTTGTTTGGCAGCTGATTGAAGTAAAGTTGTTAACTAAACTCTAACTCGCCCAAGAACATAAAACACAAACCCTAACTTAATATAAAGTTAAGAAGAGAGAGCATTGTGGGTTTGGTTTATGTTGCTGCTGCTGTGGCTAAACCGGGTCGCCAAATGCGTCAGAATCGGTGATAAAAGCCGCATTGCATGTATCTAGCTGTATACTGTACTACAACTAGCTGCTGCTGCTAGCTGGCTGCGTGGCTGGGGCACAATGCAAAAGCTGAACCCCAACGTTGCACGCAACTGGGTCAAGTGAGTACCCAAAAACAACGCGACAAAACAAAAACTGGGTTATTGCTGTTGCTACTGCTGCTGATGATGACGACGACGAGAACGAGTCAGAAGTCAATGAACGAACGTTGGGCCATAAAGTGCATTGCCGTGGAAGGTGAAACGTGACGTCAGCAAAGCAGCAGCAGACAGTGTACTGTGAAGCTGAAGCTGGAGAAGTGAGCATGTGGCAAGGTTGGCAGCATTTGGGGTGGGTTCTGGGTGCCGCCCTGGCACAACGATCAGGTCAGCCATGACATAATACCCTTTGATAGCATTGAGGTATTGAGGCATTCAGGGGCTAAAAATAGCAAAAGCTGCTCTGCAAATAGATACAAGTGAATGGAATGAGCACAAACACACACACACACACACACACACACACGCATGGAACGTCCTTGACAGCAGGCGTTTGATATATGTATATATATTTTTACATGTTGTGGGCTTAAATTGGATTACTCAACTTGGCCAGGCAGCAATCAATATTGTTGTTGTATTATGACAAACTAATTGAATCAAATTCACTGCAAAGTGAAGCTCAATGAGCAATTAACCAACACACCCCAACACACACTTTGGTTCGGTTCGGTTTAGCTTATGCTGACGTCATTGATGCCACCACAATTGATAAGCGCGCACTAAAATAGCGCGAAAATTAAGTTCATTATCGATTGTAAAAAAAAAAAAACAATTTCAAACACAAATCGAATATGTCCTTCGATTGACGTCAGCGCTTTTTTATGTATTTATATTTTGTTCAAGTAATTAATCAAATAATAGCTCTGGCTGAAAGTTGCAAAGACCTTCTAACGCTTATTTACCTCCAATACACCTTTTGCCTACCCATTATCAATACTTTACACTAGTTGGCCATGTAACTTGATAAGCCCTGCTGGGCTGGGCTGGGCTGGGCGGTAGGGTAATGGGTATAACATGTACTTGAGCTTGTTTGGCTAAATGAAAGCTAAAGCATTAAGAAACAAGGAAGATACAAACTTGTTCTGCATAATCCCTATGGCGAGCTTATGTTCCATTTTCAATGGGTACAGGGTATAAAAAAGGGTATAGTTGGTCTCATGATTAAATCACTCAAGCTAACGATTCTTGTTGATTGTTTGTTATTAAATAATATATTAATGGGATTTAAGGTCAATTTCTTACCTTGCTGACAAGAAAATCATCCGCTTCAAAGTGTCGTCCAAACATTTTGGGTGATTCGCCAGGAATTGGTTCGATTTTGATGCAAATCTCTTGACCCTTGCGCGCAAATTCAATATTCTTGTGATTCGATTCAATCGACGTGACAATGCCAATGTCTACAAACTGTAATTGAATGTCAAAAGATGAAGAAAAAAGAGAGAAAGCAAAGGTTAAAAATATGTGTGAAACATTTAAGCAACAAATATAATTATAATGACACAAGTTAAGAGTTACACGTTAAACAAAATATAACAAAGAAATAAAAGTATAAACAATAATATAGTCTTATCAATACGCATACACACACACCCATGTGGCACAAGCCTTTTGTTATTGTTATTGTTGTGTCATTGAGGCCATTTCCTTAAATATTGCCGCCGAGTGTCGGACTGATAAACTGCGCGAGGCTTGTGGGTGTTTTTTTTTTGTTTTTTATACCCTGATCCCATTAAAAATGGGGAAAAAGGGTATCATGAAGTTGTGCAAAAGTATGTAACAGGCAGAAGGAAGCATCTCCGACCCCATAAAGTATATATATTCTTTATCAGCATCAACAGTCGAGTCGATATAGCCATGTCCGTCTGTCCGTCTGTCCGTCTGTCCGTCTGTCCGTCTGTCCGTCTGTCCGTCTGTATGTATGAACGCGTCGATCTCAGAGACTATAAGAGCTAGAGACTCCAGATTTCGAACTTAAGCTCGCCTAATCCCTAGGCAGTACAAGTTTGTTTTCGATTTTCGATAACTCATCCCGTTTCCGATATACACATGTGATCGATAACAATAAAATCTTGAATTTGAAAAAACTTTAGATGGCATTTTAATTATTAATCAAAATAATAACAATCTGTGAAATTTTTATTAAAATCGGTTAAGAAACACCGGAGATATGGAACCTTGAAGTTTAGTATGCACTACACAGTATGGTCGTACACACACGCACAAATACTTGCAAGCACTGACTGTACGCGTAAAATATAGGGATCAGGGTATCGTCTAGTCGGGATTTCTCGACTAGAGCCTTCTTACTTGTTTTGTTTTTGGCTAAATGGGTGTTTACCAGTGGGTTAGATAACGCCCCCGAAACCAGCACCACACACCACACACACACACACACACACACACACCCACACACACTTATACACACTAGTCGACATACACTATCTATCGCTGGGCAAAGTCATTGAACCAAATTGTAATATGTTTGTTGTCGTAACTCGTTTGCACTCAACAAAAACAAAAGCAACAACAAATTAAACACAGGAAACTGTTGCCAACCCAACAACAACAACGCTGTCAAAGCAGCGCTGCCAGCGTCAACGTTTCCTGTGGGCGCCCCAATGGCGGCCACGTCGCCCGTTGCCGCTGCTTCTCGTTCGTATTTCATTCAAACCAAATAAATTATTGAAATTTTTTTTTTTTCATTCATTTTTGTCGTTTTTGGCTTGTTGCTATCGGTGCAAATAGCTACAACACATTTACATACATAGGGAGACAAACACACACACACACATACACTTTATAGGCGCGAGAAGTGTGCACGGAGAGGGTGGGGGGGAGAGCGGGCGGGAGGGGTGGCGCATTTGTCACCATTTCCTGTCGTTGATTACTCATACGCTCCGTTTTCAGTTCTGGTCTGGTCCGCTCGTCGAATTTTCATTAAATGTGTTAATTTATTTCAATTTCCACATACAAACTATTTTTCATTGCTGCTGTTGCTGTTGTTGCTGCTACTTGCATCAGTGTTACATAAGTTATCGTTATCGATTGTGATTGATCAATTGTTTATTCGAAGTATAATTCATTAATCAATACGTAATGAAAGCACTGTAATGACTTGTTAGCTGTTTTTTCTAGATTTATTTAAACTTGAAAACTTTTTGGTGTAAGAATAAGTTATCGTTATCGATTGTTAATTGACTTTATGTTGATCAATCGTTTAATCGAAGTGTCATTCATCAATTTTCACTTGTTTTTAGCTTGAATAATGCTAAATTAAATGAAAATTACTTGAAAATTTTACTTTTGAACGTTAAGTTAGCTTTTAAGATACCCAAAAGGGTAATCTGAATCAATATGGCACTACTTAAGCACACAAAATTAGTTTTCACTGTTGTTAAACGCAACGTTTTTAAGTGCATTTCAATCAATTTAAGATTGATAACGACAAAAGAGCAACTCAATCATGAAACGCACAGCTCGTACTAAATACGTATACATACATAGGCTGTATACGAGTATATGTGTATCAGCGTTTATCTAAAAATATGATTTATATATATTTTTTTTTTGTATTTTTCGTACAGACCGGATGTCGTCTATTTTCAAACAACAGCAAAAACAAGAGCAACAAACTGACGCTGCTGCTCTCTGCGATATGTTTGAACAAAATCACAATTTATTGTACAATTTATTGTGCAATTTATGAGAGAGATACTATAGAAAACAGAAATATTTGATATATTCTTGTAGTATATTTAGAGTATTTTGTGTTGCGTATTTGTTGTAATTAACTTTTGCTCTCTCTCTCTTTCGCTCTCTCTACCACTTTGTTGCTGTTGTTGTTTCTGGGCTTTTTGTTGTGCTTTCTTTATCATGTCATGGTTTTGTGCTTTTGTCTTTGAAGCTTAAACTGCAGTTGTCAGCAGGAAACACTAAATTAGCTGCCGGCTGAGAGAATTACGGCATTTCGACATACATACATATAGTTGAGTGTTCATGTGTTTGTTTTTGTGTGTGTGTGTGTGTGTGTGTGTGTGTGTGTGTGTATGTTTGTCATGCACAAACAAATCTGAGTGCCAAAAAAAAAAAAAACAAATTTGCGACATCCGTCACAGAGCGAGAGAGAGAGAGAGAGAGAGAGAGAGAGATACAACATCTGTGAAACGCGCTTAGTTTTAGCTTTAATCACAGAAATAATGCTGACAAACTTTTGTTTTGGCAACGTCATCAACAATGCTTCACAAATTTCCACTTCACTTTGCGCAGCTGCAAAAGACCCAATACAGTAGCCATTCCCAACAACAACAACAACAACAATAACAACAACAATAACGAGAACTTCTTTAGTTCTTGAGATCTTCTAGCTGCTTTAGTCAGTTATTCAATTATTGAGTGCTTGGCTGCCGGTCTTTGGGACTTTAACTGTTTATGTTTTCTATGCATTTCAAATGAATCTGTTGCCACTCTAGCATACAACACCAACAACAACAACAACAATAAACAATGTCCCAACCAAAAATACAAACAACAACACGAGAGCTGCCTACGTCATATGCATTATATATATATATATGGCTAAAGGGCGTTGCACAGACCCATCTCCAGCAGCAGTAGCAGCAACACTTGCCACTGATTTAAGTGCTTGTCTGCGTTGTTGTGCCCACAACATAAGCATTGAAGGCCTACTTTGCAACAGGAAGCTTCAAAGATAAGAGTTTTCTTAAGCTTTTCTGGGTGTTGCAACATCATTAGCAAAGAAGCCAAGCTTTATTCAGATTAAAAAAGGGGGGGTATGATGAAGTTTTACAAATGTAACAGGCGACTGAAAGCAATCATAAGGCATACAAGTATAATATATATATTCTTGATCTGCATCAACGATTCAAGAATTTCAACAATCAAAGGTACATTTTCAAGTGTTGCAAGTTGCCCACATGTCCAACTACCTGGGCTTCTGATGTCTGTTCAATTCTGTCAGAACAGAAATGAGAAATAATGCAACTTGAGGTAAAGGTGTTGCATGCTGCATGCTGCAGCTCATCATCTTGCAACGCCTCGGCACTAAGGCTGAGGGCTGTCAACAGCAACAACAACACCTATTGAATAAACGGACTACGTTTCTCAGCAATCAGACATAAGTCTAGTCATGCTCATTAGCATCCGCTGTGAATGCAACAACGCCCACATATATTGACTACATAAACACTAACAACAACAACAACAGCAGCAGGCAAATGATCGTAGGAGAGATCTCTCCCCCACCCCTTTACCACTTCTTTCTTTCTTTCTTTCTTTTCAGTCACAGGAAGTCTGTGGGCTTTAAAATTGAAGTATCAACTCAGGTGGGTGCTGCAAAGTGCCAACTTGGCCAACACACACACACACAAATACGTTTATGACCAGGATTTTCTCAGATCGTTTCATTGTGATAGATTTTGAAAGGGTCATTAAAGTCGGTTCTTTATCGGATCGGAAACACTTATAGATACAATCAATCAAGTGCAAAACAATTATGAGTGAAAAACAACAAAGAAAAAACGCACATAAACTAATTATTATAGAGCAAATGCTTTTGTTAATTGCATTCAGTGATAAGCAACAACAACAAACAACAAAATGCTAGTTATTGCTGATAACAAACAAAGGCGACAAACGCAATATAAAATATGATTGACCATCTGACTGACCGATTGACTGACTAACTGATTGACTGATTGTCAATGATGGTAGGAAATGAATAAGCACAAATTGAGTTCATATTTTCAAGGTGAACAGCTGTTCAATTCAATGCCAATCTGCATTTAGTACAAGGTTCTTCCCCGTAGTAGTTGTTTGGAGAGACCCCAAATTAAGGTAACCTTCTTTTAATACCTTGAACCCATTCAAAATGGATAAAAAGGGTATAATGTTGGTTTCTAATGTTGTATCTTATGTTTAAAGAGAAAACGTAATACTCTGAGGAAATGTAATAAATATTATTCTTAGTAAGGAATCGAGTTTAAAATGTAGAGTTTTCATATTTTGCACCTTGCATAATTTGCTTAAACCATCTAAAGTAGCATTATTTAAAGCACTCCAAAAGCAAATAATTATATAACGTTAAGTTGTTTAACAAATTGCTCGAGTGACACAACTGAAACACGCCAGACAAACTGTCAGCCCTTTTAAATATTTTATTGTTGGTTTTTTTTTTTTTTGTATTATACTTTGCGAACTGCTGGCTGGTGGGCGACATCGGCGTCGCACATATATATATATATATATATATATATATCGTTCTGTCCAAAAATTGTATGGCATGCAGAATGCCAGGCCAGACCAGACCAGACCAGACCAAACCCAACCCCCCTTACCGTTTCCGTGCATGTCCAACGTCATCTTTCGTTGCGATTAACAAACGTCAATTAAGTATATTTATTTTGGGAGCGCGTGTAACCAAAAAGAAAAAAAGATACAAACACACACACACACACATACAGAGAGTGTGAGAGAGTGAGAGAGAGAGACCACTCAGAAATGCTTTGCTTCAACGAAATAAGTATTAATGCGATTTTTCCGACTTTTGTGCAAATTCAGCATATCCGGCCCAAGAAACTGAAATGCGACGATGTCGATGTCGATGTGTATGTGGATGTATGTTGATGAAGGCGACCGACTGACCGACAAAGCGACAACGACGACGACGTCAATACCAAGCCACAATAAGTAGCAAAGAAAGGGGGAGAGGGGGAGAGAGAGAGAGAAAAGGAGGGGAAACATATACAGCGAGTAATTTGCTAATTACGCTAATTTCTTTTGTTGTTGCTATTCATTTTCATAGTAAAATATATATATATATATACCATATATATGTTTGTTTGTGCATAGTTTAACACAGATACAAGTCGAGGAAAAACGAAGCGCAAAAAGCGCGTATCTAAGCGGATTTTATTATCTTATCGCTAGCCTGAATGACTTTCAGTGAGTGGTTGTGTGTGCGAGTGTGTGTGTGTGTGTGTGTGTTTTTTTATGACTGTGCAAACTATACTCGAAACATGAAGCGCTCTAGGCGGTCTCGCCTAGCCGCTCAACAGGAAATAAGCATTTTTATGAATGAAACGTTGGCGAGCCAAAAGCTAGAAGGAGATAGAAACAGCAATAGATACAGATACAGATAAAGACACAGATACACAACAACAACAGCTCCACTTACAGTTGACGTGCAAAATGTTTTTAGCTTAAGTGAAAATCCCAAAAATCATTTCATGTTATAAGCATGCACTAGTAAGTTATATATATATAGTATACATATTATACGATGTGTGAATCCGATTCTGTATTTGGTTTTTGGTATGGAAATAACTTGCTTTTATTATAGTTTCTATTAGCATGGTTTTCATTCATGGGCCGCCTCTTCTTTTGGATGCTATTGTTATTGCTGTTGTTTGGGCATTTTATGGTCTGTTTGCTCCAATTTTACATTATGCGCTTTATTATTATTATACGTATCTCTCTATATAGTGTGTATCTATATACGTATAGATATATATTTTAGATACATGATGTTTGTTGTTGATTACTGTTTACTTTTGACGTCGCCCACACACACAAATTTTACCATTAACAAACAGATAGATATAGCTATATATATATATATAGATATTCTATGATAGGCAGACGTGGAATGAATTAATGCTAACACACACACACACACACACACACACACACACGCACAAATGTTGCTGCGCTCATTCATAAATTTATGCCTCATGGAAATTTGTACTTTTACTTCCGGCCAAGCAAGCTGGCTTGCTGGCAGTTAGCACACCTGCCCCTTAAGGGTTTCAGATACTTCCGCTTTCTTTCTTCATTTACTTCCGACTTTGTGCAGCAACAACAGCAACAACCTATCACAACCAACTGTCGATGTCAGCATATAGTACTTTCAAGTGCTTACTTCAATTTGGAGCTGGTCTATCTTATATTTTCCTTGCCTCGTTCTTCCATTCATTCATTCTTTCGACATACATACATACATACATACTACGTGCGGAAGTATTCACATCCGTTCTGTCGCTCTGGCAGCGTTGCTGCTTCCGTTCTAAGGCAGTTGTTGTTGTTGCTGCTGCTTCAAATTGCAGCCCGCATCTGCCTCTGCCTCTGCCTCTGCCTTCAACTGTAATCCGCTTCCGCAGCTGCACACAAACTTATTCTTCTATGCATTTAATTACTTGTTCCGACTCTTAACGCTGTTTCTATCGCTTTATATTTATTACTATTGTTATTGTTATTGTTGTTGTTGTTGTTGTCACTTCCATTGTTGTTCGTAATGTTGAAAGTACTCCTTTGTTGCACACGTTCGTGCGTACTTACTTAATACTTTGCAGCAGTCTCTTGCTCTTCCCCTTTCCATCCCTCTAAATATGACGCAGTTGTGCCATTGATAAGATCGCTGAATGATAGCCGAAACGAGATACTCTTTCCAAATGTCGTTTCTTAAGTACTTGGCTCATAAATATACATATATTATTATTTAGTGTATATTAACTTAATTAAGACTGTTTAATGCTCCTCTAAGGCAGCTTCGATAAGAATTATTTGTGGCCTATTTTTGATGTGACTCATTTGGTTTTTGCAATATGTTCAACAACAAGTCCACAAGAACCCAAAAGAATTTGTGTCCATAGTCGAAACTATGTTTTTTGTAGAGAAATTTCTTAAGAATGAAAGTTTGTTAGATCCAAAGATATACTCTAAAAATCATTAAATCCAAATAGATAGATAATTTTCACGAATTTAATATATTACATGCTGTACTACGAAGCGCAACAACTTAACGTTGCCCTAACAATTTGCAAAGGCGACAAACGGAAGTGTTGTTCGCCCATTTAGGTTTAACAGAATTCAACATCTTTGACTCAAAATGCGAAGGCACATATAAAGAAAAAAAAACGTTAAGTACTACGATTTCCGCTATAAAAGGGGGCGCCCCTTGTTGTTGTTTGTTTTATGTACACACACACACACACACACACACACATAATACCAATAACGAAACACACACACACACACACATACAGGCAATGAATTAAAAATGAAATCTTTGCAGCAGGCGCGCAAATAAGGGTTAACGATTACTAAATACAACAACTAATACGACTTCAAAGTAATCAAGAAACGACGCATCGAAAACTGCAAGGCCCCGACACATTTAATTAACAAAAAACACCAGCAGCAACAACAGCAACAACAACAGCAGCAGCAGCAGCAGCAGTAGCAACATGTTGAATAAGCTTTCATTTCCGGTCGAACACAACAGCACTTGTTCATATCAGCAGCGCCCAACTCGAGGCATGAATGAAATTATTATTAAAGATATCGATCGCTTGTGTTCGATCTCTCACTTGAAAAACTACTGGCAAAAACAACTAAAACGGGTAGCCAGGCATTGCGATCTGGACAGAAGCTCGCTCGACGGGTGTAGCAGCAAAAACAGCCGCCAAAGTGATGTAGTGATGTACAAATTAAAAAAGGCCAAAAACTGTGAATGATTGTTGGCGAATATACCCTGGAAATAAAACTTCAAAGCAGAGATATAACTAATATATATGGACAAAAACATATTGGTTGTTGTTCCTTGAATAACTTCTTTGTTTCTTAATCGATTTTTGTAAAGTTCTCAAGTTGAGAAGATTGCTAGTCAAAATATAAATCTATTAAGATTAGGTATAGAAAAAATATTACATTTGAACGAATTCAATAAGGTGCGCAAATAGTTTAAATGATAGAGAGGGTTCGGTCAAGGGTTCATCAATTCGTGCTTAAGTTTTGGATTCGGGTTGAGATTAAAACCCGAATCAAAGAAGACCAACGCCTTTTTTTGTGTTTTCTCTTCTCTTCACTGCCCCATTATAATGCCCCGTTTAAGCCTATTACAAGTACAGGGTATGTTTAATGCAAAAACAAGTACCTGTAACGATACATACGTACGTAAGTAGATTTCGTGCAACTTGCAACACGTCTTAATTTTAAACATAGAAACTAAACTGCATTTTCGCTTTCTTCGGGCTACGGTTTGGTGCGCTTTTAATAACCATTGCTAAGAGGGCAACACGACTATTTAGCTTGTTACTACAGACAGCTAGGCAACATTCAAATTGTGTGTGTGTCTAACACAAGTTATTTATACACACAAAAACACACACATGCACACACCATATGTGGAGTGATTGTCGGATTTGGCGCTGGGTAACGCCTCCAACTTCCGTTGGCAGTTTGGTTTTGGCTTTTAAAATGCAAGGCAGCGAACCAAATGAAAGATAAAACTAGCAAGAATGTGAGAGCTTAGAGTTAAGAGCTTGCTACATATCAGATTTTTTGTTTTGTTTTGTTTTGTTTTGTTTTTATGATCTTACAGATTGTCTCGATCGTAAATTGTGGTTGTCTTCTGTCTTCTTTCGCGGCTGGTACAACTTAATTAGTTATGGGTTACAGCAAACATAAAAAACCCATGTGTAATCAAACACCTATTTTTACACCCTTAGTTCAACGTTCGACTGAAAGAACCTTTTAATTATGCACAAGACTTACGCTCATTAGACTATGCAGCAAAAGGAAAGTAAGATACTTGCTGTTCAGGCAGCTCAAATTACTTGCTGCACACTTTCGATAACCTCATTTGACCCAAGGTTAAGGGTGGAAGGCACGCACAAAAGTGATCGACCACTGACCAACCGACCGGCCATTCAATGACCAAAACCGGGAAGTGGAAGTGGTTTTTTTTTCGGATAAGGAAATTCGTATATGGTTTGGTGTAAGTGCCACGCATGAGAACGGAAGTTTTGGTGGTGCACAACAATTACGCGACTTGCTTGAGACAAAGGGCAAAAATATGTTTTTTTTGTCTTTCGAGGCTGGCGGGCAGCAAGTGGTTAAGGTTAAGCCTCTGCCATTACAGATTTAATTAGATAATTAATAAAAGCAATCAATGGCAGCAGCAAGCAAGGCCAGATAGCTCGGAGAGTGGCTCAGCTCTGACCATCTGGCAGCCAGTTGGGGCAGGCAAAACACGCACGCGCAAAAGGCAAAAGGCAACAGCAATATCAGCAGCAGCCGCTCCAAAGGAAGTTGGACCCCTTGTTGAACACAGAGCGGAGTTGGCGGAAATCGCGAGGCAAAGGAAAGAACGACAACAACAGCCGGCAAACATTGGCGACAATAACAACAACGACAACAACACACACACACACACACACACACACTCGGCATTCTTTGGCTGAAATAACGTGCACATTTTAGTAGAGTAGAGTTGATTGGGGGCTTCTCTCACATGTTCGGTCTTTGAAAGAACAGACTATATGGACTAGTTTGGTTTGCTATAATAATCAGACAATGCAACTAACGTTTTCATGACTTAACGTTGAAGGAGCAATTTAATCCTTTTTATATTGCATTCAAGTTTTGTTTAAGTAAAGTTTCGGTTTTATATATATTTATATGCATTTTTGTCTTTGTACTGATTAAATGGTAACATATGGATCATAGCTTAACACTAAGGTTGGATTCTTTCAAATGCATCTAAATCAGTCATAGTTATATATTAAAGTTATATATGGAAGGTCTTTAAGTCAAAAAAAAAAGCAAACTTTTCAACTTTTCGCATTGTAGGGTATTAAATATTGAAGTCTAAGAACCAACGCAACACTTAAAAAAAAATCTGTACGAATTTACTTTAGAAAGAGAACTTTGCACAACAAAACGAAAAAAAAGACAGGAGGAAAAATGTTAAAAAGAATGACGATGAATGACGGGAAGCGCACAGCTTAGCTGCGCTCTGTTGGATAATTGAGGAAGTTATAATTGCCAATGAAGCCAACCAGCTCAGAGACTAAGAGATTGCCACACTGGCTGGGGGGGAGCCAACCGATCGTCCAAAGCCGACTCTTCTGACTCTTCTTCTTCTTCTTTCACTCCACCCCTGTGCAAAAGTCAAGCACACTCTGGGAATGGTGAAACGAGGCGAACCCTTTGCAAAAAAAAAAAAAAAGATCGTTGCCGCAGTAGCCAATTCAAGTTGTCGTCGTTGTCGTTCTTGTTGTTGGTGTTGTTGTGGTGTGGTGTGGCAAGAGGAAACAGTTATTGTTGTCTTTTCTGTGTGACGACGGGAAACAGGACATGTCTTCGCATAAATTGAACAAAGCCAATGCAACAGGCAGGAAGGACATTAATTGAAGCTCTTAATTCACTGGAAAACTTCAAACACCCCATTGATGATGAGATAATAATAAATTATTTATTGCTCTTTATCATTGTTAGAATCAGCACTTAAATCAGTTTCTAGAAACAACATTGCTAAACGAACATTAAAGTTTTAAAGGCGCAATTGCATCACGAGAGCATTTGGCAAACAAACAACAACAACAACATAAAGAACACAGCGGCGAGCACCTGTGTCAACAACGAAAGCCAGCAAGAAAGAAGCAGCCAAGAAGACGAACGAACACAAACCACAACAATAATAATCATAAGCAATGACGCAGTTTATAAAGATGGGCCCTTTACTTGCACACACACACACACACACACAAAAAGAGAGATACGCACATTTTGTATCTAGATACTTGACACGATTTATCAAGACAAGGATTTTCATTGTGCGATGACAACAAGTCGTAATAGTTTGAGAAAGGAAAAGAAACGAAGAACCACACCACAAGAACCGATCCACAATGCAACCTTTTGTGTTTCTTTAACGCAAAAAAAAACATAGTTAAATATTTGCGTGCAACTTACCTCTTTGCTGGGCACACAGATTGGCGTTCCAACTTTAACTATGCCATTCTCGACCATAACGCCCATAACGATCGGATCGCGACTGTTGAATATGAATTGTGGCAGTATCTATGAAAGAAGAAAAGATAAAGCATATTAGTTTAATGTTTGATGTTGTATAAAGGTTCTCAGGTTCAATATAATTAACAAACAAAGATCGTTAACTTTTAAGATCTAATATTTTGAAAGAGGTTCTCTCGTGACAGAGACCCCTTATGCAAGGTGATTTGAGGACGGATGATACAAGCTTAATAACTTAACTAAACAACAACATCATTGTTATGTGTGCGCTAGGCTTGTTGCAAGTTGAATGCAGCAAAACAAGGTTTGCCCCAAGTTGCTGGCCACAGCTGTGCGCCCAATTAACAGCACAGTGGGAGACGATGGTGACGGCGGAATAGCTCTAACTGCACCTCCAACTCCAACTCGAGTCTAGGGTCGACTTTAACCTAATGATTAGCTATAAATCAAATATGCTATTTAAACATTATATTTGAGCAGGAAGTGTGGACGTGATGCAAGAGCCAAGCGCTTGGGACACAGGCCTTAATCGCTCCACAGCTCCACACTGAGTGGCGTTTCTTGGGCAGCAGCACGCATCATTAGCCAACAGACACACACTCGGAGTTATACAAAGAGGTGGTGGAGATGGGATGAGATGGTTAGGGTTAAAGAGACCTAGCTGGAGACCAGCATTTGCAGCAACCACAAAGCGAGTTGATTGCATTTTACACCTGTAGCTTTTGGCGTAATTATGTTTCGATCAAGACGAAAAATAAAGAGAGTAGTGTGGAGAGAGAGGCAAGACACAACCCAAGATGTGCCGAATACTAAATACCCTAAACGGTATAAGCTTGATAAATTAAATATTTGTGTTATTTTTACTATCGATAATCGATTAAAATCGAAGTTTTAGTTTAAAAATATCATTGAATCGAATGTTTTCATAATAATAATAAGATAAACTAAGCTTAAAATTTGTTTTGGGTCATCGAATTAAAAACCGATTAAAAAATCGAACGAAAACCATCGATTGTTTGTGAAAAACTTACATATACAGTTCCTAACTTAACTTACTTTTAGTTTGCATGGAAAAACGGCTATTGAACGGAACTCTTCGCGTTTCTTCTGTTTCAGATCCTCACGATAGGCGGTAAACTTATCGAACAGATGATAGATAATGTCCGCTTGGAATATCTTGACACCCAACGATTCAGCCATTTCCTGCGCCTCTCGCTCAATTTTCACATCGAATGCCAAGATCGTTGCATATCTGACGGCGTCATAGAATATATATAGAAATAAAGAGAATGAGAGAGAGAGAGAGAATGGATTAGTAGACACGCTAAGGCAATTGAGAGTGTGTTATAATTGATCATGTTACATTATAATTATGGCTAGAATTATGATGCGCAACGAAATAACAAACAATAATAAATGCAACGTATTTGGAAAGTTTCCTGTGATAAGACAAGTCGAATCGAGTTAGCCTAATGATGCTTATTGCTTTGCCACATGTTGAAAGTTAACCCGTTCAACTGCTGCTGCGGCTGCTGCTCCAGAACCAGGAAGCACTAATAATTGAAATAAAGACAACGAATGTCTGCTGCTTTTGCTTCTGTTTTGCTCTTCTGATGCGGGTCCGTACGAACGAACTTGCCTTTTTGTGAATGGCAGGAAACAGTTGGCATTAAGTCGATACGTGCCACCGTTTGAACGTTAGCCGACGCGTCACAGTGGCGACAGGAAGGGTCTATTGACGTTCTTCTTAGCTACTTGAAGTGTTTTTTGGCAATTAAAAACTCTAAATCAAATTTATTTTATAGAAGGAATTGGTGCGGTGCAGTCATAAGTTTCATTACTTTTGGCACTTGAATACCGACCGCTAAAGCGATAAAGTAGTTAAGATTTATTGAGTTTCCGCTTCAAATGTTTTGTTAATAGAACCTTAATAATAAATAAAATAAAGAGCAATGCAAGTTTAAGTTGAGAGAAACACTTTGAAATGATAACGCACAACGCGAATCGCATAAGGTCTTTCAAGCAATATCCAACGATATGAACAGTTAGATTTATAATGTTAATAAGCTGCTTCTGATTTGAAGCGATCTGCATAAGACATTCAACTCAAGTCAATACTAAACGCAGCAAATGTTTATTTTTAAATGAATAAACATTGTTTGAACTCTCGCATTGGGTGGTTAAAAGTTTTTATGTTACACTCGGCTGGCGTAAAAATGGCCATAAAGACAGTTAAAGATTTTTATGCTTATGGAAAGATAAATGTGGAGACAACCAAGGACGGCAACGTCATCATCATCATCATCATCATCATCATAGTCATCATTATTGTCATTGTCAAGAATGAAGGCACTTAAAGCAACAGAAAAAAAAAGATTTTTCTGATCACCTGCAGCGTAAAAAGCTATATTTTATGGTTAAAAATTCCGTGCGCGTAAGAATCATCATCAATAAATAAACGGCAACACATAGTAAAAATGTAATATTCAGTTTATAGCCGGAGTGTGTGTGTGTGTGTGTGCGGGTGTGTGTGTGTACGTGTGGGTGAGCGTGTATCTGCAAGATACGCATAAAAAGCACTCGAGAAACACTTTCAAATGGAGTGGAAGTGGCAATGGGGGTGGGTGGGGGGGGCGTGTAGAACGGGGCAATGCTTTCAAAAGCATAAATAACTCAAATATCGCTGCGCATGCGCAAAAGGGCCGGATATGTTCGGCAGCGGAAACGCCACGTCTATTACATGGGCGTGTAGTAGAGATATGCAGATACAAAATGTATCTGAATGCCGCACATTTCTATTTTGTGTGACGCAGTAATATGAGTGGAGTGCTATTGCTGCTGCTCGTTAAATTGTGTGGGCTGTAGTATGAATTGTAAATGTATCTGCAAACTGCAACTGCAACTGGATTCTGTATCTGTATGTGTAGCTGCATTTGCTTTTGTTGCTGCCAAGCAGAGCACGAAAATAGAGCGACACTAATAATAAGATAAAGCCGCCGTCAAGGCAATTATTGAAAGGGTATCTGCGAATACAACAATAAATCATGAGGATCTGCTAAGAGCTTGGAAAGTGCATCTTTCTGATTGCCGCTAAATGAATCACTTAACCCAAACTAAACAACAGAGCTCGTGTCGGCTTTTTATCACACGCTCTTCAAAGAGACCCGCTTCTGATGTTGCTGCTACTTGTGCCTTTGCTGCGTTGTTTATAAGTCTTTTGTTCTGGGTTCGGGGGAAGCAGCAGCTGAAGTCGTGTTAATAAAGTTAAGCTGCAATAAAATTGAATTGTTTTTTTTCAATGCTCGCTCGCTCGCTCGCTCGCTCTCTCTTTCTCTCTCTCTCTCCGACTGTCTTTGATGTTCGTTACAATGTTGTCGCAAAAGTTTTGATAATGATATGTGTTTGCAGTTTGCAGCACAACGATTGCAAATGCAGCCAAGGGGCACTGTATACAGCATACTTACTGCGCCTCATGCTCCAACATAGTTGAGGCCTTCATCACATCACGCTTGACCACAGGTCCAATACGTATGGCAGAATACTGTAAAAGAAGGAGATGACATTTAGTTAAAGTTCTATATGTGGTAGTTCCTTTTTGGAAATTGTACCAATGTAGGAATAGCTGATTTTGAAACATTCTATGAACGTATTTTTCTTGTTTTGTGAACATTTTTGTTTGTTTCCCGCCTAGAAACATAAACAATGCTTTGCATAACCAATCTACAGTTTGTATATTATATATATACATACATATACTGTATACTGCCCGTTAGACTTCTAACAGTGTTTAGTAATGTTTTAAATGTTTCATCATGACAAGGACAAAAGACATCAAAAATAACAAGAAAACCAACAAAACGGAAAATTATACGCGTGGTTATCAGTTGTCGAGCAATCCATGCAAGGCAATCGTCGCGTTGCGCTTCCAGGAGATAGTGTTGCGTCACACAGATGTGGAAGTGTTGCAAGGAACGCAAGAGCTAAACGAGCGACTGATTAGCTTTTATTATGCCTACTTGCAGAGCAAACGTAACAAAATGCAACAGGAACTTTCATTCCTGCAGCCAGCAATAACGAATGGATTGCGTACTCTGGGTGGCAAGGAGCAGCGTAATCTGGTGCATGACATGAAGTTGGATACAAAGGAGTTTATCTTCTTGCCAATGTTCGATGACTCGCACTGGTCCCTCATGTTGGTGGCACGTCCCAATCGCCGCATCTTCTATTTTGATTCGCAAGACTATCGTCATGTGAATCTGGCGCGTTTGCTCGATGAGAAAGTGCGAATGCCGCTAAAAGCTGAGGACTATGTGTTTACTATTGGACGTTGCCTGCAGCAGGCAGCGGGGCAAGAAAATGAATCCGGTGTTCATCTCATGTGCATGACGGACAACATGGCCGACTATGTGTGGCGTTGTGGTTATGCAACGAGTACGTTGCTCGTTTCCATTAAGGAGGTGCAAGGCAAACGTGACCATCTATTACAGCGCTTACGAACACTGGGCGGCAATTTGGACAACTTAACTGAAAGTTCCATTTACAAGTCCTCAAAATCATGCTTGGTTCCGGCAACTTCACAAAATCTCTCTCCTTGAGCTGTAGTTGAAATAGTTTTCGTTACATTAAAAACTTTTAATTCTCCGAATGAAAGCTTTTCTCGTTTTAAATTTTAGGTTAAATGAGTTGATGCAAAAAGATAATTAAAAAAATCGCACGAAACGAGCGACAAAAACAAAGAAACAATCACAACACACACACACACAGACGCAACGATAGAGTGTACAAAGGTAAAAGGTCAAACTGACAGTTACCTAACAACTGCAACACCTACGCACTGACCCTGACGTCAGCAAGGCATGTTTTTGTGGCATGAAAACAAAAAAAAAATCAATCCAAATGGGAAGCCATTTAAAGAGTCGCCTTTTAAATCAACGTATGTGCATGTATGTATGTATGTATGTTTGCCACAAGATGCACGATCAGTTGAAAGAGTTCGTGTCTAAATCGCTATAAAGTAGCTAGAGGAAATATCCGCTTCTACTTAAACTATTTCTTTTCTTTTCGGTTTGATTTCCTTCACAGTTCTGCACGTTCCGGTCAACTTCCGTTCTTAGATACATGTATGTATGTGTGTGTGTGTGTATATATGTTTGTAATGTGTTTATTATCTACAATTCGGGCTAACTTCCTCTCCTTCACTGCCTTCGCGCTGTGGTTGTTGATTTCATTAAAAATGCGGTCGCAACGTGTTTATGAATGAAAATTAAGCAATAAGCTCTTCAAAACTGCCATTTGCGTGTAAAAGTGTGTATGTGTATGTGTGTGTGTGTGTGTGCGATGCAGGAAGAATTACTTCCGTTGTTGTTGTTTTTGTTTCCCATTTAGACTCGCGAACATTTACTCATTCATTCACTCATTCATTCGCTAGTTTGTTCACTCATTCATTTATTTCTTTCTTTCTCTTTTTTTCTTGGTTTTTGTTTTTGACATACCCTTTATTTTAGTAGAGAGTATTGCGGCTGTGTATTGTTGTAAGTTTTCTTTACTTTTTTTTTTTAGAAGATTTTTTAAAAATCTATGTAGGAATCGCTGGATTTGTATAAGAAATTTAAGTTTTCTTATTACAGTTTGTAAAATTTTTCTAGTTTTTTGTTAATAGTATAAGCCCCAAATAATAATATTGTATTATAGATCAAAAATGTATTATTTTAATCCATTATGTCCTTTTTTACCCGCTAACAATAGAGCTTTCTGTAGTAGTTTGATTTTATTCGAAACAAACTTGCAGTTAAATCAATCTATATACTAAATTAGTATGAGCCTAGATTATAATTCTATTTTAAAGGTCGATAGTGTATCTACTTTTCGTGAATCCCCCAGAACTTAGCATTTCTTTGAGGTTTTTGGTATTTTTTTGTTTGTTTTGTTATTGTTTTTTTTTTTGTGTTCTTGGCAAGACAACTACGTCGCATTAATGAAAACATTGGCATTGTCTGTTTCTTAGCTCACTTCCTTCCTTCTAGTCGTTTAGTGCCTACAATTCATATATATATATATATCTACTATATACATGCCGCAAAACATGAGAAAAAAAGCGAACAAAATTGAATTCATTCATTAAATCAAGCGCTACACGATGGACAGCGCCTCATGGAGTGTACAAGAAGAGAAAAAGAGAGAGGCAAGACAAAGTCAGACAAAAATGAGATGAAAGAGGTGGAGAAGAAGAAGGAGACAGCTGATTGATTTGTAGTTGTATTGACTACATTTTCATCAGCTATCTTATTGGTCATTAAACAAAAAATTACGAAAATTGCCAACTTTTTTGCGGCAATTATTTAAAGTGCGAGAAGGCCAATTAATTTAGCTGCTTCAGTTGGCTTCTTTGGCTTTTGCTTCTTGTTTTGCATCTTTGTTGTTTGTTTTTTTTTTTTTGTATATATATATATATTCTCGTGATTTTGCTTTATTGTTGTGGGCGTTGCGCGTTTGCCATTATTACATTCGCATATTTGCATGCAACTACGACTCGATTACAAATTGTTGCCAACGCTTCGCTTGCGAAACTCTGCAAGTGTGTATGCGTGTGTGTGTGTGTATAAGTGTAACTCTTTGTATGTGTGTATGTGCGAGAGTTGTTGACTTTTAATTTAAATGCATTGGAGAATCAAATTACAACCACACAACCAACCATATCAATGTACACATATAAAGCTATGGTTAGAATAAATAATAATAATAATAGTTATAATAGATAACATTAAATTTTCGATATGACCATTGCCAAGAAAATTAAATCTTCTTAAATTTATATTTACATCCTTGACTTCATCAGTTTATGGGTGGTTTATGTTGAAATATTAATTTGCTGCATTATATTTGATAGTTTGTAGGTGATAGATAATGTTATCGATCTGGTAACACCGTTCGAGAGCGATCTGTTAGTTTGCAGTTACACTCTTCTTTTTGTACTGCCATCTAGTGCAGACCTTTAATAGGAATAAATGCGCAGCCTTCAATCGAGATTTAAGCTCCAAGTAAAGTGTAGTTACTTATTTGTCTATAAGTGTATGGAGCAACAGATCACAAACTGATATTCAATGACGTCTACGCCCGCAGCAACATAGCGGCATACAATTATGGCCAAAGTAACCGCAAAAGTAGCAAAAGCTAAAACAGCAAAAGCAGCAGCTAAGCAATGCATTGTTGTTGATTGCTGCATAAATACAGTTAAAGTCAAAATACCTGCATTAAGCAATACTAACACAACTTGCCTGCGTTTCTCTTATACTCTGACTCTCCATGACAGAAAGCATCTTATAACTTTTACAATCAATTTGTGAAGTATTAGAAAGCGAATAATAATACATGTTAATTAAGTTTGGTGAAATTCTATAGTTTCTGGCTGTTTATATTTATTATGTCACAGGAACCTACCTCTACATAAAACTTATATATCATATTACACGAGTGCATACCAAAGTCTAGTTTCTGTTTTTGTTTTTTGGCACGCCAAAAGATTTTTGTTTGTTTTCCATGTCTATGTGGCTTTTTCCGCGCAATACTTATATGTATTTCATTCATGAAAGAAAACACGTCACGGACGGACTAACAGACTCCCGAGTTGCTTGTTACGTACATATATTTTTTTTCATTCATAAAAGAAGCACAAGAAATAACTAACAAAAATACAAAAAAAAATGCGACTGGCATGAATGGAAACCAAACAGCGTTTGTGTTGCGGGTGTTGGGTTATGTGGGTACAAAAACCAAGTAAGCAGCAACAACAACAATAGCAACATGGCCTAAAGTTGTATAAGCGCAGAATGCTGGCAATAGAGGCAACGAGGTGCACACAGCGTGTTGTGTGTTTTTTTTTATACATATATGTTTTCTTTTTTTTATGAATGGCAGCCCCATCAGGTTGGCCGACAACGACTACGCTATATTTGGCCGGTTAACGACAACGAGAAGCAAATGTTAATGAAGCCGCAGTGTTGGCAGTTGGCAACCAACAACAACAACAACAACAGCAACAGCAACATTAACAAACGTACAAACGGAATTTAAGCAGAGATTGCAGGCCAATTGCATAACGGTGCTTGGCTTGCAACAGTCAAACACACACACACACACACACACACACACACACACAAGCACACACACATTAGCGAGAAGCTTTTGCTGCGATTATTTCATGTTGTCTTCTTTACTGTTTTTGGTTTTCCGCCTGCGCCTCAAACAAACATAGACACACATAACGAACCATAAATCTGAGCCAAGTCGGTGGCGTAATGAATATGTGCGCGCTACCCAAAGCCAATAGCAGCACGCTAAGGTTAATTGGAAGGAGGCTACACTGTACTTACAAAAAAAAATCCCTTCGAGAGCTCTTTCGATCTTACTGTAAATAACTTGGAAAAATGGAAGGCTTTGATTTGTACAGTCAAAATGGGATACACAAAAGGGAGATTTAACAGTTATGTTCCACAAGATCATCCTCACATATACATATAAGTATATTGTATATTGTGACCTGATGACACGTTCTGTTAATGTTTTTTTTTTTTTGGTTGCTTTCTGGCCTTGTACATTTAAATTTAAAATAGCCTTTGATGGTGTGTGAATCCGCAAAGCCATTTAAATTGAGGGGCTGCTAATGAATTATTGTTATTCGTATAAATATTGTGCGTATTGCTTTTATAAGTGAATTATGTTAATTTGTGGCGTGTGTGTGTGTGTGTGTGTGTGTGACGCACGCCCCCGCCCAAAAACAACACATGGCCCAAGAGGATAAAGATACACATTAAAATGAGAACAGGCTAAAAACGACAGGCAGCCAAGCAGACAGCAACAAGTGCAATTAATTTTTATGAATAGAAAGCGCGGCATTGATCTGCTGCTGTCCCTCTTTCTCCGCCGCTGCCTTTGCTGCCTTTGCGTTACGCCCTGCCGCGTCGTGTTTAATTTATAGAAATGTATAGCAAATGTTTATTTGATCAATAAAATGAATTATTGTACGAGAGCAGCTGTGCGTGTGTGTGTGTGTGTAAGGGAGAGAGCCTGTTCAGTGTATAACAAACAAGCAAATTGTCTGCTATAATGAATGAAACAAGAGAAATAACAACAATAACTTTTCAATGCGCTGCAGCATCGTGGTTCGCAATTAACAATGAGCGCCAAGAGAGTAAAACACAGCGCGAGCAATGTAAATGTACACACACACACACACATATATATATATAGATATATGACATATATAATTGATTTGCTTTCCATACAATTCATTGCCTGTCTGTTCCCCCCTATCTTTCTGTTGTTGTTTGATGCTCTTATTTTTTTTTTGTATTTTTTTGGTTAAGCATGTTTTATTTTTTTGGAGACACTTGCCAAGCTGGTTATTATTGTTGCCTTATTGTGATCAATGAATCAATGAAATGAGCTCAATGAAAATATAATAGCACACCGTTGAAGCAGTCAGTGAAGCCAGACAGAGACAGCAGTCAATCAACTGAAGCAGAGTTCATCAAAATGTGAGAGCAGCCCACCCTGTGCTAAATGTTATTTTAGCTTTACTCTCTGAGCTAACAGCTTTGGCTTGATGTGCAATAAATAAAACCTAAACGGCTTTTTAACGCCGTTTTTTAAAAACGTATTTCTTTTTTTTTTTTTTTTTTTTTTTAGTTTTTGGCACACAATTCACATAAATGACAATTTCCGGTCATTTCTGGTCAGCGCCAATATCAATTGGAATCCCTGTTCGTATTTCACAGCGTGGGTGCTACAAATAATTACTCAAGCCGAATGAAACGCACTAACACACACACACACAGATGCATGCTTTCGTAAGTGGATGTCGAGAATGCTTGACTAAAAAGACTTCATTTGGAAAAGTTTAAT
Organism: Scaptomyza cyrtandrae; assembly: GCA_035044605.1. Lineage (NCBI taxonomy): Eukaryota > Metazoa > Arthropoda > Insecta > Diptera > Drosophilidae > Scaptomyza > Scaptomyza cyrtandrae. Next base: position 12,359,081 of record JAWNNS010000473.1, on the reverse strand, counting down.
ATACTAGATCATGATTTGATAGACGCATCAAAACTCTAGATATTAATGTTACATAGCCTGCAAAAGAAACATATATACCCTATATACATGTAAAACGAAGCATGGTTTTATGGTATGTGCGTTGGCGCTAGTTAGTTACTTAACTTGGCTTAAACGAAGGCGGAACTTGTTACATAGCCGGCCGGCCAGCTACCCACATAGCCCACTCAAGCCATCAATGAATGGCAATCAAGCAGAGTCTTGTCAGTTTGTCAGTTTGTCTGTTTGTCAGCTACATATATGCGTACATACAAACATACATAGGTATGTAGTCAGATTTTGTCAGGCTGACATTTTGCCATAATTGATTTTTTGACGGCAACAAATTTGTTTATAGCGTTCCAAGTACGTAAGAGAGCAACATATAACAACATATATAAGAATGATCGTTAAAGAGAGCTTCTATGCAAAATAACTCCTTCTAGCTGTTATACAAACTAACCATACACTATTTATATGACTACAAATTTGCATTCTCCCTAAAATCACATGCCCCTTGCAAACGTTTGTGCAATTTGCTCCAAAAGTTGACAACTAGACACCTTTAACGAAAATTATGTAAGCTAGTGGAAGCCAATTTGCATAGCTGTTGTTGTTATTGCTTTGATTGCGTTGGCGTCTTGATTTTGGAAGCATTAGCTATGGGAAAAGTGCTGCCTGATGATGATGATGGAAGATGAATGCAAGATGAGACTGTGGGAAACCCTAGAAAATGTGGGTTGCTCTTAATGAGCTTGTAGTGTTAGAAACTAGCACTAGTTTAACTGCATAGCTTGGGCAAAACTTGTTAAAGCCAACATACAATTTTATATAATTTAGTCAAGTTTTCTTGTCGCGTTTGGCTATTTTTAGATATAGGGTGAGTTTTCGTAGTAGCTTTTGAAGTTAAATATAGTTAAAATCATATGGTAATATGATATAAAGTAAACTTCTTTACGGATTTTTATAGATATTTTGCGTATTGTGAACAGAAAAATGTTTCAAAAAATAAATAGAAAAAAATTAGTTTCAAGTCGAAAAAGTCTTTAAAAATTATAAGTTCTCAAAGAATTATAGAAATAAAATACAAAACAATAATAACATCAAATATCTTATTTCATTTGCGCACTTTATATATAAATAGTTATGCACATATATATATATATATGTGTGCAATTTCTTATTGTTGTTACTTCCGTTGAAGCGTTTCCGTTGTAAACCAATTTTGTCTTTAGAACTTTAGAAGTCGCATCATAAATACAAATTATGCAAGCACACATATCGTATATATATATACATATATATAACTTTTATATGGTGTGTCAAATGGCGGGCATCAAATGGCAATGGCTAAAAATTCATTCATGAAAATGCGTTTAAAGCAAATAAGTTCAAATGTATATACAAATATATAAATAATATATATACACGTTCAATGAAATGATTTGCGAATTGCAATTTGAGTTACCATATCCGTTCAGGTACATGTACATATAAGTTGAAACAGTTGATATATATATATGTATATCTACATTGTATGTATTTTGGCTTTATATATACATATATATATTTATATATATATATATATGTCGAGCGAATGATATTTTTAGGTTTTGGTGTTCAATCTTTTCGTGATTGAGGATTGGGGGGCAGGCAGACAGAGCAGATTTGGATAGATGGGGCAGGCAGTGCGTGTTGTTGGCTACGCGCCCGCCGCATGGCTGCCTGTTTGTGGCATGAATCATTCGATGTGGCCGGGTTTGTAAGTTGTTATTTGTTATTGCTGCTGCTACAGTTGTTGTTGTTGTTGTTGTTTTTGTTTTGTTGTTGCAACTATTTGCACCGCATTTATAAAAATACATTTTATGTTTACGCCGTTTCTAGCAATGTTGTCTGCTGCCGCGCTGGCTGCGACAACGCCAGAAGGAGATGGAAACGCAGGTGGCGACTGCAGCACATGCAACATGCAACAGCTCGAGAGGCAGACGACAACGCCGCCGACGCCAACTCGTGCACTCATAATTATCCAAAAATATACTTTCTTGTCCGACAATTTACATCTTTTTTTTTACCATATTTTTTGATTTGAAAAGTAATCGACAAAATAAAAAAAAATATATGCGAAACATAAAAAATAATTGTGTTTTGACGAACTAGTCTGTAAATTGATGCAGAGTTTTTTTTTTTTAAAGAATACATAGCTATGTTTCTGAACCATAAAGATCCCTAAACCTGTTTCAGGTTTTTTTTCTATTTAGTGCATATTTTTTTAGAATATTTTAACGAACAACCCTAAATAATGGCGAATAGAATATATTTAAGTTTGGTAATGAGTTAAAACTGTACCAAAAGATTAACAAAAAGATTTTAAGTTATTCTACATTTACCGAAAGAGTTTTTCGACTCCTTCCTTCCTTCGTTACTATGATATAAGCTTTACGTTTTACTGAATCCAATGTGGCAAATAGAAACTAGATCAAAGGATTGATAAAAATGTTTCAAAGAAAAGTTAATAGCAGTTTTTCTACATTTACCGAAAAAACTTTTTTGACATCCATTTTCAGTACTCAGTTTCAAGAAATTTCTGTAAACAATTTAGCTTCGGAACTCTTAAGGTCCGTTGACTAACACTAAATACAACACTTGTATATAAAAGTCATCAACTATTTCCTAACATAATTTTCCAAAAATGTCTTTTCTAGTTATCACACTTACCGGAATCTTTGAAGTGCGCAGGAATTCGAGCAGTGCTTCCAGTGAGCCCAATGTTGAGGCCTGAACATAGACGCCCGTTGAAGCCAATTTAATATGGCTAAGAGCGCTCTTTAGTTCGCGAGCAACTTCCTCTCTACAAAATACAACAAAATGGATTAGAAATTCAGTTTGAAATAATCATTTTTACTTACTTGCAAATGTCGACTTCATCGGGTTTGTGCGCTATAAGCAAATTGATGCCTGCTATGGCTTTCTCCAGATCCTTGGCAGCGATCTTAACACCCTGCGCCGCCTTCACCTCCTTGTGCTCGACATAGGCATTCTTCACACGCAACTCCTTCATGGGCTGTGGCATGAGGAGCGAACGGATTTGTGTGACAATTGGTCCGTCTGTGCCGGCCAGAATCATGGTTTGACCCTCGCGCAGTTTACCATTGATGAGTATGGCATCGATGGTCGTGCCCAGGCCGGGTATAGCCTTCACTTCCAGCACGGTAGCCTGCAGCTCCTCCGAGTACATTAGCCGCTTGGTCAACATATTCTGACAGAAATCGGTAATCATGAACAATAGATTGCCCATGCCCTCGCCAGTGATGGCGCTAGTGGGCACCAATGAGATGTAGGTCTTGGGATCAGTGTTCTCATAGAAGAGCGCTGCATTCAAGCCCTGTTCGGCGAACTGTAAGATAACTTCCTTGGTGCGCTGCTGGAACTCCAGCTGGGTGTTACTCTGCTGCTCCTTGATCACATCCCGGACATCGCGACGTGCTAGCACTTGCCAATCGTACAATCGATCAATCTTGTTTAATGCAACAATAAATGGGCATCGCTTCTTCTTTAGCAGCTGTATGGATTCAAGAGTTTGCGGCTCCAGGCCGTGCATAATGTCCACAACCAGAATGGCAATATCACAGAGTGAGGAGCCGCGATTGCGCAGATTACTGAACGATTCGTGGCCAGGTGTATCGATGATCAGCAATCCTGGCAAACGATGCTCGAAGCTAGCACCGTTCTTCACAAACTTCGTTTGATCCTTGATGGCATCGATGGGTACATTGGTTGCGCCAATTTGTTGCGTAATGCCACCAGCCTCCGAGTCCTGAACGTTCGTTCGCCGCAACTTATCTAAGATCTTTGTTTTGCCCGTGTCCACGTGGCCGAGCACACAAACAACACCGGCACGTAGCTCATCGGTAGTGCGTTTCTTTTCCGCTTCGGATTGACGCTTGAGGATGCGCGCTTCGGCACGCAGGCGACGCGATTCGGGATCATTGGCCAGACCAGCTGTATCCTCCTTTTCGGACTCATCGCTCTGATCGTCGGAGTCATCACCGCTTTCATCATTGGAATCGCTGTCGTCATCGGTTTCCTCATCATCAGCTGGCTCGTTTTTGCCATTGTTGTTGGTGGTTGTGGTTGCCTGTGATGATTCCTCCTCAGGTTCAGCTTCACTATCGCTGGCATCCCAACTTTCCTTAATCACCTCCGCTTTGGCAGCTTGCTCTGCCGCTGCAACTGCGGCAGCTGCATCAGCCGCTTGCTGTGCCTCATCCTTTAGTTCACCCTCGTTGCCATCCTTAGGACCCTTTTTCTTGTTGGAACGAATGCGAGTGCCTATTAAAATGATATCAGATTTAATTAATAAACACCTAGAAAATTTTTGGAATTCAGTCGTCACCTGGCCGCGTTGATCGCTTTTCGTTGGGATCAGGAATTTCTAGGCCCTGCGCCTTGAGCGAGTCCAGCAAAGCCTGGGCACGTGCACGATCCTCCTTTTGCTTCTTGGTTAGCAGTTTACCTTCGGCTTTGAGGCGTGCCTTGCGCTCAGCCTCTTTTTGTTTCTTCTTTTCTTTGCGTTCGGCTTCAAGGCGCACTGCTTCAAGGCGTGCCTCTTCGCGCTCATCCTCTAGACGGTTGCGCTCCTCGTCCTCTTGCTGTTGACGTTCCTCCTCCTCCTTGCGCTTCTTGAGCTGCTCCTGCATGGCAGCCACCATGGCGGCAGACACGCCACCCTTTTTCTTGGTATCCTTTTTTTCCTCCTCGGCCTCAGCCTTCTTATCCTTCTTGCCTTTTTTCTTGTTCTTGCCGCCCTTGGTTTCAGCTTCGGCATCTTGGGCTTCGACTTCTGCTTCTGGCGGAGCTCCTTCATTGGGTACTACTTCAGGTTCAGGTTCTGCAACAGGTTCAGGTGCTGGTGCTGCTGGTTTTTGCTTTGGTTCAAGCGCTCCACGCTGCTTGGCCAGTGCTGCCTCGCGCTTTTGACGCTCTTTCTTTTCTTTCTTTTTTTGAGCGGCCGTTTTCATGCCACCAGCGTCTCCATCATCATTGTCCTCATCATCTTCTTCAACAGCTTGTGCTTGCGGCTTCTTGTTTTTCTTAGTCTGCTCGGATTCAGGGGTGAATGCTGCTGCTACTGCTCCGGAAGGTAGGGGCGCTTCGCCAGCATATTCCGCCTGCAATGCGGCCAGCATTTTGTCTAAATCTTCATCGTCATCTTTGCCTTTGCGCTTGTTCTTTTTCCCCTTCTTCTCGTTCTTTTTCTGCGACTTAGCAGCAACCTCTTGCTCCTCATCGGTGGCACTTTGAGCCGCTGGCGCCTCATCTTGTTGGTTGTCGTCGTCATCATCGAGCAGGTCAAATGCCGACTTTATGGCTGACTTAACTGAAGTTGGTTCCTCGTCAGAGGCATCATCAGCGTTCTTGGCCTTGCCTTTGCCTTTGACGTTCAGCTTTTTGACCCCTTTGGTGATCGTCTCTGATTCGCTGGCCTCATCTGTATCGGCATTTTTCTTGTTCTTCTTCTTGCCTTTGAGCGGATTCTTCTTGTTGGTCAATTGATCATTGTCTGAGTCCACAACGGCACTAGTTTCCCTGTATACATTTATAATGAACATTTTGTAGAAAGTTGCCAGCATGGCATAAACACTTGCATAAATAAATAATAACAACAACAACGCAAGCGCTGTTGTACTCACATTTCTTCCGCCGATGAGCCCCCTTCGACGGTGGTCAGTATCTCTTTCTTGCCCTTTTTAGCTTTAACCATCTTTCCTGGTGCAGTCTCAGCACGCTTCTTTCCGCAACACCCACAAAAAGCCGAAAGTTATTCACTGCTGAAAATCTACACGAGACACACAGGCAACGAGGACGACGACTATACCGTGTTGTTGATGCAGTAGCTGCCTGATCTCTTGGTTGTAGCAACACTTTGGCAAACTAAATAAACAACTTGTTTGCTGGTGGCAAATTGGCGAATAACAGTCGTCCAAAATGGATAGTGTTAAATTTTCTTTTGCACGCCGATCCGGTTAGCAAATACGATGCACCTGTGTTAGCGATGTGACAATCTTGGTAATTCTATCGATAGATAAACTCTATTTGATTTTTGTTCAGCACACTCTGAAAACCTTTGTAAAGCTTATTAAAAATTTTTCATTTTCGTTTTAATTACATTTAAATTGTGTATGGTTAAAATCATCGGCGCACAATTAAATCATGCAAACCATACCAAATTAGGGAATACCACAGATGACAACGCGATAGAATGTTTCATTGTATCGATAGTGCGATAGCTGTGGCGTTAAATTTAATTAACATTCAAACGGAATGTTAAACCTAAGGTGGCAAAACATATGCTGTGGACTGCGTTGTGTGCCATCTCTATTCTCCTTTCTGTTATTCTTTGACAATACTTTTGACAGTGCGGTCTGCAAATTATAAGCTGATTTAAATTACTAGCTAAAAGCGAACTACAAGCATTTCGCAGGCCAGTTAAGGTGAGTTTTTAAAATTAATTTGTGCATCTACAAAAAGAGTCGTTTCGAATGTTGTTTTTCTGTTCATTCGTGTAATATGCATTGTAAGCAATTTGCATTTTAGCCGGCACAGGAACATGTCGATAATATCAAGTGAGACAACCGGCACCAATAACGAAACCAACAACACACCAAGCACCATTGCAGAAAGCACCAGCAATACCGCTGCAGAGGTTTGTTGGAATTTAATGCTGCCATTTTTGTTTTTGCGTTTTGGTATTCATATATTCATTTTTTTTTTCGCCCGCCTTAAAATCATATTTATATTTGTTAAATTTTTTTTATTTTTCGTTTTTGCAATGAAGATTTATGTTGCAGTTTGCACTAATGCTGATTCTCTAATATTTTTTTTTTTCTATTTTCTTGTTTTCTGTGTTTTTTTATTAAAAAAAAAAATTATTTTACACCTTAGATCAAGAAACTTGATACTCAAATAACAAGCAAAACCAAAGTCATTTCGCTTATAACAAGCGAGACAGACATTAAAGCGGAGACTAGCGATACACACTTAAAACGTCTGCAGATTCTGCGAAACGAGCTAATCCACATTAGTGAGACGGACTGGATGTACGAGAGCCTGGAAAAAAAGCCACAGCAATAACAATAAACAAAGCAAACAACCATGGCGAAAGTATGGGACGTAATGAATAAACTGTTTTCTGGCGCGGATAAGAAGATGGCGCACAATCTTGATTTGCTGGACATGGAGAACAATTTTCTCGACTTGGAAACACGTGACAAAAATGATGAGTGCGAGGAGAACTTGAATGTTGCTTCGACCTCTGACACATTTAATATGAATGCACTTGGGACTTCTTGCTCTGCACGCAAGGGTATAATTACCAAATTAAATTCAAACAATGGCATAATTGATAACTGCATTACCTTTGATCGGCATGCTGCTGAAGAACATTTTCACAATCTAACTACTGGATGTGTGGTTGAGTATTTGGTATTTAAACAGGACAATGGCATCGATAAAGTAGTCAAGATTCAAAAAATAGTCGATCATTGTTGGGAAGAGCTAGATGTTAGCAAGGTAACTATACATATATGTATACATTTACAACAGATATAATAAATATCTTTTACCATCTCTCAAGTTGCAAGACCTATTAGATGTAATGAAACTAGATCAGCCTACCTACTTTAATACGCAACACCGAAACGTTCTAGGCGTTATTACAGAGCGGCTGCCTTCATCCATCGAAGTGGAGACTACCAATGGAAATCAGATCGTTGAACTTGACAAAGTTGAAATCAATTTTATACCCAAAAACGGCGACGAAGTGACACTTGAATGCACTGTCCAACTGGACGATGGTTATGTGGACAAACAGGGCGAGATTCTGCAGGTAAAAAAAGTCACACCGTCGCGCATCGAACATGATCAAAAGTGCACCGTTGAGCGCGTATTCGAAGAGTTCGCTGTGCTAACCAAAAATGCCTATGTGCTCGTTGAGGATGTGCCCAAGGGGACTAAACTGCATCTGGGCGATATCGTAAAAGTAAATCTCATCGATAGTAAACATGTAAGAACCCTAAATATATATATATATATATATTTATAACATATATTTAATAAAAACTGTCTTACAATTCGTCTCATAGTCATCGTTTACGCGCCGCGCTATCAAACTGACGTTGCTGGAGAAGAACTTTGGTCAAATCAAAATATTGGGAATGATACCACCCGGGAGAAAAGGTGTTGTTTTGGTAGAAGGCGTCGAACGCTTTGTTTTCGTCGGCCAATGGCAGAAGCATTCTGTCAAGATTAACTTAAAAAACACCGGAAAAAAGACAATTGAACTAAAGAGTATTGAATTGCCAAGTACTCAAGTTTCGCAGATCACTGTACTAGAGCCGGTAAGCTCACGAGAGATTGAAGTGGGTGGCGCAATATCAGTAATCTTTGAAGTGCAAACTAAGTTTATTGGCGAGGTGAAAGAAACCTACACTCTCAAATTTGATACTTTTAAAATGGTACGCTATTTAGTGATCATCGTTTGCGAAACCGAGGAAGAGGCACGTAATTCCAATCGTCGTTTGATTGCCTCACAGGAGCTTATGGTTAGTGGATATACAGCTGCACATCGCAGTCGTGAATATGCCTATAAGGTGTTTCATAAAAAATACACATTAGTCAACGGCGAATCGATATCGACCAAGCGTCGTTTCGTTCCAAACCGTTTAGATGCTAGCGATGTGCCCAAAAAGCTAACTGACATTGTGCTTAAAACGAATGAATTAAGAGAAGTGAACGAACTTTTGGCTCAAGATTATCCAGCGCTCATGGAGCCGCTCACTTATGAGAATTATACGCAACATTACCTGACACTGCTATATCTGGAGGAAATCGATCAAATGATCAACTTTCGCAACTTTGATCGCGAACGTGCACATTTCCAGCGCGATGGCGACTATCTGTCGTTGACAATTGAGAATCTGGCGGAACGGCGTCCGTCCTTGGTACTGGGCGACACTGTCAATGCGATTAATCCATTTCTCGAAGACGACTGCAAAGAGCCAAAAGTATTTCAGGGCGTCATACACAAGGTGCTCTTCAATCGCATTCTGCTCAAGTTCAATGCAAACTTTCAGCAACAATATAAGAACGAGGATTATCGTCTAGAGTTTCATTTCTCCAAATTTGCGTTTCGCAAACAGCAGCATGCCATCAAAAATGTTCAAAAAAATATGGGTCAGCAATTCCTCTTTCCCAGCATGGTGACCCAGCGGAAGAATCCACAGCTAGAAGTACTGTTTAATGATGATACAATGACTTTGTATAAAGACAAGCTTCCATGGTATAATGACAAGTTAAACGTCATTCAAAAGCGCGCCATTTTCAATATTTTGCGTGGTGAATCTGAGAATATGCCATATGTCATCTTTGGACCTCCGGGCACTGGCAAAACAGTTACCCTAGTGGAGACCATTTTGCAGTTGGTGCGCAATTTACCAGGTGCTCGCGTCCTAGTTGGCACACCATCGAACAGCTCAGCAGATTTGATTACCAAACGTATCATGGAAAGCAATGTGCTCAAGCATGGCGAATTCATTCGCCTCGTCTCCCAGAACCAGGTGGAAAAGGATCTTGTGCCGCCAGAGTTGATGAGCTATTGTGCCACCGTCGACGTTGGCAATTTTGACGAAAATCATGAGAGCGTGAGTAGAATAAAGCATTTAAACATTTCCGAGTTTAAATTTTCATCATTTTCTCGAAGATGATTGTTACTGAATCTGGACTCAAACTGCGCTGTCAGGCCAAGTTTTTGGGGAAGCATCGTGTGACGATTAGCACGTGCACCACACTGGGAAACTTTATACAAATGAATTTTGGTGCTGGCCACTTTACGCATGTACTGATCGATGAGGCGGGTCAGTGCACAGAGACGGAGACAATGGTGCCCATTGTGCTGGTGGAAAAAAACCGCAGTCAGGTCATACTTGCCGGAGATCCGCATCAGTTACAGGCAATTATCGGCAGTCGCCATGCCCAGGAATATGGCTTCAGTTTGTCTTTCATAGAGCGATTACTGGGGACGACACCGTATCGCCGGGATATGCAACGTTATCCCGACACCTCAGGTTACAATCCGGCCGTACTTACTAAACTGCTGTACAACTATCGCGCACTGCCCTCCATAATGAACGTTTATAGCAAACTGTTCTATGACGACGAGCTCATCGCGCAGGTCTCGGCCACGGATTCACGTGAAGCTCGACTTCTTGCTGAGATTCAACCGGTATTCGACCACAAAAATATACCCGTCACCCAAGGCACTTTTTTTTTTGGCATATTGGGTGAAAATGAGCAGGAAATGGACTCGCCCTCGTGGTTTAATTCAACCGAGGCACGCGAAGTTTTCCTTTTCACTATTTTATTGTATCGCAACAAAGTGCTTCCCGATAATATTGGCATTATGTCGCCATATTCAAAGCAGATAAAGACCCTGCGTCAACTGTTCATCGGTGCGAATGTGGCCATGCCTAAGATTGGCTCCGTTGAGGAATTCCAGGGCCAAGTAAGTTATTTAGCTAAATAAAAGTTTTTAGTTTGTAATTTATCTTGATTTCAGGAACGGGATATCATGCTAATTTCAACGGTGCGCTCATGCCAGGAGAAACTCAAATCGGATGCGCGTCTAAGTTTGGGATTTGTGAGCAGCAGCAAGCGTATGAATGTGGCCATATCTCGTGCCCGCTACCTGATGGTCATCTTTGGTAATCCCCATCTTCTGTCCATGGATGATTGCTGGCGTCATCTCATACTTTACTGTGCCAACAACAATTCGTATTTTGGATGCGAGCTACCACCAAATATTGAGGAACTAGATAAGTACGTGCAGTCTGATGGAAATCAGTCGGACGATTCTGATTCATCGGAATAACGCCAAATTGTACATCAAAAAAAAAAAAAAACATATTCGTTAAGACAAGACAGAAACTGTCGAAAAATCGAATTTATTTAAATTTAAAAACAATCCTTTTTTTATATTTTATAATTTCTATTCAATTTACACAAATAACAAGTAAGAAGGCTCTAGTCGAGAAATCCCGACTAGACGATACCCTGATCCCTATATTTTACGCGTACAGTCAGTGCTTGCAAGTATTTGTGCGTGTGTGTACGACCATACTGTGTAGTGCATACTAAACTTCAAGGTTCCATATCTCCGGTGTTTCTTAACCGATTTTAATAAAAATTTCACAGATTGTTATTATTTTGATTAATAATTAAAATGCCATTTAAAGTTTTTTCAAATTCAAGATTTTATTGTTATCGATCACATGTGTATATCGAAAACGGGATGAGTTATCGAAAATCGAAAACAAACTTGTACTGCCTAGGGATTAGGCGAGCTTAAGTTCGAAATCTGGAGTCTCTAGCTCTTATAGTCTCTGAGATCGACGCGTTCATACATACAGACGGACAGACGGACAGACGGACAGACGGACAGACGGACATGGCTATATCGACTCGACTGTTGATGCTGATAAAGAATATATATACTTTATGGGGTCGGAGATGCTTCCTTCTGCCTGTTACATACTTTTGCACAACTTCATGATACCCTTTTTTCCCATTTTTAATGGGATCAGGGTATAAAAACAACAAGGTTCTCGCCGATAAAGCCCAGATACTCTGAGTGACTACCCCAATGCCTTAATGAAAAAAAACTTATTGTTGATTGAAGCCTTATTGAAAAAAAAAACTTTTTTATGTTTAATAATAAAATTTTAAAAATAAATTTTGTTGCTTATACACAACTAAATCAGTGACCAAACAGTTAACTTTTTAGAGGGACTGCTGCGATTTCCGTTATGCAAAATTAGTGATGGGCAATGGGCAATTAAGAGTGAGCTGCTGAATTGAGTTTGAAGACACATCAGCTAGCTCATTTGAGGAGAAACTATAAAGTTTTTATTGAATAAAAAAATAAACAATGAATATAAGAAAAAATTATAGCACAATTATAATTAAAAAACAACTTTACAATGTTAAAAATATACGCAAAATCAATTTTTCCAACAATTATTTATTAGGCTGTTAGATAGTTAAATGTTTTTCTTGTATTTTGCACAGTGTGCACACACTGCATTTTAACCGTTAATGTCCGCCATGTTTGTGTATATCTAACGCGCTTATATTGTGTGATGACGGCAATGAGTTTTTTTGCAAACAAAATCGACACGGCAATAGGAGAAGTTTATTAAAACCCATCACGTTTAAATGACCAACTCTGCGCTGGAAAACAATATCTTCATGCTCAGCGAAAGAAATGAGCATGAAAGAATTAAAATCAAGGTAAGTACGCGTCACTGATGGAAATTCCTTGTCATTCAAAAACATTGTTTGCAGCGCATTTTGAAATCGCAATGGCTAAGCAACTACGCACCAGACATTTTCATGACAATGAAGGAGTCCGAGTTGCGGCGCCGACCCGTATATTTTATATCGACACAACTCAATAAGAGACCGATGCTCATCCAGCTTTGTCATCTTATCTCGCGCACCTACAAGCTAGGTCACAGCGCAGCGCATTTAGGTAAGTAGTTTAAGTAAAACTTTAAATGATGTCCATAATTCTTACAGCTTGATCAATTTTTACAGCTATTTACTATTTGGATCATTTCCTTGATTTCTACACTATACGGTCGGACAAACTGCAGCTTGTTACGTTGATTTGTATGCACATTGCAGCACAAATTGAACATACGGATGCAAATGTGCCGCGTTATAGCGAAATGGATCGTTTGATCCAGAGCGGCTATACGTCCTTTGAGTTTAAGGCTGTCGAACGCAAGGTGCTTACATTCTTTGACTTTAAATTAATCCATCCCACGGTTGCCAGCTTCGTTGAGATGTTCGCTTGGAATTTTGTTACAAACGACGATTATATATCGTACTGCAAGGCACTCGATCAGCTGGATAAGGCCACGGCTGAGGCCAACGCTAACAACTTTCCGCGCTACAGTAGCTTTGAGCAAATGCTGACGAAGCTGGCTTTGGTACTAATGCGCATGTCTGACTACACACTGAGCAGTAAGACAATATTAAATTGATGTATGGTTTAATTTAATAGAAAATTATCGTTTAGTCAATAGTTTCATTAATGAGCCGCCTTCCCTGCTGGCCGCAAGCTGCATTGCAGCTACACGTAAGGTGAGCGGGTTGCCTAAGCGCTGGACGCCTCTTCTGACCAAACTGACTTCCTATAATGAGCAAATGGTAGAGCCATATGTGAATGTAATCACGCAATGCCATTACATACACGAGCTGTCCAATTTAAAGTTACAGGAGCAGCAGGACCAGCAGCGTCAAGTGGAAGTCAACTGGTCCAGTCCTGACTCTGGTTTTGGGTCTGACTTATCTACCTCACAGATGGAAGCTATGCCCCTAGAGCTGGGAACATCTGCCTCACAGATGGAAGTTGTTTCTGTTGAGTCTGACTCGTCTACCTCACAGATGGAAGTTATGTCCCTTGAACTGGGAACATCTGCCTCACAGATGGGAGTTGTTTCTGTTGAGGTCGAAACATTTAATGTTATAACCGTAAAGCTTCAAGCACCCCGTAAACACACATTGGGAACAGTCAAGCGTAATCACGATGATGACTACGACGATGAGCAGCAAAATAAGCGCTTGAAGTTGTACGAAGAGTAGTAGTAAACCTATTTCATATTACTAACCATAATCCAGAAGCTTTTGAAAAGCCAAAACATATTAATTTAATCTTAAAAATCTCTTAAAACAAGAGATCGCTAAACAACGTTCGTTTTTTCGTTCATACATGACTATATAATTATAAATATATATTAAATATATAATTATTATTGTATTATAGTTATATATATGAAATATTTTGTATCTTTGAGCAAAATCAAAATAAAATATTTCAACTTTCGCCACAGCAGTGGAAGCTGAAAAAAAAAGTTTTTAAATGTCATTTATAATCCCTTCCGTTTCAAATAAAAACACGCAGTTCTTTTGTTTTCCATGAGAAGGCTTTTCGGTGTTTTTGTTTCTTTAATATTGTAGTTGTAAAGATTGCTTATTAGCTTTCTTTTACATTTTGTTAACTTGTGTTTTGATTTGTCGGCATATTTTTGTGTTTGTTTGCGTTTAAAATTAATTTTTATACATTTGGACCGAAATAGATTGTGTTTGTCAATTTACAATTTTTAAAGCATTTATAAAAATCTGTGTCTTTTTTTGTTTGTTTTGTTGTTGTTCCTTGTAACCTTCTCAACTTCATCCACAACTTCCTCTCAACTTTTCTACTCAAAACAGTCTCATCACTTTTCCATCAAGGAAAGCTCGTAAAACTGAAGATTTGTTTTTTTTTTTTTTTTTGATTTTCCTTTTTAAGTATAAAACAATGAATTGCAAATTTAAATTCGCAGACTGATATTCAACAATTGAAATTTAGAATCTACATTGTAATATTTTTACAACAATTAGTTAAGATTTTTAGGTTGCGATATTAAGTTTGCAACAGCTAACATTTTCACTATTAGATTGAATTTTGATATAGTACTTGTTCAATGTGGTTTTATAAAACTCATCGCAATACATTTGAAATACATATTGTGTTTGCTTTTCTTTCCACATTCATTTTTTATTCTTATTCTATGGGAGTACAAAATAAGGTATTTCCTTTTCGATGTTACGACTTAAACTTTTGTCTTACGTTACTAAATTCTAAATACAAATAAAAGTTTTCTTTTTGTTTCTTAAGTGTTAATTTTTGTTGCTGTTAAACACGTTAGACCTACGAAACTAACTTATCAATCTGATTTGTAATTTGTATTATATTGTTTATGCTGATTTATTATATAGTAGTTGTTGATTTGATGCTTAAAAAGTAGACATATAATTTGGCATGTATTGCGCTTACGTCACTCATTCTATCTCAATTTAATTATACAAACAATAATGCAAATATACAATTATTTACAATCATCGGTTTATCATATAAGAAAGTGTTGCTCTGAAGACCATTTATATCGGGGAGGGGAGGTGTTGGCGGGGGGGGAATGGTCCATTTGGTTAGTCATACAGGGCATATATAAAATTTAAAGCTATAGACTCGTTTATGGGATAAGTAGTTGCTGGGTGGGAGCATCAAATATGAAAGAATGTGGTTCTAAAATAGTACAATTTGAAAATGCAATCAAAATAGACATCTCTCGAGCTAGCGTCAAAACAAAAAATTAATTATGCAACGACTTGCATCGAGGGTCTGTACAATGAAAAAAAAAATAGAAGAAACTTTTAACATAAATCTACGATTATAAATGTAGCTCGATATTATTCTAGGGCAGCTTTTGCATTTAAAAGATTTGTATGAATAAACTTGGTGCTTAAAATAAATGTCTATACTAAATATGCTCCGTTGATAAAAACTAATATGAGTTGTGTATGAGAGACTTCTAAAAGCTAGCTAGATTCACAGGAAACTGGACTTTGATGATCATCACATGTGTGTTGTTGTTTGAGTGGTGTTGCTTATGATTGATTTATTTTTGTGTACTGCTTCTCCTTCTTCGTAATCTCCTTTTTTTTGATTTGCTGATGATTTCTGTAGTTGTTGTTTTTGCTGCTGTTTTGTGTGTGCTTGTGTTGTTGTTGGTTTTAGCGTGTTTTCAGTCCTTTGAGTGAATCGGTATCACATATTTATGTCCATAAGGACTTTTGTACTTAATGCCACAATCACTGTAAAATTTATCTGGTATACCTAAATTACATAAATACAGTTTGCCACAATTGTTCGTCACTGTTTTTGTTGGTGTTGCTTCCGCAGAGGAAGCGTCGCCCGTAGTGCTCGTATCTTGGATCAATGGTAATATGGGTAATACCGAGTACTTTATAGCGACACCCCTAATGCCACACGGTGGCGGATCAATAGCCAGCACCGATGCGCTACAAACAATATCAAAACAATTATGTCAATAATGATCTAAATAAGTTAATTAACAAACATACCGATTAACGCTAAGCCATTTTTTGATTGCGTCTGAAAGATTAGCGGTATTTGTCGAAACTATCACAAGATCTGGTGTTGGCATAGCTGTAAAGTACACATATTATGTATAGTATTATAGTTATATATTCGATTAATAAGTTTCACGTACCGTCCACCGCATGCACTATGGTATTATCGGTAGCCTTAAACAAGGCCACTTCTAAGCTGCTGTTGTGTTCAATAAGCTGCGCCTGTTCCACATAAAGTAACACGGTTAGTCCATGGGAAGCCAAAAGGCGACCCGTTGCGCATGCAATATTCAGTGTCCTATAAATATAATTTACAAGGGCATTAAAATTGAGTTTTCACTCTTATCGCGATCTATCAAATATTTGATGACGTTCGCTTTTAAATAATGTTTGTTGTCTTTATAACATAAATAGTTTAAGCACAAACCCACCTCATCGTATTGACGCCATCGCAAATAATGGCAATCTTGGGCCACTGATGATTATTCGCTGGCGTCAAACGGCGAGCACCGCCAAGCAATGTTATGGCCAAATCGGTGGCGCCACGCGCCAGTATATCTATTTGACGTTGCAGCGAGAGTCCGGCTCTTTCGGCACTTAGCTCTATACGGTTGCGCACATAGGCCGGTATGGTGGGTATAATGAGTCCATCGTCCGTTACGAAATCCTTGCTGCCATCAAAAATGCTTTCGATCTGTCGCAACTGCAGCGGCTTACTGGCCAAAATGTTCTCATCGTGTCGATACTTTTTCTCCTGCCTCTGCTGTTGCTTCTGCACATGGACCTCGTGGCGTAGAACGTCCGACTTCGGGTTCGTCGATTCAATGTCATCCCAAATGGCCTGCTTATCAAACAGCGCCAAATTGCGTTCAAAGTCAAAATCCTCGTGCAGAAGCGGATCATCCGCCTCGCTGCCAAACGTTTGCTGCTGCTGTTGGCGTATGCTGCTCTCACGTCGCACACGATTCCCACCCCGCCTCACATTTTTCCCATTTCCATTGGCATTACCGTTTCCATTAACCGAATACGAGTTCGAGTTAAAGCTGCCGATGTTACCATTGCCATTGCGTTTGCCATTTCCATTTCCGTTTCCATAGCTGGTTGCCGCTTGATTGTAAAAACCTCCATTGATGTTGCCATTGTTATTCCCGATAATGTCAATTGGTCGGCTACTGTTGCTGCCACCAGCTGCTTCCCCGCTTCCACAGCTTCCATCAGCGCTGCTGCTAGAGTTGCTCTCTAAGTTATTGTTGCCCCCTGCGCCACCGCCTGCTCCAAAACTTCCTCCACCTGCATTGTAGACAGAGCTGCCCAGCTTCACTTCCACCTTGGCCGGAATCATATTGCCAAAAAAGGCAGCCACACTATTCGGCGTCGTTGACATCGGTTGCTGCTGCTGCTGTGCACTGGGTGCACATGAGATCTGCGGTGTTCTATAAAAGAAACATTTGAAAGTTTAAAATGCTTAAATTATCAAGTTGCGCTTTAGCTAATAAAAAGTTTTCCTATCAACTTTCTTTTTATTATTTATTTAAATCACCTGCGCATTCCATTTGATCCATTGACATTCCTACTGAGAATTAGTTGTTGCATTTTGTCACTCAGCGTCGAGTTGCCGATAGTCGATGCGAGTCCTCCTGCTTCGCCGCCATAATTGCCATTCACTTGTGATCGAGGCGTCAAAGGCAGCTCCTGGTCACACTCCTGAAGCTGTTCTAGTTGTTGTTGAAGTTGTTGTTGCTGTTGAAGCTGTTGCTGCTTACCGAGAATGTTGGAGAAATGCGGCAATTTGACTGGCGTTGGCTTGTTAATCACCGTTGGAGTGGTCGTCTCGGCGTCATTGACTGGCTCAATCAAATTGATCGCTTTTATATCGGCACAGCGGAGCACCACTTCCGCATTTTGTTTGCGTAAGGGAACGCCGTTGCGAAAGGCGCGCACAATTGTTATCTCTTTATCGGAGATTTTTTTAATCAGGCCCTGAAACACGCCTAACTCGTCGTCGCAGGTCAAACTGACCGCGCTACCAATCCAATTTTGATCTGTCAGACCCATATATATAGGCTTATCGTAGAGAATGGCTAAAATGTTTATTTATGTTCGTTTGTTGGTTTCTTTTTTCTTATTGGATCAGTTTTCAGTGGTTTTGCCTGCGTTTGCACTTTTGTTTCTTAGCTGCTCTGTGGCTGTTGTTGTTTAATACGCAATTACCACGCACCAAAAAACTCGCACGCACGCAATTTGGTTAGTGTAAACAATTTGACTTTGTCACAAACACAAAATGTGGTAAGATTATTTAGATTTGCTTATTTAACATAAATGTAACTCTTAATATTGATACTCCATTGAACTTAAGGGAATTTTTTGTTTCATTTAAATTTTTCACTGCCTTTCGCATTTACGTTTTCGTTAGAGACGGACGATATTTGCATGCAAATTATATACACGCAGGTACCGCGGAATTGTGTGTCGATGTCACGGTAACTGCTACATAAACGCATAGCTCAGTATCTCAGTAGCTATCAGTAAATTTAAATAAAAATACTTGTTTTCTAATGGTTACATTTTTCTTGTATTAGTTTGTATTTGAGGACACAAATAAAAAATTTAAAAAACATAATTTTGTATCCTCAATAATTATCGATCACGATTGCTTCTCTCTGGTTGCAGAGTTGCGTTGGAAAGTTATTATCTAGAATATCGAAATTAGTTAGTTGTCGGATTCTGTCGGGCGTGTTTTGCTGTGAAAGTTCGAAATTATCTTACGGTTCGTTAAAAAAGAAATAAACAATTAATTTATCTGTATGTACATCGAAACATGTAAGCGCGAATTATAAGTGACAAGCTAACACGACAAAACCGAAGCGTAACCTGCAGCGTGCGGTGCGAAAAGATGTATGTGATGAGTATATCAGCACACATACAAACAAGTGTATATGCATGCATGCATAAATTGCACACACACATTCGCACATTTATAGTAGAACAATTCAGTTAAAAATACAACATAAATCACCGCAGTTAGACTTACTTGCATGTGTGTGAGTGTCTGTGTATGTTTATAAGACCTAAAGATAAAAGCCAAATAGATTAAAGTTAGGACTTTAATCCATGACGGAAGCCGGCCAGGTCGAAACCTTTCGCGCTTGGATAATTACTCAGCTTTATGCTTTGCTGGCTATATTAGTTTCTTATGCTTCATATATACATATATACACCTGCGTATAGTACAAATAACTGTGTGTGGGGGTGTGGGTACATACTTACATATACCGTACTTTGTGAGTGTCTTTGTTGTCTGGTGCTCTTGGTTGGCCTTGCATTGCAGCCAGCTTCTGTTTTTGTTGTAACTATAGCTTTTTCGTGTTATTTTCGTTAAAGATGCACTTCCGTTTCTTTCTTTCTCTCTCTCTCTCTCACACGCACACGCTTCGTTGCTTGTTCTTTTCATAAATTAGTTGACTTCTCTTTTTGCAGCACAATGTCGTCACGCACCGGCAATAGCAGCGGCAGCATGTATGTTGCCGCATCCTCGTCCACAGCTGATGTGCCACGCCCACCACCACGTCGACGTGCCGCTTCTATGGCTGGACAACAACAAGGGCAACAACGCCCGGATTACAATAACGGACACACGCCACGTAGATCGTTGGCCGCTGTGGTGAGTAGTTCAAGGGGTGGGCGGGGGAATTGTGAGATTTGTTTTTGTGGGGTTTTTTTTCGGGTGTGAATGACTCTGCAACGGTACTTATCATCAGTGTGTTTGCTTTGTTTGTGGTTTATATAAAAAGTATTTTTTTTTTTTCTTTTTATGGTATTGTCACATTTAATCTAATCTCGAAGAATCAGTTTTTAAACAAAACCATTTCACCAATCGTTAATATGCCTTTTAACTTCTTAACTTCCATCTATGGAAAAAGAGAATTATTTTCAATGTCTTGTTAATGTAAATTTAAAATTGAATTTAAATCACATCTGAAATTCAAGCGTGCTAAATTTCGTATGTTATACATAAACAAATTGAAATAAAAATTTTAAACGTGCTTATTTTTTCGCTAACTTTTAGTAAATGTTTACGTTAACGAAAAGAGCTATTTTCATGAATATCAACAATTCGACTTTTTACGACTTTGCAAGCAATTTAATGTTTTAATTTTCAAGTGCTTTTAACCGCCTTGTTGTTTTTTTTTTTTTGGGCATAGGTTAGAGATAGGTAAGAGAGTTGCGCGTGATAAGCGTATCTGAAAAGTGTGATAATCAAATTCCAGATCTTAAAAAAGGCATGTTTCAACTACTAGCATATGTTATAAGCTCTCTTATCTATTTACAAGTTTTTGTAAATGTTTGTATCTTTTTGTACCGAAGATAATATGAACATCCGCAGATACGAAGAATTTTCAAGTTTGTTTTTTATTATTTTGTCAAATTACGCAAAAACTTATTTGGTAATTGAATTTATCAACATCAATTGTCTGTTTTTCTCTCTCTCTCTCTCTCTCTCTTTATTTACTTGAATGTGCGTAATTTAAGGCCTCAATGAATTGAGCGATTTCAAGTTATTTGCTTAACTCATTTAGCACGCTGCCAGTCGAGGCAAGGCGAGGCAGCTGCTTTTTATCTTCATTAGTGCGCTTGTGTTAACGCCAGACCCCCTCCTTCCACTCTTTTCTCTGTCCTGGCCTCTCGTTCGCGACGATGCCCCCTTTAAAAACTTAGCAAGCTGCATTTTCCGTGTTGTTGTGCTTTGTTGGAAGAGAGCGCTCGAAATTGTCATAATCAGACCCTAAGTGTATTTAATTGCGTCACAACTGACGTCAAATATAATTTACATATTAATGCTAACGCTTATCATAAGCTTATGTATGCCGTGCTTATGTATGTGCATGACGCATATTTGACATTTGATTCGATCGAACATTTACTCAGCTCAAACTTCATTCACATTCACATTCACATCAAACAGACACAAATGCATACAAACGTATTTACATGTTAACTTCATATCATCTGTTTTTGTTTTGTTTGCTTTGCCACTTGTTCGTCGAGCAGCTGCGCTGACAGTTTTCAAAAACTCGCGCGCAAGCTAAAAAAAAAAAAAGCTTTTAGCTTTGCAGTGTTAAAAATACCGTATTTATTTTCACTTTTAAACAATATGGGCACATTCCTTCAGCAACATTCTTGAATTAACAAAATGAATGGTGAACGCTAGTTTAAAACAAATTTGTCTACTATATTTACATACAATTTTGTTCTTTGATCAATTATTTATGTGTAAGTATGGTTCTCGATGGTCACACGGTAAAGCTTGCGGCTTGCTATATTGCGATTTTGTACCCTTTTAGAAATTGGTCACACTGCATTGGAGCAAAATTTTCAGTTTAGCTTAGAACGCGAGAGCTCCCGTTACAGGCACAGCGGCAGCCGCAGTGTTTGTTTATTTCTGTTGTTGTTGTTGCTGCTATTGTAGAAGTACTACAACCACACAAGAAAGTGGGAGAAGACTGACAACGAACATGTTTCTGCAATAGTGTTGGTGTGTTGTTGTTATTATTTCTAACGTTGGTGCTTTTGCGTTTGCGCCTGTTAATGAGAGATAAATAAATGAATAATTGAATTATGTACACACATATATTAAAAAAAAAAAATATATATATATATATAAAAGCCGCGTGCGTATTTTTTTTTTTGTTGCTCTTTCAAAATATCTTGTACACAATTCTGTGAAAATGTGTTAATTATATAAAACACCCGTACGTTCATATAGATGTATGCGCGTTTATGTGTGTGTGTCTCAGTGTTTGGGTATGTGTGTGTGTGTGTGTACATAAAAGCAACAGTCAGGCAAGCAAAGCAGCAGGCATTCCAGCCTTTTGCTGCCTCGTTGCTGCTGTTTTTGTTGTTGCTCTTGTTGCTGCTATTGCTGCTATTGCCGTCGTGAGCTAAGAATCAACGTCGCAATGTGAAAACAAGATTTGCCATCGCGCATTATTACTGTGTGTCCCGTTCTCCGCGTTGGATTTGGATTCCGAGTCGTTTGCTCTCTTAGGGCTTTTCGTTAGTCATACAAAAATATGGCAAAAAGATAAACACACAAATAAAAAAGAACATTTACATTTATTGTGTTGCGGTTTTGGCCATCCTAATTTAAGAAACAAAAATACATTTTGTATTGTGTTATAAATAAAACAAATGCCCAATGCTCTCGCGTATAAACCTGTTCCGATCTCAAGAATTTCGGTCACAAACAAATACAAATACAAATAAAAATAAAAATAAATGGCACGAGCCCGAGCATTGCATATAAATGAACATATTTGCGCCAAAATCAATTAGCCATCTTGTTTGATGCAGTTAAAACCAAAAGAAAATGTTTATTGTTTTTTTTTTTATTTAGCTAAAACGCGTGCAATAATTAACACTTACCACGGCGATTATAAAAGTAAACAACGTAAATAAAACACAAATTGTTCAAAATACCATTTATATATATATATATATATATTTAAAATGGCTGAATCAATCAATCAATCAACAACAACGACTACCACTCCTGATGATGGTCAAATTCATGGCTACAATAACAGTGATGTAAGTGATCGAGAAAACTGTTCTCTTCTCTCTCTCTCTCTCTCTCTCTCACTCTCTCACTCTCATTGTATCGCTGCCTGTTGAGTGGGAAGATATTGTATTCTGTTAAGTTATGTAAAATGCTAATGTTGGGGTTTCCCCAAACAGAGATTACTTGTTTTAAAATTACGGAATTGTTTATTTTTAACTATCAAATGGAATACATTAGCAAGTATTTGTTTATTTCAGCCAAAGAAGAAATCATGCAGAAGAGTTTAGCTATAATTTCTTTCGTTTACGTTTCCAAATACTTATTTACTTGCTTGACGCTTAAACACACTTAATCAAATTTGAATTTTTAGACTTTGCACCACTCGCTGTTCAATTGAAACTTTTAACTGGGCATAGTATCTATTTTATACTTTCTGCCATCCAAAAAAAAAAACATGAATTTTAAGCTTTTTGCTAATACTTATCAGCGTTGTTTTAAGTAATCGATCAACACAGTGAACACTTACCATGCGACAGCAGAGCTCAATTTGTGTAATGAATTTTAACATTGACACTTTTTTTTAGATGAGCGTCAGAAAATCAATTTAATCAATTTAGTTAATGGCGTTTGGCTAAGTCTCTTTTGCCTATGTTAATATATATATAGAGATATGTATATATATATATATATATATATATATATTGACAAAATCACACTTCCGTTGCGGTCGTTGGCTTTTTGATGAGTTCTTCAAATTTAACTACCCAACAATCGTTACTTTATCAGCAATCATGTGTGCTATTCATAAGTATATTTTGCTATTATTCAACACAATACAAAAAAAAAAAGAAGTAATTGCCATTTTTACTTCTTGTCCAGCTGTGCATTTTTAGGTCACATGCTAAAACTTCTCAAACTTTTTTATAGTTGCTATAATCGTTTTAACTGTTGTATGTTTTTTTTAAAGTTGACATTTAGTCGTATGTTAGTTAGTCATAATGATCCGGAATTAATACGCATAATAAATGCATCTGCTTAGGATTGTCCAGTTTTCACACTTATTAACCTAACCTATTCATGTGCTCTTAACACCCAATGTTCATTTATTATAACCAAAACTAATCTTTAAAGACTTTAAATCACTTTGCATTTGGAACATTTCGGCATCGTGGGACATTAAGCAACGGATTCAATGGCTTAAAATCAATTTATGTTAGTACAGTAGAGCTTTGTGTCACAGCGGGGGGGGGTGTCAGGGTTTTTGGGGGATGTTCTTAAGCCAAACGATTGTTGGTGTTTCTTGTTTGATTGATTGACCGCTTGACGGCTTTAATCGTGATTGACCCCAACGCACCTTTTTGATGCATGTTTCAGTTGTCTTTGTGGACTTTGTTTCAGAAGGCAGAACGACATTGACATGCTTATTGACCAGACCCAGACCTAGTACAACCTGTAATTAAAAGTAATAAATGATTCCACAGATACTTCACATATATATAGATATATATATATATCGACATGCACATGTATTTTGCAGCTGGTTGTCAGCGAGTAAAACCGCTAACATTCCAATACGGAAAAACCGCTGAAAATCAATATGACAAGTTCATGGAAAACGTGCCAACGTTTTTTTCACAAAAATGCATAGGGAAAAATGCAAGCAAACAACTTTGTGTGTGTGTGTGTAACATTGAATAGACTATATAAACTGCAGTA
Organism: Scaptomyza cyrtandrae; assembly: GCA_035044605.1. NCBI lineage: Eukaryota > Metazoa > Arthropoda > Insecta > Diptera > Drosophilidae > Scaptomyza > Scaptomyza cyrtandrae. Next base: position 12,334,756 of record JAWNNS010000473.1, on the reverse strand, counting down.
ACATGACTGAGCAAAGGCATCTTAAGTTATAACATGCCATTAAATGGCAATGATTGAGTGCTTGTTGTTTAATAAGCATTTGAGTGGCAGACTCCTTTAATTGCCACTCGTCTGGGTCAAGGACATTATTAAATATAATATGTCAATATGAGCTAAAATGTTTGTGTTTCGTGTTTTACATACAAACACATCATATATTTCCACATTGCGTATGCGTAATCACTAGCATTAAGCATACGCATCTTATGGCATGCCTAGCAGCTTGTTGTTGTCTGCTCTTTGGCTTCTTACACACATATATGTATATATATATATATATATTTATTTATTTATGTATGTTTTTATTATATGTATATGGTTTAAGTATCATCTTTTTTGTGTATGACATTGAATCGAGATTTGTGTGAGTTGTTTTTGGTTTTTCATTTTGATATTGGCTGGACAAGTACAGTAGATACTTGCATATGATAACTTTCGGCCCTTAAGCTTAGGCTTATCTATTTCTCACAGTGTTCCATTTAACGAGCGATGACTGTATGTTCGTGTTCGTGTGGTTTTTGTCAACAAGCTGCAAGCACAAGTGCCTCATTTGTTGTTGCCAGTCCGCCTCTACTTGGGTGTCTGGGTTAAGTTTTCTTAAGCTTTTTCACACATTCTCTTCAATATGCAAATTTACTATATACATATATATATATATATTCTTGTTTTTATTGCAGAACGACACTGGGGATTCGTTCCACCTGCGCATTGTTGTGCTCAGTGGCAAATCCTTGGCCAAAAAGGACATTTTTGGCGCCAGGTAAGCGAGAACGCTTCAAAATTCACAAAGAACAAAGTTAAAAATGTTTTTTTTGCTTTCCAGTGATCCATATGTCCGAATCGATTTAAATACAATCAACGGTGATATAAATATTGACTCGGTTTTAACAAAAACTAAAAAGAAGGTAACTACAGCCAATTTTGGGTGTCGCGATTAACCGCCTATCTTATCAGTCATATATATTGTTGTAGTTATAGTCATGGACGTACTTCCATTCCATTCATTAACCACAGTAATTTTCTTGTCACAGTCCACTATAAATATGTTGGTGAAAATTTGTGGAAATGAGTAATAACTATTCAAGACGCTGATTAGTCATAGCGTTGATTGCGGAAATTGTATTTCACAAAAAATGTTAAAGATTTAACATATCAACTCTTTAAATTCTGTTTTTCAATGCTTGTTTTTTTAGACATTAAATCCATCCTGGAATGAGGAATTTATATTCAGAGTAAGTTCAACTTACAATTACAAAAGAGTTAAGCTAACTAATTATTGTATTTGGCTTTAATCCTTTAGGTGAAGCCGTCTGAGCACAAGTTGGTGTTTCAAGTATTTGATGAGAATCGCTTGACACGCGATGATTTTCTGGGCATGGTGGAACTGACATTGGTCAGTTTGCCCACGGAGCAGGAGGGACGCACGATTGGCGCCCAGAGTTATACGCTGCGTCCGCGCAGGTCAGTAGGGTATGTTTATTTCAGTTGCTGTTTGATTTTCTTTTATTTAATTTCAGTTCATTTAGACTTCAACCTAACTTAACTTTATACTAGAAACTTGCCAAAGTAAAAGAGAAACAAAATTATTAAATTACTTAACTGTTAATTAGCTAACAAAAACAAAAACAAAACCAAAACAAATACAAACAAGACAAAAGTAGTAGAAACACAAATATTTGTTGCTTGTCCCCCACGTACAGCTTCTTGTGTGATATAGATGAAATTTCGCAGTAGAATTTTTCCAAATTCTGTTTTTCTTCTTCTGTGTTCCTTCTTCCGTTGTGTTGATTTTGTTTGTTTGTTTAGTAAACGCTTTGTGTAATTGTTTATGGTTTTTAAAAAATGTTATTATTTGTAGTTATGGTTGCTTGGTATTAAATATTATTGTTCATGGTGGTGGTGGTGGTGGTAATGGTGATGGTGGTGTTATCTGGTATATCTGTATCTGTATCGTGTGTCGTGTATTTGTTGGCCTTGAAATGGCTCTCTATTCATTAACATTCATTCAATGCTATTCTATTTTACTATACATATATATCTCTATTTGTATGCGTGCGTGTGTGTGTGTGTGTGTGTGTTTGTGTATGCAAATATAGCGCTAAATCACGCATCAAGGGTACCCTGGAGATATATCATGCCTTCATACGCGAAACACGCGAACAGAGCGAACCATCAAGCAACAACAGCGATGGCGATTGGGAGCACGTCGAGGCTACAAATGCGGGCGACTTATCAGCACAGCCGGTAAGTTGCACCCCAAATAAGTTGCACGTTGCAATTGTATGCTTATTAATTACGATTTTTAGCATCCGTTTCCTAACGGCGGTTCGGAATCCTTGCCCGCTGGCTGGGAGGAGCGACAGGACGCTAATGGACGTACATACTATGTGAATCATACGGCGCGCACGACACAATGGGAAAGGCCAACGATGTAAGTTTAATTTAACCAGCAGATCGAATTGTCAAGTTCTCAAAGGTTTTATAAACTTACAGCTTGAATAGCAACAGTGCCTCAAATGATGATCAACTGGCCTCAGATTTCCAAAGACGTTTTCACATAAGTGTGGATGACACGGAGTCGGTACGTGGTCAGGTATGTCAGTGCAAAAAAGCGCAACGAAACACAAATTCTTTTTTAACTTAATTTCATTTACACACAAACAAAAAAACTAACTGCAGTGATAGCTCGAAGATTAGTTGCAGTTCTCGCAACAAAATACTTCCAACTGTAGCGTACTAATTGACGAGAGATCACTGTAACACACAGCACTTACTATTACTATAACTTTTTGTATTATAATACATGCATGGCAAACGACTGATACTGATTGTTTATGCATGATCTTTATATACTCGTATCACAAACACACACACACACACACACACATTCATTTAACTTACATCAAATATCATCTGTACAATTAACGTTGTGAGCCTTGTCATACACTAAAACAAATAACAAACAAACACAGCGCTCAAAGACAGCAGCGTCTAAACTGCATTTAAGTGCAACTAATGAAAGTAGCGACGCGGAGGAGGAGGAGGAGGAGGAAGCTCTTGGGGAGGAGGAGTTGGATGGAGAGAACGAAGAGATAGAAATGGATGATGCAGCGGATGACTCAGTCAGCGACAATGAGACAGATCAGCAATTAACACAATCCGACAATGCTCAAACCTGTGATATACTCGACCACAACTTATACCTGAGGCGCATGTTTGTAATGCCAAACAGTTATCTTTTAAAAGAGTTTATAGCAGCTAGAATTGCCAGAGCCTCTTAAAAAGATATTTAAATAGATTGAAGCTAGTTTTATTAGCTAGTTTTATGCTCAATCTTTATTTTGATCATTACAACCATATCATTAAATAATAGTTTCATTATTTATATGCTATATATATTAACCATGTACACAAATATGTATATATATATATATATAGGGTGTCAACAATAACAATGCAACGCCAGCATATAGTCCAACTGCGTCAACAACACCAACAATAATCTCACGTTCACAGTCAGAAGCATCAGTTAACAACAACAATAACAACAACAGCAACAGTGATACAATAAATGACCAAACTGATATAGAACCCAATCAAATGGTGGATCATGCCAGGTTAATATGCCCATTTCTGTGTGTGTGTGTTAGCCCATCCATACCATTTCAGTATCCCAAAACGAAAAGTTAGTTCAGCCCTTCTGTTTGTGTTATGTCCACATCCTAGAGTCGCCTTTTTTTTGTTTGTTGCCTTTCCCTTCGAGGGTTCTTCCAAATTCCTGTGGTAGACTCCTAACTTTGTTTTTGATTCAACCTCTCAATTCTCTCTATGCAGTTTTGTTTATAATTCATTGCAACATCGTGACACGGGTAGACAGCCACAGATCTCAGCGAGCAGTTTGCAAATCGATTTGCGACCGGTGCGTGAGGCACCCGAAAGTAATCTTGTCAATGTGGCAATTACAAATCTATTGACGCGCCGGGCCAATGACAACAGTTTGGGTCGCCAGCAATTGGATCACAGGCAACAAAGACGACGACGGCTGCAACAGCAGCATCATAGTAGACAATTGGTTAGCATTGCACACACACACACACACAAACACACAAAATAACACACACGTAATATAATAATATGTCGTTTTGTCTATCATTTTGTCACATTGTCGTTTCTTTAGTATCCATCTTATGGCTTAAAAAAAAATAAAATGAAATAAAAATAGATAGATATATTTATTACCTTGCCCCTTGACAAACACTCAAAACCTAATTGAATGAAAACTCAGCTTTCCATAGTCTCTGATTTTCTTTAGATTTTTCAAAATTTCATGTTTGTATGTGTATATATTTAAATACTATCAAAACTTCCAAGTCTGCAAAACTCTATGGGCTTATGTTCGTCTCGTGTTGAGGAAGCGGTGAGCAACATAAATCCAAATTGCACAAACTATCCGATAAAACTATGTTTTGTTCATTTTTTGTTGTTGTAATATTTTAAGACAGTTGACTCGAAAACAACTTTGTACAAATGTTTAAGTATATTTATTAGATCTATATGCATGTTTGGGTTATATTGTGTATGTGTTATAAGTGCTCCAAGGTTTTGTATTAATCATTTTTATTAACTGCATCAAGAAACAAACATTTTAAATTCTGTCCTTATTGTTTGGTGTAGTAAAGGCTTTTCAAGTGAACTGTATTTAATTGGATTTTGTTACGTTTTTTGGCTTCTTATTTCTTTTATCATGTTTTTGTTAAGCTTTTGTATTGGATAAATAAATTTATAATTTTTTGAAATTTTTTATTTAAATGTATCTTCCAATAACTACAACAAAAAAAATTCTACAAAACCATTTACGCAATAAATTGCATCCATATCAAAATTAGAATGAAGACACCGATCACACAGACAGCCACAATCCCTCAGAGATCTCATCTCCGTCCACACGACGCAATTCCGAGGAAGACAACGCGGCTGTGCCCACAGATCAAGTAAAGATATATTTCCTACTATTCCATTGATAAATACTTCTATGCACATGAGTATATGATATATGATAATGCATGTGTTTATCAACTGTCAACATTATAATATTTTTTCTTTCAGTTTAAACTTGCGTTGTATATGTTTAAATCCAACTAACTAACTGCTGTTCTTTTGTGCTTTCAGGCCGCAGCTAGTGAGGAGGAAGCGCTACCGCCGCGTTGGTCAATGCAAGTGGCGCCCAATGGACGAACCTTCTTCATCGATCATGAATCACGTCGCACCACTTGGATCGATCCGCGCAACGGACGCGCAAGTCCCATGCCAAATCAGACGCGACGTGTCGAAGATGATCTGGGACCTTTGCCCGAGGGCTGGGAGGAGCGTGTGCATACAGATGGTCGCGTCTTTTATATAGATCACAGTAAGCACTGGTTTCACATACAGTTATAAAACAAACCTTTCAATTATTCAATCTATTTAGATACACGCACCACACAGTGGGAGGATCCACGCTTATCCAATCCAAATATCGCTGGTCAAGCGGTTCCCTATTCGCGAGATTACAAACAGAAATATGAATATTTCAAAAGTCATATTAGAAAGCCAGTAAGTATTTCATTAATAAACCAATTTTATACATAATAAAATTAACTTTGTTATTTAAATGCAGACAAATGTACCAAATAAATTTGAAATACGCATTCGCCGTACATCGATATTGGAGGATTCGTATAGAATTATTAGTTCGGTGACAAAAACCGATTTACTAAAGACTAAATTATGGGTGGAGTTCGAAGGAGAGACGGGCTTAGGTAAGCTATCTATAAAAACAAGCAAAATCAATATGTTATTTAGTATCTTCTTATGCTGACAGATTATGGTGGGCTCGCCAGAGAATGGTTCTATTTACTATCCAAAGAAATGTTTAATCCATATTATGGACTCTTTGAGTATTCCGCCATGGATAATTACACGTTGCAAATCAATAACGGCAGCGGTTTATGCAATGAGGAGCACTTAAGTTATTTTAAGTAAGTTTAGATAATTGACAAGGCATTGAGAATTTTTTGACTAACTCGATTAAACGATACTTATTGCAGATTTATTGGTCGTATTGCCGGCATGGCTGTGTATCATGGCAAACTTTTGGATGCCTTCTTTATACGTCCCTTCTATAAAATGATGCTGCAAAAGCCCATAGACCTGAAGGACATGGAATCAGTCGATACGGAATACTATAATTCGTTAATGTGGATTAAGGAGAACGATCCACGCATTCTGGAGCTGACATTCTGCCTGGATGAGGATGTGTTTGGTCAAAAGAGTCAGCATGAACTCAAACCGGGCGGCGCGAATATTGATGTGACCAACGAAAACAAAGATGAATACATTAAGTGAGTATCCAAATATATACTTAAACCAACAAGAATACATATTTCATGACACATTTTTATACCTCATAGACTTGTCATCGAGTGGCGCTTTGTGGCACGCGTCAAGGATCAAATGTCCTCGTTCTTGGATGGCTTTGGTTCTATAATACCCCTTAATCTAATCAAAATTTTCGATGAGCATGAATTGGAGCTGCTTATGTGCGGCATACAGAACATCGATGTGAAGGATTGGCGTGAAAATACGTTATACAAGGGCGACTATCACATGAATCACATTATTATCCAATGGTTCTGGCGAGCTGTCTTATCATTCTCCAATGAGATGCGTTCGCGTCTGTTGCAATTCGTCACTGGCACATCGCGAGTCCCAATGAATGGTTTCAAGGAGCTGTATGGATCCAATGGGCCACAAATGTTCACAATTGAAAAGTGGGGCACGCCCAATAACTTTCCACGTGCACATACCTGGTAAGATTTTGTCGTTGGCCTTGACCTGCATACGAATTTGAATTGTTTTAATGCTCTTAACAGCTTCAATCGATTGGACCTGCCACCCTATGAGGGATATCTGCAGTTGAAGGATAAGTTGATCAAGGCCATTGAGGGCAGCCAAGGATTTGCTGGTGTTGATTAATAACACTGGCCCTGTGTGCGACGGCGTTGGCAATGTGGGTGACAGTCTTACGCTGTGGCAAGCAATCCGGCACTTGTATCGGGTGCAACAACAGCAGCAACGACGACACACTACATCACAACAAGGACAACAACGACGACAACTACAACAACAACTGCAACAGCAACAGGGCAACCGTATTGCATCCAATACTTTGAACACCACCGCCACTCAATCTTGTACTTATTTGTTCGTTTGCTTTTGTATTATAATCATTTTTGCTAGTTTAGTGCTGTTTCGTATGTATTTTTAAAATAGGCGGAAGCACACATACAAACATGCGTTCCAATTGTAAGGCTCCAAGATTTATCTAAGTTTGGAGCTAAGTCTATACGTCCCAATAACGTTTATGAAAAAAGGGTCTATATAACAATTGTACTCTGTGTTTTGCGATTTCCGAAATTTGTAAAAAGTAGAAGAAAAAAAAAACATTTATAAACAACAAATCGACACATGCATTGCCTGCGTTCACTTAAGAACTAAACATATAATACACACACAAACACACATACTTAGGGCGAAAGAACTAACAAATATATATAAAAAAGAAATGAATGAAATCTTATATAGAGTTTTTTTATAATTGTTATTTTTATGCGATATTCGTCTGTAACAAATTCAAATGAAAAATAAGTTATGCCTAACTGACATCTGATAAAGACCATTAAAATGTAACTTTTTTATTCTGTATAACTACTGTATGTGTATTTAAAACAATGATAATGTTAACTGTGCATAAGTCTCTCCAATTTTTAACGATAAAAAAAATAACAACAAGAATTGCCACTGAATCGCAAATTAAATATATGTATATTGTTAAATTTAAATTATATAATGCATTCCAAATGTTTATTAATGAAACAAAAAAAAAACTATAAACAAATTATAAATACGATTGATGATATGTATATCTAAAGCCTATATAAAACTGAACTTTAAAGTCAAATTATGATATAAAATGCAAAAAAAAAAACGAAAATTGTTTCAATGAGACAAATGAAAAAAATAAAAACCAAATACAAAAAAATCAAAGAGCAAAAATTGTTTAAATAGCTAAACCATCAGTTTGGTAAGAAAAAACAACTATTGATTAAAAATGAACTACTAATTTATTTATTTTTGCTAAATCAAAAAGTACTTTCTGGATTAGACTTAACGGATGACTCCAGTGTGGGACTTGATCCACTCAAGGTAGCTGGTCACACGGGTGAAGGCAGCTGGATACTCCTTCTCGCAACCGGCAGCGGAACCGAAAGAGGTAAGACCAATCTGGACCTTGTCAGAAGCGAGCACCAGAGGGCCGCCGGAATCACCATTGCAGGTGACGGAAGATGGGGTAGACACACAGACGTTGCTTGAACGGATGGTCGCACCATTGGTCTTCTGGCAAGAAAGGTTGGAGATAACCTTCATGCGAGCCCACTGTAGATGGGAAGCAACACCGCTGGATGCATCTGAGGTGCGGCCCCAGCCAGAAGCGATAACCTCATCATCAACATAAGTGGAATAGTGGGATTCCAAACGTGGCAAATCAACGGCACGAATGGAGCTGGTTTACGCCACAGATGGGATACGGATCAGAGAGATATCGTTCAACAGAGTCCTAGGATTCCAGCCTTCATGGGTGATGATGTCAGACTTGTCAACGGTGTGCTTAACCTTGGGGCTAGTGCGCACCGTGCTGCCCAAATGAACATCGACGGAGTCAACACTAAGTAGTTAAATAGACAAAAGGGATTTTCACACAAATCATTTAATAAGTGATTTAAAATTGAACATACCCATCCGTGCAGTGAGCAGCGGTCAAGACCCACTCGTGTGCGATCAAAGAGCCACCGCACCACGCGGAGCTCTTGCCAATTTTCAGGGAGAGACCAACCTGGTAGGGAAACTCGTCAGCAGAGGCATCGTGTCCATTGGTAATGCGTCCATCAGGTCCATCCAGAACGGGCATAAACACGTTACGGAGTTCGGGTTCCTGTTCGTAACGAAGAGCCGATCCGGAGGCATAGGCCAACGCCAGAGGAAAATACAACGAGTACCTTCATAATGAGTTCAACAAAAAACTATAAGCTTGCTCAATCCAACAAACCCTTTATATATACGCCGCTATATATCTAATCAACTATTTTAGGATGACGTCGAAATAAAGAATACGTGAGTTTGATAGGACACATGCTAAAGTGGTTTGGGGGCTGGAGCTGCTCTTGTAACTCTCACACTCTTATCGGCTAAATTAAAAATTTATCTTTTCTTTTGTTTTTTCGCTTAACTAAATACTAAATTCAATTAAGATATGGCGCATGTCCGTAAAGTACAAAGATTGGACAGAACTGATGTAATATACCTTTTCCACTAACTAAATAGTAGTTAAATTATGTAAGTATTTTTGCTGTCTTTTACTTTGATAATTTTCGAGAAGTCTTACATAAAAAGCGAACTTACATATATGCATCATCATATACCATCGATAAAATCAGGCAATATACATAACACTCCTTTAAAATGGCAATATCACTTGAGACAATAGTTTGATTTATTACGCATAAAAAATAAATACTTTTGTATAAAATCGTAAGTAGTAATAAATATTTCAATAATGGTAAAAAAATCAAGTTTAAAAATTAAATGATAAGAATATTTAATAATAGGGTTTTACACAGAACAACTAAAACTTAGTTGACGTTGATAAAATTAAATTGGGAAAAGCCGTTGAACCAGTTAAATTCAGTTATAATTTTGACACATGTTATCATATTTCTTACATCTAATCTATTAAAATCGTATAGCATCGAATGTTCTTTAAAAAACTTGAAGTGGGATTTTCTGAATGGGTTGTTTTCAGCACTTCAGACCTAGACATATATGTTTTGTTAAAAATATTTAGTACTAAATAACTCTTTATTTGTTTTTGATTTTCGAGCGAAATTTTCATATCTAATCATTTATTCAAGTTAATTGCTTAGAAATCAATATTAATAAATATATATTCGTACGTGTATACATTATTTGATCGTTGAGCACGCGCATCTTATCTTATTTTTTAAGGGGTTCGTCTCAAGAGAGATACTTTTGATAAGGTATGTTATATTATATTTTTTAGATTAGAGAACCCTATATAAATGATTGCTTTCTTACTGGTCAGTTCAGAAGTTTCTTTCGATACGGAACATGAAGTTGATTGTTGCACTCGCTGCTCTTTTGGCCACGGCCGTGGCTGCTCCCATGGATGGTCGCATCACCGGTGGTGAGGTGGCTAAAGTGGGTCAGTTCCCCTATCAGGCCGGATTAAGCATTGTTATTGGTAACTCCGGAGCATGGTGCGGTGGTTCCTTGATATCCTCTCGTTGGGTTCTTACTGCTGCCCATTGCATGGATGCTGCTGATTCCGTCACTGTCTTCGTGGGTGCCACTAAAATCAAGGAAGAGGAGCCCGGACAGCAGCGCATTCATGTGGAGAAGAAGAACATCATTGTGCACGAACATTGGGATGCCTCCAAGGTTGTCAACGACATCGCATTGATTAAGTTGCCCGCCGCACTGGAATTCAACGATCGCGTTCAAGCCGCTTCTCTGCCCAAGAAGGAAAATGGTCAGTACTCTACCTATGAGGAAAAGGAGGCCTTTGCCTCCGGCTGGGGTCTTGATAGCGACAAAGCTAATGCAGTCTCTCCCGTCCTCCGCTACGTCGAGATGCCCATTATGAAGTCATCCACCTGCAACCGCTACTGGGCCGGTATGATCACCGACAACACCATCTGCATGAGCACCAAGGGCGGCAAATCTGTCTGCAGCGGTGATTCTGGTGGCCCATTGGTGCACAAGAATGGCGGTGTCAACACTGTGATTGGTGCCACCTCATTCGGTCTGGGCTTGGGTTGCGAGAAGGGCTATCCAGCTGTCTTTACCAGAGTCAGTGCATATCTGGACTGGATCGAGAAGCACACCGGTTTGACCAACTAATAAACTGCAACTATTGAAATTCAAATAAAACAACTTGTTTAATTTAAAAATTTGAGTTATACGATAGGGTTGTGAGGGAATGGAATAAGTGTTCGAGCTCTATGATTGATGATCCAGGAATCCAGTTCATTAAATTAGATCCCTGTGATTCCAAGGTAATAGTTCATTTGAATATCTGATATGTTGCTATGTTTTTGGTTTTAAAAACCTAACTTATTTTTTGGGATTCAGGCAAGTCCCGCACGGATGTATGTAATAAGCCTACAACCAGGGCTACCAACTTGTCAAAGACATCCCAAAAGTATGCTTTAAATTTAAAAAAAAAACACTTGTTATCTGGATGCATAACCATTTTTCACACTGATAAGATACTCAAAATTATTGCGATGTAGCTTCGTTGGCTGTATAAAACAAAATTCTATATTGATTGCAGTTATTGATTGAAAAGCCACTCTCATAGAGCTGCACACTTTTGTACAGCTCAGTGGTCGAATGAGAGCTGCCCACTTGCCAAAGAGGGCAGATTGAAAGGCAACTACTACAAATTACAGCCTTTGCCTTGGGACGTTATAGCGATAGTTCCAACTCCGTTTCATCTTACTTGCGCTATGTGGCAAATGCCTGTGATGCCTTAAAAAATATATTGTGGTGGCTCCATAATCGTGAAGTTGAACTTCAAAGACACGAGTGGTAAATCCACGTGTCACAATATTTGGGCACACATTACCCCAAAGAGTATAAATTAATATAAAAAAACTCATTTGGATTTTAAGTTTTTCCAATTTTCTTCTTTTTTTTATTGTTTTGTTGTAGGTTTTTAAATTTTTATACGGACCTTTGAAACAAGCACGCAAATGAGAGTCTTAAGTATTCATTTTCGAAACAAAACATTCAAAATGCTTCCAATGAAACCCAAGATGAAATTTGCGCACTTTTCAAACGCCAATTTTTGCTTTTGATCTATGTACAAAACTTAAAAGTTTATGGGGGCGGGGGGAAAATTTAATTGATAGACATTTCACATACGATTATGTATTATTATAATTATTATTATTGATTTTTTTTTGTATACCATTTGCTGCCATTTATTGTTGATGTTGTATAAGCATTTTAGCAAAATTGGAAAGGTTTTTTTTTGCTTTTCGCAACAAAAATAACATTTTTTTTTTTCATCTTCTCCGAAATATGAATATGTATTATTGTATGTGTGTAGTTTAGTATATAGCTTTTTAGTTTACTTTTCCTTTTCGATAGCTTAATGCAATTATTTAGAAATCGAATAATAGATGTTTGAAAACGCGCAACGTTTGATTAAACTTTTTTTTTTGTTTTTGCTCTAGTCGAAAGTTACATAAGAATTATTCCCATTTGATATAGGTATTTTTTCGCTTAATTTCATATAATTTGTATAGTTTTAAGTATTTACTTGTTTTCGAAAAGTCGCCTAATTTTGCAAACGTTTTGTGTTTTTTTCTTTTATTTTTGTGTGTTTTGTTTTGGTATTAATTATTATTCTTATGTTTTGTTTTGTTTTTCAGTGTTGCACAACAATTTATTATTCATATTTGTTTAAATGTTATTTAATAAAAAATTCAAAAGAAAACCACTGAAAGCTACGCCATTAATAGTAGCGACGATCCGAAACTTTGTAGCTTTGCTTTGTGTTGCTCTGAAAACTAAAAATTAGTGTATACGAATTTATTAATTATAATCATAAGAAATAAAAGATAAATGTAAGACTTTGCTAACTAAAAATAGATTTCGTACATATAAAGGGGGTGATCATTTTCAACTATTATTTATTTCAAATAATTTATGTGTAGTTTTATTATTATTTTCTTTTTTATTTTGTGTTTTCTGTTTTTTCTTTTGCATTTGCGTATTTAATTTATAATCAAATCGCTTGCTCTCTTTCTCTCTGTTTTTTTTCACTATATTTGAATAGATTGTTTTTTATTTTTCCAAAAATTTGAGTACATTGTTTGCATTTAGTTAGGGCCGTATTTTTTATCTAAGCGGAAAATTGTTTCTCTTGTGGCTATATACAAACAGTTCAATGAGCCTGTATCTGTGTGTGTTTGTGTGTATGTGTTTATGTGTATTAATGCATGTGTGTTTGTATGGGTATTTGATTTACTAACTTATATTCTAAACGGCCGTGCTGCGCAGTATATTATTATAAAAAACACTTCGCGCAATCCGTAAATGTAGTTTTACGTTTACAAATATTTCGTGTATGTTTGTTTTTTTATGGTTTTATGTTTTTATAATTACAAATTAATTAATGCTGTACAGAAGATTGCGAAGATTTTCTTTATGTCTTCGAGTTTACTTGGTTATCATAATAATAAAGTGTGTACGTTTAAATCTGTTCGCTTTTTTTTAATGTTGTTTGTTGTTTTTGCACTTAACTTAAATGGATCCATAATAACTTAGCCAACTAATGCATCTCACCAACAATTACAACTATTGTAGGCTTTCTAGGTGTGTTTATACATACATAAAAAAAGTATATCAAGAGGGTATAAAAGTGAAAGTGTGAAAGTTCAAGAGATGTATTATGAAAGAGACGGACAAGGATTAGGGCTATTACTGAGTTGATAATGATAACAACAACCACTATTTTTTATTGTGGATGGGCAGCGCAGCGGGTTGCGGTGCAATGCCACCAGCAGCAACAGCAGCTTGAATACCCGATGGCGTCATTGTCGCCATTGGGTTGGACGACGTCGACAACAACGCTGTCGTCATGTTGGCGGGCAGACCCAGGAGATTTGAGACGGGCGCCGTTAGTGATTGGGTTGCGGCGCCAGCACCGCTAAGTGGTGCATAGGCGCCACCGACTCCATTGTACTTGGCGTAATCTTGGGATTTCATCTTCTTGCTATCCTTGTCACGATCCCGATCGCTGTGTTTCTTCTTGCCGCTAATGCTGTTACTACTGCTGCTGCTATTGCTGTTGGATGTGGTAAATGTGGCGGCATAGGGTGATGACAACATTGCACCGGGCTGAGCTGCTGTTGGCGGCGCCATGTCAAAGCCGATGGAAGTTGGCGCTGTTGGCATCTCTAACAGGCTAGTGGACTCCACTTTATTCTTGCTGATCTTCAGTTTGAGGGGTACTGCAGCACCATTGGGATTAGATGCCGCCGTATTCGTCTTGATGACCAGCTTCAGGGAATCCATGGAGTTGTCCTTGCTGCTGCGCTCTTTTTGCTTGTCCTTTTTGTGTTTCTTGCGCTCCTCTTTGTCCGCCTTGTCCTTGGACTTGTCTTTCTCCTTGTGTTTATGCTTGTCCTTTTTCTTTTTCTTCTCCGACTTGCCAACACCATCCAGTTCCTTGATACCATCTCCGACCTCCAGTTTGGTCAGCGCACCCAACTCCATAGAGGACGGCGCTGTCATATTGCCAACCAATAGATGTGTGGGCGTGCCCAGTGGATCCTTCTTGATTTGCAATGGCGGTGTTGGCGGCATTGGTTCCAGCAGCTCAATGGGCGGCTTAAGGTCGGGTTTCAGCAACGAAGCGTTCGTCGTGCACAGGCTCTCCTTGAGAAGGCTACGCACCAGATCGGGCGTCGTCTCAATGCCACCGTTTGTCATTGACAACGGCAACGGCTTCTCTTCATAGCTGGGATAGCCGGGCAGACTGACGACCGCATCCAGTTTACGCACCTTGTCGCGCGGTAAACTGCCATCGTGCTCGTCCAGCTTGCTGAGCCCATATTGGCTGCCCGACAAGTCGTTGGCGCGCTTCAGATTGTTGATTGCCAGTTCCATTTCTGTATGCAGCTTTTTGTGTGGTGGCGGTGGCAGCATGGGCTTGGGGGCATTGCCGGACAAGCTGGCGCTGTTGGTGGTGCTAGTGCTACTACTACTGCTACTGCTGACGGGCAATGTGGTGCGATGCTTATCCTTTTTTGTGGGTGTAAGTCGACCCTTCTTTGGGCTATCCCGATCCCGCGTATGACTGTTTAGCTTAAAGCCTAAACTATCGTGGCCGGGTCCGGGTGGTGGCGGCGGCAGTAGTCCATTAAATTGCGGTTCCTTCTTCATATCGCTCCATTCTGGGCTAAACAACGAGTTGTTTTTGCTCAGAGGGGGCTGCGTGGCAGCTTCTGGTGGCGGCATCTGTTGCTGCTGCTGTTGCATATGTGTATTGTAGCCTGGGATACCGCCATAATGCGGTGGCGGCTGATCGTAATTCGACATGCCGTGGACGGATGATGATGACGATGTGCTGGACGATCCAGATAAGGATTTACTACGATGCGAGGGGCCATGGCTGCTATAGCCACCGGACGGCGGCAGCGGTGTACCATTACCACCACTACCAGAGCCACCAGAGCTCTGGTAGCCACCACGTGACATTAGCTGACTTGAAGTACCGCTATTGTTATAGGACGGCGGTGCATTAGGATACATTTTGTTGCTGCTTCCGCCGCTGCTCGACTTGTTGGCATCTTTTGATGAAACGCCGGCTGCAGATGCTACATTGCTGGCGGATGAGCTGCTGCTGCTGCGACCGTCCAATAATGGTGGCGGTGGCTGTTGCGGCTTGGAACTTGTTGAAGTCTTGTGGCCACCATGCGCTTGCACCGCCGCAGGCGGTTGCATGCTACGTGACGACTTATGATAGTCCATGGCCATGGGCGTCCGTATTCCCGGATGTGCGGACGAGCTACGTTGACTGTTGCCTGAGGAGGCGGCGCTGCTGCCACGATTAGACATTGAGGAGGGTGCACGAAAACCAGGTTGCTTCGATTTATGATCTACAAAGCAAGACGAAGTTTATTTTGATCTAATACGAAAGCGGCTAAAATCTTTTAAATACTTACCTCCATGTGCCTCGGGCGGCAGACCGCCTGGATAATTTGGCAACTTGTGATTCATTGATGATGATGAGGAGGTAGAAGAGGACGAATTACCTGACGCACCACCGCCGCCGCGTCGCTGCTGTGACGGCACAATCGTTGGCGGCGGCAGCAGTGGGCCCTGTGACGATGATGATGACGAATCTCGGCTACTATCGCCGCCATTCATAAGCTCTGGCGGCGCTGTTATATTGGAGTGATAGCCCTTCATCATTTCACTTATTTTCCATTCTTCTTTCGGCTTGTTATCCTTGCTGTTGGCCGCTGTACGATTGCTCGCACCCTGAGCGATTGCCTTAATCGAGTTCAGCTTGGACTTGAGCCGGGCCGGACTCTTCTCGTATATTGAAATGAACTCGTCCGTCAGCTGCTTGAGCAGATCGAGTGATACGCTCTTGTCCACATAGTAGAACCAGTGTTTGCCCTCAGTCGATTGAGGTATCTCCCAACGCGACCATTTGCAGGCCAAATAAATGCAAAAGCAGGCGACCACAGTGGGTCGATATTGCAGGCACATCGAGGTCAGATGTAGGCTGGGCAGTTGAGATTGCGGCAAAACGAGGACAAATTTTACATTTAATATTGTTTTAACATGTTCTAGCTAATATTCGAGCCTATATACTAAAAAAAAAAGCTTTTTTTCAACACAAACTGATTTGATAAAGGATCATTTAGCAGTTTTTTTTTTTTTTTTTTACAAAATTAAAGATATCTTTAATATACACAATAGCTAACGTGTAGGAAAATTTCTCTTTTAGTGATGTTTGTCTTCTGTAAACACAATTCCCTTATCAAAACAGTTGTTAAGAATTTAAATCAGCCTTTTATATATTGAAACCATTATTGTTAACTTAGCTGGTCATTTAGCCATGTTTTCTACGAGTTGAATGCCCCTCCCCCAACCGAAAGAGACAAAAATAATTCCAATACAACTTTATTTTAAAATTAATATATTTTTTTTTTATTTCAGGACAGTTTCTTCTTTGGGATGACAAAAATAATCCATTCAAAATTTATGTTCAATCAGTTTTTTTTATTTATTGGACGGTTCTTTTTTCTTTTCTTTTTTCTTTAAATATATATAATTTTTTTCTTTGAATATAAGGATTTTCATTGTGAAATAACATGTAACAAGAATTTTAAATGTTTTCAAACTGATAACATTTAAAAATCAAAACAAAAACATTCTTCCGAATACCGGCGAGTAAATACCCTTGTAAATTTATACATGTTAAAATAAAGGGTAGCTAGATTTTTAAGCCGATTTATGAGACATTAAAAATGCAAAACATATAGACTTCGTAATTGGTCTATAAAGCATATCAACAAGCGTACAAACACAATGTTCGCACACAAGAAGTCATAAATGGTCAGCTAAGAGCACAGGTAAGCTGTCAAAAAGGGTCGCCTTTAGGGTAAGCTGCCTGACTCTTAGTGTGGGTGCTGTACCATTGTAAGATGAAGAGTGTCATACACACATACGCAAAAACACACACACTCATTCCGTAACCGCTTAGATCAGATATTTTTTTTTTTTTTTTTGTTTTTTTAGCTCATGTATGTATTTTAACCATACCTGTTTGAGGCCAAGAAGTAGGACGTTTGAGCCAGATCCTTGCATGCTAAAATTGATATTTACTGTAATCAGTAATTGTTTGACAATTGCTCTTAGCTAGCATTAAGCATTTTGTAAAGCATTGGTATAGATTTTAGAGGATCGTGATGGTGAAGATGCCTACCTTTGACCAGCTGGCAGGTGCGTACGACATGTGTGTGCGGATGATCGATGGCCACATCAAACCCAAGCGTCTGCAGCAGCACATTCTCATTGAAGACGAGCTCCTGTGCAAGATCTGCATACGTTTGTTCGGTCGTTTGTGGCAGGCACTTGTTCGCCGCTCTTATCACATGCTCTAGCTTTCGGGGCTGCTCCTCGACCTTGGCGGCCAGAAAAAGACTGGCCGATGCCATCGAATTGCGATGGAAATGTGTAAACGAATGAAATGCATAAAAGCGATGCATATATACAATCGCTGTGTTTATGCATAGTTGTGATACTTGCAGTCGCTGCCCCATTTCCTGTATCAGATACGCAGTCATTTGTCGATAGTGAAGCTCATCGTCGCACTTAATGCCGCAACGGCGACTCGGCGAGGTCGTCAGCTGCTCAGTGCTAAAATACCAAACCTTATCCTTTTCGAATGGCAGGTTATTGTTGTTGTTATTGCTGCTACTACTACTCCCGCTGGTGACTGTTGAAAGCGCGGCTGAGGGAGGAACGCCCGCGGGTGGTGGCAAAAGACTCATTGCTCACACGTGCAAGACAACAAAATTAATATAAAAAAAACAAAAAACACCCAAACGATATTCTTCTTAGCAATTTGATAATTTCACATGCAAGAAGCAGAAAAAGCACACGCACAGTTTTGATGATTTCTCTTAATGATGTTTTGGCTTGGCAGCTGAGTCAAATTTTGTTGTTGTTGTCGTCGTAGTAGGAACTGTACAAATTTCAAGAAGAAGAGCTTGTCGTTTTTCTTTGTCGGCTGTGACAGCAGATGCGTTGGTATTGGTGTTGGTTGTGGCGTGGAGTAGGGAGAGGTGGCTGACGCTGCTGCGCATCGACTACGGCGGCGATTGCCACAACACATTTGCTTTAAAATAAAGCAAAATGCACACTCGATTTGCGACTTGTTTTCTGTTTTCGTAATTTTCACACTTTTTACGCCATTCAAAAATCTGCTTCTGCTGCTGTTTTGATGGCGTGCGAGTGTGCTTGTGTGTGTGTGGTTTTCTGGAAATTGCGACTGCTCAACGACGGACATACATAGACGCGAGCCCGACGACGACGTTTGTTATGCAACTTTTACATCAATTCATTGTTATCATTGCTGTTATTTCGTTTTCTCCACACAAGAACACCTCATTTTTGTTCTATAATTTGCAATACAAATGCATCGCAAAAATGTGATTTTGGTTTTGGAACGCACAATGACACAAAAAGAAAAAAATGTATGTATGTATATGTATTTACAGTATGGCCGTCGCAGTCATCTTCGCGCTATCGATACCACCATCGGTAAAAAAAAAAATATCGGCATTACCACATGACCATCCGATATTACTGAAGTGTTTTTGCTTATCGATAGCGAAGTTGCAATGCAGCCCTTGTATTTAACAGAGCACGTGACATAGCATTTAGCTTTTGAACAGAATAATTCGTAACTGACAAGTTTTCTGTAAACATGTCCGAAATTTATAACAAAATAGAAAAAAAAGAATTTGTTTTAGTCTCTTTTATTAATGTTATTTATAAAACAGAGATAATATATAAGTATGTATACAGTAGATTAAAACATACAAAATTTTAGCTAAAATTCTTAAAACTCTAACATAACAGTAAATAATTATTCTATTTTTCTTGTCAGATTTCCATCTGGTTTTCTTTTTTTTCATGTTAAAATTAAGCCATTATCTCCATAATGTCTGACCTATTTAGTCACCATACATTCGTTCCGTTTCCATTCTAATTACTAATTTGTGGCTCGCATTTGCTGATTTTAATGCAGACGTTTTTGACATTCGCCTGCTTCAATATACATACATAAAAGTTAAACTTAAACTTGTAGCATAGTGCTTAAATACAGATATATATATATAACCTACACATTTAATCTTTTTAACAGATTTGCTTTCCAACTTTCCTTTTCTACTAGCTAATAGAGTCCATTCGTGAATAATATCCAAACTGGATTGAATTCAATATTCAAACATCAAAAGATTTCCACCATACGCTTCAAACTTCTTAAAAAACTAATTCCATTCATGTTTTTTTAAAGTACCAATAAAGTAAATATTTTTGCCTTACATTTTCTAGAGATCTTTGCATTTTGCATTGCGATCAAATAATTTGTTTTTTTTTTTTAATTTAGTTGGTCTTATCCAGCGTATGTGTTTTGTTTTGTTCAATTTAACACACATAAACATATTAAATAATTATTGGTATTGTATATAATTAATAACTTATATTTGTAATTATAACTAACGACTAATAAGTGAAACATGAGGTCCAGAAGTTGTCTATATATACATTTCAAGTGCATAAATAGCTTGGCGGTTCCAAAAATTTGTTTTGTTTTTCTCCTCTTCTTCACTGATTGCGTATTACAAAAATTGATTAATTCATTGCAAATTGGTTGAGCGCACCTTAAAGATAAGGTTCTAAAGTGTTTATCAAGCTTCTTCTTTTTTTTTTAAGGGAACCATTTTGAGTTTGCTTACCAATTTTTCGTTGCTTGCTTATATTGTGTGTGTGTGTGTGTGTTTGTGTGTGTTTCGTTCAATTGTTCTATATATAAAATTGTTCAAAATTTGATAATGCTTAAAGCATCTCAAGATTTACTATGTGTAATGCAATTATTCCTTAAAATCTATATATGTTTATTTTTTTTTTTTTTTCAATGCTAAGATACCATTTCTCACGTTTCGCGAAACCTCAAAAACTGAGTCCTCCATCTATATAATATTTGATGTGTATATATCTTAATACATGAAAATGATGTCTGGCATCCATCTAAATTTATCTAAAATATTTAATCTGATCGTACGTACAATATAAATATGCTATAATAGACGTTGAATATATATATATATTTGTAACTTATTTTTTATGTACTTTGTTGACTTTTAATGGGAGGTATATGTTGATTTCAAATTTGTAACGGGTTGCAAATATTTGTATATAGATCGTGGGATCTTTTTTTGTTTTTGTTTTTGTTTGTTTTGTTTTGTTTTGTTTTGACAAATAAAACGCATGCATGTTGAAATAATAATTTTATTTTAATAATTAAAAAAATAAAAAATAAGCATTAAAAAATGTATACAATAAAACAGAGTTAAACTCAAAACTCACTTCATTTATTATCATATATCATATATCAATCATATCATATTATATATATTATCAATTCGCAATCGTTTGAACAAAAAGTAATTTAAAACAAAAAAAAACTCTGCTCGCTTTTGACATAAACATAATATAATTCGATAATGATAAAGGTACTTAGAGAACGCAACTACATAAAAAGTTTTTAAAAAAGAAATATATATTGATTAGAATAGACCTAGGAGTTTTTTTTTTCTTGTTTCTTAATTTCTTCTCTCTCTCTCTCTTTTTTTGTTGAACTTTAGTTTAGTTTATGCATTTAAGAGATTGCACATATTTGTTGGGCAGTGTTTTGGAAATTGTTGTGTGTGTGTGTGTTGGAACTGTTTGTTGTTGCTTTAAACATATATATATATATATTGGTAGTGTGTTGTTGCTGTTTTTGTGGCAGTGTGACGTAACAAAAAGCATTTACAAATCTATTTCAGACATAAACTTCAGACCAAAAGTAGTTTGCGGTTTAAATTTTTTTTTTTTTTTTTTTGTAACTCCTTAGCTTGCGAGTGGTTCATTTATGTGAAGTACAGTGCAGCTTCATTCAAATGCACAACAATAGATTAAAAGTTGCTCTTCTGTTTTCTTGTGGTTGTTTTATCTGTTTGATTTTCTTCTTCTTTTATGTAATGTACAAAACTTACAAGTTAATAATTACAAAGAATTTTTTTTAAATTTTTTTTTTCATTTACCAGCAGCTACAACATTTTGCTTTTGGGGTGTTTACTGTGGCGATTATTATTAGTTTTTAGTTTTAGTTGTAGTTTTAGGCAGGGTTGTATAAAGAAGAAACACTTAAATAAATAAACTATCAATAAGCATTGTTAGAAACTAATTAAAACTATGAAATATTTCTCATATTTTTCCTTTTTCTTTTTATAAAATAAGCAACAAAAACAATGAGCCCCAAAAAAACCGCACACAAATACAGTTAAACGATTTAACTAACTACTAATTCTTTTCTTGTAGTGTATGTCTATGTGTATGTGTATGTGTGGGTGTGTGTAGAGGGTGCTTTGGGCTAGACTGGGGGGTGGTTGAGGGCAGGGGGGGGTGCGAAATTATTTAGTAGTTGGTGTATATATGGGAAGGGGGTGGGGTTGGCAGTAGATAATATTAGGCTAGGTATATATAGTAATTCGTAGCTATAAGATTTCTTTTTGTTTATAACTTTGCTTTTCACATATCAAATATCAATAAGAATTCTTCATCGATCAATAATAATAATAATAATCATAATAATAATCATAATAATAATCAATAATAATAACAATAATTAATTAATTAAATGTTACAATTAAAACACTAAAGCCAATGAATAGATCATTAATTACTAAATAAAATTTCTCTGTTTAGCGTTTTTCATTTTGTTTTTTTTTTTGTTTTTGTTTTTGTAAAGATATTATTTATACATTGTGTAGGGTTTATACTACGATATACATATATATGTATGTGTGTAATGTATATATATGCGTAGCAACTATGTAATTTATACTCTTTATCTGTTCTTCTCTTAATTTTAAAGACCTTACCGAAAAAAATTCAACATGTACAAAAAAATCCACCTCTCGAAACAAATTTTAAATGTAGCTTACCATACATACATAAATGTAAATGTGTATGTACATATATGTATATGTAGTTTGGATGCTTCTTTCACTATACATATATATATATATATATATATATATTTCTACTATTGCCGCTAGCCGAATTTCAGCTCCCAATTCTATTGCCACCGTTTCCGTTTACGTTACGTTACGTGACGTTACGTGACGTTCCGTTCCGTTCCGATTCCGTTTCGTTTCCGTCTATTTACATGATCGTTCTCTCACGCTCACACGCTCTCTGTGTGTGTTGCTCACTTGTGCCCGCTTATACGCCATTACAATCGATCTCAACAATATCCTTGGGCACATCGACAAACTGATAGACGAGCCGCTGACCATCCACCTTGGCCAAAATACCACGCTGATAATAATATCTGAGAGCACGGCCCATTGTCTCATAGTTCATATCCGGCTTATTCTTGTGCATGCCCCAAAGGCGAGAGACCGCCTTGGAGTCGACCAGCTTGAAGACGCCCTTCTCACGGTTCGTCCATTTGATGAAGCGCGGACAGTATTCGCGATCCTGGAGCAGTTTGAGCAGGAACTCCCACAGATATGTGGTGGAACCCTCTCGACTGCGCCGCTTGACGCCCATCTCCAGTTTGGGTTTGCGCGGCTTTTTCGCCTTGCGCTGCTGAAAGCCGCCCAGCTCCAGCATATAAGAGAGATCATAGTTAACGCTCGATGTGGCCGGCTGTTGGATAACGCTCTGGGCGCCGTTGCCGCCGCTGCTGAGCATTGCTGCTGCTGCCACAGCGCTGCTGCTGCTAACAACAGATGCCGCAGCTGCTGCTGCTGCCGCCGCTGCTGCCGCATTGGCGATTGTGGAATGCGTGTGCTGTCCTGTGCCATGCAACTGATGTGGCAGTGGCAGTGACTGTGACTGTGGATGCTGTTGCTGTTGCTGCTGCTGCTGCTGTTGTTGTTGCTGTTGCTGCTGCTGTTGCTGTTGGTGCTGCTGTTGCTGCTGAAGATGCAACTGTTGCTGGTGATGTGACATTTGTTGCTGCTGCTGCGGCGCATGTTGCTGCTGTTGCTGCTGATGTTGCAGGGAATGATGCTGATGTGAGCCATTGCCAAAGCCATTGTTGGCACCAGAATTACGCTGTGACGTTGCCACTGTTGGCGCATTGAAGTAGGACGTTGTCAGATAGCTGGGTGCGCCGGGTGTGACAGGATTAACGCCGGCAACACCGCCGCCACCGCCGCCGCCAGAGCCACTATTCCCATAGTAATTATCGGGCACTGCAAGGAAAAGAGAAGAAAAGAAAATACATGATAAGTATGCAAAGAAGATCTAATTTGACAAGATGAACAATTTGATGTGTTTTCTGGCTGATGTGTACCACTGTGCCCAGCACTATTCGCAATTCGCTTCGTGACTATTTCACAGTGCACATGGCTACAAACATACATATACAGAGACTCATACATACAAACATATGTATGTAATTTTATATGCTATTTAGTAAGTTTTGTTTTACATCCGGCGTCAACGGCGCTGCCGTTGCCCAATTCAACAGTCAGTCGGTTGCCCGCCAAAGAGCGAAAGATAGAGATAGAGAAAGAGAGAGAGAGAGAGAGACGCACGCAGGGGGTGGCACGAGGAGGAGGTGGCGAATAAAATCAAAAGTATTTGCTCACAAACAACAACAACAGCAAACTCTGCTCGCAGCAGCAGCAGCAGCAGCAGCAAAGCAAAGATAGCGAGAGAGAAAAAGAGAGACAGTAAAAGAGAGCAATGTAAGCTTTCGTTCGTTGAATTCATTCGTGTCTTCACATCGCATCGCATTATTGCATTGGCGTATTGGTGAGAGAGAGCAGCAGCAGCGGCGCATACATTGAAAAACGGGAGCCGCTCACAGTGCCAGAGCATTGCCACACATTGAAGCTGTCACTGTCTCTGTTGCTGTTGTCGTTGTCGTTGTGACCTTCACAATTTGCGCAAAGGCAATGTGTCGATGACCACAGATTTTACACAGCGAACGACGACTCACACACACACAAACATACATACACTGACGCAAAAGCGAGGCAAAAGCATAAAAGCAGCGCGAGTGCAACACACATTCTTGTTGCAATTGATTGTGTTTGCACATACATAAGTACATATGTTTAAATACGTGTGTGTCTTGTTTGTGTGTGTGTGTGTGTTCGTTCTGCTCATTTTCGTTTGCTAGCCTGCCAGTTTTTTGTGCTTAATGAACTTTTGCTAAATACTTTGTGTTGTTGTTGTTGTATTCATGTATAAGGTGAATACTTGATATACTCACCCCCAACACTGCGATTCCATATGTTCCGTAACGAATTCGCCGCATTATTCTGATATAAATTCGGATGCAGAAATGTGCCTGTGTGCAGGTGTGCTGCTGCCGCTGCCGCCGCTGCTGCTGCAGCAGCCGCAACCGATGCTGACGATGATCCTGTACCCGTTCCCCCACCAGCTGCTGTCGTTGCCGCTGTGGGCATGCCCAAACGTGCCTTCAACTCGTCGGCGCATGGCTGACCGCCAGAACTGGAACTGTCTACGTCGGATACACCGCTATCCGCCGGACTGGGCGGAAATGAACCTGCACGCAAGGAAAAAAAAATACAAAACGGATATTAATACGTGTGAAAGAAGAGGTAGGAGGGTGGGGGAGAAGTCATTGCAAGGGCGTGCACAGTGGTTAACCTTGCTCTTAAGGTTTTCTCTCTCTCTCTCTCTCTCTCTCTCTCTGTCTATCTCTTTGTTGTTATGTTAAAGAGTTGTAAGTATTGTAAGCATATGCTAGGGTATCTTATTGTCGCGGCATGATCATCATCTAGCTTTCTGTCTTTTCTGGTTTTGTTTTTGAGGCTGGTCTTTTCTTGTCTTTTGTGGTTGTTTTTTTGTTTTCAACTCACCTGTTGTGGCCGTCGTGTAATTTCTGTGATGTGGATTGTGAATTGCGCCACCGCTGAGCAAATTATGCAGCAATGGCCGATGTGGTATGGCCAAAGGTTGTTGCTGTTGCTGCTGATGCACATTGTTGCTGTGTTGTTGTTGTTGCTGTTGCTGTTGTTGCTGCTGATTCTGTTGTAGTGGCGTTAAGAGCGCATTCTGTTCGGTCTTGATGTGCAGCAATGTTGTTGCACTGCCAAAAGCTTGCTGTTGCTGCTGTTGTTGTTGCTGATGCTGCTGCTGTTGTTGTTGCTGTTGTTGCTGATTCTGTTGCAGGTGCTGTTGTAGTTGTTGGTGCTGCTGTTGCTGATGAGGTGACGGACTGGTTGATTGTTTGACAATAGGAATTTCAGTATCTAAAATAAAAAGACATTCAAAAGCAGAGTGTGAGAAAAATTTATTATGGAAAAATAAAAGTTTTGATATATATTAAGATTAAGAAATATTTGTTATTTTCATGGCTTCATTCCATTCACTCGAAACACAGTTCGAGTGGATCACTTGAACTACTTTAAAATGTCTGGCAACTCTTGCGACCCAATTCACAAAACAACTTAATCAACAACAACAACTGCTCTCAATAAGTAACGGAGATGTGTCAAAATGTCGAAACTGAACATGGAATGTGAAGCTAATAAAAGTTATACTTCAATAAATCTCAACAAACATAATTGCAAAAAGCAAAAGCGAAAAGAAATAGTATGTTATTATTGTTGTTGTTGTTGGCAAGTTGAGCGACAGGCACACACACACACACATATATGCACACATCAACAAAAGTGAAATGCCCCAATTTGGCGAGCCATGAACTCAAAGCAACAATAACAGCAATGACAAAAGAAATGCAAAGTGAGAGAAGCAGCAAAAGCAAATGAAAAAAAAAACTTGAAACAAAAAAATTGCATCTCACTTTCTTTAGTTGGTGTTGTTGTTTTTGTTGTTGTTATTGTTGTGCATTGAGGCGCAACGCAAGAAAAATGCACAAGTTGTGTTTTGCTTCTTTTTTTTTTTGTATTGTTGTTGAAAAGTAAAAGTGCATTTTCACTTATTTTATGCGAAACGCCGCAACGGCTGCTGCTGGCTGTGAATGACGAACAAGAAGACGAAGAAGAAGACGTAGAAGAAGAAGAAGCAGCACCAGCAGGCAGCAGCAGCAGTAGCAAAAACAACAACAACAACAAAAGAAAGAAAGAAAAAAAAAAATTGCATTGAATGTCAAGCTGTTCACATACACACACATACCAATGCGCTTTTGGCATACACACAGTTGTCTCGCTCGCACGCAAGTGCAATGTGCAGGCAAACTAAAATAAGCAACACCAACAACAACAACAGAAACAGCAACATGCAAAGACACACACACACACACACATACGAAGAGACTCTTGGCAGCAAGAGAGGAAGAGAAATCAGGTCAAGGCTTGTCGTCGTTGTTGTTGCTCTTCTTGTTGTTGCTGTTGTTGGTGCTTGGCAAGCGGCGACGAGTTTACAATTTATGCTTTGCTGGCTGCATTATTGCATGTTGTACGCGAGGCGAAGTTTTAGTTTGTGTGCGTGTGTGTGTGCGCGCTTTTTACAGCTTTTTAAATGCCCACACACACACGTTTACACAAATACATTCATACAAATGGAAGCTTACAGACAATTCGCCTCGTCTCATTTTAATTGCCGCTCGTTTCATATCGTTCATATTTGCTCGCTCATTCGGCTTTTCGTTTTTTGTTGTGGGTGAATGAGAGAAGCATGTAAAAAATAAAATTCAAATAAAATACATATTTATGCATATTAATATGCGTGTTTCTATGTATGTATGTATGTATGTATGTATGTGCTTATAAAATATTCAAAAGCTGCTGTAAATATGTGGCACAAAATAAAACCAGACATTGTCTGCTTGTATGCGTCCGTGTCCCTGTGTATGTGTGTGTGTGAGTGTGTGTGTGTCTCTAGCAAGTCGTGACGGCTAAATCAGCTGTGGCCTGCAATAACTTTACCCCTCCACCCACCCCCCACACATCTGCACCCCGCCACCTGCCGCTGCAGCCTGTTCTATACAAAATTTGTTGGTTTCTTTGGGGCTTTTTGCAGTTGAAAATCGACTTTTATTACTTTGGCGGAAACTATAAACATTAGACGAAACGAATAGTTGCTTTTAACATTTTTGGGTATTTTTTTTTTCGAGAATTTTTTGTAGCTGAAAGCCTGAAAATTGCTTAACGGATATGCCTGTCAATTGTTGTTGTTTGTTTGATACTTTATATTTTTTGCTATGTACTACGGAAACTACTTCTTTTTTGTTCAGTTGCTCACGTGGCCCGACGGACTAACTATAACTAACAAGGCGTATGCGTAACATAGCGCAGCTGTTAGAGTGGCACACAAGACGTATACGTAATCGTCATGCAGAAAATAAATTAATAATTGCCCATGTTAAAATGTTAGAATATATGCATTCAACAGGATTTGATTTGTTGCTGGCACACCTGACGTATGTGCAATATGCAATTGAAAATTGCGCATACGCACCAAATACATGATGGAATTCATTTAAGATTTAAGAAACACACCCAAACCTATTTATTATGATATTAAGTGCATTGCAATGTTTTGAGCCAAATGTGCGATGACCTCTAAAAATGCGGTCTAATAAAATAATAATAAAAAAAAGGTATAAAAATAAAAAAGCCAAAATAATTTCATATGAGAAAACACAATTGGCCAACATTAGCTGTATGTGTGTGTGTGTGTGTGTGCAATTAACGGTAAAGTCATGTGCAGAGTTGCTTTTTTGTGTGTTTTTGACTATTGGCATTATATATATATGTATGTATGTGAGTGTGAGTATGTGTATGTGTATGTGTATGTATTTCCCTGCCCGAATTTGGACTTGAACTGCCTCGTTGATATGTGCGGCGGCATTTTGGGACAGTTACATCACAATGGAGACAGGCAGGCAGGCAGGCCAATCAACGAGCAAGCATTTGCGAATAGTAGGTCAATGTAGGTAAAAAACACGTTGTTGTTGTTGTTTTTGTTGTTGCTATGATTAGTTTACGTTTAATGCTGATAGCTACAATAACAATAACAATAACAATAATAATAATAATAATAAAAAAGTGCTCGTTGCGGTTTGGCAAACTCAAATAATGTTTGTTATCATGTTTAAGTAAAGGGTATTTGATAGTTGAGCACTTTAAATTGTTTATCTGTGCTTTGTTTACAGTTGTGTTAGCCATTTCCGTGGAAGCCGCTTGTTGTTTGTCCTACAATTGCTACAACAAAAACAACAATAACAATAACAATAACACAATTTTGTTATTGCTAATGTCTCATTTTGTTATTGGCCTATTTAATGTTCAACTTGGTTGGCTTTTTGTTTGTTTTTTGTAGTCTTTTTTTTTAAACAATTTTTAACCATAGGTGGGTGACTTTTTGGCTTAACTGTTCAGTTTTCGACAGCCAAATTAAACGGTTTTGACTTTTATTTTGCAAGTAGGTTGAAAAATGTGTAGAAATGGATTAGCTACTTTCTATGGTTTGAAATCGACTCAATTAAGGATTAATTTATCATCAAAAGTGTGTTATCGATAACAAATCTTATATGTTTTTAAGATTTGGTTTAATATATAACATTAATTTATTCGTGATCAGCAGCAGTATGCTAAAGAGCTTGGATCTCGAAGAATAAATGTCGTTAACCTTGAAGATTCCGATATATGTGTGTGTGTTATCGATAACAAATGTTATATATTTTTAAGATTTGGTTTAATATACAACATTAATTGATTCGTGATCAGCCACAGTATGCTAAAGAGCTTGGATCTCGAAGAATAAATGTCGATACCTATCAAGCTTTCCGATGTACATATATGTACTATCGATTCCATAAGAATGTTATATTTTCAAGATTTTGTTGTTTTATAAAGAAAGTTTTAGTTAATATTGATAATCTGAAAGAATTTAAACAAGTTTGGTTTCAGAAACAAGGAAGTTATTGCCTATTGAACTTAACAAAATATTAGAGAATTAAGTTTAAGCTATAAATAATTAATGTTCATATTTTGTTTTGATAAATAACTTGTGGCTACAACAACAAAAGTTGAAAATGAACAACTCTCTGTATGTATGTGCGTTTGAATATATGTATATATATATATATATAATATTAGTAAGAAATGTGAAATACATATCATTATATTTTATTGCACTGCCAAAAGTGAAGCTCACGATCATAAAAGAAGAAGTGAAAACAAAAAAAATGTAAATATGTATTTATTTGCATTCCTTTGTGTGTGCGATGTGTGTGTGTGTGTGTGTTTCACAGCAGCGTGAAAGCAATTTCAATTTTGACAATAACAACAAGAGAGTAACAGCAACAAAAACAACGACAACTGTCGACAACAACAACTCAAAAGTTCTATATTTAAATATTATAATTTATGTGTTTGTTTGGCTATTGTACATGTTCACACACACACACACACACACACAAACATGCTGCTCTCCAGTTGGGCACACTCTCTCCTTCTCCTCCTCACCCTCCCTCTCTCTTTCCACCACACACACGTTCCCCCTTATGCCTATCATGGCAGTGTTTCCGTCAGCGAACTCAGTTCCCAGTTCATTCCCACTTTTGCTCACTCTCTCTTTCCCCTCCCTATCTCATGCTTTGAAGAACGCTATCTCTCTCTCTCTCTCTCTCTATCGCTCTCCCGTTCTGTCTAAATTCCTGTTCTGCTTATTTTGGCTTTTATGCCTCTGCTGCAGCGCTGTCTTTCACACTGTCTCTGTGTGTATGGGTGCAAAGAATAAAAGCCGCTGTCGGCAGTACGTTGTTTTTGTTGTTGCTTTTGCTGTTTCTGTTATTGTTGTTTCTTTGTTCTTGTGTGTTGGTGAATCGACGTCGCTGGGCGCAGTTGTCAATGTGTGTGTGTGTGTTCGGTGCTTGTGCTTTTTGGAAATTCAGTCTCAAGTTCAAGGTCTCGCGGATAACGAACACACGAACACACACACACACACACGCGCATACATGCAAACAAGTGCGAGACGCACACACACACACAAGCGAGATGTATGTGTACAATTCTTATTGCTACATACAGCGTATGTATGTACATATGTATATCATTGTTGCCTGTCTTCTTCACTGTGTTTACTTTTTGTTGCTGTTCTTTCTTTTTCTTTTTCTTTTTTTTTTTTTTGGACATATTAAAAAACAAAAGAAAAAGATGCCGCAGCACAAAATAAATAATATTCGGACAATAAAAAATAAGAAAAAAAAAAAGCCGCAGCGACTACAAAATTTATATTCCCCAATATTTCCGCATCAAGAATTGATACCAGTTGTATTTTGTTGTAGAGTTGTTGTTGTTGTTGCTGTTGCTGTAGCTGTTGCTGTTGCCGTTGTGGTTGTTGTTGATACAAAAATATCTCGTTTTGAATACAAAAGGAAATGCATAGTATATATGCAACTACATGTGTATTGGTGCATATTCATGCATACTGTAATTTTTGTGTGTTTTTGGGCTGATATTCATTTAGTATTTAATGCCTTTCTTAAAATTTATATATTGCCATGTATATCATATATAATACATTAACGTATTTAAATAATTCTTATATTTGTCTTGTATGTTTTTAAATGCCTATATGTATATATGTATGTGTATATAAAGATTGACGCATTTGTCTGATACGCAATTTGTTAACTGACTTAACGAAATTTTGTAACAATTTTATCGGATATTTTACTTTTATCTTGAAATATCAAAAAATCGTAAAGAAAAGTTGATTCAAAATAATCGAAAATGTTCAAGAACTAATTCATACCAAGTTTTGAACATAGTACACGATCTATGCTATAGAATCTATTACATCTGTACAGTTCAGATTGTCATTCTACTCTATAGTATCTAGAGAGCAGTATAGAGTATCTATAGATCTTAAATATAGTACACATAGTATGATATGTCTACGGTATCTATGTATCTGGGCAGCGAAGGATATCGAATATCTATAGAACAGTACAGAGTGTCAACAGATCTTAAGTATGGTACATATAGCTAGGGTATCTATGCATCTTGGGGATAGTATCGCTTACCTTTCTACTTGATAATATATAAAGAACAACTTGATGTTTCACTGGCTACTATTATTATATGATCTATTGTATAGCATGATGCTATCTATTATGGTGTGTATTATTCAAAGCACATAACAGAGTATCTGAAGTATCTCTAAACTCTATACTATCGAAGGAACTCAGTAATCAAGTAGTATAGTAAAGTATAAAATTTCTTGTTCTAGCCATTCTTATTGCATAAAAGTATGATTAAGTGCAATAAATTTGCCATTTTATAATGAAAGAATTAAGTTAATACCTTAAGTCATATACAAATATATTGGCATGTAAGTTAATGACATTATGATAGCCGGATATTACATAATTCCGTATAATTTTTATTGGTTTGCTTTGTGGCCCATTCGCAACGCTGCCTTCGCCGCCTTTGCTACCTTAATTAGCACCTTTCTCTGCAGAGTTATTGATCATGAATGTAGTATCTGGGCAATAACGAATATGTATCTACGAATACATGTTTCTGAGCTCGCAAGTGATAATCAAGTATTATTGTTGATTCTTTTTTGAGTCTATTATAAGCTTGGAATCCAGAAATAAAACTCATTTAACAGCAATAAAGAAAATGTTCAGCTATTTGATTAGCTAATGTTTATCAATCAGATTTTGTAATTACTATATACTATATACTACTATTTATACAGTTTGTACAGTGTCTAGTGACATAATCTCGATTCTCTCTATCGCTCACACACACACACACACACACACACCTTCTCGTTTCACTCTCTCTTTCATGCTTATTATCAATTATCGCGGCGCAATCAATGAACAGATAAGGAGACCCCTTAACGAATAGAGAACTGCGTCTGGCAATATCAAAAATGCGCTTACAAAACTCACACACACACACACACATAGACAGACAGACAAAAATCAAGACATGTTGGCTTACATAATTCTTAACACATACAAAACAAATAAAAAAAAAATTGTCGAAACTGTATTTGGGTTAAGCTAAAGAAAATGATTTGCTAATTTCTTGCGCTAAAACGAGAAATTTTAGTTTTTCCGCACGCTACGCTCTATCTCCCTCGCTCTCTCTCTCTCTCTCTCTCTCATTCTCTCTCTTTCTTGTTGTGTGTACTCAGTTGTTGCCAATCTATTCCCAACCTACCTCAAAATGTTTTGCGTTAGGCCTCAAAGCAACAGACCTCGTTGTGCAGTTGTAAGGTGGTGGGGGCGGAGGGGAGAGCGGCGCTCTTTTTCACTATTTCCCAAAGAGACTCACACACACATGCACACATGTGTAGATGGTACAATCGCACGGTTACAGAAGCTAACACTGAAGCTGGGCTGGCTGCTTTGTTACTCATGTAAAAGGGAGCATGAAAAACGGTGAGTTAGCGAGAGAGAGAGAGCGAAAATGAAAAGAGAGCATAATAAGCTCGTTGCGCTCTCTTCAACTTATGTCGCAATTGAAAGTCGTT
This sequence comes from Scaptomyza cyrtandrae, assembly GCA_035044605.1. Lineage (NCBI taxonomy): Eukaryota > Metazoa > Arthropoda > Insecta > Diptera > Drosophilidae > Scaptomyza > Scaptomyza cyrtandrae. The sequence continues at coordinate 12,301,789 of JAWNNS010000473.1, read as the reverse complement.
TGCTTATACGACTGTCTGCGTGTGTGTGTGTGTGTGTGTGTGTAGATGTGGGCGGTGGGTATTTGGGAATGGGAGCAGAGTGCAGACTGAAACACCAAAAGGTTGAAGGTAAAACACAAATAAAAAAAAAAAACCCAAAAACAAAACATAACTAAATAAAAATCGTTTAGGGAGAAAAGGGAGAGGTTAAAAAAAATGATTGAGTGGGAAATTTTCATTTAGCTCTAAAAAAAAATGAATATTTTCGTACGTTATTTTTGGTGACATTTACAAGGAATTCTATCCAGATGTGTATCATTAGGATGATGATGGTATTAAAATGTTTGTGCTTTTGTCCACTTTACAGCCCACTTTTTGGCTGATTTCATTTGTTTTTGAGGAACCAGCATTATTTTTGGTTCAAAAATTCTGCGGGTTTTTTTTTTGTGGTTTTGTTTGTTGCATTTGATTGAAAAAAAGAAAGATTGTAAACCAGAAATGGCTGCAAAAATGCCGGTTATTATCTTAGGAGCTATATGTTAATGGAAGAAAAAAAAAACAAACAAACAAACATGAAACTAATTGTTTAGGAAGTTATTATTAGGTCATCAAAAGTTATGAATAATCAAACGAAAGCTTCGAAAGTGCTTTGTTTATAGTTTGGTTTAAACAAATGTTAGAAATTTAACTTGCTCAACGCATATGGTTTATAGTATATATATATACACACAATGCTATACTTTGTAGATAATTCTTTTGGCAGCTGGTGGCAAGAAGTTGGCAACTGCATAAATCTGTCATTGCCATGTACTCAATAACCCGTATGCCGCACACCCCCACCCCCTCCCCCACCCACCACGCACTTATACCCGCCCCAAAGTACAATTGGGACGCCCACTTTGCCAAGCTGCGAGCGACGCGCATTTCCGCTAAAACAACGAAAAAACAAAAAAAACTAAAACCAAAGCGAGAAAACAAAAAGAAAAGGCAACGAAAAAGAGATTTCAAGTACCTGACGCCCTTCTTAAAGAACCAAAGACACAAATCTGTTATGTCTGTATGTTTGTACATAGATTGTTCTTTGATTGTATTTGTTGTTTATACAAACATACACACACACACACACACATGCACACATGCACACATGCACATGTATATATATATATATAAGATTTGTGTATTTATCTTAAGATTCCCTTGGAGCAACTAAATCGTAGCAAAAGGCAACAAAATCGCTTGCGAAAAGTCAAAAGAGACGCCCGTGTCAAAAAGAGGAAACAAGTTGTTGGCTGAAGGGTTACCAGCGCCAGTCTAGTTACACACACACACACGCACATACGTTTATATGTAACAAGTGTACATATATATGTGTGTGTGTGTGTGTGTATGTATATAAAAAAAGTCCCCCAGTTGGCGCCTTGGTTGTTCGCAAACTGAGAAACTATTTCACACAGCAACTAACTAACACACACACACACACACATGTACGTGCACATAAAATTACAATTTACACACACACACACACAGACACACGAACTGTGAATGCAGCAAAAGCAATGTGGAGAGCATTTGATAGTTGAGCTCTCTTTGTGCTCTTGCTCTCTCGCTCTCGCATGGTTTGGTTTGTTGTGTTTGTTGTTGTTGTTGTTGTTGTTGTAGTAGTAGTAGTAGTTGTTGCTGTTGCTGCTTTTGTGCGTTTGCCGCCTAAAGTAATCAATAAAATTGTTGAGGTGGGTTAGGAAACTGTTACGAAGCTTTGCCGCCGCCGCCGTCGCAGTCGCCGTCGCTCTTTTTTGCTCAGACAGCGTAAGCAGCGACGTTAGCAGCGATGTTGTTGTCGTCGTCGTCGTCGTCAGCGGAAATTGCGCTATTTTAAATAATGTTTATTTTGCGTTTGGACGTCTTTGTTTTTTGTTTTGCCTGTCTTCTGTTTGTTGGGGGAGCGGATTTGGTTTCTTCTGTTTTTTTTTTTTCGTTATAAATTTTGCCTGCTATTGTTGTTGTTATTATTGTTGTTGCCAAATTGACATTTCACAATTTTTTCTCTACGAACTACAAAGAAAACTGGCTTCTGGGCATTCAACACAGCTAAATTCAGCTAAGAGCTAAATTCAGTTTAGAGCAGACCCATATAATTTAAGGTATAATACACACACACACATACATACAAACGTATGTTTTGTCTTTCAATTCTTCAAATCAATTCAATTCAAATCTTAAAGAATTTTCCAGACAGGGCGACGAAATTCGCTAAGCTTGTAAATATTAAAAGTAAGGTTTTTTTGTGGTATTTGGGTAATATATATCTTTCTAAACCAAAAACTGTTTCCATTAAGATTTCTTTTTGGTATAAGCTTGTGAGATTGAAGTGTAAGAAGGAAGAAAGACATAACTTTCAATAAATTGGTAGGCAAAACTAGATGTATCACGTCGTATACGTGATATTAAAAACGCAATCTAATAGACCTATACAAAGACTTAAATAATCAAGTATTTCTTTTTTTGGACCTCAAAATTCAAGTTGCTAAAGTTAAGAACTGTCAATCTGAATTCAAGAAGAATTTTACTTGTTTTCAGATGAAATGTACCTAATTCAAGCATAGTTTTACTTAGTTCAACATTATTTTCTTTTATATTATGGATATTTAAACTTAATCAACGAATTTTTACTTGTTTAAAGAAGAGTTTTACTTAACTTATGTGACGATCTTCTTGTTTAGAAATTATTTTCTATTATATTAAGATTATTTGTACTTAATCACAGAATTTTTCGAAATTTTGAGTAATTTATAGGTAAACCAGAAAGAAAAAAACAAATTAAGAAATCGGAAATAATCTATTTGAGCGCTTTTGAACTTGAATTAAGAAGTTCTTCTTCCACTTTGTGTACCATACTCATCATAGATAGTAATCAAAAATCGGAGAAAAAATCCCAATTTTCTCCTCCCCTCCCCGCAACATAATTAGCTACTTACAGTAGCGCTTCATTAAGCTCTTCTTGTAGGCGGCGGAGCGTTCAGCTGGCTTTAATCGCATCCTTGTGCGTTCGCATTGCGTTGCCGAATCCTCGTCGGATTCTGTGCCGGAGTAGGAGGTGTGTGCACGTCGCCGACTGCTGCTGCTGCCAGTTGCACCACCTCCTGTTGCGCCTTTTGTGGCAGCAGCGCCAGCAATTGCTGCTGTTGCATTGCTATTCAGTGAGAGATCGAGTGGAGAGTCATAGCCGTTTTGATATTGCAACTCGAGCAGTTCATCATCATCGGCATCCGGCTCGATATCCGCATCCACATCTTCATCGAGCGTTTCCTCGTCCTCAATATCGCTCATTGGATGTTGCTGTTGCAGTTGCTGATGTAACTGATGCTGTTGCTGATGTTGCTCCTGTTGCTGTTGCTGCACGTGCAACTCGTTGCTGCTGGTGATGACGCTGCTGCGCTGCAACTGCTGCTTGCGCTCCCAAAGTATCTTGGAGACATCATCTAAAGTGCTGCGGGTTTTATCTGGCTCGGATTGTTGCTGCTGCTGCTGATGTTGCTGCTGCTGTCTCAGGTGATTGTAGAGCACTTTGAACTCGCGACAATCTGTTGCAATGCTTTCAGTATCCTCCTCCAGCTCAGGCTCATGTTCCTCCTTCTTCTTCTCCTCCTCTACCTTATCATCATCCTTTGCTAACTTTTCGGCTTGTATTTCTAGCTTATTAATTGGACTTATACAGGGTGCCGGCCTGGGGCTTTGTTGTGGTTGCTGCTGTTGGATCTCCTCTGACTTGGTTGCATCTGCTATGGCACCTTCGATTTCTGTTGTTGGTTTTGTTGCTGGTGTTGTGGCATCCTCGGCATCCTTGCCGGGCGCTGGTGATGTTGGCGAGTCAACGGGCACGGGCGTAGGCGTTGGCGTTGGTGTGGGCGTGGCGCAGACAGGAGCTGTTGGCGATGCCGCCGGTGAGGCTGAGGCCGACGTCGAGGATGTGGAGCAGGCGGATGACAGCGACAACAGCGAGGATGTTAATGATGATGATGACGATGAGCTCGATGAGCTGGAGATTGAACTCGAACTCGAACTGGAGATGGATGATGATGATGAGGAGGAGATCGCCGCCGTTGCAAAATTATGCGCCGTGGCGGCCACCAAATGTTGCACCATTATCATTTTAACAGTTTCTCTTCTCTATATATTAACGCTGCTTAAACACGATTCTACTACACGTTGCACATGTGGATATAACTATTTATTTTTTATATTTGTATTTGTATTATTGGATATTATGTTACAATTTTGAGGTATTTCTTAACACAAACTTTGCAGACTTCTTCTTCTTGTTGTTGTTGTTGTTGTTGGCCGGTGCCGCCTGCAGTTAAACACATTTTTGAGTGGCAAAATCGCGCTACGCGCAACGCGAATGCGGAAACGTAACAAAATGGGCAACAAACGAATTCTGCTCACTTTGGCTGGCTTGCGTTTTTATTTTCTGCTTATAGCTTTTAGCTTTAGTTGTGTGTGTATGTGTGTTTGTGTGTGTGTTTTGGGTTTGCTGTTTAGCCGCGGCACGTCATTTATCTCTTACGGTATCAGCGAAACTAAAATCTAAAGTCAGCACAAAAAGCACTGCCCGAGTGTTTATTAGGCGCAAACATTGCAGGCGGCGACTGCGACGCGACTGCAGCAGCGTGCGTTCGTAGACGTCGACGTATCTGGCAAAGGCGCGCGCGCGCCCTACTCACAAACACACAGTCAGAGGAACAACTACAACTACAACGACAATCAGCACGAGAGAGCGAGCGAACAAACCAACGCGAGAGCGCAGGTGGGAATGTAAAAGGCGAACAAAATAAAATACGAATGAGCAAGCGACTGAGACGGTGACGGTGACGGCGACGACAACTGAATGGGGCTCGCTTGCTCGGCTCGCGCCAACCGAAAGAGTGAGCGCACGCGGGCCACAAACTGTTGTTGCTGGCTGGCTAGCTGCGCTATTGCGAAAACGATGTCGATGTCGACGTCGACGTCGTAGTCGCTGTCGCAGTCGGGAGCGCGCCAAAATGGTAAGCAAACGTAACAGTTTTGCGTTGCGAGAGCAAATGTTTGGCGCTCTTCGCTACTGTTGTAAATACGTTTGTAAGTATTTTTATTACATATTTGTTTGTTTGTTTGTGTGCCTTGCTGTTGCAGCTAAAGGCTATGTGTGTGTGTTGGGTGGTTTTGTGTGCCACATGCGCATTTGCATTGCATTTCTCCTCTAGGGACATTGAGTGGCAAACATAGGTAGGCGGCACAGTGGTGCAGAATCAATAATATTTAAAAAAAAATACATAATGTTATCATTTTGATATCACTATATTTAGTAAACAGTATTTTTTCCATTTTATAAAAAGTTTTTAGAATTCCTTAAATAATCGTTTGATCACTTCATACCTTTCAGCAGTCCCAACATTTCCTTGTTAGGCCGATCTACAGGCTAGATTTCACACAACATACAAACACACACACACACACACACATTCGCAACATAAACACTAACAACTACAACTCTCGTATAATAGCTGATGCGACCCAGACCCAGTGCGTTTGCTTGAGTGGAGCAAGTGGAGCGAGTGGCAATTGCAACAACGACTATCTGGGCCCCCCAAATGGGTCAGGCCAAGTCAAAAGGGCTGCGCGATCATCAGGGGAGGCGGGGGGGAGGGTAACACTGTATACATATGTAAGTGTATGTGTATTGGTGAGAGTGCGAAAAGTGAACAAATGGAGATGGTGGAGATGGCGATGATGCCGACGTCGCTGCTGCTGCTGCAATCGTCCACGACTATGACTCAATGCAAGTGTGTGTGAGAGAGCGATAGAGAACGCACGAGAGAGGAGCCGAAGAGTCCACGCTCTCTCTCTCTCGCTGGCAGCATTTGACGATGGCAGTAGAGCAAATTTTCACTTTCCGTTTGTTTTTTGTTTTGTTGTTGTTTTTGGGGAGCCTTTCCATTTACTTGCGTCTCTATCTCTCTCTCTCTTAATCTGTGTGTGTGTGTGTGTGTCTCTCTCTCTTGAAACTCAACATGTGTGTGCTTGAATATTGCAAATAAAGGAAGCAGAACAAGAGCAACCAGCAGAAGAAGAAGATGAAAACAGAAGGAAGAGTTTGGCATTTTCGGGCGCAGGGTGACACCGACGCGCGTTGGGAAAGGGGTGGTGGTGGTGGTGAGAGGAGGAGAACTTTAATGAGGCGACGTCGTTGGCGACACAGACATACTTTTAGCTAAGCTTGTGTGTGTGCGAAATGAGTCCAATGTACCGACAACTGGGTAGCCGGTCAAAGGAGAAAAGGAAGGTGGCAGAGACGAGGCGCAAGGCAAGGGAAGGGGCACACAGACGGCTCCTTTAGGCAACAACAGAGAAATAGAAAGAGAAAGAAGGAAAGAGAGAGAGAGAGAGAGAGAGAGAGAGTGCGGGGACACAAATATAAAGCTGTAAAAGAATGTTTTTTATTTGTTTTTTTTATACCCTGATCCCATTAAAAATGGGAAAAAAGGGTATCATGAAGTTGTGCAAAAGTATGTAACAGGCAGAAGGAAGCATCTCCGACCCCATAAAGTATATATATTCTTTATCAGCATCAACAGTCGAGTCGATATAGCCATGTCCGTCTGTCCGTCTGTCCGTCTGTATGTATGAACGCGTCGATCTCAGAGACTATAAGAGCTAGAGACTCCAGATTTCGAACTTAAGCTCGCCTAATCCCTAGGCAGTACAAGTTTGTTTTCGATTTTCGATAACTCATCCCGTTTCCGATATACACATGTGATCGATAACAATAAAATCTTGAATTTGAAAAAACTTTAGATGGCATTTTAATTATTAATCAAAATAATAACAATCTGTGAAATTTTTATTAAAATCGGCTAAGAAACACCGGAGATATGGAACCTTGAAGTTGAGTATGCAGTATGCAGTATGGTCGTACACACACGCACACATACTTGCAAGCACTGACTGTACGCGTAAAGTATAGGGATCAGGGTATCGTCTAGTCGGGATTTCTCGACTAGAGCCTTCTTACTTGTTTTGTGAAGAGGAAGCGCATTAGGTAGCTTTGGTTTAGTTGGGTTTGGGGCAGCTTAACTTGGAAATGGAAAATGGTACGAGGGACTTGAAAGAAGTCTGAGAAAGTAAGGGTAAGGGAAAGGGGAAGAGTAAGGCTTGTGTAGTCGATTCATGTTTCATGTTTCACACAGAAGTCATTGAACAGACGCAGCCAACGACAACGACAACGACGACGACTGCAAATCCTCGACTTCAGCTGCTTCTGTTCCCACTCCTGTGCAACGTTGAGTCTCAGCAAGGCAGACGCCACGTCGATGGTTAGGAAGTGTCGGAAATGTATCGTTTTACTTGCTTTGCCTTGCTTTGATAGCTCGAGCCCTCCCTCAAAGCTTCTATACCACACCCAACCTGCTGTCCGCTGTTCCTTCTTCTCACCCAAAAAATGATGCGAATCGGCGCGTCATCGCAACAGCAACAACAACAACAACAGCGACAACGACAACGACAACAACAACGATGGGCGAATGGCGAGACAACATTTTTGGAGTAAACAGCAGTGAATGACCTCATATCATCTAATACACGCGCCAAGTGCCCAAACCCTGCTTTGCCCCGAACTCGACTTAACCGCCAAAAAAAAAATTCCCGACAGACCCGACGACTGACAAACAAACCTGCAGACTGATGTGAAGAACCGAATCTCACTCAGTCACTCGATTACGATGATGACGACGACGACGACGACTACAACGACAACGGCGACGTTTGTCAAACTTATTTTTGTGTGCTGCACATTTACGCAAAAATAAAATCATCAGACTTGTAATTGTTACGGATTCAGCTGCGAGGCGAAGGCACTTGCCTGAATTAGATTTGGGTTTGAGTTTGAGTTGGGTTTGTTGGTTAGATCTCTTTGTTTAGCGGTCGGTAAGCTGGTCAATGATGTTGGAGCTCTTTGTCCGGACGATGCAGGACGCTGGCAAGGGATGTGGTAGCGAAGTGCGAAAGAGGAGGGGAGGGTGCAAGGCGGGGTCACTTGTAGGTTAAACGGACGTACATTTATGATGTCTGCTGATTTTGATTTGTCAGATAATGCAGCTTGTAAGCTAAAACGCGTATCCTTTTTGTATAATAGAAACATTTGAGACGAAACCGAAAGTGGAATATTTGATAGCATTTGGCAAAAATTGAAAGTGATAACACTAAGAAATAAGCAAAAAGTAAACTAACAAAAAACTTTTTATGTACTTTATGAATTAAAGGAAAAATCTTATTAGAGGGACGGACTAATAAATAGGAAAATTCTTTAAGTGAGGCTGGAATGCAATCTGAAATCTTCAACTCAAAAAGTTTCTTAAGAAACATTTAGCTTAACAAAAGCAAACACTTTCTAGCCGCAAGCCCAACAAAATCTTCAGGAAATTTCCAGTCTACCTTTTCAGCATTGTTTTTCATGGTTGGTGTTTTGGCTGCATTCACGTTTTTATGCAAAAAGTAACTAGCTCAGCAGTTTTGTTGCCTAACACAGCCAGCAACCTTCAACGCAACTGTTTCCCCATTTCTTAACAACAACAGCAACAGCAACAATAAAACAAAGAAATGATTACGAGCTGAGAAGTTCAACAACAAAACCAACAAAAAAACAAAAAAACTACACAACGCACTTGACCGTCAGCAAAAGACATTATTATTACGGTTATAATTAACATTGGATTCAAAACAAAACACAAGAAAAAAAGTTGTCAACTCTTTTTGGGGCTCGCGATGCGTATGAGTAACGTTGTAATGAGTAATCAACTCTTGTGTGTGTGTGTGTGTGTGTGCATGTGAAACTTGTAACATGGCTATAAAAAAAAAGCGATTGCGACCAAAACCATTAAACAGAAGCCGATACAGCCATTTAACCCTGACTTTTGGACATTTTTGATTGGTCTTGAGGCAAAAGTGCAGAACAAAAAACACAGAAGAAGAAGAAGAACTAAAAGTTGCGTCGAGTAGAAGAGAAAGAAGATGTAAAAGTAACAACAATTTGCATATTGCAAGAAATTATGTATTCAATTTGCTTTTGCATTTCGCTTTTGGACTGTGTTGTTCAATGTCAATGTTGGTTAGTACACGAGAGACTAGTTAAAGAAGAAGAAGAAGAAGAAGTAAATGAAAAGAAAAACAAGCTAATACACAAAGGATTGTTGTTGTTGTTGTTGTTGCTGTTGTTGGCCAATAGCCAATTCCAGTTAATGGGCAAGCGTTTTGTCTGGCTCAAGCTAGTTTTATGCGTTTTAATTAAACTTAAACGAAATCGAAAGCCAACAGACAAGCATTAAATGTTCGTTGGCCAAAGGAAATAGCTGATGTTGCAAGCACATTTTGTTGTTGTTGTTTTTGTTGTACTGCTCATTTGAGCGTCACTTTTCCACTTGCACTTGACAACGAAAATGCCACAAAGAAAAAATAAAAACTCGTCAGCAAAAACCACAAACAATGGCATCCTACTTTTGGCCACAACAAGTCGCTCATACGCCCCGTTAGCCCGTTGGCATTGTTTGCCGTCTGCAACATTTATTTCAACTGCGTCTCGCCTCTTCTCTCTCTCAACGCTTGTTTTATTTTTTGCTTTAATCATTTGGTTTTCCTTTCTTTGGCCGCATGTTGCACTTGCACTTTCTTTTTGCATTATGGCGTGTGGAAAAACTTTCGATTTTCTCGCTAACCGAAAAGCAAATTATTTTTACTTTTTTTTGCAGCAGCAGCAGCACCAGCAGCAAAGAAAATGAAAGCGAGAAGTGCAACAACACACAAAATACAAGACACAAGACTCACTCCTAACTTAGTTTAATAAGTATGTGAAGAGCGAAAAGTGTAATCGGGTTTTTCATTTCTTATTTTTATTTTTTTCGTTTCGTTTCGAGAGCAGCGTCCTAAATTTAGAGGTTGCCGCTAGGGAAACGGTCGCGTTAAGGTGATGTTATCACGATTGTTAGTTTGATTTTATTATCAACACTTGAAAAGCGTTTCAATGGAGGCGGGATTCACTTATTAAGGCAAACAAGCTTACGAGTGGAAGCATCGAGTGTTGTTAGCATCGAAGGTAGGAGAGTGGAACAAAAGATTAGGTTGATTTAAAGAAGTTTTGACAAATAATCCATGGCTCTGTTCTTTAAGTATTTTTGATTTATATAATAAATTACTTAGATGTTTTGCGAAATATTCCTTAGGCTAAAGTTTACGAAAAGATTTTAAGTGTTTTTGATTTTATATGTGAAAGTTTTAGTTAAGGATTTTTGAATAGGTTTAAGATATTTAATTTTTTTATTTAAGATGTCAAAAAGTTTAAGGACTTTATTTTGAATTTTACATCTCAAATAAATTTACCTTAATATATATAAAAAAAGTTTTGAGAAATATTCCTTAGGTTACAGTTTAAGAAAAGATTTTTCAGATTTTTCTTAAGGTTTTTTCTTAAAGTATTTATTATTTTGAGTGTCAAAGGTTTAGGTAGGAATTGTTGAATAAGTTTAAGATATTACCTAAAGACATATATATACATTTTTTTTGTTCCGAAGAATACAAATTATAATAAAATCCGTTCGGTTTTTCTACATTTATGATATATATAAATATAAGAAGTATCTTTTCAGAAACTCGTTTGTTATGGTTAAAAATAATTTAGGCAGCTCATGATTAAATCTTAACTTAGATGAAAATGTGAAGAGCACTTTAAAAGATTATATATTTTAGTATTTGCTTTAAAACTGATTGAAACTAATTCAAAAAATCCTTAAGGTTGTGTTGTCACGAATACAAAAAAAGTAGAAAAAGCTGCCACAACGTGGTCACGTGCAAAGAAGCTGCAAGTTGCAAGTTGCAAGTTGCAAACCTGGTCGGCCAGAGCAGAATGTGAATAATCATGATTTTGCTAACCGACTTAGCCAACTTAGGTTGGATGACTTCTGCGTTGTTGCATTTGTATGCATCGCCGGACATCCATAATGAAAGTGAATTTCGCATAGTTTTTTCTACTATCTATCTATATATATATATATAATTTTTCTTTCTTTTGCAGTTGTTGCCAACATTTATATGGCCAATTTCTAATGCTGCCTCTACACTTTTCTCGCTCTCTCGATCGGTCTAGGGTTGAACGAGAAATCAAAAAAAAAAACAAGAAAAAAAACCAGTTAAAGTCAACTTGTTGGCCAACAACGCGCTGTTTAGCGTCTGTTCGCTTTTGGCATCGTCATCAACCACAACAACAACAAAAACATTGCATGCGGCCCTGGTAACACTGACTGACTAACTGACTAACTAACTGACTGACTTCTTGGCCATGCGGCGAAACCAAGCCAAAGGAAATCGCATGGCAAAAAGAAAACGTTTGCAGTTTGCATGTTAGCAAACTTGCATCTGTGGCTGTGGCTGCGGCTGTGGCTGCCACATGTGGCCAGTTTCACATTCGATGGTATCGATACTTGCTTGCTTGCCTGCTTTTCTTGATTTTCCCAACGTATTTCTTGTATTATTTTGGCCAGTTTCTTGGCTAGCAAAGCTGACAGCCTGCTTTGGCTCCCAAGCCGGAAAGTATTTATTTTAATTAACGAATAGCGTTGGAGTATGTATTGATTGTGTGCTGAGTGTGTTGAGTGTGTGGAGCGTGTGGAGAGTGTGTTTGATTGTTGTTTTGAGATTTTATTTACGATGATTTACGAAAGCTTTCAAGCAAACTTTCGCTTCAAGCCAAAAGGATATACTAACTAACTATAAGTAGCTTATAAAGATATATATATATATATATCGAACTGTATGAAATCTAAGTTATTCATTTGTATGCAAGAAATAAGCCTTGTTCGTTTCAATTATATTCAATTTGCAGTGTTATTTTTTTCAACACACATTTTGTTGCACTTTTGTACGTGCAATTTTGCATCCCCGTCGTCGACGTCGGCGTCGACGTCGTCGTCGTCGTTGTCGTCGTTTCAACCTTTAGAGCGAACAATGAATGCAATATTGCATCTAATCCCATATCGAAATGCATTGAAACGTTTCTCGAACTTGCCAACTAAAAGTTGATTAAACTGCACAATAACAAACGGCAACAACAAACATTTTCAAGTTCAACACAATGAATATAAATTTGAAAGAGCAGTTTTTTTTTCTGCTGTTGGTTTTTTTGTTGGAAATTTTCCAATGAATGTTTGTTTTTTGTTTGTTTGCATATGTATATGTATGTGTATGGCTCAATAAAAGATGCAGCTGCAAAAGCCTTAATCAACATAATTCTCACACATTATCAAGACGCTGATTAGTAAAGAAAAAATAAATATATATTTGTACATATACATATATATATAAGTCAAAATAAAATAGACACTGAGAAACTATCAAACTAAAAGTTCAAATCCAATGCAGTCCAACTGAAAATTGCTTTTGCTATTGTTGTTGTCGTTGTTGTTGTTTTTGCTATTTGTGTTTGCTATGTTTATAGGCATATTTGTGTGTGTGTGTGTGTCTGTTTAAATTGCCGTGTGCGTTTCATTTTCATTTCATTTCATACCCTGTACGTCATTGAGCTGAAAGAGCTGCTAACGCTAATGCTATTTGCATTAATAAGTAAGTGTTGTTTGGTTTTTAACGATTTTATTTAGTCATTATCATATCACAATCATATGCCCATTTTAACTGTTATTTCTTATAAAGTTATGGAAATAAATTAAACTTTCTGCAAATAGTTCTGTTTGCTTGTCATTTCCTTTTTACTAAACTATAAGTTAAATTATTATTATTTAAACTTTACATAAAGTTCGCTAAAAATATTTCTGTAACTAAGCATATTCCTTTTACAACATATCTCCAAGTCGACGATCCCTCTACATTAGCTAGTTATACTTGTTTTGGTTTTAGTTTTTGTTGTTTGTTTACGTGTTTTATTGAAAAAGATTTTCAATGCCATTATTGTGCATGTCTGCCTATCTATGTGTGTTCGTGTAAGTGCATAAGTATAAGTGTGTGTGTGTAAGTTGTAAATGCAAGCAAAGCAAACGTCCGTCTAACTGTACGACCGTCAACCGCAGACATTGGGACAGAGACGACAGCAGAGACGGCATTAGAGGCGTCGGCAGACGGCGTGCAGTGACGCTGACGCTAACGCTTACGTTGAAGCTGGCGCAGCTCAACGCTGACTGCGACAGCTCATCCGACGTTCGCTTTTCGTTAGCTAGTTACTGCTACTAATATCTACTATTTACACTCAACGGTGTATATATATATGTATATAGTGCATATAGTGTATAAAAGTATGTAAAAGAGCTGAGCTTAAAGTTTTTTATGTGAATTTAACAGCGGGTAGCATATGGCCTGTCGTGATTTCCTTTCATATAAAGGCCTTCCTTCCTATCTTTCTATTTTATACAAATATGGCCTGTTTATAGCAGACTTCCTTCCTTCCTTCCTTTGCTTTTGTTTTTTCTGTGTGCTATAATAATGCCTAACGGTTTAATAACTAGAATGTGAAAGGGGTTTAAGGCACTGTTAATAGGAACTTTGTGAGAAAGTTCTTAAAACGATTTTCTGCTAGACTTTGACACTTTATAGATATTAAATCATTTTTATAAAGTTTTATATTATGAAAAGTTGGTTTGAAAAACCGTTGAAAGGTACTTTTTTCGAACTTGATTTTGTCTTGAAGAAGTTTACCAAGTAAAAAATATTAGAAATTAGAAAATATGAGTTTTTATAACAACTCTGAAATTATATGTGCAATTGTGAACAAATTTATATGGAACCACATGTAAAGCCTTCAAACCAATAAAGATTTATCAAAATTTATCCACTAAGGTAAAAAGTTTCTGTCAACAAATATAGAAATATTGTGCATATGAAACCCTTTTAAAACTTTTCCGTTATAAAAAACCCTTCTTTTCATAGTCTAACTCAAGTTGATCTTGCAGCAAAAGTGATAAAGTTGCCCTCGCTGTTTGTTATCTGTTAAGTCTAGGCTGTATAATTATAAATTATATGTATGGACAAAACATGTGCTCAAAGAAAGTTTTTTGCAACAACGACATGGATGGCCGGCAGCCGGCAAATTGATCGTGCAATAATTACTGCATAGCTGCAAGTTGCAAGTTGCAACAGCATCAAATGATGATGGTGTTGATGATGAAGTTGTTTGCTGTTGCTGCTGCTGCTGCAAAAGGAAAGCAATGAGAGGGAAAGTGTTTTGCCACACTACAACAAGTAGTAGTATCTATGTTTTGGCAGTTTAAGTTTTTCATGGCATGCTGCTAATAATTCCAATTCGTAATGCCGCATAATACACACATACACACACACACACATAGATAATAGTGCATATATAGTGACAGAGACACACATCCATTCATTGGCATTGAAACGAGTCAAACGTCGCAGCCGAGTTGAAGGCGAGACAGTGAGAGGGGCGAACAATATGTGCGAAGGGGGCGGGCGGGCGGGTGCATATAACGTCAACACACGGTACCCTAAGTGAGATCGATCTACAGCTACAACAACTATCAACAACTAACAACAACTAACAGCGACAAGCATCAAATTTGCACAAACTGCAAACTGCAACAAAAAAAAAAAAACTACAAACTACAAACGACATTCAACCAATAGAAGTCAAAGTTCTGAGAGAAGGCGACAGATAACACGTCACTTGACTCGAATGGGGACATGGACAACATGCGTGCCACCCCCCCTCTCTCTATCTCCCTCTCGCTCGCTCACGACAGTCGGCGACGTGAATCGGAATTGGAATCGGAATCGTTGCGTTGTTAGCGTCGTTTCCCCCACGGGCAGAATAGAACATTGCGACAAACGAAAACAGCCACTGGCATAGACACTGCAACAGCAGTAGCACCCAACCCCCCACCCCCCTCTCGTTAACCCCTTCGTACCGCCTCTTTTGAATCATAGACTAACATTTGCAAAGCTTTTCACAATGTTGCGTTCGTTTTCGGTACACTTTTCGCATACCCTGTGTACAGAAGGTTAGGTTAGGATATAATAAAGTCGTGCAAGAGTTTGTTACAGACAAATTTAAAGCTTAATAAACTGTGAAAATCGAAGACACATGCCGAAAATACATAAGACGCGACAAACTTATAACTTTTATACAATTGATCGATAAGTATTGATAACCGATTATTGATTTTTTAGCAAAGGCATTAGTTTTAAGAAAACAAACCACGTCTTAAAAAACTACAATCAAGGCAAACTTATCGATAAGTATTGATAACAAATTATCGATTTGTAGACTAGAGCTGCTGGAGACACCATTTGTCTATATTAAGAATGCTCTCTACAAAAACCATACTTTTTTTCTAATCACAGGGTATCTTCGAATCCGTCAGTCCCTGACTTCATTTCTCGCAATCGTTTGTTTATTTGTTCTCAGTACTTATTTATGTTTTTTGAATAGAATTTGCACGTATCGAACGTTGCAGTTGCTGTTATTGTTGTTGTTGTTTGCGGCATGTTGCAACGGGCTGGCCTAAAACAGGGCCAAAACCGGGGGCGCACTTGCCAGCTAGTTTATGGTCGTGGCTGCCTTTCGGTAGCAAAAATACACAAAAACACAACAAAACCAAAAACAATAAACACACAACAGCATAACAATATTCAATTCAATTTGTTCTTGCTTCGGGCACTAGTTGTTGTTGTGGTTGTTGTTGTTGCTGTTGCTGTTGTCTATGCCTATCTGTTGCAGCATGCAACGAGAATGGTTTGGTATCAATTAGTTGCAAAATGGGTGTTTGAGAATAGTTGAGAATAATTGTACCTTATCAAATATTTATGATAACATTTGTTTGGCACTGCTTTTTAATACGTATACTTAATATGAATAATTATATGAAAGTTGCCGTTTAAAGGTTTTGGTATGAAAAGATAAATTACAAAAAAAAGTAATACTGATAAATATCAACACTTAATACTTTTATATAAATACATTACGTATACGCATTAATCGGTTTATTAAACACCTTCAAATTACTTTCAAAGCACCCTGTAACGGCAGTTGAAGCACAAAATGAGATACACACCGACACTCAAACATACTCTTACATATGTACGTGTGCATAAGTGCATTGTATTTGCTTAGGCATCGTTATATATATATACATAGATAGATTTGTTATTTGCGAGGAAGGAGAACATATACTAAAACTGCATTCATGCAACAAAACAAATGCAACAGCAACAACAACAACAAGTTGAAACTTATTCACGCTGTGAATTGTTGTTCTTGTCGAAGCCGAAGCAGTTAAACCGAACCCAACGAACCGAACCAAAACCGAAACCGTACCGCAACCGTACCGCAACCGAAACGAAACAAAATAGTATAAATAATAATAGCAACAAAATTTCCTTTTCTAGGTCTAGGCCAGTTGCACAATTACATTCTAAAATATGCACACACAACATTTATATATATATATATATATATATATATATATTTATATATTTGTGTGTGTATCTATGTTTATTTGTAGTATCTATTAGTTATGCGATGCTTGAGTCTCCCGATACTTGACTGTGCCACATGCACTTTATATATATGTATGTGTATAGAATTATGGGGCATTCGGAAGAATCGTTTCTTGTCATTATAATTGTTGCATCTATAATTCAGCGCTGTGTCTCGTTTTGGCCGCGTTCTAGGCCTATAAATATTAAAATAACCATACATATATATGTTTATATATAGATGTATGTAGTTGTGTACACATTCGCAGCCGGATTATAGATGCACGCGTTGTCGTTGTTGTCACCACAGACATCCGCCTAATATTTTGCTACACGTTGTTGTTGCTGTTTCAGTTGTTCTTGTGCCTCTTACGCATGCAATTTTTTATTTTTTTTGTTGCTTGCTTTCGATTTTGCGTGCACTCTCTTGTCTGATTCTTTTTGAAGGACAGACAGTCTCTCTATATGTCTCTCTCTCTCTCTCTCTCTCTCTTTCTATCTGTCTCTGTCTCTTTTGCTCTGTCTCTATGTGTCTCTATGTGTCGATGTGCCTGGGTGTCGATCTGAATACCGACCAACGCTTGGTTTGCATTTTGTTGCCATAGTTCCCAGCATAAATGCTTTTACATATATAGACATAAGACATACATAACATAAATACATACGTATTTAAGGTGCGTAATACCTATACTAAAAATATTCTAGGCCTGAAGCAAGCAATGTTGGATAATGCCAACAGCTGACATTACCTAAACCCAAATCGAAAGCTAATGGTTTCAATTCGAGAATTTGCGTTGTGGATTATGTAAAATGAACAGGATTTTCAATGTACAAGTTCTGCTGTGTTGCAGAATTGATTTTTTTACTGTTACTTTCTTCATTATCTGAATTCCCACAACTCTGTACAGGATATGTATACCATACAGTCAATTTCTAACAATCATGCCAATCATTTTAAAACCTAAATACAGAACCTAAATACAAAATCATAAAACCAAAGCTTAAGCTTCGAAATTGATATTTGTTCCCGTTAGGTTTATACAATTCCCAATTGATTCAATGCTTAACGTTAACACAATTAAAGTTCGCAATGTGTATATTTTCGTATGTATGTATGTTTTGTACATCCAATTAGTCGTTTAGCAGATGACACAGATACGTTTGCTATACTTTTCCGCTCATTTTCCTCATTACGCTAAACGTTATTTTCTTACAAATTGCACAAAAAAATTCACAACGAGGCGATAGACTTGTCTAACATGAATATCCGTTTGCACACATACCCTGTGTGTGTGTGTGTGTGTGTGTGTGTCACGATCAGAATAAAGACAATAAACCCAAGACAGATATAGTCACAGTAGATGACTGATTATTTAAGAGAAGCTGCATTCGGATATATGAGTGGGTTGGAAATATACATATACAAATATATATATATATATATATGTGTGTGTGTGTGTGTAAGTGGGTGGCATGCGGAACGGATGGCTAACTGATCGAGTGACTGAATGACAGGAGGCGATAATTAGGGGCACACGCTAATTCGCTGAACAAACACAAGTGTGCAAGTTTAGTTACACTGCCGTGCATATTTATTGAATGTTTGGTAATGGGTCACACAAAGAACTGGAACTAGAACTAGAACTAGAGCCCCATGAACTAGTGCACAACAATAAAGGTTTGCTCAATGACGGAAAATGGATATGCAAACAAGAAGCAAAACGCAAAGCGAACAAAAAAAAATAAAAATAATAGCAAGAGCAGTTTATATTTTGTATAATGAAGCGCCTCGCGCCAATGAAAGCAAAACGACTGCGACGCCGACAGAGACGTTGACGTTGACGATGCGCATCTAAGTTTTTATTTGCTTGCGTTGCGCTGTGTTAGGTGTGTGATGGGAGGGGAGGGGATGGGGGGTTGGGGTTAGGGAGTGGGCAAAGGAGAGCTTTCGCAGACTCTCGCGAGCGAAGCCGATTGACTGTGTGTGTGTGTGTTTGTATGTGTATGTGTATGTGTTTGCCTTGCGTTATGCACATGTGCGTATGTGTGTGTGAGCGCATACATAAAATACATCGTCACGCGAGTGCAGCGAACTAATTCAAGGCTGCATACCACACGCTACAGCCAAAGCAAAAATAAAGCTATCGTTGTATTAGTGTGTGTTGTGTGTTGTTGCTTGCTTGCTCTGCGCTTCGTTGGGTCCCACTGCTGCCGCTGCTGCTGCTGCTGCTATGCTCAGTGTGTATTTGACGCTCTCAATCGCACTGTCTCTCTCTCTCTCTAGCTTGCGCTCACACACAAATGCACATTTGGCTTTGCTTTTGTGTGTGCAGTCAAGACAAGTTCAGCGCTAAACATTCAAAGCCGACTAAAGCCTAAACGCAAAACATTGAAACGAAGACATAGAGGAAGACTACAACTGAGGCTGGAGACTTAGCGACTGCGACAGCGACTGAGAATTTTGTAAGGTTGTATCATCATCATCATCGTTATCATTATTATTGCCATGATGATCATCGTTTGGCGCTGCCTTTTGTTTTCATTTCTGCCTTTTATAACGAGATGCGAAGTCGGCGGCACACGCTCTAATGCAATCAAACACACACAAACAACACACAAAGCGAGCGTCGCACAAGTTGTGAAGCCGCGAAAACTGGAACTGGAACTGAAGCACACACACACACACTCATATACTGCAAGCTTCTCTTTATTCCCCCCACTCCAATTCTTCCTTCCTCTTTACAGTATTCAGTTCATTTGTTCAATTCTTTGCCGCTTCTTGTTTCTGTTTACGGGAGGGGGGGGGGGGGGTGTAAGGCTGTAAGGGTGGGGATATTGCTCTAATGGGAACAGCCAAATGTTTTGTTTCTTGTTGTTGTTGTTATTGCACATGGAAAAGCGTTGTTTTATTTTCATTGGCTGTAATCGTTTTATATAGAGAGAAAATGCATTTCCACCTCTAATGCCAGCATTGCCACCCCACTAAAAACACACACACACACACACATACATGTTGCGCTATTATTATTATTATTTTTCATTTGCCTGTTTTGTGTTTTTGCAGCCTGTTGTTGTTTCTGTGTGTGTGTGTGTGTGTGCGTGGGGTGAAGGTGAAAATTTCCACCGCAACGAAGGCACCCAAACGATCGTCGACCGACAATGGATGTCGATTTGTTTGTTTGTTTGTTGTTGTTGTTGTTTTCGCTGCAGTTGTTGTTGTTTTTGTAGTTGCTTGCTGTGTTAATGGGTTACAGTGCAATTAGGACAGTGTGCCTATCGGGAGATTGTATGTTGATCATATCATTATCACTTTTTAGCGTTTTAAGTGTGTGCTTAGTGAAAAGAAAAGTGAATATAGTGTTGTAAAGTGTATCAAAATATGTCGAGAAAGCTTGAATGAATCGATTGGAATTGCAGAGTTCTAGAAATAAATCCGTTATACGAAAGTTCGGAAAAGAGAAGTTCGACTGTAAGTAGTTTAAGGTGTGACTGTACCTAACTAACTTTTCAACCAACTATGAATCATAATGAATCATCATACATATGTAATTTTGTGGCTGAAAAACGCTTTAATCTCATCCTGTGTTAGATCATTCTTAGCCATTGGCACACCCAATCTTCGTATTGTGTGCAATTGTCTGCCAAAACTAATTAAAGATATATTCATATTGATGGAGTTGTCATTAATCAATCAATATCAACTCAAAATGGCCCCCAAAACAAATGACATCACTAAGAGAAGAAAAGACACGGCCCCATCCAACAATCGAGCTTAACAAGGTGAGGCTCCTGCAAACTGTCTACGTATAAAGAACAAATGCAATTGCAGCAACGAAACAACGAAACTCGACTACAACAATGCGCTAGAGCTCATTTGTTGATTTAAAAGTTTGAAAGTAGTAATCGATAAGTGGAAATTATAGACACAATTGATTTGTGTAGGAAACATATGTATTATAATCTGGAAAGTACAGATTAAATATGGATAGCATAACAACTAAAAACTATTTAGATTTCTGAGTAATGTAATAAAGTATATCAAAATATATATTTTGTTATCTGTTTAAACGTCCATAAATATTCTAAAAAAACATAAATTGAACGCTTTCTCTTATTTCCAATTATTTTCCGTCCCTTATTCCGTCACTTCGCTTAATCGTCAACGCCCAAAGTAGGCAACACAATATAAATGCTGACATGATACGACAATACCAAACGGCATTCTTTATAAGTATCATATTGGTTTCATAGCTACCCTGTAATAGCTTTTAATACAGGGTATCTAAATGATATCCGTTAATGCTTGAACCCAGCGGTCACCAGCGTCTTGCGTGCAACATACACATAAAAAAAATATTACAAAAAGCAAAAAAAAAAACCAACAAGAGAGAGATAAAAAAAAACTGAACAATTTTAGACAAGTCGACAACAAAATGCAATGAAAATTAAAACGAAATAAATAAATGGATAAATAGAAAAACAAAACAACACTATATGTATGTGTATGTGTGTGTGTGAGTGTATGTGTGTGTATGTGTATGTATAAACAACAATTGCCAATCGACCAATCAACAAAATTGCAAAGTGCATTTTAGCAGTGGCAACGTTTTGCACTTGAGGCAAATGCCATGGGAGAGTGGTGCACATGGGGGGTGTAGGTGCTGAAAGGAGAGGGAGAGAGAGGGAGAGGGAAGAGACAGGGTGTGTGCAGTGTGTGTGAGGTAGGTTGGGGTTAGCTTTGACGCTTAGACGACGACGAAAACGACAGTGACGTGCTCGGCCCGGTTCGCTGGCTGGCAATGGACAAATGAACGCCCCTGACATCGTTAGTTGTTGTTGTTGCTGTTGTTCGTGTTGTTATTATTGTTTTTGTTGCGGTTTTGTTGTAATGTTAATTGTTGTTAGACGAATTTCGTTGGCCGGGGGACACGCAGAAATCCTGATTTGGCTATAACAACGCACATTTAATAAAAAAAAAATATAAAAAAAAAGAACGCGCGACACGATTTAAAATTCAAATTGCAGTCAAGAAATGCGTGCAACATTGTTGCTGTTGTTGCTTGTGTGTTTTGGT
Organism: Scaptomyza cyrtandrae; assembly: GCA_035044605.1. Taxonomy (NCBI): domain Eukaryota; kingdom Metazoa; phylum Arthropoda; class Insecta; order Diptera; family Drosophilidae; genus Scaptomyza; species Scaptomyza cyrtandrae. The sequence goes on along the minus strand of JAWNNS010000473.1, from coordinate 12,280,218 downwards.
AGCCATGAGGCATGAGCTATGGCTAAAAGGCACTTAAGCATTGGCAAGCAACCAGTAGAATATACAAAATGTCAGTTAACTAATCAACCAACAACTCAAGAACACAAAAAAAAACGAGGGATGGGTCAAATGCATAGCGAATAATTGTTATCGATAACCTTTAAACAAAGATAATAACAAGAATGAATAATGTGAGAAAAACTGTTAAACTTGAAATGGAAAATTATATAAAAAAAACAAATATATGAAAAAAAGAAATATTGAAAAACACAAAATTATCATTAAAAAAATCTTTGCAATTGTTAAGCAATAAATATGGTTATAGAGCTGTGGTATAGCCCTCGCTCAATTCCAGAACTTAATATTAATATTATTTTTTGGAGAAATAAATAATTTGGAAAGTTTTCTAATTTGGAAGACAAATAAAGGTCTATTAAGTTTAGAAAAGTATATTTTCAAGTAAATAAACAATTTTTAGGTTTTTTTTTATAATGTTGATATTAAAAAGTTCTTGTAAAAGGTAACAAAATAATAAAGGAACAATAGGCTTGATATAATTATGAAGGTGAAAGTTGAGTTGTATAGTCAAATGGGTTTTGAATACTTTAAAGAATCAAACAGTCAATTGAGAATAATAAAATAAGGGGAATGAAGCCAGGGAATGAAGGATCACATCCTAGCGTTAAGATTTATAGACATATATCAAGGAGCCAAATTTATTATACCTTTAAGCATTACCCACATTTCACATTCGTATTAAGCTCAAAATTCATTATGCTTCATAGCTTCACAAATAATCTGTTAATCAAAAACCGAACTCACAACTTTTCGTCAATTTTTCGCACACCAGCTGCAATTTATGCGTGTTTGCCCATCCCTGAAGTGAGCGGATTAACAACAACGACAACAACAACAACAACAAACAAGATCCAAAAGTAACAACCGAACGCAGAAAACTAACGCACTTTTAAAAAACAAAAAATCGTTGTTGGTTTGGTCGTGTGTGGAACCCCTTGACATTAATAACGTGGCCAAGTCGCTTGCCAAGGAGGGAGGGTTGGTGGGATGCGGTGGGGGATAAGCGTAGCAAGCGTGGCTAACAGGGTGGCCGCAATAGAACCTTGGACTAAGACGGAGACTGTGGCTGAGATTGAGACGAATGCTGCTGCTTAAACCTCTTCTCTATGTGTAACTAAGAACAATCTTTTTTGTGTAGCAGCAGCAGCAGCAGCCGCAGCAGCAGCCGCAGCAGCAATGTCAACGGCTTGTTAAAAGACGACGTCGCTGTTGATTGGGCGAAGAACCAAAAAGGTGCCCACTCATTAACAGACGTTGTTGCCAGCAGAAGAAAAAGTAGAAGCAGATGAAGAAAAATGCGTATCCTTGAAACTGAAAATTAAAGTTCAATGTTTGAACGGCGCTTGAACCCAGCAGCAGCAGCAGCAGCGACAGGACACGAACCAGCCTGGCAGGCTGGCTGCCTAGCTTTTAAAAAAAAAAGAACAGGCAAAAACGTCTAGCAAACAAGCTTTCCCAACCCCAAAAGTCTACTTAGCCCAAAGCAACCCCCAAAAAAAAAAAATTATTGTTGATTGTGCCCATTTTGATGTCTGTTTCATTTTACGACTGAACTCGCACGAAAATTTTCAAGTTCAAGGTTGCCGGAAAGCAGCCGCCCCAAAAGGCAACAACAACCACAACTTATTTAGTGCCAGACTTGAGTTTGAGGCACAATTCCCATTAAACGTCGACGTCGACGTTGACGTCGTCTTTGTCTGCCGCACAAAATGGTCTTGTGGGCCGCCATTTTGTCGGTGTGTGTGTGTGTGTACAGGCATACAAACCGTTTCCTACAACACCAATGCGAACACAACGTGGCAATATCCTTTTGACCTTGAGCGCACAATTTCCACACGCAAAATTTATTGACCTGGCCTCCCAGCCAGGCCGGCCGCAGGCGAAACAAACTGAGCAGGCGGCATTTTGTACAAGCTTTCGTTCCCTCCCTCTCCCTCTCACCCTCGCTCTGTCTGTGTGTCTAGCTGTCTCTGTCTTCTGCACAGCAACAGCGTGTGAAGGAAACATAAAAAGCCGAACGGTAAATACAAGAAACATGCATGACTATAAAATACACTTGTGTAACAGTTGACTCAAAACTGCTGCATTGTAAGTGCTTGTAAAACTGTATACAAAAGAGTGACCATTTTCCTATACATTTGTAATCTAATTCAATGACTTCAAAACTAAAACTCTAAAACAAATAGTCGTGGTTAGACTCCCTTATTTCTTTAAAAACAGTGTATTGAAACGAAGGCAAAGCCCCGTCAATAGGCACCCCGCAGACCGCGCTGAGCTCTGTCTGGGGTTTTAGGACCGTTAGAAAAGGAAGTAGGTGCTTTCACATCTGTGTTGTTTTGTTTGTTTGTGTGTGCTTGTTTGTCTGCTCTGTCTGCTATTTAAGGGTAGCAACGGTAAATATCTTGGAAACTGACTTATTTTCGATTGGTGTCAATAGACCCTAAGCTTTGTCAGACAGTAGGAAATCGATATTGGGAGGGGTTATTTTTTTATTTTCCACGTTTTGCTGCCAACTGAACAAATAATTTAATTGAAAAAACCTTAAAATTGAGTTGATTGAAATAGCTGTTAATCTGATTGGTCTGGTTGGCTTATCCTTATTCTTATTCAACAAGACTCCTGTGTTTGGCTGGCAAGGCAATTTTTGCACTGCTTAAGCACAAGATCAAGCAGTGTATAACTGTACTAAAATGTAAAATACTGTTTCATTTTTTTCTAAGCAGGGCAAAACTAAAAACATCGTACAAATAGCCAAGACATGAAACTATCTGTTGCTTCTCAACATTTCATGTTTGGCTGGCAAAACAGTTCGTGCACTGCTTAAGCAAAAGATCAAGGAATGTTTTAATGTATTAAAATGTAAAGTACTGCTTGATTTTTTCTAAGCAGGGCAAAACTAAAAACAACGTGCAAATAGCCAAGACATGAACCTTATCTGTTGCTTCTCAACATTTCGTTAACGATATTTAAAAGTGTCCGGATCGTTACGATACCTTATATTTAATTTCTCCACCTCTTAGCTAAGTTTATCCCCAACGATATATGAATGCAATTGCAATTTCGTCAAGTTTGTACTAGCTCATACAACAACCATATCGAAAGTGCCCCGCTTAGTGCAGACACCTAGTTTGAACAATCACACAGTGGCTGCACAACTGTAATGCAAGCTCGAAGCTTTCAAAGCTTTGTTAAGCTGCAACGCCTACTTTTTGTGAGAAAAATTATGCGTTTACGCATAACTGCGCGCAGCTAACGTAACGCGTTTGGCAAACTTGAAAGGCGCGCAATATTCAAAAAATGTATTCAAAGACTCACCATCTAGTTTATCCAGCCGCTTATCTAGATTTAAACATTTTGACATCAGCTTTTCCACTAGCAATGGATTCGCCGAAGCGCTAGTTGCTGTCGCAAAACGTGACTCATCCTGCGTGCAATCGCTACTGCTGTTGTTGTTGTTGAGCAGATCGCAAGGCAGCAGAAAACCTACATCAAAAATGGTTAGAAAATCATTAACAATCAGTAACACTTTGAATAGTTTACCCGTTCGCTTAGCGGACGCTGCTGTCGCTGAGTTGGCTCCAAAGCCAAGCAGCTGTTGTCCATGTCCATTGGTATTACCACTATCCGCCAAACTCGCTCCGACGGAGTCAACCAAACCCTGAACACTCAGCTGGGCATTTTCTTTCGATAGCAGATCATCGCCGGCGACAACGGCGGCGGCAACGCTGGCAAAATCATTATCACTGATAACATTGTTGTTGTTCTCCTCCTAGGAAAGAGATAGCAATAGAAGAAGAAAAAGGCAAAAGCAGAAGTTTTTTGTTTTTGTTGTTGTTGTTGTAGATTTTGTTGTTGGGGAAGAAAAGAGCAAAGGAAATAAAATCATAAATGGTAAAATGAATCTGCGAAAATTCTTAAAAATTTTTTTTTGATTTAAAAAGCATAAAAGGGATATTCTGCGCATAAAGGATGTGTTTGGATATACAATCATACATATAAATATACTTATATACTTATATTTATATATATGCATGTATGTATGAGTGTTTGTGTGTATGTGTGTATGGTTAAACTTGTCTCTTATTTCTTGGCGCATGTACATTTTCGACTTTGACCTCAACGGTTGCCAAATCCGACAGCAGGCTCTCGATCTCAAAGCTGCTCTCGGAGAACGATCGAAAAAGCTCATCGGAGGAGTCGCTGCCACACAGTGGCTCCACCACAACGTTCACATTGCGCGCAGCCGAGCCACATAGCTCCTGATTGCCAGCGGATTGATGTTGTTGTTGTTGCTGTTGGTGCTGTTGCTGCTGATGTTGTTGTAGTTGATGTAGTTGCTGTTGATGTTGCTGTTGAAGTTGTTGATGTTGTTGCTGGAGCTGTTGTTGTAATGTGTTGTTTGTGCCAAGTGTTGGATTTATGTTCTCAGCATTAATCGTGGAATCGTCCTGTGAGAAAAAAGATATAATGTGGGATTCAGTTGAGTAGGTCTTAAAAAGAGGTAAGAAACTTGAATGAAATTGTTAAAGGTTCACTAAATGAACACACTTGTAACTAAAATTGGAACCAGTATCGGAACCGGTAGCTGAAGTTCGATTACATTGCTTAATGTGAGCTTGCTTGCAGTTCAGTTCGATACTCGCATAAAAGGAAACTAAACTTAATTGAGATGTATATGTATAATTACCGCAATGCATGTTGCCAAATCTAGACCACCAACAAGACGACCATCATTATCCGGACACCAGAGCAGTGCGTCATCGATAAATGGCATCGCTGAGAGGGCAAAGCCTGCACTGCAAATACTGTTAACTGCCAGTGTTAAGCCGTTTGCTTTGGAGCCCTTCACTTGAAAATTTCTTTTCTTCTTGCTTTAAGCCCGCTGTGAGGGGTTTTTATTTATACGTTTATTGTTTAGTTAAACTAATCAAATGTTGTATTTTTTTGTTTTTTTTTTTTGTAAACTTTAACTTTTATCACACGTTATTTACTTTTTAATCAAATTATTGAGTTTTTCACAAATTTTTACAGATTGTTTTAGGCACTTTTTATAAGACGGTTTTGGTTTGGTTATTGTTTTGTTTGTTTTTTTCTTTTTGTTTTTGCACTTAAAAGATTATTTTAAATTTTTTTTTAGTCTTTTGATTTTGTTTTCGGACGTTCGATTGTCAAACCGAAGGCAAAAAAAATTGGAAAAAAAAATAAGACGACTCTAAAATTTGATTTTTTACTAGGTGTATAATGTATATATACTACGTATATATCAGTTTTACGGTGTATATATATAATTATTTTGGCTTAAATTTGTTAATAGTTTTTTCTCTTGTTTTTTTTTGGATTTAGCCCGTTCAGCTTATTAAGGTTTAAAAATCTGTAACGAAAAAGAAAGCAATATTAGTTTTAAAATTTAGAGATAGTTAATATATATATTTAATATAGGGGAAGTCAAGACAGGAATTTTTTGTCATATCTAAACCAGTTTTCAAAAAGTGCTTGATGGAAAGTTTATGGAGTTCTTATGTCTGTTTTATAACGAATTAACCAATTATAGATTAAAGAAAGAAAGGGAAAGCTTAGAACGTTAAAGTTTTGCAAAATTATTCAAAGAATCGTTTAGGCTTAGATTCATATTGAAAACTGAGAACTGAGAACTGCTCAAAGGAAAAGAATGAAGACTTTCAAAAGCCATAGCTCTATTAAATTTGTAGGTATCTAAAAGTAATGATCATGATTTGGTCATTAACTGATATTAAGTGCTTTAAGGAATAATGAAATTCTCATTGAAGTTTTACTGCAATCTAAGTTTGAACTTCCTTCCGTTTGCTTAGACTTTGTCTTATTAACGTGTTTTAGTGCTTTGATAACAATAATTATGCAGCTAATTGGATTCAAGATTGCGTTTCAGACACAAATTGTGCGGGAAAAGTGCATCGAAAAGAAACAATGCAAAAATGTTTAAATCCAAATCCATTCGAAAGCAAAAGACGAGAGGGAATGAATGAGGATTTCAAAAATTTTCAAATTGAGAGTTGATGGAAAGTCGTCGTCGATGTCGTCATCAAATTTTGCATTGTTTTTGGAAAGAAAAGTTAATGTGTGTTGTATTTTTGGCTTCCGGTTATAAAAACAAAAACTTTGCTTTTGAATCAAAGTTAATTGTGTTTAAAGTTCAATAACATTTCAAATTGCGAATCGCGAATTACGACAGCAACACAGCGCCCTGCAAAATTATATATATGTATATATATATATATTTGTAGTGAAGGGTGATGGCACGAAGAGCCGGAGAAGGGGTAGGCAGTTTTCCATTGCTAAAATGTGCAACAGCTGCAAGAAAAACTCAAAAAAAAAACAACAACAACAACAACAAAAAGTTGTAAGAAAAACCAAAACAAGCAGCAAGAAAACAGCATAAGCAACTTTGGAAAAATGCTTTTTACATAACATGTTATTGAACCGCATGCAAAAAAACAACAAACAAACAACAACAACACGTTTAACTGCTGCCGCCGCAATGTTGTTGAATGCAATTCGCTCTCTCTAAGCTGCCAAAAGCATTGCAAGTGAAAGTCTAACAACAACAACAACAACTGCAACTCGTCGCAAAAAGTTCGTTAACATTGAACTACGAACAACCAACAAATGGCGATGGCAAAACACAACAACAACAACAGCAACAACATCGGCTGCGGCAGAGAGAGTACACAACAACAACAACAATAATTGACATTACAACATTGCGCTGCCTGGCACTGATGCTGGCGTCGCTGTTGACGTTAACTGCGCTGCAAGCGTTGCTTTGCGCCTGCGCTTGGTTTTTCCCATTGCATGCCAGTTTGCAATAGTTGTTGTTGTTGTTGGTGTTGGTGTTTGGTGATGCGCATGCGATGCGGAAAACTTGTTTTCCATTATTCAATACAAGCAGCAGCAGCAGCAGCAGCAGCAGCTGGCAGCGACGGCGGCTATTCACTTTTCAGCTAGCAAGTTCAAAGAAGAAAACTCCAAAGAAAATGCCAAAGAGAGCCCAAACAAGAACAACTATAACAACAACAACAACAACAAGCACATGCAACTACACAATAAAAAAAAAACTTGGAAATTCGGAAAAACCAAAAGAAAACATTTCTGATAGCTAAATTTATTTATCGAAATAATCTCATTTCATTCATTTAGTTAACATTCAGATCTTCTCGTTAGCCTATTTGATTTGTTTTCTTACAGTGCACCTTTCGCTTGCATTAGAAATTGGCTGCACGTTGTTGTTGTTGTTGTTCAATGGCGCCATCCTTTGTTGCTGTTGTTGTTTTTGTTGTTGTTGTTGTTTCTACCTAATGCACATTGATTACCAAGATCGTTCGACGTTTATGCAAAATATTGGCTTTGGCTTCATGTCTAATAACAGAGCGAACAAACGGTGCGTATACACAATTTTTGATTAGACACCACCCAACCACAACAACAACAACGATTCTCACATTTTGCTTGAAGCGTTTCCTGGTGCTGCTTCTCTTGCTGCTGCTTCTGATTTTGAGTTAATAATCTTGAAAATGGGTGCGGTTCGAATCGGTTTAATTGAACAGGAGAGAGAGAGAGAGAGAGAGAGAAAATCAAGTAAAAGTGCAAAGAAACGAGATTCTTTTTATGCCCTGAACCCCACTTTCAATGTGTGAAAAGACAGAAGGAAGCATCTCCGACCCCATGAAGTTTATATACATTTTCGATCAACATCAACAGACAAGCCGACATAGCCCGTCTGTATGTATGATAGCGTCGATCTCAGAGACTTTAGATATGTAACATAAGCTCGCCTAATCCCTAGGGTCTAGGCAGTAAAGGTTTGTTTTCGATTTTCGATAACTCTTCGATAACTCTTTTGATATGCACATGTTATCGATAACACGAAACGCAAAACATAAATAAAAGCTTTGAAAAACATATATAAAGTATGAACTTACCTCCAATTTATGTATATATTTCGACCGCAAAAATCGTGGCTTAAACGGTTTGTTACAAAAGGTAAATGTTTTTATTTTTGTATATATATATATATACTATACTATATATATATATATGTTGTTGTACAAACTACAAGGCAATGTTGTAAAGTTGTCCAAAAAAAAAATCGTTCTTTAAATTGCGTAGCTTGTTGTTGCTATTTGTTGTTGTTGTTGATGCTTCGGGAGGTCACCAAAGAAGCAGAAGCAGAAGAAGAAGACGAAGACGAAGCAGGAACGGGACGCGTTGCTTAGGATGAAAATGTTTAAAGTCTTTGTTGGGCGTTGTTGTAGCTGTTGTTGCTGTTGCTGTTGCTCTTGTTGTTGTTTTATTTTACAACGTATGCTATAGATGTACAAGTATAAAGTTTTATTGTCATTAGCAACATGGCTGACATTGACCAAATTTGCATGTGTTCCCAGTTTTCTGCTTTGGGCACGCATTTATGGTGTTTAAACGTGCGCAGAGGCATTTAATCAGCCCGTATGCGGGATGGTGGGAGGGGTTTGCGGGGGTTCCCCGCGTGGAACCGTTGCAACTTTATCCCCCTCTCTCTCTCACTGTCACACTCTGTTCTTGCGTTCTTTATCTGTGATTGGTGTGCGGCGGCCTCTGCAAAAAGCAAAAGAGAAACAAAAGAAATATTTAAAACATTTGCTAATCAAATAAATATATTATTACAACTTTAATTTGACTTAAGTTATGCATAAAATTTGTCAAAAGAACAGGTTAAAAACGTGCGAAGCTTATAAAATTATATATACATATTCATATACATATATTTGTGTGCTGTTGCCAGCTGCTTGGGATATTCACAAGGACATTTAAGGTACATTTGTAGTTAATTTCCCAACACGCATTGCATGGTGTACAAAGGTACATTTTAAGGTATTTTTTCATTAAATTTCCCAAGCGCTCTGCTAATTAAAAAGTAAGCTGAACTACAACTACTAAGTTGCCAAAGAGCACAAATAGTACAAATTGTATTTAGTGTGTATATTTATGTACATATTAATATGCTTAGCAAAAGCTTTTGATGGCTGCAGTCGCCCGCCACTCGAGAATGAGCTTTTATATTGTCTAGTGAACGACAACAACAACAACAACAAATATGCAGTTTGAAAAATGCGTTTGACTTGCGCTCTTTTGGGCTTTGACTCAATAAAACAAAGCGTTGTCGCTAGCCGCCAGACAAGGTGCAAAGAGTTGATCGCGCAGCAGGCGGCGTTGCGTTGGGTATTGGGGGAGAAGGGGAAGGGGGAAGGGGAATCGACAATGCGGTAGGGTGTGATAGAGCGCCGGCGTCTTTGGCTTTGTCTACATTAACAACAATTTTGTTGCCTGCTCATTTAACTGCGTAAATATGTTATGAACTAGCTAGCGCCTGCTCTTACTTCTGCTCTTGCCATTGTTGTTGTTGATGTTGGTGTTTTCGTTATGATAGCTTTTGTGCATGGTATGTATTAGTAGTTGTTGCTTATATATGTTTGTTTGTTTGTATGTATGCATCGTGACCTTCTCACACTGTCATGGCTACGTATAAAAACTTTGTATAAAACTAAAAGCTTTCGTTTTATAAATTTATATGCAGCTCCAATGCGAGCGAGTGAGTGAGTAAGTGTGCCTGTGTGTGTGTGTGTGAGTGTGCGTGAAGAACATAGACGACTCGTGCCTTTGCGACAACAACAACAATTTTTCAGTCATTGAATGTTTCGCTCAAGATCGCATTTTAGCTGGCTTAAAATTATCGCTGTTGTTGTTGGTTAGGCAAAGATTGGAGCAACATTTGAAACATTTGAAACATACATGTATTCATGTACTTCCGACTTTTTATACCCTGATCCCATTAAAAATGGGAAAAAAGGGTATCATGAAGTTGTGCAAAAGTATGTAACAGGCAGAAGGAAGCATCTCCGACCCCATAAAGTATATATATTCTTTATCAGCATCAACAGTCGAGTCGATATAGCCATGTCCGTCTGTCCGTCTGTCCGTCTGTCCGTCTGTCCGTCTGTCCGTCTGTCCGTCTGTCCGTCTGTATGTATGAACGCGTCGATCTCAGAGACTATAAGAGCTAGAGACTCCAGATTTTGAACTTAAGCTCGCCTAATCCCTAGGCAGTACAAGTTTGTTTTCGATTTTCGATAACTCATCCCGTTTCCGATATACACATGGGATCGATAACAATAAAATCTTGAATTTGAAAAAACTTTAGATGACATTTTAATTATTAATCAAAATAATAACAATCTGTGAAATTTTTATTAAAATCGGTTAAGAAACACCGAAGATATGGAACCTTGAAGTTTAGTATGCAGTATGCAGTATGGTCGTACATACACGCACACATACTTGCAAGCACTGACTGTACGCGTAAAGTATAGGGATCAGGGTATCGTCTAGTCGGGATTTCTCGACTAGAGCCTTCTTACTTGTTTGAGTTAATTTTGTTGAAGAGGTGTGAGGCATGTTTTGAGTTTGCTGCACTTGTTTTCAAGGTCATCTGCGAATGCTTTGTTCATGGTTAGAGTATCTGCTAGTCGAGCTTTAGTTGCACATATTATTTATGAATTTCAAATGCGTCCTTTAACTAATTAAGCTAACCATTGTTCGTTTGCCAACTATTTAACACTTAGTCACACAAATCTAATTTATTAATATTTATATTATTATTGATGTTGTGTAAAACACTAAAACAACAACAACAACAATTTAGCAAAGCAGGCAAATTGTAACCTTCCTCGAAATGGTTTGTCTCTATATAATTTTGTTTTATTGCTTTTGCTTTTGCACCTTACAAAACGAATAAAAGAGGCGAAAATAAATCGCTATAATTTCGGTAGACCTTCTGTTCTGATCGATTCAAGTTTAAGGTCGACCTCTTCGACTAGACTGAGCGACCCTTGTGAGTCGCTAATGCCCAATAATGTGACTGTCTATAGGGTGTTGTTGTTGTTGTTGTTGCTTGTCCCAAGGGCGTAACGAATAAAAAAATAGCCGAGCCTATTTGTTGTGTCTCGATATGCTATCCGATTTAACGGTATTTACTTATAAAACATATTAGTAATGAGTAAATTTGTATTAAGTGTGACCAATGCATTGCAATTATCATTTGAATTGGTCTATTAAAAATATACGAAATTGCTAATGAGCATTAATGATAATGTTCCATAGTAAAGGTCATTTAAGAAACTGTTTAAAGGGTAAAAAAAAACTTATTTCAATCGAAAATCTTAAAGATTTATCAAAAATGAATAAGGCGAGATTGAGACTGAGATTGTTGAAAAATAACCTTCAAGTTTGCATAATATACTAAAAGTAAGTATAACTAACATATTCTAGCTGAATGATGATGACAAACTCAACATATAGTAAAACTATAAAGCTAACAATAAAGAATTTGTGAGCGCAACTTGCATTTTAATAAATTTAGATGAAATAACCATAAATTAATGTGCTAAAGTGAGAAAATTTATTCACTGCCTTAAACAGTGCGACAATCAACAATACATGCATGGCATGTCTATGAATGTGTGTGTGTGTGAACAACTGTTATAAAATATACTATAGAGAACATAGAAAAAATCTTAAGTGTCGCGCCTATTGTTGTTGTGGTTGTTGCTGTTAAACTGTAAATTTAAAATAAAAATACATAATGCTTTAAAAACAGAATAGTCAAGCGCTACTAACCTTAGACATGAACAGAAACGAAACACAAAATAAAAAAAAAAACAAAAAGCAAAAAGCAAAAGGCAAAAGCAAAAAGGCATAGTATCTAACTACAAAAACAAAATATATGTTTCTATGTCTCCGTCGTCGGCCATTGCATATTGTACGTTTGCTGTACGTGTATTTAAGTATTTGTGTATCGGTGTGTGTGTGTGTGTGTGTGTACGTTTCGTATAAAATACGCAACCTTCAAAAAAGTCTAACAAAGCAAACTTGTTCAATAGTCATATGCGTATCAGGAAGTCAACTTTTCAAGGATTGACTCATTGAAAAGTCGAATGCGACGACGACGACGACGACAGCAATAACAAAAACAACAAGAGAAACAAGTTACACACACACACACACGAACGCATACGAACACAAATAAATACATTCATACACTTGCATTAGACGAAAAACTTTGAAAAGCGCGCCGGCAAAATGCAGTGCAAAAACTATTTACAGTAAAGCACACAAACGCACACGAACACACACACACACACACACACACACACAGAGACGGGCAGCTCTCTGAGATCACTTGCAATTGCTGCACTCGCGACTGCAATTTGCTGCTCTCTCCTCTCTCTCTCTCTCTATGAGCTTTTTAAGAGTGCGTTTAAATGCATATGTATTGGTGTGTGGGAGAGAGTGAGTGAGAGTGTCTCTTATGTGACAAATTCTCTTACGTTAAGCGCTGATTTCATTCAAACATGCTGTTCGCTTTGCTTTGCTCTTGTTTTGTGTTTGTTGTTGTTGTTGTTTTGTTTTCTGCTGCTGCTGCATTGTTAAATAAAAAGTGCAAATACCGTAAGATTTGCTTTTGTTGTCGCCGCTTGCAGTTCCAGCATTGCGTGGCGTCGATGGCAACAAAATACAAAATTTTACTTTTCATTGCGAAATGGTAAAAACAAAAGTTATTATGTATGCATTGCATGAGGTAATTTACAATTGGTAAAGTAGCGAATATGTTATACATATATATATATATATATATTTTTAGCTACCTTCTGTTTGGCCCTGCTTAAAAGTTCAATATGTGGACCTTCAACCTGCGATTTGGTTTTTTTTCGTCAGGTTCAGTGTTCATATTCAAGGCACAACACAAGCATACGTACGGTAAGTAGTGGTAATAACCTAGCTCACGGCTCCACTTCAGTCTGAGCCATCGAATTGAGTTTCAATAACGCGTTAACTTCTTCAAAGACCCCAAAAAAAAAACGTAATTCGTGCCGTCGATCGCATAAAAGGTCGTTGCATTAAAAAGAGTTTAATGACCAAGGAAACTTTTTTGCCAAAAAAAATTTCATACATCCATACATATATGAAACAAAAGCCAACAAACAACAACAACAAAAACAATGACAATGCTTCTGGCTGCTTAAGCTGGTGCAATAACAGCAACAACAAGAATAATAACAACAATTTTGCAGTGCGCCCACAACTTACGACGCGCGCACTCTTCTCTCCCTGTCGCACTCCTTTCATGGCAACACCAACACCAACAACAACAACAACAGCAGCAGCACTTGGGAAAGGTCAACGAACAACATTGCCTCCGTCGGTCAAAAGCAGAGTTCACACGTACAGAGACGTACGCACACACACATACACACAAGCACACACACACACACACACGCAGACTGCATTGCAGCGAAGAGCAACAAAAATCCAACACTTTTTGTTTTGCTTTTGCTTTCGCGTTGAGTGAGGTGAAATGAGTGTGAAATGAAGTTGAGTTGGGTTCGAGTTTGAGTTTGAGTTCGAGTTCGAGTTGAGAGTGAGTGTTCGTTCGTTCGTTTTGGTTCGGTTCGGTTTGGGTTGAGTGCGCTGAGGTAATAGCCTTGTGCTGCAGCCGATTGGCAATGACTAATTAATATGTGTGCTTTTATATTAATTGTTATTCACATATTGAGCTATTTTCATTGCATCAGGGCGAACACTTACGCTTACGTTAACGCCTACGCGAGAGCGCAGTTTGTTTGTTTGTGTGTGTGTGTCTGTGTGTGTGTGTGTGTGTGTGAATTCATTCACTTTTGTAAACTTAAATAAAAGCGCTGCAGTCGCTGCCGTTGCTGCTGCTGCTGCTGACGTTAACGCTGACGCTGCGCAGCTGTCTTGCCATCGCGAGATCAACGCACTTTCTGTGTCTGTGTTTGTTTGTTTGTTTGTGTTTGTGTTTGTGTGTGTGTGTGTGCTGATCCCACGAAACAATTTGCCGTTTAATGCACCCCAAAAACGGGCAGAAAATAAAACAAAACAAAACAAAAACAATGTGCAACGAACTGCAAAATGACTCAAGCGCATTTTTATTTTTGAGTGCGATTTATGCATTACGTATTTGATCTTCTTCTTCTTATTTGCGAAATGCATGCAAAAAGTTTTCACTTTTTATTTTGGTAAATTTGCTTTGAGTGTGTGTGTGTGTGCATTTTATACTTGCAGTCAAAGCAAGTTTTTTGATTATCAAAAAGAAATATAAATAAATATATATAAAAATTATGGCAGCAAACGAAAGTTTGCAGGCAAAGACATTGAAAAACAATTTCGTTGCCAAAAATAAAAATAAAACAAGTAAGAAAGCTCTAGTCGAGAAATCCCGACTAGACGATACCCTGATCCCTATATTTTACGCGTACAGTCAGTATTTGCAAGTATGTGTGTTTGTATGTACGCACATACTGCATACTGCATACACAACTTCAATGTCCCATATCTCCGGTGTTTCTTAACCGATTTTAATAAAAATTACACAGATTGTCATTATTTTGTTCATTATTTCAAATGCCACCTCAAAGTTTTCAAAATTCAAGATTTTGTTATTATCGATCACATGTGTATATCGAAAACGGGATGAGTTATCGAAAATCGAAAACAAACTTGTACTGCCTAGGGATTAGGCGAGCTTAAGTTCGAAATCTGGATTCTCTAGCTCTTATAGTCTCTGAGATCGACGCGTTCATACATACGGACAGACGGACAGACGGACGGACAGACGGACGGACAGACGGACATGGCTATATCGACTCGGCTGTTGATGCTGATCAAGAATATATATACTTTATGGGGTCGGAGAAGCTTCCTTCTGCCCGTTACATACTTTTGCACAACTTCATTATACCCTTTTTTCCCATTTTTAATGGGATCAGGGTATAAAAAGAGAGCACACAAATTCCTGGCGGGAACTCCGACATGGAAGAGCGAGAGAGAGACAGACAGAGAGAGAGAGAGAGAGAGAGAGAGGCATGGAAGCCCCGGATACAAATACAATGCACTTGGCCAACGGCCAGTGTGGCCAGAGTCTGGAGCTAAAGCTGTAGCTGTTGCTGATGTTGGAGGCATTAAACTTGTTTGAAAGTTGCAACTGTCGATAAAGCAACTGCAACAAGAGCAGCAGACATGCAACAACTGAGGATGGCGGAGAAGAAGCTGCAAAACATTTGCAATTTCGTTTATTTTTTTTTTTTTGGGGGTAAACTTGAAAATTATGTTTAACGTGAGCAAAGAATTATAGGAAATAAAGCTTAAGGTGTTTTGGGAAATGAGCAAAATTTCAAGTTTAATTGAAATTTATTATTTTAATCATGTTTCGGTTTGGTTTTAATGTCAAGATCAACCGCAATTACTTTCATTATTATTATTATTATTATATATATTATTCATTTCAAATGAAAACATTTTAAGCAACTTTATGAATCATACAAAAATATTTTTGCTTACAAAATCTACGATAAAAAATGTTTCAAACTACTAAAAAACAAAAAAACATTAACTTATAAAAATAAACTTTTGCCGAAGTAATCGCATTCTTATTAAGTTTTGAAAGTTACGACAAACTTTTTTCAAGATTTATTTTAACTAAAATCACAAATGAAAACAAAAATATACACATATTTTAAATAGCATTATCAGTCAAAAAGTGTTTTTTGTTTTAAGAAAAACTAAAATCAATATATTTTGAGATCTCATTCAAAAAGTTTTGTTGCTAAGCTCAGTTTTGAAATCAAAAAGTTCACCGTTAAGTCTCGTCTAAGGCGAAAGTGTTTGCACAGCTCTCACTGCGATTATTCGAGTTCGAAATCGAATTCGATTGCAATGTTCGATTTGCGCATCGATTAACCCTAAAAGGCAATGCAAATGCCCAAAAATATATGCGAAAACAAAGCAAAGCGAATGCTGATGATGCAGGACATAAAACACAACGAAATTTCACATTGAATGCAGCAAACGCAAATAGACATCATCAACAATAACAACAACAACAACTAGTAGCAGCAGCAGCAGCAGCAAACATTTGAAGATGCCCCGCACCATTGCAAAGAGTCATAAAACTGGCCGAGCCTCAAGCCCCAAGCCCCAACCATGCCCATGCCCAACATCATGATTTGCCAGGCAACATTAGAAAACTGCAACAGCCGCAGCCGCAGCAGTGGCAGCAGCAACAATAACAAATGCAGCAACTGCAAGCGAATGAAGCAAATGAACGAAGCGGCGTCGCAGTCGCAGTCGCCGTCGACGTTGACGTCGAGTGTATGCATCAAAAAACAGACAGTAAATCTGATTGTTTGGGGTAATTGAACTTTCTTAAGAAATTGCGACATGTACACTTTGAAAAGCTCTGGATTTGCGAGCAGCACAGCACAGCGCAGCGCAGCGTACCGTCAGCCGAGACAGCGCAGTAACAGCGGCTGTAGCAGCAGCAGCAGCAGCGGCAGCAGCACACAAATGTACGCCAATGACCGAGTTCGGGTGAAAGACCTTCGATAACCATCATCATCATCATTCGCAGAGCAGCAACGGCAACATCATTAGCGAGTCCGAGTCGTCCACAACGTAGTCATTGCACTAGCTACCAGCCAGCCAGCCAGCCAACAAGCAAAACAAAAACAAAGCCGACACACACACACACTAAGTGTGAGAGAGAAATAAAGAAAGAGAGCGTGAGGCGTGAAAGAGCAAAAGTGACAAAGAGCTAAAGCCGCCGTGCAGCAGCGCAACTTCATTGAACTAATTTTAGCAGTATGCGTGTGCGCCATAAAGAGAACAAGCACGCGATGCATTAGCTAACGCTCTCAATCGTGGCGCTCTCTGTCTTTCACTGCGTCAAACACATGAAAACAAAACACACACACACACACACTAAAACAAAAGCGCGGGAGTTGTTGCTCATGCTATGCTGCTCTTGCAATTGCTATTGATGTTGCTATTGCATTTTTGCATGTGCATTTTGTTGTTAGTTTTTATTGTTATTGCATTTACGATTTCGAGGTGCATGCCAAGACCTCAACTAAGGCTAAATTGTTGTTATTGTTGTTGTTGTGCTGTCGCATTTGTGTGTGCGATAATAGTGCGCTAGAGGCGCTGCCGCATTTGGGGGCTATTGAGATAGGCGCGCGTTGTGATCAGTGCAGCGCCAACTGTAGAGAAGCCTTGAGGCGGCATTAAAGTGCGGCGCGTGTAACAGTTTGACAAGCAATCAATGTGAGTGCTAGATAATAGCTTCACAAACTGTAAGCGGCATTTTACAGTTCGAAAGAATGATGAATTTGCTTTTGTGTATGACGTTTCGCAGATGTTGTGGAGTACAGTTTGTTGTTTTTGTGTTAATATTCTTAATGTATTTATGTATTTTACTTAATGCAATAATAACTTAAATCTAAAACCCAAAAAGAGTTTAAGTTGTGCTTTCTAGAATATTATAGAATTTATACTGCGCTTTCCATTCAATAAGAGAAGAAACAGAGGATGACTAAGGTACAAACAGAGAGAGAGAGAGACAGAGAGTGAGAGAGATAGAGAGAGAGAAGGAAGACCAAAAAGCATTTTCGGCACGAGAGAGAGAGAGAAGTTAAAGTGAATGTACCCGCAATGTGTCGCAGTCAATGCACGTCGCTTACGTTGCCATCGCCGCCGTCGCTGCCACAACACGCAGTTGAAGCAAAAGCAATGACACTGATCCTGGCGTTGACCTCTGACGACAATGCAGGGCCGCTTCCGGCGGCAACAACAATAATGCCAACCAAAAAATCAGGCAACAACAATTTTTTTTTTTTTTTTTAATGATTTTCAGTTTCGTTTTCGATACTAGATTCTACGCGGCAACGGCTTTAGTTAGCCTCCACTTCAAGTTGCTGTTAATTATTATGCTTAAAGCTTTTTTTTTTTGGTTTTGTTTTGGGCAAGGTCATTAAACACACACAACAGATACAACCGCAACAACAACAACAACCACAGGCAAAAAAAAAAGTATGCGTATTAATAAAACAAGCAGAGAAGAAAAAAATATAAGACTCGACTGGTGTGTGTGTGTGTGTGTGTGCTTCGTCAACTTCTGTTTGGCCTGCCCAGCCACTTCTACTCTACTCGAATCTACTCTACTCTAAGTTTCTTTATGTTTTAGTTCGGCTCACTCATTCGGTCTTAATCAAGGTGAGTAACCTTGGCCTTGTTTTCGAGCAGCGCACTCTTTGCTCTATGTATGTGTTTGTGTGAGTATGTGTTGTGCTCACGCATTGCCAAAAAAAAAAACCCCCAAAAACAAAAAGAAAAAAGCTAGCCACGGCGCTCGCCGAAAGCGTCGCTCACGAAGGCAAAGGCAAAGGCAAAGGCAAATGCGAAGGAGAGGAAGAGAGGGCAAGCAAGCAACTGTTGCTGCTGGCATTGTGGAAGGTCATGATTTTTTCGGCTGTTTGCGTGCATGCGTGTGTTTGTGTGTGTGTGTGTATTGGTGAATGACTTTACTTAACTTGCTGGCATTTGCCGAAACTGAATCGGAATTGTGAATGTGAATTTGATTTTTTTTTTCTTGCTCAAAACGTTGCCTTAAAGCTTTAAGTGCTGTTCGTCATTGTCACTCTAAAATTCTGAAGAACCTACAAAAATGTTTAAAGCTTTTGATTTTAGTGCGTTGGAATTTCGTGTGTAGTTTTTTTTATTATTATTAATATTATTATTATTGCAGTAAGCACTTGATATGTAGAACTAAAGTGAAGGTTATTCTCATTAGCGTATAAATCATAATTCTAAAAGTTATAACAATTTTTTTTTACGCAAAATGTCAATTAATAATGAGTACAAAACTTATTTAATTCTTTATTTAGAGTTTGTCTTCTACAAACAAAAAGTTTTCTTATGAAAAAAGTTACAAATTTGAAATGATTTGAAGAATTTAGTTTCCTAAAAATATAAACTACATTCAAAATGGCTAAAAACATTATTTTTAAGGTTTTTTTTCCACATACAGTGTATAAAAAAGTTCAAAACATACACTTATGTGCCTTGTACATCAACTACATAAAGTGATGAAAACTTTTTAGTTTTTAAAAAAAGACTTCAACTCTAAATAACAGTGTAACTTTCAGTCAACCTTTCTTAATCCAAGCTGCTGTTCAACAACACTAACAACAATTCTATGCTCGAAGAACTTATTTGCAAGATTTAAAAGACATAGGGTAACTGCTAGTCGTACATATTGTTAGTGCTTCCGTTTGATTTATTCCTAAATGGCGCCCAAAAGCACGTGCTATACAACTTGTTGGCTTTTTTTTTTTGCAGGTCTATTTCCATTACTGTATATACAACAACAATTTACATACATACATATCTATATATACGTACGTATGTATGTGTGTGTGTATGAACGTAATTTGGTTTCTCAAGCATGCATAATCAAGAGTTGGAGCTGTAAAGACACGATACGGTTTGCACTTGGCCTTGGCAAGCGCCGCTTTGTGATCACCTTGAACCTCAATGTGCCGAATGTTATGCTATTGTTATTGTTGTTGTTGTCTGTTGTTGTTGTGTTGTTGTTGTGATGGGGGCAGCAACTTGAATAGCACAAAATTGAAAACGAAACTGATCTGCAAGTTGCGTTGAGTAAGCAGTATGTGCTATACGTGCCATCTTATGTTGAACTTGCCGCAAAAGCATCAAAATGCTGCTTGAAACAAATAGTAAAAGAACGTATACTATATATATACTTATATATACTTACATATATATATATATATATATGTGAATGGTGTTCGCAGCCCAAACGTGACTTAAGGCTAAACAAAAAAGAACAACAATAACTTTAATTTAATTGCGTCTGCGATCATTTAAGCCAAAAAGTTTTTAGAACTTGTTTTTTTGTTGTTGTTTTTGTTTTTTGTATGCACGATACATCTGCCATTGGGGGGCCTTAAGAATTCAAGGCTGTAAGCTTCTAACCCTAAAACACACACACACACACGCACAAACATTGGCTTCATGTTCACGTTAACATTCACGTTGTACGTATACGTAATATTCTAAGGTTGAACGTTTATCAATCATACGCCGCATTGTTCGCGCTTATCAGCCACTAACTCAACTAAGCTGAAACGTTAAAACAAATATTCTCAACATATATATATACATATAACATATAGTCTTGGGCCCTTTTTTGTTGTTTGTTTCGCCTGACGCAGCTGTTTTTGTTGTTTGTTGTTGTTTGTTGTTGTTATCGCTTAGTTTGGGTATTACCTGTCAAGTGGCATTGTCAGACCATAAATTACATATATATGAGATCAAAGTTATTGTTTGCTATTCAGAACCTTAGCGTGCGTTATGTTTGTTGACACAGATTTGTTATATTGAGGTTATAAGGAAGGGTGGAATTTTTATGAATAAAATTATAGCTATAATATTTGATTTTGGTTTTAGCTTACATTTTTATACAAAATATTTGCTTAAGCTCAGAGACCTGTAAAATAAATTATTATTTACATACTTAGGATTTCCAGAACCTTCAAATCTTTTTAATATTTATATTTTACCAATTTTAACTTTTGTGTTTGACTTAGCGAGCGTTTACTGTACAGTTACATATAGGAAACGCAGTCTTAAAGATGTTTTTGGCAAACCCTAATCTATAAAAATCGCTCAAAAACTTAGAAATTTTTAACTTTTTAGAATCTAAAATCGTTTCTCATATATATAATCATGCCTCTCCAACTAAATAACGTTACACATTGCCAGAGCTTACTGTGCGCTCTTTTTAAAAACAACCGCATTTAAATATATATATATATATTTATTATATTTATATATATATTTATTATATTTATATATATATTTATTATATTTATATACAAATGCAGATAACGAACTTGTTCAAAACAAACAAAAACTAATAAGAATTCGATAAACTAAACAAATATGCATATTTAAAAGTATTTAAACTAACAATTCTCCGTTTCGAATATATGTTTTTGGATATAGTAATTACAGCTTTTCAGTTAAATGAAACGTTGTTAGAAACCAAATACAATAAATACTATTTAAATAATATCGAATGCCCGCACAAAAACAATTTTACAATAAAATGAATAAATATATTTGTGCATTACACACAAACACACAGAAAGTCGCACAAACATGCATACATAAATCTAATTGCATAGCATGTGTTTGTGTAGCCGACATCGGCGGCAACATTGCAAATATATATATATATATAGTATAGATTTTGAATGGTTGCGCTTTATATTGGCCTCCGAATGTGTCTAGCTTCAATAGCAGGCCAGGGTCATGCGACACCGGGGAGGAAAACTGACTCGAGGCACAAATACATGTGTGTGTTTGTATGTGTGCCCGTTATCGGAAGAAAACGCCAAAAGCTTTACAGCAGCGTGTTTGCAAACTCATACACACACACACACACACACACATACACACATACGTACAAAAATAAATTTCGCGCTCGCGTTCATTGCCTTTGCAAAAAGTTTAGATCGCTCTCACTCTCTCGCTCGCTCTCTCTCTCTGTCTGATGCATCAGGCTCTCTTATGTTCGGCATTAGAAGAGCAAAACCCAATAACAATAACAAAAACAGCAGCCATATGCAAAAAGAAATAAAAACAAATAAATATAAGAATGCGTCGCCTGCTGATTGATTGACAGTTAGACAGAGACAACAAATAGAGTAGTATGACCAGAAGAGTAAAAGTATTTGGTTAAAGAAGAAGAAGAAGAACACGAAATACTATGCCTTATCGGCCAATCACAAACAAATCATAACATAATAAAAAAGAAGAAAAAATGCTCTCAGGGCCTTTTTGGCAAAAGTCTCATTTGATAATTAAATGAATTTTTGTTTATTGTTGTTGTTGTTGTTGGGTTTTTGCTTTTGTTTTTGTTGGTAGGGAATCGTCGGGCAATGCCCATCACTGAATTTGTGAGGTTGGTCAGTTTTTTATTGTTGTGGTTTTCGGTTTTTCGGTTTTTAGGTAATCGTATTCATTGGTTCGTGGTGAAATTATAATATGAATGATGCACGCGACTAAAATGACCTTTAAAAGGAAGTTCATTCTGACAAACAAATTGTTGCTATTTATGTTGTTGTTGTTGTTGCTGGTTAAAGTCTAGATTTGAATCGGCTTATATCGCGATTAATAATAAAAGATACCCGCATCAATGCGATTTAATAAATCGTCGCTTTGATCTCAACTTTGAGATGATTATTATTTATAAAAGCTCATCACTTTCCGTGTCGAAGGTCACACCCAGCACATTTGCATTGCCAATATTTTGACTATTCGTCTCGATTAAACAAAAACCAAACGCGAAAAAAAAATACTTAATCGACCCATACATAAAGACCGAAAAAAAACAATCACAATTTGCGCTGTTGTTAGCAGTTTTTCGTTGCTTCTTTTGTCTCGAGTTTGAATTATTGGTAAATTGTAATATTGAAGACGTCAAAAAGTGGGACATTGCTCTGACTTTGACTGGCCAGCAACATAGCTCGACCCAAGCTATGAAATTCGAGAAGCCAATAACCAAAGCTAAGCAGTTTGAAAACCCAAAAAGAATAAGTCCAAACGTTGGAAAATTGGCTGAAATTTGTGGAAACTGCAATTGAAACATGTTTGATTTTGTCAAAATGAGATAAACTTCAAATATTATGAAAAGTTACAAGAAAATAAAAGTGTCTAAATATTAAATATATATTTCTAATACGAATTTTTAAACTTTTTAGTTGGAAAAATGTTTTAAAGTTACAGTTATTTACGTAAATCAAAGAAAAGATTTTAAGTTAAATCATATTAGTTTTTTACATCAATTCCAATGAAAAAACTATATGTTCTTTGGATTTATACATCATTTCCAAACAAAAATAAATATACAATTTTCATAATATGTCAATGGTTTTATCTTCTCGATATAAGGTGCTTCATTCGATTCACCGTTGTTTATTTGTATTAGTACAAAAGTGTGTGAACATAAAACATACTCTTATACATTTACTTATATTGTTGTTTCATAGTTTCTGCTTTGATATTTTCCTGAACTTTCATGCACATATATGTATGTAAGTATGTATGTAAGCACAACGATGACGAAATGTGAGCATAGAAAGCTTTTTTTTCTGCGTTTAGCCTCTGTGAAATTTGCTTCCTGCATTTTTGCACTTTTCATTTTGTTTTGGTTTTTTTTTTTTGCTTTCAAATGCAACTCCGCCATCGAAATCGAAAACAAACGAGTGCAACACTTAATGATATATTAACAAAACGATAGCTAAAAAGCGTACCACGATCGAGAGGAAGATAAAGCAAGAAAGAGTTCAAATTCTTACCATTTGAAATAGAAGTAATCCAAATTGATGTATATCCATATTGTGTAGCGTTCGTGTGTTGATTTGAGCTTTTACAGTTACATATGTATATATATATAGATATATGTATGTATATATTATGTATTTTATAGAAATAACAGTTGCACTTTATTAAGCAGCTAAAATGGCGACTGGCGCTGCTGCCGCTGCGTAAATATTTGCATAAAAACTATTGTAAATATTGCGTGTGTATGCATTTAGATAAATCTACAATATAAACAACAACAACAACAAGATCATCATTATGAACACTTTTCAGGCACTTTTGAGGGGCGACGTTTTGTGGAGGCGTGGCAGATTATTTAATTAACAATTACACATTAGACATTTGTGCCAAATTGCGTTTGGCAGTGAATTCAGATGCAGATAAGGAATCCGATATAGATTCTGATCTGATTCCGATTCCGAATCCGTTACAGATTCCAAGTATAACACTTTCACACGCACACGCACACATACACTATATTATATTTTGTTGTTGCACTTTTGGAGGAGTCTTGCGAATTGATTTTCGCTTAATTAGCAACGCGTCGGCCGGGCAGAGGGGGGGTGCAAGGGTTTGTGTTGCGGCAGCGACGCGCGCGTTAAACGCTGCAGTAACAATTATACTTTCTTGATTTTGTTTGTTGTAATGTATTTCGAGTTCGAGGCGCGAAGGTTTATTATTATTATTATTATATTGTAGCTGCTGATCGACTGTGTGTGTGTGTGCTTGTGTATGCGTATTCGCCCAGTCCTCGGAAATTTCTGCGACCGTCCGTTACAGCAGTCAGATGAAGACTAAACGCAAACGAACGCGTTATTTTTGCACACAGCAGTGCACTGAGCACACACACACACACACACTTACTCGCACACATAAACATAGCCAACAGCGGCAGAGACACGCGCGGCCGCTCAAGTTCATGCTCTGAACTTCAAAGCTCAGTTACCTTCATACATGTCGTCTCTGGCAGTGTGTGTGTGTGTGTGTGTGAGCGCGAACGAAAGAGAGCCAGCAAGAGTGAGAGTCTCACAACAACGAAGCTTAAGAGAGCGCCATTGTGCATGCAACGCAATGTTAAGAGCATAGCAAAAGAGAACAATTTGTGTACAAATCCCTTTTTAATAGGCGTTTTACTTGGCAACATAACAATAAGAAATAGAAAATATTTATAAAAAAAAGTACAGTGAAAATAAACTTAAACTTGATTTTTGATTTAATAACTGCATGGAAAACAAAAGTGCCTGACGTGGCCATTTTTCACTTCTTTGTTTTTAATATATAATATATATATAAATTGGTGTGGACATAATTTTATGTAGTCTTCAACGAAGTCGGTACTTTGGGCAGTCCAAACTCATCCGTTTCAATGGTGGTCTGTAAAGTTAATTGTGTTAACACAATTATATTTACTTAAGAACCTTTGCGAATAAATACCTTTCCCGGCTTGATGCTGTCGGCTCCTGGCTCTCTGTCCGGCGCTGCGGGCGCCTTGACAACATCATCCAAATAGCTGGCATCATCATCCAGGGCTATCTCATCGCCCAATGCATCCAGTTCGGCCTGCAGATCATCGTCGTCCACATCGGGCATGCCATAGGTACGACCCATTGCCTCCTGAACCTCATCCGCCTGCTCCAACATGTCGGCCATATCGTCTTGCATGTCCTACATGGCAAATTAAATATCAATATATGCAACGCTTGTTAGCAAACTCAACAAACGCACCTCAATTTGATCAATATTGATTTTTTTATATTCTGTTTTCATTTGCTTAACTCCATCTTTCATCGCGGCCACCGTCGCTTGAGTATCCTTGAGCGATTGTGCAGCATAGTTGGCCTGCTCCATGTTGAAGGATTGATTACGTAGAGATTCCGCTTGTTGTTCATATCTATAATGAACAGAAGATGCAATTATTGTTTGTATTTGTGTTGATTGACAGATTTAAGTTACGCCTTCTTTTGTTTAAGCACACGCAACGCCCTTTGTTTAACTGAGTTTTTCGCTGGCGATTCGCGCATCTTGCTCATTTGTTCGCGATATTTGCGCAGCTCCGCTTCCAGCTTCGCGATCTTCTCCTCAATGTTTGTAGCTCGTGCATCCACCTATGGAAAACCATTGCAGCAATAATAAAAAAAACTCTTCAGCAAAATGTTTTTCACCTTTTCGTTTCACTTACCCCAGAAATACAATCATTTAGACTTGGTCCAGGCTCCTTGGGTTTGCCGCGACCGAAAATGCGATTCATTTTATTGTTTTTAAGAGTATAGTATAAAGACTTTAAGAATTTTTAAAAAAATTTGCGTCGAATTTCGTTTGATGACTAATTTTCTGCTTCTTGTTTTATTTGTTAACAGCTGAGAGCTAATGCCGATACTTAGGGACTAATCGCAAGTGTTCGATACTTTTTGGCCCTGAAATATGAACGCAAATACCAGCAATCTATGTTTTTAGACTTTATAATTTAATTTAAATGATTTTTAAAGAAGATTATCTGCTCAAATCACAAATCTATGAATTGAACAATAAAAGCGTCAATAATTTTTGAATGAACAAATAGAGCTAGTTCGATTGCTTGGTGAGTTCGATGGATCTTATTGCATGCGATTTCGATACAAGTTTAAGTCGATACTTGGCTATATAAGCAAGCTGATTGTTGCAGCGCCCAACATTTATTTGTAAGCTAAAGTTTGTGTGTGAGCAGCGCAAAAAGTGAAAAAATGCTACGTTGTATGCACCGAATGCATTTGTGAATAGTTTTAATATTTTAACTACCTAAAATGAAAGCTGTATACTGTGCTATAAATATACATATATCAAGCAGCGACACCGTGAACTGTGTTATAAAATAATTGTCTGTGCGACGCATATTAAATCAGTTCGCGAAAATTCAATATTTGCACAGCTAGTGTTCCTTTGACGTCATAGTCAGCTGTTTTTGTGACGCAGGCCAAAAATGCCGCAGTTTCTTGTAGTTGTTTTTGCACAGAAGTAAACCAGCTAAACAGGCCAATACCATGGATAGCTCCATGTACTATAAAAGTCTGCGCGACAGCGCTGCCGACGAAATCGCTGCTACCACAGAGCACTCTGCTATGACCGGCAGCGAAGCGACGCCACGCGTTGAGGATAGCGTCTCAATGAATAATTTCTACCCGGCATTAGTGCAGTGTTTTGGCATTATTATATGTGGGTAAGTAATTGCAACAATGTCCGAGAACAATTCCCATGTGGAAAATAACCAACATGCATGATTCATGCATGCATTTCGCTTGCAATGAACAACGGAACTAGTTTAATGTATTGCATTGTTCTCGCATTTTCGGCAATCAAAGTTCATGGCCTGCAACTTGACCTATACACCTATCTATCTCTGCTTGTGTGGGTGTAGATTTGCTTTTGTTATCAGGTTTTTGAGCTCATAGCTTGAATTTTTGTTTGCCTATGCTAGTTTTTACTCTAGTTGTTGTTATTGTAGTTAATTTTGGGCACGCGCACGTTCAATGACCGGTTTTTGTTAATTTTTAATTTCCTTGATTCATGAACATGAGCAAAAAAGCTTGCAAAAAGATTTGATGCATAACAACAAAAAGAAAAAAGTAAATAAATAAAACCAAATTGGCATGATTAATGTTTTTGCAGTTGACAGTAACAATTGAATATCCAAATATTATTCTTTGTTTTTTGTTCATATTCATATTTAAATGTGGCTTTTTTAGTAGTTGCATTAATTAATGCATTAAATTGACCCTAAACCCATTAGTCACACTTACGGGAAAACATAGCTTAACTACAATGAGTCAGCAGAACTGTTTGCACGTGCTACATGTTGCATTCACTTGACACTTTTGACAACTTTTTATTATTGTTAGAAATCTATTTAAATCACAATATTAAATGACAACAGCAATTAAATTAAGTGTCAATCGTATTTTTTTAATCGAATTTATTACCCTTTTATCTTGGCCATAAATCGTTACCAATTTTCTAGCGCCCTCGAGCGTGACCAACAAACTGTTTTAAACGAGTCTAAAAAAAAAACGTTGCAACACAACGTGTCAAGATGACAAAATCAAATTATGCAAATGTGCAACAATTAAAAGCACAATAATACATAATATAAGCTTAGCTTGTTCCCAGTTGCCATAAAGGCTATTGCCATAATATAGTTGCGCTCAATTAGTAATTACAATAAGCGAAAGTAAAAAACGTTTAGAGAGTGCAAAACAAACAAACAAACAACAACTACTACTAAACTAAACAAAACAAAACAAAGCGTAGCAACAAAAACACACCTCCTTAAAAACAATTACAAATGACCTTGCAACGTTTTTCGATCAACATCGATTGATGCAATCGTGTAATGTCGAACGATTATGTAATCGTCAATCGGCGACTGACAGCGAACAAATGCATAAGATACAGTCAAGATAATAAAGATATGTCTGATCAAAAAAAGGAGAACAAAAATCGAACTGAATAGTTCAATAAAACTGTTTTGCGAAAATTCATTTGTATTGTTTTTAAGGTGTTTTTGTTGTTGTTTAAATTAAGTCGCTTCCGTTAAACGTTTGGCAAACCTGTTCCATAAATTTATAATTTTATTGAAATTTTGAAAGTATTGCGTCTTAACTTAAATATAATTTAAATAAGTCGTTGACTTTAAGAGTTCTACTTGTTAAGAGAAATATTTTGTTAATTTGATAAAGCTTCTTTTTTTGTTTAGTTTGAATTTAGTTCACGTTAAATAAACGAGTTCTAACAGCCTACAAAAACGAATATTTATGCATGCTCAGCTGTTTTGTTTTGTTTGTTACTTTTATTATAATAAACTCACGCGAGAAATGCCATTTAAACAATTTTACACTTTAGCCTAACTAATACTATTCAAGTTAAACAAAAACAACAAACGACAGAAACTTTTGTGTTGTTCTATTCGTGTCATTGCGGAATCGGAACGTATATATATACATATATATATACACATATATATGGTACGAAAATTCAACTTGATTCGTTATCAAATTATATATGTGTTGTACTTCATAACTTTTTGTTATAATACAAATTAATTTAATTGTTATTAGCTGTCAAATTAATGGCAGGCTTTTCTAATATTCTTTTTAACAACAATAGGCAGTAAAAAAAACACGTATTAACATTTTTTTTAGTTGAGTGGAGAAAAAGTTGCTGAAGAAAATTGTGAAATACTTTTAAGCTGGCTTGCCTATTATATTGGAATGAAATGAGAAATTCTTTCTTTATCTGAACAGCTGTTTTAGACATTTGTATGAGTTCTTTACTACCTTTACATCTACATATACAGCATGAGGTTGTGCCTGTCTTTTGGGTTCCAGCTGTTATTACACAACGTGATATAGAAATCAGCTCAGCGTCTTTAACTCAGGCACGTGACCAGTTTTCAGCAATCATTTTACATATCAAAGCTCTCGAAAAATAGAAGAACTTATTTAAAGTAATAAAGAACTAAGAATTTAGTTACTTTCCAGCAATAACA
This sequence comes from Scaptomyza cyrtandrae, assembly GCA_035044605.1. NCBI lineage: Eukaryota > Metazoa > Arthropoda > Insecta > Diptera > Drosophilidae > Scaptomyza > Scaptomyza cyrtandrae. The sequence continues at coordinate 12,251,291 of JAWNNS010000473.1, read as the reverse complement.
ACTTAGTTTTAACAATTAGTTCACATATTTCATGTTTAACAAAGAAAAGAACTTATTTAAAACACTCAAGAACCAACGTTTCGTTACTTTCTAGCAATGAAAACTTAGTTTCAACAATGAGTTCACATATTTAAGCTCTTTGAAAGAAAAGAACTTATATAAAACACTTGAGAACTAAGATTTAGTTACTTTCCAGCAATAATAACTTAGTTTCAACAATGAGTTCACATATTAAACCTATCGAAAAAAAGAAGAACTTATTCAGAGCGCTCAAGAACTAAGAATTTAGTTACTTTCCAGCAATAATAACTTAGTTTCAACAATGAGTTCACCTCTCAAAAAAAAAAAGAAGAACTTTTTCAAAGCACTTAAGAACTAAGAACTTAGTTACTTTCCAGCAATAACAACTTAGTTTCAACTATAAGTTCACATGTTTAAGGTTTAACAAAGAGAAGAACTTATTTAAAACACTCAAGAACCAACGTTTCGTTACTTTCTAGCAATAATAACTTAGTTTCAACAAAGAGTTCACATATTAAACGTATCGAAAAAAAGAAGAACTTATTCAGAACACTCAAGAACTAAGAACTTAGTTACTTTCCAACTAATAACTTAGTTTCAACAATGAGTTTACCTCTCGAAAAAAAAGAAGAACTTATTTAAAGCACTTAAGGACTACTCTCCAGCAATAGCAACTTAGTTATCTTATCAATTTGATCAAAGCTGTTTTAATTACGACAATGATTTTGTAGTATTATGCCAAACCATTTTGTATCTGCATTATCAAATTTTATTTTTTGCTAATTATTTTTTGTTTGATATAGATATCATCAGCAAGAGTTTATTTTGGTAACTTAATTTGTAACAACTTGAAATCATAAATTGCGAAAACGTCATAAAATTCAGGTTTTAGTAATTTTGTGGGGTGGGGGGGGGGGGGGGGAAGTACTCGAGTTTTGCTTGCTTGGAAAATTCGCTCATAAATGCTGGGCGGAACATAACACAAATCAAATACATATATTTAAATCGATAAACTGGTTTATATAATATACATATGTTCTTTGTTGATCACGTGACGCTTTGTTGTTGCATGTTGCAATATGTGTTTACATTATAATCGTGTTTAAAATTATATGTTAAATTTCCGTATTTGCATATAATATATATATATATATTTGAATATGCACGCACTTTGAAACCAGAACGATATATTAAATGTTTTTTTTTTTCTTTCTTCGTTCTTCCTGTCTGCAGGTATATAGCCGGCCGATTTAAGATTATTAGCAATGCGGAAACGAAAGGACTTGCCACATTTGTGGGCACCTTTGCCCTGCCCTCGCTTATATTTCTCTCGTTGGTCGAGTTGAACTGGAATGCGGTCAACTGGACCTTTTTGTTGGCCATACTCATCTCAAAGGCGTTTGTTTTCTTTTCTGTAATGATCATTTGTTTGCTGGTGGCACGACCTTTGAACTATGCTCGAGCCGGCTTGATGGCCATCTTTTGTACGCAGAGCAATGATTTTGCCATTGGATATCCCATTGGTAAGAACATATGAACTTGACTTTTATGTGTTTCATAACTAACAAGTCTTTGTTTTGTTTGGTTTCAGTTATGGCTTTGTATAAGGATTTGCATCCCGAGTATGCATCGTATTTGTATCTTATGGCGCCCATTTCGCTCGCCATTCTCAATCCCATTGGCCTAATACTCATGGAGATCAGCAAGATTTTAAAGAACAAGGAGGAGGTCAGCCGTAGTCCACCATTGTGCCCCGAAACCTGTCCCGCTGAGCAGTTGAGCAAGCAACGTCGTTGCCTTGGCGAGAATGCAATTTTCGTGTTGAACACCGTTAAGTCATTGTTCTTCAATCCACTTTTGTTGATGACACTGCTTGGTGTGGGCGGCGGTTTCTTGTTTCCCAAGGGACTGCCCGAAGTGGTGGCCAGTGTCTTGCGTGTGTTTGGCCAGAGCTTCTCGGCCACGGCATTGTTTCTGTTGGGCCTCAAGATTGTTGGCGGTGGCACAAGCACAGAAAGTAAACCAAAGGGCATGGGATTGTTGCTACCTAGTGTCCTGATCTTGGTCAAGATGTAAGTAGTTGAAGCAATTTTATTTTCTTTATAGTCATAAACTTTATGTTTTTAGTTTGGTGCTGCCTTTGGTCTGTCGCCAGACAGTGAATATCATTCAGGCTGGAGACAATTTCAATGACACAACCGAGCTGAGCACTTTTGGATTTCTCTATGGCACTTTTCCGGCTGCACCTGGCGCCTTTGTTATTGCAACGCAGTACAATGTTGAAGTCGAATTGGTAAGAATCTTTGAAACACCAAAAATAAATCTAAAGATAGTTTTAAATTCAATTTATCCTTTTTTGTAGATTGCACGCAGCATGGTTTTGTGTACGTTTATCTCGGCGCCTTTAATGTTTATCTCGGCCAAAATGATATCGTTGACCAATCTTAAGCCACTGGACTACTTGCATGAACTGGATGCCTTCTCATTTGATATAAGTGTGGCAGGTGCAGCTGCCTGTTGCTGGATGCTCGCACTATTGATTGTTACCAAACGATTTAAGCGCATGCCACAAAGAATAACAGCTTGCTTGGTGCTTTCACAGGTAACCAAAAATAAACTTTGACTCAATCTTTGGACTGTCTAAATAATGGCATATCTTTTTGAATTTAGCTAATGTGCTGCATTGGCGTCATACTGTGGTCAAAGCTGGATCATGTGGAACGTTGGCCATTGTATTTGCAGTTCTTTCTGTTCAACATTGGCACTTACAGTTCTCGTTTGTGGACTGCATTTTTGGCCATAACGCTACTCTTTTTGCAGTGTCGCAGCTTGTGTTTTGTGCTAAAACTCTGGCCCTATATGGTAAGAAACTTAAAAAATTAATAGATGTGGTTACTTTATCAGCTCTTTGCTTTCGAAACAGCTTGTCTTTGCCTGGGGCGTACCAGCTCTTATCTCCGGCCTGCTCATTGCTTTCGACTCCAAATCGATGCCCAGCGAGAAACAAAATCCAAGCTTTCAATATGGCAACGCACAGGCGGCAATTGCAGTCTTTATGCTTGTCATGTGTTTTATAGGTATGTAGTTGTTGCAGTTCATATTGATTGACAACTAAATGATGATAGAATGTAATTATATTTGACGCGTTATGATAGCTTGACGTGCTGCATAGTGTGGCAAGCTTACAATGATGCACCCTTAAGTTTTCAATCTGAAATTTAAACTAGAAAAAACCAAATTAGTCTCTTTTTACATCAATACTTATTATTAATTTTCTCTTCACAGTAACTGTGGGCTGCCTCGTTTTACATCAACGCTATAAAAAACGCTATGAAAAGTACCTGACTTATTCGCGTGAGTTGTCCAATCCGGATACGGGTATGTCCCATAAAGCCAGCACATCTTTATTAATAATAATTTGGAATTTTGTAAACCTTAGCATCCGATTTACACTCAGCGGTATCGACGGCCAACTTGCTTGCGAACACAGACCGTTCTTCTTCGATACGGCAAAGCGTGCGCACGACTTCCTGTTCATCGTCATCATCTGATGATGAAATGATAACCACGACTGTCGTACCGGATACGCGAGCTAGTGCCGGCTGCGCTTCAGGCAATGGCAATTGTTGTTCCAGCTCAACGGTGACAACGCCCACAACAACAACGACGGTGGTCATGGATATTGAGGATCTGTTGAATCGCAATCGTCAGCGAAACTCTGTAAATCCCAAGGATCTGGATCAAATTGATAGTGCACCAGCAACTGAAGCGTAAGCATTGACTTTTGCTTGAGTTGAAGTCATTATTTATATTGATTTTAATGTGTTGCAGCCACATGTGTAGCAGTTCGTATAACTGCGGCCCGAGCACCTCGCGTCAGAGCTGTCAGAATATCATTGAACGCTATGAGGAGCAGACGCGCAGGGGTCTGGAACCGTTGGAGCATACAAGCGACAGCGATGAACATCAAACGTTGAAGCACACAATTCTATTGATCACACTGCTGTGCTCGATGTTTGTCGGCTTGGCCGTCTCCATTTGGACGCTTGTCATGGAGGGCATGTCGGGCATCTATTTGGAATTGAGTTTTCTCGATGCTTTCCTCAACTTTGGTCAAAGTTTGATTGTTTTAGCCATATTTATTGGCGACACAGGAGAGCTGCTAAGGCCGTTGATCAAGTTTTGGCGTAAAATATGGTATAATATTATATAGTTAACTTTTATGGATCTGCTATTAAAGTTCTCTTTTTATATAGGTATGGCGCCAATGTTGTCAGTCTGCCGCACTGGTCGAATCTGCGTCCTGATACGAAACAAATCTGTGAACAATTTCGTAATCATCATTTGGAGAACTGCAAAAAGGATATTGCCAAGGATAGAAGGTGAGTTTTAAAAACTTTTTAAATCTATTTATTATTCTAATCACTTGTTTCTTGACCCATTAAACAGGTGGCGCATTCGTGTGTATCGTAAGGTGTTCTATGGCAGCGAATTTGTCAGTTGGCTTATTGAGGTTGGCCTTTCGAAGGATCGCATGGAGGCCGTGCATTATGCACGGCATTTAGTTGATGGTCGCGTGCTGCGACATATTAACAACGTTTATCATTTCGAGGATAAACAATTGCTTTATAACTTCTGCAGTCGCATCTAGGCGAGAAGAAACAAAATCAAAAAACTATGTAGAAAATGCAACGACACCAAATTTTAGATCGTTTTGTTAAAGTTTAAGTGAATCGTGTAATTTGTGTGCTGTGATTGTATTACGCTAGGAAAGTTAAGCACACACAACCGGACACACACACACACACACACTCTTACTAACAGCCAAATAAGAGTGTGTGTGCGTGCTTGTATGTTTGTGTATGTGAGTGAAGACTTGTCCATAAATGTGTTTATGGTTAATTTGTTTATCATCTATAATTATACGCGTTGTTAAATTGCTATGACATTTGTTTATACATTAAGTAGATAGTGAGTATTTCAGAGAGATGCTAACGTTTGAGCTATAGTGCAATAATCTAGATATAATAATAAACATATAGTTAACTGTCACAAGCAAACGAAAAAATACTGTGCATAAAACGTGTGAATGCATCTATACAAACCAATAACTAAACAAAAGGTTTATGTAAACTTAATGCTACTGTACACATACATAGATCAAATAAATATATATATATATACATATACCTCATGCCGTAAGGCGCCAAAAGAAATTATAAATGCATTTGTGTCGTATTTGAATTTCTTCTATTTCAGTTCTGTTTTAAGGCGCGCATTTCAGTCATTTGCGTTTCGCACCCTATACATATTGTATGTATATATATGTATATATATACTCATTCGTTTCATCAATTCTGTTTCGTTTTGGTGCGCACGCGTTGAACAATTTGCCGATGCGTGTTTGGAATTCAAATTGACTATAATTCCGGCCCGTTGTAAATCTTTTTCGGCTTTTTTTTTTATTGATGAGAAGAACAGACAAAACTGATTCGCTTATTGAGCCATTAAAATGCCGCTGATGAAGTCCTATATATATATATATATATATATATATATATGTTGATATATACAATTTGGTAATGTTTTTGTTGTTGATAGTAGATTTTTAAATTTTTTTTGGTTACGCGCCTTTATCAGAAAGAAGGCAATACAATTAACATTTTTGTTCATTTGTTATGCAAAATAGAATATTGCAGCGCCTCCGTTTGCTGCCACAGCTTCCGCTTGCGTCCATAAATACATTTCCCTTTAAATGCAACACACGTCACAGTATGTACTCGTCACAAGCAACAGCTGGATTACAATGAGCCTATCCCCCGATGCTTATTCAGCTTACATTTCGTGGAATAACAGCCTCTATTGCAGCAACTTTATATTAAATTTGAAAAAATAACACATCAGACATTTGGGTGCCACATACACTTGCAAACATTTGGGACTATCCCATTCGAGCTGTTATCAGTTGCTGGAATGGTATTGCTATAAAACTCGACTAGCAAACTTTATGACTCATATCGAAGCACATACTTATGGCATATATTACAGAAGAGATAATGCGCAGTTCCGCCAACATTCTTAATGTTATAGTTTTCGAGTGTTTGGTTTGTATATGTAATAAAAATGTAAAACTCTTATAAAGTTATCAATCTGAAGCCTCGAGGGTAAGAGAGGGTTTCTTGTTGTCGTGTGTTGCAAGTTATATCTTATTGACAGACCAAATAATTTTGCAAGTTTTAAGGGTGTAAAGCTGATGATTCAGCTAATGACAATAAGTAATCTTGCCAAACAAAGCAATTTATGTTATCAACGATTGTTATAAATGACCTTACAAGAAAGTATTAAAAAAAAGGTATACAAAAACTTTTTTTCAATAACTTTTATGATGGCTGCAAAACGCAATTCCCTTGATGAAAATTGAGCTGCAACCATTAATCAGGCACTTTTTTTTGGTAAATGAAAAAGGTTTTACAAATAATATGCCATTATTTATGCATTTAATTTTGCACAAGCGCTGCGTGGGCGCGATTCAAAGGTTATTCAACCGCTCAAGCCACGCAAACTGCCTGAAAAAAAAAAAAAACAGGAACTAATTTTTATGTGCCCCAATAAAAAAGGAGGACGCCACCAATTGTTTATGACTGCACAGTTAACAATAAAGAGAATTAAAGAAAAACCCGCACAAGGACATTAAGAGGATACACATTCGCAGTGAGAAAGGACTCGCAATGTTTATGTTTGCGGTGTTTGTTTTGGTTCCTTGAACCGAAATTAGTGTACAAATAGTTGCCTGCGGTCTGTGGCGTCACAGGACGTCCTTGCAGCGAGGACGTCAGCATCCAGCAGGCTCATGAATTTATTAGATTAATAGACCAAACATTGTCTGGATACAAATTGTTATTATGATACAAACATTGCGCATACATCGTGTTGTTCGACGTTGTCGCCGCCAACAGCGGCGTCTCACTTCCGTTGAACATTTACGGCTAATATAACACTTAGAATGCATTTCGTATGCGCCTCTTTGATGTTAAATCAACCAAATCTCTTATATGTGCTTGCATGTGTATGTGTCTATGGTATTGTAAATGTTCAAAAGTTTTCAATTTATTATAGCATTAACGACTTAAGTTGGAATTTTCATTGTTAATTTTTGAATGGCACAAGTTAAGAATGTTCAAACTGCTCTCAACGAATCAGAAGTGCTCTTATACATCTATATATTTTTGAATTGATTATAATAATGTTGTTAAAGTTTTTGTTTATATTATTATAACTTGTGCGTGATTGAAGATTCTTAAGAATTTGTTACACAATTCGCGACAAAATTAAAATACCCCACCGCATTAATTAACACCACACGCGTTTGCGTTTGCAGTCACAGTCGGCGAACGGAAGTCGAAGTCGGACGAACGAAAAGCTCGACCACCAACAGCGACGGCAAAGCACAAAACAACACTTAATATGCCGAGCCGAGTTGTCGAATTCTTGTCGTGTGCCAACTGTTGAGTCGTCTTAAAGGAACTTTGCCCGCCAATCCCACCACCCACTCTAGCAAGAGCAGCACCAATAGCAGCAGTAGCAGCAACGGCGCCGGCAACAATTGTCGTCGTTTATTAAGTTTTGGGCTCGTCATTCTAATTCGACGACTTGATGCAGACGGCTGCACGGCACGGATCAAACGATCAAATCGTTGCAATCGTTAGAATCGCGCGTGTGTATCTTGTATGTGTGTGTGTGTGTGTGATCGAATCTCCTTAAAGTGGAAACTAGTTTCCATTTTCAACTCTTTCAAAACATAATTAACTGTGCCGACATTTTTACTGTAAAAACGACTTAAATATTAAGTATTGAGCAACATGTCAGAGGTAATTAATGGCTATAATGCCACCACAGCTGTGGCACAACTGATAGATCTTGCTACCGAATTGACCACCATCGCAACGAATAGTTCAACACTAACCCCAACGTCGACTTTGTATAAAAATCGCAGACGCTTGATTACTTCGATAGTTGTCATGGGTCTCGGTGTTATTGGCAATTTACTGGCATTGATTATTTTGGCGCGTAAAAAGCATAACAAAAACAGCAAATACACGTTCATGTTGCGGTAAGTTTACAATAAAAAAAATGTGTGTCTGTGTATGTTTACATTTAGTAATAGTTGTCATTTTGTATGTGCTATGAGTTCATGGCAGTTGAGGTTTGTTCAACTTGCTCGAATATTATTATTGTGCGGGTTTAATTTACATGTTTTGGTTTTCGATCGAACGAAAGCTTTCAATTTCATTTTTAATAGGCTTTTCTTATCAACAGATTCCTGTCCTGAAACTATTTACGTTGATCTATAGCTTCGATTAGATTTAGTTTAGTTTTATTAAACTTTTAAGTACATAAATAAAGTATGCAAACTAAAATTGAATGGTTAAAGCTTTTAGAAACAAAAATATTCTTATTCATACTTTCATAGCTTGAATATATTTGCAATAAAGCAACAAATTGACATTAATTATTCCCACTGCCAAATTTTGAACCAAGACATTGACATTGAACATTGCGTATTGATTACAAATGATTTTTAGTTGAAATTGTCGAAAACAAAAATATTTTTCAAATAAAGCTGCATAAACCATAAATTTTATTACGTATAGTCTGGGTATATAGTGTTTTCCAAGACTTAAGGAATTTGTTAATGATTTTATATTCATTCTAGCGTTGTTTCACTGTATTTAGCTCTTCTTTTAGTATTAGACAAAATTAACCCTTGAATTTAAGTTAAGATTTTGCTGGTTACTATTTCAGTCATTTATCATCATCATAAGATAACCAATTACTTGCCACCCGCCTTTAACCAGCATCAATTTTCGCATTGAATTTAATATCACACCCACACACACACAAGCAATTTGAGAAAGCTTTGCGCGCAAATTATCCTGCATAAGTGCGCGTGTGTGCGCTCAAGTGACATAAATGAGATTGATGATTTTTTTGCCCAAATTTGACACTTGACAAATGAAAAGATTTACATAGAAACTAATCCATATGTGTATGTGGGTTAAAGCCCTATTAAGTGTAGGGCCTAAATGCGTTTATGTTTGTTTTCCCTATTAATGCACATCCGCAGTTTAAATACAACAAAAATCTTTCTTTTTTTTTTGTTTAATTGCAATTCATAAAATTCCCTAATGAAATAATCTTGTGTATCCACAAGTTTTACGGCCCCTACCATAAATCGCATTTAAAATTACAATTTTGTGACTTTATATTACACACACACATATGTATGTGTTTCTAAACTTTTATGTGGTCGCCAAGCTAATGTTTATTTTAACAAATATTGACTGCCAGATTTTTAGTTGTGTCTAAATTCGTTTCACTCCCGTTTCCCTTCGAACTGTAATCTATCTATAGACATATTTTCTATTTTGTGCGAACATTCAAAGTTTTGAAAACTTTTACTTATTAGTGTAAAATTTTGAACGCTCTCCAAAAGTTTGTGTTGAGTATAATAATTTTTCGAGAACTTGCAGCATAAATCAATCAGACAGATCAACAATTCCTAAAAATCGAATAATTTTCAAAATTCTTCTTTGCTTTATAATAAACTATAGCTATCTACTCATAGCTACAATAAACTTGACGTTGGTATCTTATCATGTTTAAATAAAAAAAGCTCAATAAAATAGTTTAAAATCAGTTAGTTGTATTGAATATTGTGCAACATGTCAGATGCAATAAATGGCAATAATGCCACCACAGCTGTGGCACAACTGATGGATTCTGCCACCGAACTGACCATTAATTGTATACTTCAAAAACCAATATTACTTTACTCCAACGTATTTTTGACAGATCTAAAGCAATCTGGCTAAAACAAGCATGACTAATATCAATCCAATATACAATAGCTTTCAACTATATCTTATATAAACGCTGTCAATCGATAAGAACCATTAAAGTGACATCATTAAATGCGTTTTATTGAGTGGAAAACTTTAATTACGCTATTTACGAGTCCCAAAAGTCTTAAAGACGAGTTAAGCACGCAAAAGTTCGCCACGGAGCACTTCTCAGCATCTGAGCCCATGAAACGGAATCAACTAAGCTAATTTATTGCAACATTCACTAATTGTGGTTGATTTTCTTTCTTTTTCTAGCTGCTTGGCGACAAATGATTTGGTGGGTTTGTGTGGCATGGTAACCGCTGCGTTGCTCAAGTTCAATTTACCCGAGGAGGCGAAGATGCCGTTCTTTATGAGGCTTGACTGTGTCGGACACGTTGTGTGGCGATTCTTTGGTGTCAGCTCTGGCTGTATTGCCGCTGTGATGGCTGCCGAACGTTGCATGGCTTTGGCACGACCTTTCATCTATCACAAGGTGAGTAGCTTAGTACTAATAAATAGCACAGCGCGGGACATAAATCTTTATCGACTTAAACTGTATCATATAACATATAATGGCGATTTATAAACAACTCTGTAATGAAATTTTATGATTTTTTCGCTGAGAGAAGTAGGACTACGTTTCGAACATATGTATGTAAAGAACAGTTACAGAAAATTGCTCGCTGCTCTCAAAATTGCGTGTTAAGCATTTTGATGCATTTAATGTGATCGATAACTTTTTGCGTCTTACTTTATCGATCCAGCTCAAGCTACTAACACACAGTTTTAAAAACTCAGATCTTTAACCTTTAAAACATTTTTTTCTATGGTTTAGCACATTACCTATGAGTTAATCCAGAAGAGCGTGACTTACATCATCGTGGCTGCTGTTATCATCACGTTCTTACCATTCTTCGGCTTTGGCGCCTATATTGATAATTCGGATCCTTCAAAAGTTAGATGCATACGCTATCGAGATGCGCCTGGAGCTTGGAACAAGGCGTATTCTATTTTATTTATGGCTTTTGGCAGTTTGCTTGTCGTTGTTATTGTCACCTGCAATTTGTTTGTGGCTCGTGTGCTGTGGATCATCGGACGCAGTCGCACCACTAAACAGCAGATGAACTATAATCTCGGCAGGCGGGAAAAGAGCGTGCGCAGCATCGAGCCGGAGAGCAGCAGCGGCACAACACTCTATCAGACTCAAAACAGCATCAGTAGCAGCCATTACAATATGCCACCACCAAGGCAATTCCATCACAGCAACAGTGTCACCATGCAGTCAGCGACATCGCCCCACGAGATCAAGTTTGCCAAGCTAATGGCATTCTTAAGCATTTCCTTTGTCATTTGCTGGATGCCGCAAATGGTAAGTTGATATAATCGAATTGCTTATACTCTGTACGCAACACAACTCACACACTCTCTTTCAAAAGATTGCAATACCGTTGGCTATCAAGGAGAATCGTGTGCCAAGTTCTAATATTTTCTTTGTGTTTGCCGATGTGCTGATGGCGGTGCACTTTGCTTTGGATCCCTTTATTTATGTGTTGAGCCGCACCAAGGGCATCAACTGGTCGTTGCTCAGTTGCGTCAAACGTTGGCGTTGTGGCTGGCGTGGAGGTCGCCTGCAGCGTTCCCAGAGCGATCACAGTCGCATACGCACCACAACCACAGAGCAGAATACGCTGGACTTCTAAAAACCTCAATGTTGGTGTTTTTTTGTGGCATCCTCTCTCGTACCAGAGTACTTACATACATATATATATATATATATATACAGATGCAAACGTATCGTAGTCGTTCCGAGCATTTTTGTTAAGACCTTCATCGGTGTATCTCAATGATGGGACACATTCCTTCAGTTAAAGTCAGATGAAGGAGATCTGCCTATCTCATCTACAGTTTAAGCTATTAATAAACTTCCCTATTTCCATATCGGGGCTATAACATACTCTATGCTAGAGTGAACTTTAGTACGTTCACATAACAAAATATCCACACACGAATTGTACAATAAGTAATTGCATAAGTATACATTATTATACTACTAGTTGTACCTAATACAATATAATAAAAGATAACGTATTAAAACTGTTTGTGTACAATTAAGTTTTTATTTTAAAATTTAATTATTACAATGAATGCATTATTTCTTTGTTTACATAGATTTTGTGTGTTTTTCATTTTTCTTAGTATTTTTTTCTGTGATTGAAATCGAAGACACAGGCTGGGACAATATCGAATCGCTTTTCATGTCGGTGTCAATTACAAGAAAAACATAATATTTATGCAAAACGTGTCGAAAATGTCACTAAGAGAAAGAGTACAGGATAAGTTTACTTTTGTGTTTCAATTCTCTACCCGCTATTAAATCTCATACAATTGCAGGAGGCCGCAAAAGTGCGTGGAAAGTTATTATTATAGTAATGGATTATAATATATCTAGATATTTTGTCTTATGCCCAATAATATGGCGTCGTCTAGTATCGGTTATAGCGACCACGCGCACGTTGACGTTGCGGCGTTGCCTTGGGACCAGCGGCGGCAGCAGCAGGAGCACTGGTTGCAGCAGCAGCTGCAGTTGCCGCTGCACGTGGCTTCTTGAGGGGTGTTGGTGCGGCAGCATCTGTTGGGGTAGCAGCTGCAGTTGGAGCGGCAGCAGCTGGGGTAGCTGCAGCGGCTGGTGTGGCTGGGGCAGCAGCCTTGGCTGGCGTTTTTGCTGGCTCTGGCTTGGCTGGTGTAGCTGGCTGTGGAACCGGAGCGGAAGCTGGTGTTGGCACTGGAGTGGGCTCTGTTTCGGGTTCTGCCTCAAGCTCCTCCTCTTCCTCCTGTGCTTCCATCTCGTCACCGTTCTCATCGCCAGGGGCCTCCTCTTCGCCACCCTCCTCCTCGCCTTCGGGATTCTCAGCCATCTCGAAATCTTCATCATCACCGGTAGCTTCTGATGGATCATAGAGCTCGCCCTCAACAGCTTCAGCTGTCTCCTCAGCGTTGCCCTCGGCAGCCGGTGCCTGGGACTCATCCACCTTGCGCTTCTTGCGCTCATTCTCCTCGATGGCAGCGGCGGCGCGCTTTTGTGCAATCTTTGTGTCGCTGGACTTCTCGTTGATGAACTTCAAGAAGTTGCGATGATGGGTGGCGGTGCGAGAGTGAATCTCAGCGGTGGTCTCTGTGTCAAAGAACTTGCTGCACACAGCGCACTCGAAGCACTCCAACTTGGAGATCAGACCATTTCCGACGGGACGCTGCCAGTTGTATTTGGGCAGGCGGGTGTCTACCTCGCTGGGTATCTCATCGCCTTCGGCATAGTCAAGAATGCAGTCGTCCGTATCAATGGGCAGGGCAACCTCTTCCTCTTCCTGGCTCTCGTTAAGCTCATCACCCTCCTTGGTTTCATCGGCTGCTTCTTCGCCCTCCTTGGGCTCCTCGCCCTCAGCCTCTTCGCCCTCGGCACCTTCTTCGGCCTCTTTTTTGACTTCAGTAGTCTCCTCACCCTCCTTCTTGATAATCTTCTTCTTGCGCTTCTGTGGTGGACGCAGATCGCGTGTCTCCTCCTCAGCAGTGCTTATGGGCAGAGTCTGACGCTTGCGTTCGCCAACCTTCGTGTTGCTCTCGGCCGCCTTCTTTAGATGATCGGCCGACAGTAAATGGGTATCGTAATCGATACGTGTGGCAAACTCCTTGTTGCACTCCACGCACTTTGGATGCAAGAACTTCTTTAGCTGCAAGTGACCCTCAGACTTGCGATGGGTCGAAATGTGACCATGGAAGTTGAGATCGCACATGGTGCAGTAATCCAACTGACGCTGCTTGCTCTTGCCCATGCGCTTCAATCGATCAAACTCAATAGACTTCAATTGCTCGGCAATCTTGGCCTCCTGACGTATCATATTAGCCTTGAGGCGATAGCTCTCCTCGATGCCTTCGCGCATCATCAGATGAGTGCGTCCCTTAATGTGGTTCTCAAACGAATTGGCGTCCCACATGTGCTTCTTGCACAGATGACAGTAGAACATATCATTTGGTACACTAACGTACGGCGAATCCTTCGAACTGGTTGTGCTAATTATTTAATATATGATTGTGAAGAGTAAAAAACAAGTTTTATTAGTCAATCAGTAAATAAAAATGCATGGAGCATGGCTGACAGTAGAGAAGACACGCTGAAAGGTTCACACATACATATATATATATTAATATATATATATAAATACATACATCAATATTGAAAATTCTGGCATAAACTAATGAAGTATGAAAAAATTGATGGTATGAATGACATTAATCACGAAAAATGAAATCAATGAGAGCAGGTGTAAAGAATCTTCGTGCTCCTTTTGATATCATTATTATTTTCATACACTTTTGCTCAAATGTTAACTTTACCAGACTTAATTCGCCATTACTTTCGAGGGGGGGGGGGAAAAATCATCGGACATAGCAAATAAAAAGTATTTAATTGGTTAGCAAGAGTATATTGACATTCGGCTAGCCGAAAAAACATCAAAAATTTCAATGAAATCCCAATATTAAAACTTTAAAATTAAAATTGATGAATAAATAAAAGATGTAAACTATGCAAAACATAAGCAATATTAATTTATACATGTATATATATATATAGAAAATAATACGTAATACACATTGTAATCAAAAATCTGAAAATATTTCGCTGAGATCAACCCCATCATCCCTTTGCTGGTCAGGCTACCACCCAGGAAGCTTAAACAACAAACAGTAAGTGAGGATGTTTTGTTTCTATTCAAAAAGGGGGAAAGATACATATATATATATATAGATATATATACTATTTATATGCCCATCCACATAAGAAAATTATGATTATTTTTGTTTTTGTTTTGAAGAACATATCAAATGCATTCGAAAAATTGGAAATTAAGTACTTAAAAATATTTGCGTATATATATATTATATTTTGGTTGAAAAAAAATAAATGCATTGATAATTAAAAATATTTGTAGATTTGTTTTGTGGAGGGGAAAATAATTGCGAAATGAGCAATTCTTGGTAATGTTGTATTGGATTTGTTTTGTTTTTATAGTAGTTTTGTACTCTTACCTCTCAATTTTCTTTTCGCCAGGAGTAATTTCCTTCTTTTTATTTGTGTTGGCATTTTTAGCCAAAAGTTTCTTGGCACGATCAAAAGCATTCTGCTTACGAATGCCGCCGGCGCCCTGCTTTTGAGGGGGCTTGGGACCACTAGTAACGCCACGATTTTGGAAACCTCCTTGGCCACGACGATTATTGAGACGATTGCCGACACCGCCACCGCGATTGACCATCTATATAGTTATTTTTGTTGTTTGTATGTTTATGTTTTAGCACATATGTACATATTTTTTATACAATACATTTAAGTAGTTTCGTTCGTAGTTGGTATATATATAGATATAGAGTTGATGTTGATTTTTTTTTTTTATATAATGTTGTTTGTTGTTCAAAATGTATTGAATACATGGAAAGGATATAGTTTGATTTCGATCGATTGTGACGTTTTAATCGATCGTTGGTACAAAATAAATCATTATATAAATATATAAAACAGCAGATATAATAAAAAATATGGCATAACAACCATTTACAATATTTTCATTATTCATTATTGATCGGAAATTAGTTTTCATTATTATTGTATATATATATATATTTTTTTTGTTTTTGATTTGTTTTGATGTGGGGGATTGAATTCAAGATTAACACATAGTATTGATAAGATATATAGATTTATATATTTAAGATGAATTGGTCAATTCGGCGGGACGGTTCGCGCAATCAGTCGACGGGGATGTTTTGTTGTTGAAGTCGTTGGCGTTTTGGCGGCGTGGCATTTTTTATTGGTTTGGTTTGGTTTAGTGTTTATTCGGATATTGAGAAACACAAACAACACGGGCGGGCGGGCATGGAAACCGAATTGGATTAACGGTTATCGGTTTGAAGTTCGATTTCGATTACGAGTGAGTTTCGATCAGAGCAGGAACGTTGAAGAAAAGTGGCGATGTATATGTGGTATATAGATAATTATAATTGATTTTAGGTTTTTTTTTGTTTGTTTTTTTGTGTTATTGGTAATTGCAAATTGTTGCACAGTTGCACCATCAATCAGTACCAGTACCAGATCGGATCGGTTATCAGTTTTCAGAGCAGAGCAGATTAGAAGAGTTCAATCAATCAATCAATCAATCGTGGCGTCGCATTTTTGAATTGGAAGTGGCATCGCATCGCATTTTTTGTTCATATTGCGTTTAAAGCATTTTGTGTGTTGCGTTGTGATGTTTGTTTGTTTGTTTGTTGCAAGTGCCACAAAAATGTTTGCCATGTTTATAAATTAATTTAATATTTTTATATTCAAAACGGTATTTTTTTTTTCAAATCGAGTTTCATTGTTTTTTTTTTTTTGGTACATAAATAATAAAACAACAATAAATGATAATTTGCATAAACATTGTCCCCCAAAAGACAACACAAGCAACAGAAGAAACAATGGCATAAGACACCAGAGCAACATTGGCAGCAACAACAACAACAACAAGAACAATATTGGCGGCAGCAGCAGCAGCAACAACAACAACAAACACAATCAATGCACGCAGTGACGACAACGTCGGAGACATCGGCATGCCATATATATAGTGATGTATATATATATATATATATATTTGATGCATAGGCACAATTCATAATTGAATGCAGCATTCGAAATGCGAATTCGATTCGGTTTTGAGTTTGTTTTTTTGGAAAACAAGCATCGAATATAAAAGTTTTCGTGTAGAAGAGAATAAAAAAGTAAAATATTTGTAAATTAGCAAGATTTTGTGAATTGGTAAAAATCCAAAAGATTTTTGATAATTGCTATTTGATAGTTGATAAATTATTAATTAAAAATGCCTAAATACATCTTATAAGATTATATATTTTAAGAAATTTTTTTAAAAAAACCTCGCATTATATCATCATCATACTCTTTTCATCTTTAAATGGAACATTTGTTGGCGGTACATCATATTTAAGTGGTACAAATGATCAAAATTACACAAATCAAAATAATTTGCATTTAAAATGGAATAAATGCTTTTGTCTAAAGAAAACCTTCTCCTCCTACTCATCTTTTTGTTTTTTTTCATTACACACACAATTTCCAGGGTTCTTATTTTTCTTAACTTCGTTTGTGGTTTTTGTTGATTTTTGTATTCGCAATATATTTAAAATGTATTGCTTGTTTGTTGAATTATTTTTAGATTTTACTACAAACTACGCAGGTATTTTTTTTTTGTTTTGCTTTAAATGTAAGTTCTTAGGTAACAAATCTATTTAAAGCTTATGTTTTAGTGAAAATAATAATAAGTAGAGCTTCAATACTTTTCTCATTCTTTGGTGGATATGACGCGAAGATGTAAATCAAACATGTAAGGAAAAATTTAATTGCCTGATGTTTTTTTTTAAATTATATGAGATGAATATAACAGATATTAAAATGAAAAAATTTCAGCTGAGAGTATAAACTCCACCAAATCTCTTCAGACAACTTAAATTATACCCTTAAATGTCATTAAAGTCAACTGCCCGCATATCATATCATAAATCACCAGAGAAGAGAAAGGGTATAAAATAAAAATAATACTCGGGAAATGTAGATAATACCTAGGAATAGACTATACAAAAAAAACAAAGAAAGAAATACAAAAACTGAAATTCATATACATACCGGCCCGCCTCGCTGATTGCGATTGCCCATGCCGCCACGCGGCAGATCCAGCAATGAGGGTGGATTCTGGTTCCTGAACAGATTGTTCAGCAGATTGTTGGCCAAGTTAATGGCCTGGGCGTTCATTTGGCCACCGCCACCTTGACGCATATTGTTGCCAAACTGACCGCCGCCGGGATTCTGCGATTCCCATGGTGACATGTTCATGCCACCCATGCGATTGGCGCCCATTGGGGCGCCGTATTGGTTGCCGCCACCAAAGTTGCGATTGCGATTCTGGTTTCCACGGAATGCCATGTTTGCCTTTTGATTCTTGATGCCGTTTGTTGCACGAGACTGTTGACTGTTGCTGATTTCCGTTGACCCTTAAGCTGTAACAAATTAAAGATCGATTATTAAATAGGTTTCTTAACGTAGTGTTGCACACAAAGATACTGAAAACATAACTTATTAGTGGACATTAGTGCAATTAGTAACCTATTGAATTTGTTGTTAGTTAGCTAAAGTAGCATTTCACACAGCAAACAGAATTTCTCTTTGTTTATATTTGTATCTTGCATCTACATGTCGGTATAAAGAGGGTGTAAGAGCCAAGCACAGATACATACACAAGGAAAGCGTCGTCATCACAAAAGAGGGTAGCACGTTCTTATGTATGTATTTGTGAAGGCTACCTGTTTCAATGCTTTGAAGAGTATATGCACAGAAGAAATGAGAACAAAAGTCTGAAACTGGTTTTAACGTAGCACTTTTAGCACTTTGGTGAATAATAATTATAACCGGCTGAAAAAAAGCGGCAACAGAAGAGAGCTGGCAAAAGGTGAATGCCTATCTAGAAAAAAAATATTAAGATGGCGGCCAAGCGTAATTACATATGTGTGCGTGTAGCCGACAATACCAACGATGCGGCTGAATCAGAAAACCGGCGAAAAAAAATTAAATCAGCAAGTGTGTATACTAAATTCATATATTATTGCGCATTTTAAATAATATTGACGTTTTTTCAGAAATGCACCATAACTAATCAAAATGCGCAGTGTCTGATGTCGACACTAATAACTAGGCCATATACTAAAAGCTGTACCGTTTTTTTTTTTTAAGGCACTGGTTGCATAAGTATATTAACTGCGAAGAAAGTAGATTGATAGAAGTTTAGCACACTTTTACAGCTGAACGTCGCCAGTTAAAATCAATAATTAGATTGTTCGCTTGCGAAAAAAGGTCGTCCAATAGATACACACACATGCACCCCACAATATTTTCACTGTGCAAAAACTATGATAAATTTATTGTCCAAACTTACGTTGCGGATGCTGTTGATGCTTGGTTGCTCGATGCAAATATATATTTAACTTTTCACAATTGTTTTGTACTTCTTATTAATCAAATTTATTTCTTTCTTAAAGATGGCTGCCTGCTGTGAAAAAATATTTTCCCACACACGAACGAGACAACTTCCCAATGCGAGTTGCAAGTAATGTGCATGGCTCACTGCGATAGTTTCGGTCATTTTTATTATGGCAGAGTTGATTTTCATTCAAGTGTTGCCAGACTGTAAAATTTATAGCAACGAATCGATAGCTCAAACAAAAATCCTATATCGATATTGATTACCCGCCTAGATTAAAAAATTAATTTATTATTTCATTACAATCGAAAAATAATGCAACTATTATTGTTTTTTTTGTGATTTTATTAATTTGCATAAAACTGACGTATATTTCTGATATGCGTCCTCGCAATGCATATATTTAAATTTACATACAAAGGGATTAAACCATTTATTATAAACGTTTCAATAATAGCAATTATCGTAATTATAATAGTTATGCAAAATTACTGCTGTTGCATTGTTTTTTTTGTGTGTGTGTGTGTTTGCTGTTTTAAGTACCACAGCATTAAAATAGATTCAACAACGAAAAAATATATGTTGCCTTTTTGTGTCTTTGTTTCTAATAAGAATAGAAGCTACTACAGTGAAAGGAGACATTTATACACATTTACATTGTACAATTATTACAGATAGTACGTCAATTAGATGGCCAAGAGAAAATAAACAGCCAAACAAAACAACGGTGCAGTGGAACAGGGATAACATAATTATTCCCTTGCTCCAGCTCTCACTACTTCTGTGACTTTGCTGACAAAACTACGAGCGTATTATGCTAGAGTTAACGGTTTTTATGGATTAACTTGCGCTATTTAACATATATATAGTAACTACACTGAAACTCTAACCAATCAAAAGTAAGTTCGCATTGATTACGGTTTCGGTATTTTTTTTTTGTGGTATCGAACGAAAGAAAAAGAAAGTAGGACTAACGTCGCCGTTGATTCATCAACAAACTCTTTCGCGCACTTAAAACGTATTTACATATAATAACCTTGGGCAATCGGCGGCGACGTTGCCCACACCTAGTAGAAGAAGAGGAGCCGCTCCTGAGCGGATGCGGAAAGCAGTCGCCAGGATCGCTTAATGCTCACATACTGAATGAATGCGCGTATGGCAATTAGGAAGCCAAAGGCGCAGATTAGCCACCAAAGCCAGGAGTTCTCATGCGATGCCAGATCTGTTGAGTGCTTAACAATGAGCGTCCATTTGGCCAGCGACAGTCCGAAGCCGGAGAGTGCACCATAGCGGGCGGCGATCGTGTGACAGAAACAGGTGAGCATCAAAAAGCCAATCCAATTGAATAGAAATGCGACCATAAAAGCCGTTATAAACATAATATCCGTGCCCAGTAAATTGTCCGTGGTGGACAAACTGTTCTCCGGATCGCTAGCATCGATGGCAATAAACGTTAAGCCCGGCGGACCGGCACGGCCAGCACCAGGACCATCGCGCAACGGATTGGGCGGCAGTGGCAGCAATGGATTCGGCGGCGGCGGCAACTGTTGCGTCGGTGTCAGAGTCAAAAATGCGGGCGGCAATTCTCCATTCAAAGATTTCTCCATTTGCACCTCCTCGTAGGTGGGCAACTTGCTGTGCATATCATGCGGCAGCATCATCTCTCCACCATCCTGTTGTTGACCCTGTCCCTCTCGTCCGGCATGTGTTGCCGCATCCAGCGATTGCATTTGATGCGGCAACATCACCTGCTGTCCACCATTGCCATGTGCATCCGGCTCGTACGGCGGTGGTGCACTAAAGTCGGCCTTCGGCGGTCCCAGCGGATCTTCGCCGGATGTGGGCGGCTGATTGTTGTGTGGCATAACTGTGGCATAAAAATAGGGTGGAGAGAAAACGAATTAATATACAAATTGAATTTTAAGTAAGGTCAGGAAATATTTTAATTTGCCCAAGAGTCATAGAAAGGTGAGCTTTTTTGTTTATCTTGTTTATTCGCATTTGTTTGTTTTTGTTTTGTTTTTGTTTTTTATTAACGCGACGTCAATTGTATTAATAAATAATTAATTAAATTAGTTTATGTAAAATTGAGCGGCTAGCTGCCAAAATTGCATTGCATTAATACAGCATTCAGTTAATAATACTTATTTCCTTAGCTGCAGATCGGAAGGCACTTAATACTACAGTCGGTTATTAAATAATAAAAAGAGAAAAAAAGAACAGTTAAAAAATAAAATGAAAACAGTTTATAAAACAGTTGAAATTTTGTTGGGTTAGTTGCTATTCAACGCCTGGCTCTCTCGTGGCTTGTTGTTGATTGCAAAAAGGCCTGTTCCATGGTCAAAATGCGACTGTGATGCGGCCCAAATGGACGACGCGCTATGCGCAACACTTTAAGGCCATCCACCTCGTCGATGGCTTCATTCTCGATACCCATGTCACCCACATCGGTGGCGCCACCGCCACTGTCGTGTAGCTTCTGCTTGGCCTGTTTCTCGCGCCGCAGATACAAAACCACACAGAACATGGCCATAATGATGACAGCGAGCGTAGCGCCACTCACAATGCTCGCCTTCTCCAACATGACACGGTTGCGTGTGGGCAAATAGGAGCCATCGATCTCCTTGTACTCGCATCGTGGTCCCATAAAACCCATCGCACACTCGCAATTGTAGAGGATCTCGTTGTGGATCTCGACGGTGAAGCAGGTGGCATCATTTAAGCAATACCATGCAGCATATGTTGGCGGACAGGCAAAGATGGGGAATGTAATGTTTGGCCTTGGTGCTATCGTTGTCAATGCAATCACATTGTCCGGCGGTGGGGCATCGGTTGGTGGCGCCTCTGGACGAGGTTTGGCTATGGCACGCGAAGAGCAGGCGTCAGTTAGCGAGATGCAGGTAAGCAGCAGCAGCAACAATTCTCGTGGCATCTTGCACTAAACATATATCATGGCAGGCAGGCAGGCAGGCAGGCAGGCAGGCAGGAAGCTGATGAGGATTACGTGGACGTGGTTTTGTGTGTTGTTGTGGTTTCAAGCGAGACAGACAGAGAGAGGAGATGTTTCGATAGTTTGTGTTCTTGTTTTTGCTTTTGTTTTTTTTTTTTTGGTGCTGCTGCAAACAGAATAAAAGCAAAAGTGCGATTATAAAATCAACTTAAAATTCAAAAAAATTATTCTTTTGCAGTATGTTGTGTTTATTGTTGTTGTTGCTGAGAGTGTGTGTATGTGTAGGTGTGTGGTGTGTTGTGCTGTGCTGTGATTGTGTTTGTTAGTTGCCTGCCTAGGCCAGTCTTGCCCTCATTTTTCATTCTCTTCTCTTCTGTTTTGCCCATTATCATTCTGTCTAAGCTCTTTCTGCCCCCGCGCTTTTGGGTTTTTTGGGTTTATTCGACCTGAGTGAAAAATAACAAAAGCAGCTTATTAATTAACAACATAGTACAATGTAATAAGACACAAAAATTACAACATATTATTTACCTGGCCGAAATGAGTGCGGTTTTATTTATTTGCACAGTTGAACTTGTTTTTTGTTGGGTGGTTTTTTTTTTTTTTTCATATTTGCACACTTAACTTTTAAAACCGAAAACAACATGTTTAAATGTTCAATGACTCCACTGGACCTTAACTTAACGAAAGCTACAGAAAGGTGAATAAAACGCCATTTTGTTTTGGTTACTGAAAATTACCCCTAGCAATATCTTTCCAAGACTTGAAAGTGCCATAATTTAGCCGAAACTGAACTAATTTTCATGAGTTATTATTCTCAAATCAAAATAAATTGACATTTCTGGCGACCACTGTAGTCAGGTTTATTATTAGGTTGTTCCACTTTATGACTATTATTTTTATTACTCGACACACTTACACAACGTTACTTCTAGAAATATTCTACAATATATACTAAACTTTCCGGCAAAGGTAGCGTTAAAGCGAATCAAATTTTGCCTCATGTAAAAATATGTAATGTATATAATTGAGGTGTTTCCGCAAAACAACATACAATATTTTATGGCCTACACCTGTTTGCCGTTTGAACAAGCCTGTTTTCTGTGTGTCCTTGAACTTAACGGTACTTTAGTGGCTTGCAAGCACAAACATGCAAAGCACTAACTGTAAACTGTAAATGTTGTAGAACAGAGTTGTCAAAGTCGCCCAAGGCGAACGAACAAATAAACGAGACCAATTAGATTGACCTTTTGGACAATTGAATTGAATGTGAATACAATTTGAATAACTCATACTTTTAAGAATAGTAGTAGTAAATAGTTATTGTTATATACAAAATGCGTAAGTACACAAACTGGACTCAGGTCTAATTAGCAATAGAATCTTAAAAGTAAAAAATGAGCACGCAAATGCGCAGTTTTATTTTTTTAAGTTTCAAGTTCGAATGCGGCTTCTAAAAATTCATTAAGTAAAGGTGTGGGCGAGCGTGCTTTGGATATATATAGGCATGACCAGTATTTACATATGCTATTTACACTGAAAACTAATCGTATATACTAAAAATAGTTGTTACTATGTAAGAAACTTTTGTCATTATACAGGAAGGAATAATACTCGAGTTATCACTTATTTAAACGACTTGAGTAGCACAATTGTGAGCGGTAGAAGCTAATTAGCAGGCACTGTATTATATGTAAGCACACACACACACACACACTACATACATACTAATACATACGCATGTACCTAACATCTGCATGTGTTTGTAAAATGGCGAAAAAATATAACAACGGCGCTGATTAGGCGATAAAGGCACTGTATAAACAAATATACAATTACAATGAAATCTACTGGTAAGACCCACAGTTGAGTCACAGCTGAATGAAATATATATATAAATATATATGCATGTGTTTCCACACACACACATACACATACATACGTTAACTGCATGAAATTAGCAACAACAAAAAAGGCGAATGTGAAATAGAAAGAGGGTCGCAAACGGCTTTGCAAGACTTGGCGTGGGTAGTGGAGAAATTGAATAGTTATACATGTATATAGTGATGAAGTACATACATATGTATATATATATCTTGGCCTGCTTGCCAGGTAGTTGGCCAACAACAATGGCGTAGACAAAAACAAACTCTAGAGTACAAAAGCAGCACCCAACACAGTTTTGAAGGTTTTCGTTTCGTGCTGCTTGTTGATAAGAAATTTGAGAAGAACACGACAGCTGCAGAGTATTGTTATTTTAAATGTGCTGCTGCTGCTGCTGCCACATGCAGCAGGTGGGAATGATGTATGCATATATAGACGGCTGCAGCTGCGCCCTAAAAAACCAGTTAAACAAGACGTGGACCAAGACGGAAGTTGCTTTTTGTATGGTTGGAGACCTTAAGAAGCAGCAGCTTCCGTCTATGACAGCATCCCAAGCAGTTGCAGGCAGCAACCTGAATGAACATGCACGCACACACACAGAGAAAGATAGAATCAACCGTTAATAATACAATATGCACTTATGTATAGTATAGTATGAGGGACCAGCATGTTTAAAACAAGTTTTCAAAGGCAAAACTCAAAAGATTAAAATTAAACATGCACTACGGTATTCACTCAATAAGAAGAATTCAAGAGAAAAGAAAAAGGATTTGTTCTATTTATATTCGATAGGACTAAAAAAAGATTAGATAAACCAAATTACATATATAAGTGAAGCATGTTCCACTTAGCAAGCGAACACTGTAGCGTTGTCCTATTAAAACAACAACAACAACTACAAAGCTGCTCGGTTCGTGTCTGTCTGGGCATATGTGTGTTTTTGCATGTGTGTGTATGCATTTTATTTAGGAATAAAAAATCTCACTTGTTGTGCAAGGGCAAATGAGTTGATTTACTTGCACTTGTGTAAGAAAATATGAATTAAATAAGCAAATCATTTGCCACAGCACTTAGCACAATTAATAAACTTTTGAACACCGTTGCGAAATATCAGCACAACTCTTAGATTATTTGCTAATCAAAACACAAACAAGAACACTCACAATCACACACACATGTTTGTAAATAAGACACACACACACCCAGTCACACGCACACGTATGCAGCTCTGCAAGATGCTCCCCTGGAGCTGTTTTTCCCCCCTACCAAAGCAATCTTTATTTCATTTGGTTTGTTTCTATTTCTGTGCTACCCCAATAACTAAATGCAGCAGCAAGAACTCGGCACACCAAATGCCTAATTTTAGGTTTTACAAAAATCAAAATTCAGTTTTTTATACCGATTTAGTTTATATTTTCCCCTATTTATTCACCTTTTTTTATACGCGTTCGTTCGTTGATTGTGTTTTCACTTTTGCGCAGCGCGTTCGCTCTTAACGAATGTATTTATTGATTTGCCAACTAAACTGATGTCAAACACGCACAGAATACTGTTGTTTTTTGCATCAGCACTTTAAATTAAATATAATACGCGTCTATATCGATTATTTTGTTCAATTTTAATTTTATAATAATTTAAAAATTATTTGAATATTTCGTAATTTAGACGGAACAAAACAAATGCGACTGCCTGAGCCACATTCTTCTTCTTCAATAAATTAAAGTTCGCAGCCAACTTCAAGTGACTCACTACTGCGCGTAAGGCAGTGCTGAAAAGAGTTAACTAAAAAACTGCAATTTAATACCAAAAAATACCATCATAAAGGGCATTTATGTAATTAAATGATGCAGGCGCATCGATATATTGAGTTATCGATTTATAAATGATTTTAAGAAATTTATAAACAACGACGTGGTAGATAAATATTATTTTCGAATTAAATATGAACAAATTCGAGTTATTACTATGTTCATTATTGGCATTAAGTAGCGTAAGTAGCACTTATTAGACTTGAGCTATAATTTAACTATTTTTCCACTGCAGTTCTTAATATATACTCATGCCGAATTCACGGCAGCTGATTGCCGGGAGCTTGGCTTCATTAAAACTCAACTAATGTGTTCCAATTGTGACAAATTAGATGATTTTGGACTAGAAGCCATCAAGTAAGTAGTCTATTGATATAAATTAAAATTATTTACCATGCATTTTTCCATTAGGCCTCAATGCAAGGAGTGCTGTACGCCAGATCAGCAGCCTGCTGCACAGAGAACCTACGCCAAGGCGATTCTGGAGGTGTGCACGTGTAAGTTCCGTGCATATCCGCAAATACAGGCGTTCATACAGAGTGGGAGGCCAGCAAAGTTTCCCAATTTACAAATTAAGTATGTGAGGGGCTTGGATCCGCTGGTCAAGCTGTTGGACTCAAGTGGGAAGGTACAAGAAACGTTATCGATAACCAAATGGAACACGGACACCGTGGAGGAGTTTTTTGAGACACATCTGGCGAAGGAGGGTGGCGGCAAGAGTTCTTACAGCGTTGTAGAAGATGCGGACGGCGAAGACGATGATTACTTGCGCACCAATAGAATATAAAATTTTGCAAATTATTCCTTCATTCCGTAATAGTTAATGTAATAAAGTTAGCCTATCATTTAGGAGTCGGTACCAAAGCGAGCTTTTTCACAGTTTGAGAGCTACAACGGCTTATACAGTTTAAGAAGCTTTAACGATTACATTGCCTTATCGGTAACAGTTTGAGTTGCAAAGAATTTACCATTTCTACTTTTGCCGCAATGCGTCCAAAAAAATTTATTGATTCACCCATAAAAATTACTATGTATTTTTGCTTTATTTGTTGTCTTGTTATCAATTTGCGTCTGCAACGGGGACGGCAAAAACTAATAACAATATCTGACTTTTGTTATAACACGGCTGACCCATTCTTGTTTGCCCCATCCGCCTGCTTTTAAGGTATTTACCTCAAACGTTGGTCGTTTGACGTATGACGTATTAATCCCATGCCCCGAGATGTCAAATATTTGCTCAGACTGTTAAATAGTCATTCACTAAATTGGCATGGCAAATAACAAAAATGTTTTTGTATGTTTAATATTGTAGCGTGAATACTTTGTCTTATCTACCGCACACTCCCTTTCTTGCTCTATCTCTCTCCCTCGCTCTTTTTACCTGGCGCGGCGCATGTGCACGCGGCTCAGCAACCATTCACAATAGAGAGCGCAAATAAAGTGAGGTTATGTGCAACGATGAGAGCGTTCTTGTTTGCAATAATAATACTGATTGGCTCATTACTGATTCCTTATACTATATTTATACGTTTTGTGCAATATCGCCTGTTTTCGTTTCGTTACAATGCATAAGTGTGTTTCGCTTTTCTCTCGTTGTATTCATTGCGGTTGTTGATCATGTTGTTGTTGTCGTTCGGGTTGTTTATTGTTTTAATCATAGCCTGACCTCACAGAGTGAAACTAAATTTAGTCAACACTGATTAAAAAACAATGTGCTGCAAATTGAATAAACATATCTAGGTATGTACATATCCTGATACATACATACATGCATATATAGCAAGCCATTGTCACACTCTATTATCAATCAACACTTCGCCTTGCGTTCAATACTTAATTACTTCCATAATGGCTTTTCTATGCATATTGCATTATTATTATGCACAGCTGCTGCTGCGTATCAAAAGGAGCAAGAGAGATGAAGGGAGCTTATCATTGTGTGCCAAAAAAGCGCACTCAACTGTTTGGCAAAACTAAATGCATACAAACACAAACATTTATATAAATATTTAAATGTATGTATATGTATGTACAAGGGGGCTTTGAAGAGCCCCCCTGGTTAGCAGCATGGCGCTGGCTGCGTTTTGGAATGTCGTTGAAAGGCGCCCCCTAGATTGCTAAAAAAAAACAACTGTTGTTGTGGTTGTTGTTGTTGTTGTTATTGTTACTGTGACTTTATTTCGCTCGAGTTTGCTGATAACATTTGCGCCTCTAGTGCTTTAGAACGGGTCTCTATAGCGAATCACAGATGCGGCTGCGGAAGAGGCAGCGGCCGAAACGATAACGATTATAATGATGCCATAGCCAAAGCGTCATCGTTTTCATTAGCAAGATATTGTTGTTTGATTTTAGTGCCTCATAACTAGGCATAACCAACAAAAGGAACCACTCATACTCATTAGTTCACAAATCTCACACACTCTCTCTCTCTTTTTCTTTTATGCGACTTGCCCTTTTACCGTTAACAGTATCAGCAAAATCAAATGCGCGGCATTCGGCTATAAATATAAAAAGCTTGATTTGTTAATTGCGATTTGCGTCTCCAACACGCTCGCTAAAAGGGTATTCAACTTGTATCTGATTACTATGATTTTGTTATACTGTCGTGCTAAGAGTATTTTATTGTCGACGCGCCTTATATTGCATTTGCAGAGTTATTTATAAACTAAGCTTGTCCTAACATTCAAATGTGAGCACAAACACATGCTCCAACATGTGTTTCTTATTTGTGTATGTGTTTGCGTGCATTCTCTCTTTGTGTCGCTCTCCCTCTCTGTGTCGCGTGCGCGTTCGCGTTCGCGTTCGCGTTCTCTCTCTTTCTCTCTCTCTCTCTCTGTGAAAGGTAAAAGGTATTTGTCAAATAGGACCAAGTGTCATCCACATTGAACTTTGCCTACTAAATTTAGACGCAGCTACAAACTGCGTCGCGCTTATAAGCAAAACAGCAACAACAATGGCAGCAGTTGCAGCCAACTGTAATCTGCAAACAAAACAAAAAAATGTGGTTATGTATAAATTTTGTTTATGTACAACGGTACATAAATTTACGTGCAATTATTTGCATATTCAATTATTTGTATTAAATTTTACTGCACGCGCACGTAGAACGGGCGAATTAAGTAAGAGAAAGAACAAGAATCGGCAACAGGTGTTTTAAAATTAAATGTAAGATTTATTTGAAACAAATAACTGTGTTATTACATTGAATATACTCTTATTCCTGTTGTTTGTTGGATTTTCTTTCCGTTAATTTAGAAACGTAATCATATATTACATACACAATTACTTAAGTTGTATTTTGTAATAGTAGTATATATATATATTTTTTTTTTTTTCTTTTATGTAAAATCTACATATACATATTTTCGAATTTATTTCGAACAAACGCATTTCAAAAACAACAGCAAATAAAATTAAAGTTTTTGCTGCTTTTTTTTATATTTAAAATTAAAGGTTTTTAATGCGCCTGTTCTCTTAACATCGTTTACAAACATTAATAATAATATTTATTATTAATTTTTTTTCGCATTTTTTTTTTGTTTTTAAGGATTTAGAGTTTACTTATGTAGTTTATAACTAGAGTTTTACATTGACATTAAAAAAAGGAAAATGTATATTTTTTATGCAAAAATCTTTGTTGCTAGTATAATTAACAATATTATGTATATATGTATATATAAGTTCTGGGACTCAATTAATAAAACATTTTGCACTTTTTAAAGCCTGTTACTTGCTCGATCTTTGTTGTTGTTGTTTGTTTTCTTACAAAAATTTGTATTAGTCAAATTTGCTTAATAAAATTTTAGACTCATTATTTTTACTTAATGTTGATTTTTTTGTTTTTTTTTTTTGTTTTGACTTGGAATCAAAATAAAATATTGTAGGTAAGTTTTGGTACGAAGAATTTTATGCGTGTGGTTTACAATATTTATAATTTATTATTATTTTTAAAGACATGAGTAGTTCGTTTGTTTTATTTATTTAATTGTGGTTTTTGTTTGTTATTTCGTTAAGTTTGTCGTAAGCAAGGCGAAGCTTGCCTGTTACAGGATTTCCAGGTTTTCCAAGGATCTCCAATTACCGAACCTATAAACAGTTTTGGATCGCCTGTGTTAGCTGGCCAAATACATACATATGTATAGTATATTATATAAACTATATATATATATACTTAGCTTGTGATTTGTGAAACTGCGATTTATTTATAAAGGGGAGGAAGTTTCGAATGAAGAACACCTCAAAAGTTTATCGATTTAAGTTTGTTGTATTCGAAAAGTGTGAAGAGAACACATTGAATTTAATTTGGATAATGATTTAAAACAGCAGAGAAAGGATTGTTATCGAGATATCGGTTAACTATAGAACGGTCTGCGGATCTTAAATACTAGTAATTGCTTCGACGGCACGTAAGGGTATATGTGTAAGTGTATGTTTGTGTAGGGTAATTTATTGTTTGTTTGTTTTTCTTTTTTCTTTTTTGATAGTAGCAATCATAGCATTGTTATCTGTTATAAATAGTTGGTAAATTGTAGATTTTTTTTTACAGGAATTTTCAATTTTTGTTTTTGTTTTGTATTTATCGAACGTGTACAATAATTTGGTCGTAGGTCTAAGACACTTTTTGGTTTAATCCATTTCCATAATATAAATAAATACATATACATGTGCATGTACATATTTGTTATATACAGAAGGTAACGTTATATAAATTTTTTGTTTTTTTTATTATTTTTATTTATATATATAATAAAGTAGTAGTAGTAGGTATTTTCGTGACTTATGTGCGTAGTTAAGTAAAATCTGAGACTCGCTGTAAAATATATATAGATATATCGTATGTTAACGGTTTCTCTGCCTGGAGGGCATTTGTGTTTGTTTGTGTGTGTGTGTATGTGTCTCTACGGATTGGGGAGAAGGGATATAAGGGGCGGGGTAGGCAGACAAAATGACTCTCAAGTACACTTAAAAACTAAGTTTTGTTTTATTATCTTCTATCTATGTTGTTGTTTTACAAGCTAGCAACGCAAAGCACATAGGGTTTCGGATAAAGACGGAACGAGGAGAAGGCGCGGGAGAGCGGGCTTTAAGGATACTTGGTTGGGAGTGCTAAGGACGGGCATGAGGACAAGACTTTGTCGTGTCATCATCGTCAGCATCGTGGCATCGTTGACTTAGAAGAAAAACTTGCGCACTTCCTCATCCAAATCGGCGGAGTCGATAAGATCATCAATTACACCCGGCACAAGCAGCTCAATTACCTCCAAATCCTTTTTATCCTTTTCTGCTGCAGCTAGGGCTGCTGCTTGTGCTGCTGCTGCTGATGTTGCCGTCGCTGTTGCCGCTGAGTCATCCGCAGTGGAGACGGCAATGCCGGCACCCATCAGCGCCTCATAGGTATCCTCAAGCAGAACACCGCTCTCAATGGCCGCAACAGCCTCCTCATAGTATCAGTTGAGGTCGCGACGAAAACTATCCTCTATGTTTGGATCGGCAATCATAATGGGATTCTGATCCGATAACATTTGCAGACCGGCCACATCCATTTGACCCAAATCCAGATCTAGCGTATCAAAGATCTCTCTGCTGAAGTCCGCATTCGAGGAGTAATCGCTAAATATTATCGACGGTATATTGGCTGTGGTTGGCGTATGGCTTTGCGATTGAACCTGATGGTGGTGGTGTTGTTGTTGTTGTTGTTGCTGCTGTTGGTGCTGATGGTGGTGTTGTTGGTGATGTTGCTGCTGCTGCTGTTGTTGTTGAGGCTGATGATGATGGTTCGTTTGTTGTTGTTGCTGCTGCTGCTGCTGCTGGTGATGATTCATCATCATGTTGCTTACCGGTGAGCTGCTGGAGAGCGGCGAGTTCGAGTGGTGCGGCGAATGCAGCGGTGAGTGGTGCGGCGAATGATGCAGCGACAGCGACAATTGTTGTTGATGATGTTGATGTTGCTGATGTTGTGGTGATGCGTGCGCCGACATTGGTATGGGCAGCGGTGAGCTAGGACCACCCATCGGCGAGGGCACTGGTGAGGCGACCAGCGTCTCTCCACCACCATTGCTGCTATTGTTGTTGTGATGCTGCTGCTGTTCGACGCTTCGGGAGACAACTGGTCCATTCAGACTTGGTCCGCCATTGTGTGTTGCTGCATTCCCTACGCCATTGCTGTTGTTGTTGAGGAGTTGTTGCTGCTGCTGCTGCTGTCGCTGCTGCTGTTGTTGTTGCTGCTGCTGTTGTTGGTTGTTGATACGCTGAAGATTATTGTTATTCGCGCTCGTTTCGGGACTGCCGCTCAGATCGTTAAAGTCCAATAGTTTGTTTTGTGCATCCTGATTGTGATAGGGTCCATTTTGATCGCCATTCGCTACTCCACCCAAATCATCAAAACCAAGTTCAACAAAATTATTGGCAAAACTCTGTTGCTCCGGCGATGAATTGCTGTCACCCAGCGAAAAGTTCTCAAAGTGATTGTGCAACGAGGGATTCAGATTATTAAACGCTGCATCGAAAGCACTCGAAAGATGATGCTGCTGGATGCGAATGGGACTGGCCGGAGCACTTGTGTGCAGTTCACTGCCGGACACACTGCTGAGGAGGCCGGGCGAAGAGCGCGGGCTAGATGGATGTGCTGGCTGGCGATAGTCGGTTAGATTGCCGCTAGCCACCGATGTTGTTGTTGTTGCGTTGGTGCCATTATTGCTACTGTTGGCACCCAACGTGGGCAGTGGACTGAACGACAAGTGGGGCGAACTGCTTGGCGCAAGTGCCGGCGATGGACTGCTATTGCTGGCGGCGGTTGGTGAGTGCTGCTGCTGATGGTATGGCGATGGCGGACCTGCCGGACTAAACGGACTAGGCGATTGATCGCGATCGCGTCTTTGATTGTGCGGTGACATGACTGGCGAAAGCGTTTGATGTTGTTGCTGCTGCTGTTGTTGTTGTTGCAACTGTTGTTGTTGCTGCTGCTGCTGCTGTTGCTGCTGTTGTTGGGGTGTTGCATAGTGTTGCAGTGCGGTGAGATTGGGCAGGGAGCCGGTATTGGCATAGCTGGCCTGTTCCTGCAGCGGCCTGAACAAAGAGTTTGCAAATTTGGCGTTGTATGGCGTTGGCTGTTGTTGTTGCTGTTGTTGTTGTTGCTGCTGTTGCTGCAGATTTTGTTGTTGATGGTGCTGTTGTTGCTGCTGATGCAATTGTTGCTGTTGCTGCTGTTGTGCTTGCAGCTGTTGCTGCATATGGTGCTGACGTTGCTGCAGCTGTTGCAGCTGCACTTGATGCGGCAACAACGGGGATTTTCTTCTCTGCGCCTGCGGACTAAAACTTCGTCCTATCTGATGCGGCGAATGAGATCGTTGACTGTGCGATTGTTGCTGTTGTTGCTGTGTTTGTTGTTGTTGTTGTTGCTGTTGTGTGTAGTTGGCATGCAGCGAATTCATGTCGTTGGCAAATCCTGATTCGGCTGCGACCGCCATATTAAGGCTCTGATGCAGCGCCGAATCCGAATTGGAGCGTCGCCAATTCGACTCCATGGGTGGACTCAAATAGAGGTTCTGTTGTTGTTGTGTGCCATTGTTGTTGTTGTTGTTATTGTTGCTACTGCTGTTAATGTTGTTGCTGCTGAGATTGTTGCTATTTGGCAGTCCCATGGCATTCACTAGAGCCCCAGGACCCGTACTACTGCCATAGGGCGAACGATCTTGTTTCCGTTCCGAAGGTCTTCGCATGGGACCAACTCCAACACTTCGCCCTCGCGACTCCCGATAGGCTGTAGGGGAACCACCACCACCACCACCACCCGCAATGCCATCGGGTGAGGCGCCACCGCTGGCACCACTACCATTCCCACTGCCTCCTCCTCCTCCACCGGTGCCATTGCCCGCTCCTGTTCCTGCACCCGATCCGCCTCCTGGTGATGCATTTGAGGCATTGATCTCCGGTCCACTTAAACAGAATTCGAGTATCTTTTGATTCGCTTGCGTCTCATCCATTTTTGTGGCATACACCTCCTTCATAATCCTCTCAAATTCGGCCGTACCCTCCGCCTGCTTCTGCTTCTGCAGCGCAATTTTCTCACTAAATTTGCGTGGATTTGCCATTTCAAAAGTGGTTTTTGTGTGTCTGTTGTTTATTTACGTTATCCTGGCTGCGTTCAGTCTGTGAATAAAATGAGTTAAACATAATAATTTTGGAGTCAGAGGGTCGTCAGGGGTTTTAACTTTTAACACGTTCGTTTCGCTTTGTTTTGCTCGCTTCGTTAGACCATTTTATCAAGCGCATCAAGCGCAAGTTTCTCTCTCTCACTAATGAAACGGTAAGAAATTTTCATCAAGTCGCAAGATAAATACACTTTAATCTTTGGGGATTTTCGATTCTAGAAAGAATTTAAAATCTTTTCCTCAACTTCTTTATATGGCAATGCAAGGAAACTTTAAAAAAAAAGAATTGGAAAACAATGCTTTTTGAAAATAATTAACTTTAATAAGTTCCCTTAGGATATAGTAAACAAAAGTAAACTTTTGGATATAGCATAGCATAAAGGTTAAGAAAATAAAAAAAAATCTTTCTTAATGTAAGCGAAATTTCTTTAATTTGTATAGCAATAATATTTCCTGTTCTGCTGTTGTCGGTGTGCCCCATACTGGTGTTAGGGTATCGCTAATGTTTTTGGGCCTTATCAATGTGTCAGCTGATAAGGCAGATAGTTGGGCTAACAAATAAGACATAGACCATAGCCGCAACCTTGTACTCTCTCACTCTCACTCACACTCTGCATTCTCTCACACTTCCTCTTAAAAAAAATTGTCTTCGTTTCGTGGTTTCACTGGTTTCTATGCGCTGCGTTTCTTACCAATGCGCTATTGCATAATGAACGAACAATAAAAGGGCGGCAAAACGCCGCATTGCAAAGGTAAAGGCAAACGTAAACCGTAAACCGTAAACCGTAAACGTAAACAAACGTAAGTTTATAGTTCTTTGGAACTGTCTCAAAAAATAATATATGAATGGGGGATAAGTCAATGGCGGCAGACAAGGGCCGCCAACCTGCAGCTGTGCAATATGCAAATGCAACTAAGTCGCGAATTGCGTAGCAAGTAAAAAATAATTTTGCATTCATTTATTGCACACGGTTTAAAGTTTGAACAACACCAAAATACATACACACATGAAGGGCATTTGGAGTAGCGTATAAATTGCACAATTTGTTTCTTGTTTCGCCTTGTTTTGCGATTATGCTCTACAAAAAAAAAAATAGCGACTAACTGTCGATTAGGTGGCTCCCACTAAAATAGTCGTATAAACTGGTTCCACAGCTTCAACTTGATGTGTTAGTAACAAAAGACTGGCAACAAGTTGAAAGCAAAAGAAAACTACACACACCCATTTACCCATACGTATATATACACACACACACAAACACAACTAGCTTTATCTTTGACAAAAAAACCAAAAAAAAACATGTGAATATTATGAGTGATAGAGCAATCGAGCCATATGAAGTCATGCATGGTCGGATGAATTCTTATCTTCGGATTGGACATATATCTTTAATCGTACTCGTGACAACAAACAAGCAGGTGCTTACTGATAAATCGCAGTATATATACACACAATATACATGTGCCATTATTAATTTAATTTAGTTCAAAGATTGAGAAATAAATATCTTCAAGTAGCTGCTTTGTGCATTACTCTAACTAGTAAAGTACTCATTCCAAGTTCATTTGAAATTTTGTTGTCAACAAAACTTTCCCAACAATCGCTTCCACATTCATGCTAGTTAGTCACACAATGAATAATTTATGAGCGATAGAGTTTTGTTGCATTGAGTTGTGGAATTTGTCGAAGCATAAAAATCAATTTTCCAATACACACACACACACACACACACACGCACGCAACAAAAAATCAACTCAATGTTCGAAGTTTCGAGTCTCGATTCTTGATTCTTGATTCTCGCAACGATCGCCAATTTCAGCTAATTGTCAACCAATGCGGATGAATGACTAAGAATTTTGGGAAGTGTGAGTGTGAAAACTAATTTTGGCTTTAAGCTGATTTGCGATTCAGATCAGATGCAAAGACCAACTCGTGCCCATAACTGGTATATGTCCCCTTATTATACAAATAAATGCCAGCTGTGAGGGGCGATAAAAAAAAAAATACATTCCCACGAATCGATAATGACATTTAATAATGATTTAATAACCGAAACGATAAAATGTTACTTAAACGCACATCAATCAGGGTAGGCAAGCAGTTGGCGAGGGGTGCGCAAGAAGGAAACAGGAAGAGCTCCGTGTTCGGAACGTTTTTTGCCCTATCCCTGTTTGTTCGCACCGTTTGGGCTTTTATATATGTATATATATATATATATATATTTATATTTGTGTTTTTTTCTTTGTGCCTTATCAGCTGCTTTATCGGCGCGCGCGCCATTGAATTTTTGAATAATTTTGCACTGTTTATTTACTAGTGTGCGAGCTGTGCGGGTGGTGGAGGGGGTGAGAAAAACGTGGGGAAAACAAGAACAACAACATTGGTTAAGCTATAAAAGTGGTTGACTATGAAATACCCTGTAAGTCGATTTATAGTGTTGATCGTTAACATTCATTCATATTCGACTGTGAGGTCATTTATGAGCTTTAATAAATTCCATTTCCTTTTAACAAAAATATATAACTCATTTACCAAAGGGTATGAATAACTCTATGTAAGAAAGAGAAACACCCGCATGTCCGAAAGTTCAAGACACATATACACACACACCGATGCAAAAAATGGAGCGGCCGGCGGCTGCAAAACAAAACGAACGCCTGCATATAGGATACTGGGTCGATAGGTATGGGGTATGTGGGGCGTAGGGTATAGGGTTTGTAGTCAAGAGGGCTTTTTGCTTTACCTACTTGTCAAGTTGCGCGCTATGACAATAAAATCACTTGCTCTCTTGCTTATGTTCTCTCACGTTCGTCGCTCTCTTAGTGTGTGGTCGTCTGTCTGCCAAACTCCAATTGGACGATTGGCTGTGTGCTAAAATTTCGTTGGGTTTGGTTGTTTGTTGTTGTTACTTAATTAAAATATGTGTGTATTATATATAATATATTATGATGGCTCTGTTATGGCAGAATATTTAATTTTGGCGCTTTTTGCTTCGTTTTGTGTGTGTGTTGGTTAGCGCCCAGCTGCTGTCGAAGCTTTTTGTTGTTTTGTTTGTTCTAAGCTCTACGTAGCTTTTTTTCCGCTATTGCGTCTTCTTCTTAACACGCGCTAAAAAACTTGTCAGCCGTTAATTTATTTTTTTTTTTTTACATATGCGACTGATAAAACCAGATTTTATTTTTTTTCCTTTCTGTTTGTTGTTGTTTTATATTTTATTGTTAAATATAAACATTGATTTCTAATTTCAGTTTTGAGCGCTATTCGCTGCTGTTAATGTGGTTGTTGTTGTTGCTGCTGTTGTTGTTTTTATTATTCGCGCCAGTTGGGAATTTCTTAATGGCCGCGCGCAAAGATTTTTGTGCTGCTTCTTCTTACACTTGCTGTTGTTGTTTGCTCACTCGCAAGCACACTTACACACACACACACACATACACATACAGTAACACGGTCCGCTCGCGTTTATTGTTTTAACGCACAACTACGACGTTTTTTTTTATTATTTATTTTTGCGCTCAGCTGCTTGCCACTTTTATTATTTTTTCTTCTTTTTCCTTTGTTTTTTCGTTACCAACGAAAATGAAAAACTTTTGTTGCGCCTTTGACCTCTTTTCACACGGCGACGTCGACGGCGACAGAGGCAGAGGCAGCGACACTTTTAAAACTGTATTTTTTGTTGTTCCAACTGGTCCACTGGCTATTCCAATAGGACTGTGGGCTTACCGCACAGAGCTGGGGACCGTTCCCTTTGACGATTTGTGACGAACGTTGTTGTATTGCATTTCCTTGTTAATATATGTATAAATTTGCTTGTATGTATGTAAGTTCAGCTACTGCTCCGATTTGGCTTTTTTTGTTTTTCACCAACAACAGGCCAAACCACACACTCACACACACCTCTCCACACGTACACGTACACACATACACACGGCGGCAGAGGCAGGCAGGCAGACAGGCTTTTCATATATGTATATATGTATTATGTACACACACGTATTATGTATGTTATTTTCGTTGCACCGCACTCGCACAAACTTATCATCACGATTATTCGACTGCTGCTGCTGCTGTCGTCGTTTCTTCTTCTTCGTTCATCTTCGTCGTCTTTTTATTTTTTTTTTGTGAATCGCTATTTGATTGGCACTTGAACGATTTATGGGCACGTTTTCATTTGTTGTAAACGCGCCATGCATTTGCGCATCGTTATCGTTACGTTTTTTAACAAAATTTATCGCATTTGTTTTGTTATTTTCACTTTTCTTATTAGATTTCTGGTTTAGCAGCAGTGACTAAGAATACACTAAAATTGGTCAAGCGCGTGGAACCGAACTGGTTTGCCACGGAGCTGCAAGCGTGCGCTGTAAAAAGAACCCGCCAGGTGGCGTTTGACTCATTTCTGCGCCGCTGCGCAAAGCAGTGGCGCAACAGTGGTGAGCGCTAAACAGTTTAGTACTTTTAAAAAATGTTTATGTGCTATTTTAATTTTTCGAAATTTAATGCACATTTATCATGTTCCTTTGTAATTTATAAATTAAAAACAAAATAAAAAAGTTCAATTTATTTAAACACGACTTATTTGTGTTAGCTTATGCGCATAACAAAATTGTATTTAAATTATTTGAAGCCAAGATTAAATAACACGCGTCAATACACACACAAATTGAAATGCCTGCGTATTTGTGTGTGTGTGTGTGTGAGTGTGAGTTTTCGTACGCCTGTTTCCTTTTCCTTTAACATTTTGTGTCTGGTTTCCGGCATTTTTGTGCGCCGTTTAAAATTGTTTCCTAAGATACAAATCTGTAGCAGGGCAACAAATTTCCTTTTGCAGACACTTGAATGCCAATTGCCAGTAAATTGGCGCCTTCGGGCCAACAACATTTAGACTTCTTCTTCATCGTCTGCTTCTTATTTCCAGAGCGGCAACAACAAATTCGAGTTGTGAAAATGAATCACGAAATTGAAAATGCGACCACGTATTTCAATGTTGCGGGAAGAGAGAGAAAGAGAACAGAGAAAGAGTTTGAGATAGTTGCTAAATATAATTTAGTTCTGATGATTTGATTAGTTTAAGCAAATGACTTCAAA
This sequence comes from Scaptomyza cyrtandrae, assembly GCA_035044605.1. Lineage (NCBI taxonomy): Eukaryota > Metazoa > Arthropoda > Insecta > Diptera > Drosophilidae > Scaptomyza > Scaptomyza cyrtandrae. The sequence continues at coordinate 12,212,437 of JAWNNS010000473.1, read as the reverse complement.
ATAAAGATAAATCAAAAGACACAATAAATAACGACATATTAACTTTTTATTATGTGAAAAAATATTCAAAACCTTCAACGGATATAACTTTGTCAGAGCAAAGCTTGTGCGAAACTTCAATAATATTTGAGTGAACGAAAATTTGTCAAAGTTAGTTGAATATTATAGTCGAATACGCATTTCTTATCTATTTTCTGTATTTTTATTATGATTCAATCAGTTTCTTAAGAATAAAACTTAATTTCAACGTAAATCGCTAGTTCATGTTCAAGTTTCATGTCCAAAATCACATATTTCTTATCTATTTTCTGTATTTTTTATTATGATTCAATAATTTTCTTAAGAATATAACATAATTTAAACAGAAATCGCTAGTTCATGTTCCAAAATCACTGAAATTTCCAAGCGACAACCAATTGTCGAATACGCATTTCTTATCTATTTTGTGTATTTTTTTTTATCATACTTCAATCATTTTGTGCTAGTTAACTAACTACCTTAACAAGTGCAACATTGAACATTTAACGCTTATTATTATATTTGAACCAAACCAATTGTTGTCAACAACCTTTTTTTTTTATCAGTGTCGCTTATCATTTGATATTATATTGATTTTTGATATTATCATTCGAAAAAACGAGCAATTGATATTATTTTTCTGTTTGTTCACAGCAATTGCTCCATGCATTGATTATTAAAATTTCAATCAAAGTTCATGGATGCCATTTGTATATTCATTTTTTATCTGTACAACGTTTACATTGTAGTTGCTTGTGTGTTGTGTTGTGTTTGTTGGTTATGAGCTTTGGTTATAGTAGTCGCTGTTTCAGTTCAGTCAAGCGTCGGCATTTTTGGCACTAACAATTAAAACTAACGACAGTTGACGCTACATTTAACGGTATACATACCATTTATACAGTTAAGTGTGGGTGGGTGTGTGTGTGTGTGTGTGTGTGTGATGAACTGTTAATAAAGAAATAGCAAGCTGTAAAATTAAATTTTATGTTGCACAAAACAACAAAAAACAAAAAAAAACGAATGTTATATATACCTGTCCTTAAGCTTTCAGTTCATTAATAGCCGGATTGCATGCATGCAACAGCAGCAGCAACAACCATAAAAAACAACTGCAAAAAAAGCACTTGAAAACAAGTAAGAAGGCTCTAGTCGAGAAATCCCGACTAGACGATACCCTGATCCCTATACCTTACGCGTACAGTCAGTGCTTGCAAGTATGTGTGCGTGTGTGTACGACCATACTGCATACTGCATACTCAACTTCAAGTTTCCATATCTCCGGTGTTTCTTAACCGATTTTAATAAAAATTTCACAAGTTGTCATTATTTTGCTTAATGTTTAAAACGGCGTCTCAAAGTTTTCCATATTCAAGATTTTACTGTTATCGATCCCATGTGTATATCGAAAACGGGATGAGTTATCGAAAATCGAAAACAAACTTGTACTGCCTAGGGATTAGGCGAGCTTAAGTTTCAAATCTGGAATCTCTAGCTCTCATAGTCTCTGAGATCGACAGACAGACGGACAGACGGACAGACAGACGGACAGACGGACATGGCTATATTGACTCGACTGTTGATGCTGATCAATAATATATATACTTTATTAGGTCGGAGATGCTTCCTTCTGCCTGTAATATACTTTTGCAAAAAACCATTATACCCTTTTTTCCCATTTTTAATGGGATCAGGGTATAAAAAAAAAATAAACGAACTGAAATCAAAAGAGTAAGCTGAAAAGTTTTATTCGCTAGTTAATCGCTTTATTTTTTGAAAAGTTCGTAAATTGCAAAAAGCAAATAAATAAATACAAAATATTTATAAATATGTTTAAGAAAAAACATAATAGAATAAAAAAAATGTTCAAGAAAATGTAAATTTTCAGCATTTGAAAATTCTTAAAATATATACAAATTATTTACCCCGAGGATTTTAATACTTTTGGCCTTTAAATATTTTTTCATATAGAAACATATTGAATATTAATTTCTCCAATTAACTCGCATCAGCAAAGGCGAAAGGCGAATTGGCAGCGAAAACGTTTTAAGGAATAACTTTTTTAATCGTTGCTTAAAATAGTGTTGGACAGAAAAATTGCGCTTTTGTCTTTCGGTTCCGAAAATCTCATTCATGCTTTCAGCTCGTTATCGTCTTGGCTGCCAAAAATACAACAACAACAACAACAGCAACGGCAACGGCAACGGCAACTTCTTGTTGCTTGTTTGTTTGCCAGGCCGCAGAGACAGCAAACAACAGGCGAGGCAGACAGACAATTGGCGTTGCGGCAGGGTTAGGGGTGAGGGTTTGTGGAGACGGGGATGGGGGGTTAAGGGAGTAGTGGGTTGGTACTGTTTCTTTCTGCAATCGTTGTCAACGACTGACAACAAGCACTTCACTTTTCGTGCACATTAACGTTAGAGTCTCGAATGTGTATGTGTGTGTGTGTGTGTGTGTGTGTTACAATCCCCTCTCCCTTTTGCACCAGCCCGTCATAGCAAAAATTTTCTATTTGTATGCTGTTGTTTTCTTCCGTTCTTATTCATTAAATTACAAACAGAAAGAAGTGAGGGACATAGAAACAGAGAGAAACGAAGCAATACGAAAGTGAACAATGCAATTTACAGCTTAACATCTTCCCACCCCACCCCCCAGTTTTGCCAACCACCCGCTGATTACTACTCAAAAGCAGAAAGACAGACAGACATCATGTTCGACAGTCGCAATGGCAAATTGCAATTGAAGTTTTCCACTTGAGCCGCTTAATTGCAATCGAAATCATCTTCACTCCTTTGCCATCTTCCACGGATGCCTCATAAATCTTCAGAATGTGCCGAAATGGCAGCTGGCATATGTATATGTATGTGTAAATATGTCTTGCTGCCAGCCAAAAGCCGATCAACAGAGGCGCTAATAAGCATACCCCAACCCCCCGTTAGACATGTTCTTTGTGTTTGTTTGTTTTCCTGACAAGGAAACATGTAAATCTTTGTAACGAGCGAGGTGTTGAGAAGGTTTTTCGATATTTGTATATCGCAAATATATAGAATGATAAATTTTAAGTTTTGGGCTGAGTTTTTGTAATTCACAAATAAAATTTCATTCAAAATTTCTTTACGATAAAATCGAACTAAGTTTAAGATGAAAAAGTTACAAAAGCATTTTTCAAGCTTTAAGTTACCAAAATTTATCCAGACTTTAGTCTTAAATTTCCATCGCAAGTTTGTATTTATATGTATAAAGGGCTAAAAGAACAAAGAGCCAAGTTGCTTATGCGTTAGCCAATTGAATGAAGCCACGTCAGCAACTTGCCCCCCCCCCTCACCAACCAACAATGAAAAGCGCCATTCATTGTTCTATATTAAAAACTTAAGATTCATTCCAATGAAAATCTTGTGTAACTTTTCTTTTCTTTTCTTTTCTCCATTGCATGTAGCGTCCATGGAGAGAACGAGTTTATTTTTGCTGATGCTGAAGCTGCTGCTGCTCGTTGTTCTGGGCCATTTGGGTGCCTCATTAGCAGGAAGTGCAGAGCGAGTGATGCCAGCGGAACGTGTTTTGAGGATGGTTGCGCCGTCAGGTAAGCAAACGCTGCGTATACTTGATGTGTAGTAGTGGACTAGTGGCGCAGCTGCAATTAAGCTTGTTTATCACGCATACGCACTGTGGTTGACTGTGTCAACAAGACAAATGGACAGCGTGGTGGTGGTGGTGGGGAGAAGTGGGGGGGGGGATTTTTTTTTAACAAATTCGTAATTGGTATTTCGCATTTCTGCATTTAGTTGCACCACTTTAGCTTTTTGTGGGTCGCCACACACAGAGACAACGGCGAACAAAAAACAAAAACAAAATCCAAAAATAACTCAAGGGTCGTTCGCGCAGCAGACGAGCAGCTTCAGAGCTTAAGATGGTACAGTGGGCACTGCCTAAAAGTGTTGAGCATGCAATATATCCATCGATATCTAACACACGTTGTTCGTGATAGATTGATAAGGATAAGTTGGCAGGGAATATATATATTTTTGAGTTACTTTTTTAGAACAAATCATTTTTGTTGCATTTTCTTTGCTTGTTGCCCCTTTAAATCATATCTTTTATCTTTTTTATAAGTCTGTTATGACTGTGCTTTCTTTTAGATTGTGCAACGTTTTCTTTCATTCTTCCTTTTCTTTCCATCTCTTTTTTTTTTTTTTTCTCCTTTTTTGTTGTACGCCATTCGTCTCCGGCACATTGCGAGCACCACTTGACAATTGCTATATCCGCTTGCCGCTGACAAGAGCCGCTTTCCGCTTTCCGTTTTCCATTTTCCATTTTCCACTCTACACTTTCCACTTTGCACTCACTGCTGCTGCTCCTCCTCCTCCTGCTGCTGTTGTTGGCTTCCGTTGCAGCATTTTGATGTCACTGGTGTCATTTGTCACGCATCACATTTGTTGTTTTTGTTGTTTGTTGTTGTTGCTGTTGTCAGTTTGTTTACAGCTTTTGTTGCTGTTGTTGCTCAAGTGTTTGCCTGGTTTATTCTTGGCATCATTAAGCGTCGCTGATAACACTTAACATACATTTACACTCACATCCACACACCCCCACACACACACACACACATACACAGACGCATATGTTGCACGACTAAATGCCTGGCAGTTGCCATTAAAATGCAAATTTCTAGTGGTCACATGATGCTGTTGCTGCAACATTTCAACAACAACACAAACTTAACAACTTTCGCTTTTGCTTTTCGGGCAAATCGAAAAAAAAAAGGACAACAAAAAATTTGTTATTGTTAAGGTTTTTTGTTTTCGCTTTTCGCAGCTGTCTGACATTTTGGGTCAGTTGTCTCATTTATTTGGCGCTTCTCAACTTTAAATGTGATTTATTGCTGTCGAGCAGGAACAAAAAAAACCCGAAACACCAAAAAAGACAGAGAAAAGAGAAGAGAGCGTGCAAAAAGTTTCTTTTTGTATTTTATTTTTTGCTTGCACGCGCGTTTAACATGGCGTATGATTAACGTTCAACGCGTCGTATGCATAATGAGCACAAGATGAAGAAAAGTTGAAAACTGATTTCAAGAAACAATAAAGAGTGAAGACACATGCTTACAACAATTCAGTTCCAATTATGAATTAAATGCAGTGGAAAAGTAGTCAGCATGAAATCAACTTAAGAACTACTTAGAGAGAGAGAGAGAGAGAGAGAGAGTACTTTGATTTTGTGCTTCACTTTGAATGGCAATTTCGCTTGATTACTGTTTTATAGTTCCTTAAGTACACTCTGTGGACTTTGTCTGCTTAACAAAAAAAAAAAAAGAAAAAATCCTTTTGCCAATTGCAACGAATTTGCCATTTGCCATTTACCTTTTCTCTTTTTGCTCTTTTTTTTTTTCTTTTGCTCGTTTTGATTATCAAACAATTTGATTTCCGCTTTGCTTGCCATTCCCTCCTTTTTATATAAATTTGATCACGTTGATTGCCAGGCATCCATTGCCTTTTGTTTGTTGTCTAATGACTGCAATTTGATACGCTTATCAATGATTCATGTGCGCATTGTGCCAATCATCCCAGCACCTCGCTCTTAGGTTACACATTTCAATTTTCAATTTATTTAGTAATTGCTACTCAACTGACAGCAAATATTCTCTAGCTTAAGCACAATCTCTGCCAAATCCGTGGCAAGTGGACAACAACAACACGAACAAAGAACAAAAATAAAAGAAAAACAGTCTCCATCGTCTGAAGTGGAAGTTTAAAGAGCACACTGAACACGACTTTAGTGTTTTCTTTTTTGTGAAATAAAATTTCTTGTTTGGCAGACATTTAAAAGCCAAGTTCATTATTTGTTTTTTTTCTTTTGCAGCACGCGGCAGTTTTCTACTCTACCAATTAGCAACGGCCATAAATTCTGGAGACTTCCATCCCTGGCTACAACTGGAGGTGGAGCAGGAGCAGGAGCAGGAGTTGCTTGTGGAACACGATATGGACTCCAGCTGGCTGGCCGCAATGGCTAATGATTTTCAGGTATGAAACACTTAAATCCATATCGGCCACAGATAAAACTCCAATCTTTCTTACCGACAAAAAGCAGACATAAATCAAGCGCAGTTTTTTTCCAACTTTTTCGTTGATTTTTTTTGTTGCTTTCTCGCCTCAGATGTTTCGTCAGTGCAATGGGTTCATGAGCACGTGACCACGCTGCTGGACAGGCTTCAATGCCTTGGTATTCCATTCGGAACATAGCACAGCTTATAGTCTACATAGATTTGAACAGATAGAGTTGGTTTTAGTTAGTGATTTTGTGTTTTATTCTTATTGATTGTGTTGTATTTTATTGGGTGTTGGTGAAGTAAGCAAAAAGTTCACTGAAACAATTTTTGTTGTCTTTCCTTTTCTACACTTTACCCTGCCTGCCTACGTAACGTTACGTATACGTATACGCAGATAGCTGTTTTAAGCCTTAGCACTTAAATTAAATGGCATACAATTATATTTTCGGTTTGCAATCAAAACACAAATCAAAACTCTCTCTATCTAAGCCCATCGATATCAGTTGCTGTAATCGCATTTATTGAATATTTATTGCCTGACAGGCTTCTAGCACAACTACATTGTATCCAATCTTCAAGTCCAATCAGCTCAACAGTTTCGAAATACAGTCGAAAGCTGTTTCGGGGTGGGGTGGAAACTTTCTAATTATTGCTACAGCATAAATGGATGCGACTATGGGTTTTGTGGCCTCAGGGTCGAAATACAGCAGATTCTAATAATTCGCAGAAACTGGGGAACCTAAAGCAGATTGTTTGCTTTTGTTATTGTTAGCTTTGCTTTGGTGCTTCTATTGCATTTTGCAAAAGCTTAGATTGTTCTTGTTGTTGCTGTTGTTGGTTGCCATGTGCTCAGCTGAGCTTTGCTTGTGTCCTCAGGACACTTTGCTTTGAATTTTTTGATTTTCCAAATCATGCAAAAATATTTTTGCATAACAATAACAACAGCATCAAGAACAACAACAACAACAACAACAACAACAACAACAATGTTTTTTGCCCTCTGTGCTCTCTCTGTTTTCGTATTGGCTTGTTACTTTTTACTTGCAACGCTTTCTCCTAGCCGTTAAGTATTTTCCATATTGATTAGGCCTTGAGAAGCATTCTAAAACTCTCTGTATGGCACCATCTTTAACATACACACATACACACATCACACGCACGCACTCGACTATTTACTTTTAATTTTCATATTTGACACTTTACACAGTTTGTGTTCTGACTATATTTGGCTTAAGCTAGAGCTGAGATCATGTCGTGATTTTTATCATAATGCAATAAGATTAGGTTGAGTCTTAAACTCATTTTTGATCTTCTTTCATTTTGTTTAAGTTTAAAAATAGTTAACATATATTTCTTTAATATTGAATGAAAATTTGTATGTTAAAAGATCGCATTCGATAAAAAAAATTACTTAAATAGAAAAATATATATATTTACTTAGCTAAACCCAGTTGAAACTTTGCTTACTATAAATTTTTCAATACGATTTTATTATGATAAAAAATGTATTTAAAGAGCACACAAACACGCTGCCATCTCTCTTGTGTTCATTAAATTGTTGTACTCTTAAGACGCTAAGAGTTTTTGTCTGGAATTCATTAAATGTGGCTCGACGCTTGCCAAATTGCCAAGTTGCTAGTTTGCTGGCTACCAAATTCTTGACTCTAAAAAGCAAAAGAATATGCGAAAAATGTACACCAGGGATTACTTTGCTTAATTCAACTGCAAATGAAAAGTGTTTGTTTGGTAAATTCAATCTGCAACGCGCGTTCGTCTTGTTGACGTTGTCATTACGCTTTGGCCCAGACTTTCGACTCCTGTCTCCTGTCTCCTCTTCTTTAGTTTATGATTATGGCATGGGTTGGGTTTGGTGTAGTTGAAACGGCTCTCGAGTTCATTAAAGCATCATCTGCACAAAATGGCGGCATTTCCTCAGCTTTAGTAAAAGAGAAAAACGAATGACAGCAACTTTAAGTTAACTATGCGTTCTTCTTACTACCTCCCTCCCTACCTCCCTCCCTCCCTCCCTCCCACCTTGACAAACAATTCACTCTTCTGCTCAGCGTGGCTGCTTGCTGTAAGCTTCACCAACAGAACAAAAAACCGCCTCTAAAGCACCCCGTCTAATGGAGTCATAATTCTTCAGCTCGTTAGCAGCAAATACATGCAACGTAAATATGCTTGGCCCCCAAAAATAGAATGCAAGACATTTTTACCCTACGCCTTACATTTTTCTATACCCAGCATTATTTGTACATTTCCGAATGAGGTATACTTGATGGCATAGACGAAATGGCTACAAATATATCTATAGTTAAGATTCCCTTCCTTTTTTTCAACACTAAACGCGATATTTCATACTATATCATTAATCACTTCTTTATTATTAAACAGGGTATCCTATTGTAGAGCTACTAAACAGTTTTTTGTCGTCATTTGTTTGCCTTTGGTTGCCTGTTGTGGCAGTGTATATTAAGCCTTGCCTTTACAGGTCCTTTCAGGGGCAACGGCTATGGCTGCCGCCTAAACTGACAAGTTGCTTAATTGAAAAGTGTTTTGTTGTTGGACAGGCAAAAGAAGAAGAAGAAGAAGCTTGGTAGGCAAGCTTTATACCTGTCTGCCATCTGCTGATTTTGCAACTTTAGCGCTTGCATTCAATAATTTGCCTTTATTTATGCGCGTGAATTGCAAAAAAAAAAATGGCTCAAAAAGAAGAAGATGATGAGAAAGGACATCAACGAAAGTCGACAATTTTTCAAGGGCCTTCCGTTTGGCGTTTGGCCTTCGTCTTCTGCTTTTCTTTGCAGTCAGTGCCACTTTTCATTGCTTCCTTATAGCGCATACCGGAGTTGCTTCGTGCCTTGTGCTTGTCTGCCATAAATAATTATGTTATTTTAGATAGCTTTTGCTTTATGTTTGCCCCGTTGTTTCGTTCCTGTTGTTGTTCGTTGCTTCGTTGTTGTTGCGTTGAAAATTGTTGCAATAATAATCACTTTTTTTACACCGCCATTTTTCATGTACTCGAAAATCTCTCTGGTGACAGTTTCTTTTACCCATAATTAAGCAGACACACACACACACACACACACACACACACACACATACACACACATACACAAGCTGTCTTCGCAATTTTATGACAGACATTAGAGAGAGATAAGCATTTTTTATGTGTTTTTAATTAACTTTTGTGTTGTGCCACATACATATATAAAGCCCGTTGTTGCCACAACAACAAATTGGCCAAATCAAAAGCTGCACTTGCAGCGCCTAATCTGGCCCAAAAACTGTCAAGTCTCAAGTGTTTGTTTGCCTAATTGCCAAATTTTAATTAGCCACTGAGCTTGACGTTGAGATTGTCAACATTTTCGAAGCGCTTATAATAGAATCTCTGTTTAAATTTGTTGTCCAACTAAATTTATAGACTGCAGCTTGTCGTGTGCACCCGCATCGGAAGCTTTCCCTCTTCAACTGGTGCAAACAGAGCAACTGCGTTTACCTTCCTTTGATTGTGATGACAACGGAAGTCCAACACTTTCCGCACACCTTGTTCGGGTTGCTCGAGAAGTTGTCGTCATGCAGCTACCAACAACTGTAAGCAACTTTTGGCTCGTGTTAAAGTCCACAATTTTGTATGTATGTGTGTGCGTTTGTGTGTGTGTGTGTGTGTGTAAGAGAAATGGCTTAAATGCGTTGACGCTGTTTGCTACAGCTTTCAATTAAGTTGCTGTCGCTTGTTCGCTTCCCATTTTAATTAGGATCCAAACTTGCACATTTCTTTCGCTGTTGATTCCCACTTTTCACTCTCTGCTATTAAGTTTCGTCTTCGCTAAAAATTATGTTACTAATTCGCACCGTTGTAACGGATATTAATATTGTAGCGCTCAAATTTTCTTGCAATGCACAACAAAACATATTTTAACGATTGCTTTTAACGATTGACAATTTCATTGCAGAATATACCCGTTTATGAAACTTTTCCAATGGACTTTCAGTCATGGCTAATGGAAAGCTATGGAGTTAGTGCCATGGATGTCTATCAGAACTGGCCCCGGAGACGATCAACTCGACCAGCTCAACAGATCTGTAATTCTGCTGGTCAGTGCTTTGAGGTGGCTCAAATTGTAGCTGCATGTTGTCCATTTTGAACAGTGCTTACCAACTGTATTTGTGTGCCTTTGCATGAAATGCATTTAAAATCATTAAAAGAATTTCCAAAAAAGTACGAAAATAAACAAGAAATTTGTTGTGCACAGTCACGCAGCGAATGGCCGGCAATTATTGATAGCCAGATTGGTAGTACTGTGTCCGCAATGTGACCATTAAATGTTGTTGCTGTGGTTTTCCTCGTCGCCAGTTCGCAAATAATCGCGCTGCCGAATCGCTCAGCTGTACAACTGCAGCTGCCAACTGCAGCGACACTTGTGGCAAGCCTATTGTAAGCCCTGTAAATGAAGTGTGACAACAAAGGATATGAGTTTGCAGAGGATTTAAAGAGTTGTTGTTCTTAGATTTTTCGTTTAAAAGTTTAATGGAGAACATTTTTTAATAGGTGGTAAATAAGGTGAAGCTTGCTTTACATTCTTTCAGTACAGGGTATCGTTTAAGTCGAGCATTTGGCAGCTTTGTTAACAGTTGTGTCTGTTTGTGCTTTGAGTTTTTTATGCGTGGCGGCAATCAGTGGCATGAATGTTCAAATGCGTTAAAAAAAAGAACGGAAACCGGAGACAAAAGTATAGCTGCAACAGCAACAGCAGGAAAAATCAACATGCAACAGCCAAAAAGCAACAACAGGAACAAACAACAACAAATGATGGTTGCCGTTTTCAGTTTTTTTTCATACCCTCTAAGCCATGAATGCTAAAAAGGAGTATAACAAGTGTAAACGGGTGTTAAAGCAAAATTGTATTGACTAACAATATAAAGAAACTTCGAAATGCATCTTTTCTGTATATATTCTATAGGTTGATCACACTTTTCTACATGTATATACAGTGTATATACTTGTACAGGGTATCTTTATGGTTGTACATACTGAATGAATGAACCTTGTATTGCTTTGCGATTTTTGCCGTTTGCTTATACACAGATTTGTTTTTTTTTTTTGCCTTCTTCCTGCACGGAATGTGATTTTCAGCGTGAAATTTTATTCAATCTCTATGAACACAGGCCAATACGCTGCCTACTTCTCATTCTCCTCTTGCTTTTCGGACAGTTCCATACAGTCCAATGGACCATTAATAAACCATTTGGAAGGGGTGGCAAGAAAATGTGTCGACTGTTTTTATTATTTTGATTTTCTCTCTTTTTGCAATCCAAAATATTTGATATTTGTTTGCCGTTGGTTTTTGTTTTATTTAACCAAATTGCTTTTAATTGATCAAATTGTTAAAATAAATTGCACATATATGTTTTATTTGTATTTGTATTTAATGCGTTTACTTATAATTCAATTGTGTTTAAATAACATTTACGTTTTATGTGCAGAGTTTTTTAATTGATTGAAATTGTTAATTACCAATTAATTAATTGAAAAGTTAAAATGTTGAACATAAATTTTGTAAATGAATATACAACAACGTATTACATGATTTTTATAGGTATCGAATAGAGAGAGAGAGATGATAAGTTAAGGTCAGAAGTTCATCAACGATTAATTTCTTGCATTTTTATCATTTAATTTTTTACTGCTCAATGCACAAATTTGTCAATTTCCTTGCCGTTTGCGAGGCATTTTGTGTTCAATTAAGTGTGACAAAAGTTTTTTTCTCCCACCTGCAGCGGATTACGAAATGCCATGATAAATACAACAAAAAAAGCTGACATATACATATACATATGGGAAATTGATAAAATAAAATGCATTTGGTTGCCAATCGAATATAAATAATTGCTGAATACTGTTTGCCGTTAAAGCAGTTATAATTTTTTTTTGCGCGAGTTTATTGAAAAAGAAATAGGAAATAAAAATGTTATTTTTGCAGATGGAAAGGAATGTTTAATACTATATTTATTTACCGATTATTGGAATTAGTTTTTGCTGAGAAAAACATTTGTCGTGAAACTGAATTAATCCAGTTTATGCAAATGGAATCATGTCACAGTTGTAGGTTAAATTGTAACCAGCAAAAGCAGTACACAAATTTTGTTGTTGTTGAGTCCTTGAAAAATAATTAAAGACCTCCGGCAACGACTAAAATAAATAAACAACAGATATGTTGCAAATGGTTTTTTTTTTTTAACGGAATGGTCGAATATGTTGTTAAAGAGAAAGAGACGTTTAAGTTCAACTGGCAATTTGTGTGAGTGCCAGTTTGAGTCAACAACTCGAAGCTTTCATTCCCACCAGATCCCAGTGATATAATGCATGTAAACGATATTGCTTCAGTCAACTGTCAGGCGGCATTAAATAATATTTTGCACTCAAAGCGTCAAGGAGGTGGAGTGTAGAAAGCAAAACTGATATGCCAGCATGGTCATGGACTGTGACATTTTGTGTTCTGTATGCCAGGAGCAAAAAGCCGCACCACCCTGACAGATAGACAAGCGGATGTCATGTGCTGTATTATGTAACATATGGCATTATTAACCTACGGCGTATTTAGTTTTCATTCAGCAGCTTTGGCATCGAATCTGTCTGACTGGAATTAGCATTGCATAACTAGTATTGCATAAGAGGTGGGGATATGCTTTTCATGATAAGTTTGCCTTTGAAATTTGTTTTGGCAGAGTTATCTAGCCATTGACCATGATCTCAATACAGTGACTAAGTGAATTAAAAGAACTTTGAGGCGTGCACTTAGAGAAAAGGGTAAGATTTAAGTATTCAAATATTTTTTTTTCTTTTTCGAAATTTATTCTTTTATAATACCATTTTCTTTGCAGAGTTTATTCTATTTATTTTTATTAGCGATATCTATTTGTTCTTATTAAGTGAGTGACGGCTATCTAAGCACAGCTCAATCGGTAAGATAAACCGATTTAATTTTATCGTAAAATTATGGCAAATGGATAATAGTTGAGCATTAAGATACCTTTTTTGCATATCTACTAATATTTTGCTTCTTAAAATGTAAGCCAACTGCATTATATATGCATGACTGCCTTAAAGTTTTAATATAGTCAAGTTTAGCTGATTTGATTGCTGCTCTGGCTTCAGCTTTCAGACCATTAGAGTAAATAAAACCATTAAGAGTCGTCCCTTTGGACATTGAGCCGTTTTACCTGGCTGCTGACGTCGTCGTGGTCAGAAATGCGGGCATCAATAATTTTTAGCTCTGTTTATTATGCAGATAAACAAAATGGCGAAAAGACACACACAAACATATATACAGTTCTCGACAACGTCTTGAGTAAACTACGCTGACACAGCATAAAGTTTTTCCACCTCGCATTCCCAAGTTTTTGTTCCGGTTTCGGCAACAGTTGCCAGCAATCATCTAGGCTGTTACCTTAATACAACAACAACAACAACAACAACAATGTACAATGTCTGAGAAAACTTTGCCATTACGACAATGGAAGTTATCTGACCGTAAATACATAATCTGCTAGACGCTGCAATTCATTTTGGACAATGTGGGGTCATTGGTGGCCTGGTGCCTGGACTTTAACCGCCACGTTCCACGTTTGCTCCCCAAAGGTTTGTCGCCCGGCCTCGTGCACCTTGAATAGGGATTTATTTTTATTGCCACAGCGTTTGCTGCTGTGCTCGGGTTTGCGTATTTAGGGTTAAGCAGGTGCTTTGTAAAACACGCAGCATCTTCGGCCCAAACTGTAACTAAACCCAAATGATTTGTCCTAGTGCGTAAAAGGGGTTCAGTTCGGCATTTGTTTAGTTGCCAGCTGTAAAATTTTCACCTCAAAATGTGTCCCCAAAGTGCGATCATAAGATTTTTGTCAGTCACTTTGACAGACTTTTTGTATATTGCCTGTCTGCCAAAAAGTTAAACTAGGTCCCGGACACCTTTTGTTTTTCTTATAATAAGTTAAGTGACGCCCTAAATTAAGTGTGAACATTTTTAGTGCCATCAAATTATTTATAAAGCCAGCAGATGAATGATAAAGGTATGTGAAGAAGTTTTTGTATAATTTATGGATTAAAAAGTTAAAGTTTGTCAGCTTAAAATTTGAATAAGTCTTCAAGTTTTCCCTTGAAAATAACAACAACAAAAACTCCAAACTAAAAGTGATAAGTTACACTTTAATATTTGTATTATCTGTTTGCCAATGTCAACGCATAACCACAATTGATTTATAGAATGTTAAATTCAAGTTTCAAATGCCAACAGCTTAAAATTTAATCGCTTTTGGTTGCCACGTAGCTCAACTGGGTAGTCCGAGTGTAATTGTTAAAAATCAACAACAAAGTAAGACAATAAATTCAATACGAATTCGTTTACTCAGATTCACACAGTCGAAGCAATCCAACAATAAAACTTACTCACAGACACAAATTTTAGGTTAAAGCCCTGGCTGACATATTGAAATTCATAACTACACACTGAGCAAAACCAATTACAATATCAATTTAAAAGGGATTAAAAAGCATGTTCATGGCTTACCCAGAACCTGCCACAGTTTCCACATCTCAGTCCTTGTGCTGCTTGTAAACTATAGTATACAAAAGTGAAAAGTATTCTGTGGTTGACCAAACAGGCAGAAAAGATTGCTGCTCGTTGTAACTCGTAATACTTATTTATAAGATTTTACTTTGCTACAAACACTAATGCTACATAAATTGTACATTGTACATTGGAAATTTTGTATTTGGGCTTTTTATCTTATCAGACTCGAACCGAAAAAAAGGGAGAGAGAGTAAGAAATATGAAAACCTGGACAAAAATGTTTTAAATGAAATTCTAAGCTAGCAGATTTTCACAATAAGTAATACGCATAATAAACCATAATGCTATTGTGCAATAACAAAACACGTACCATTCACTCAACACGGAACACAACAAGTGGCTATGTCTGCGTGTGCGTCTGTGTGTGTGTGAGTGTGTGTGTGTATATTTTTGCATAACTTATTTTGTTTGCCAACATGCTGATAACCACAAATTTTGTATGCAAAAGACCGCAAAGTATGCATTTGAATATGGCCAATGAATTCATATCCGACTTGAATTGCTTTTGTTAGTTTCTGCTGTTGAAGCCAATATAATTTGGTTAAGTAAAGTTGCCTGATAAGTGCAGTGTTGCACAAATACAAACAAATATAACATATGTGTATGTGTGTTGCAACGCTTCGCTGCGCCTCAATAAATTTCCTTTTAAATGCATTTTGCAATATTGTAAATCAGTTGTTGAAAAGCTTTTCATTACTAAACAATTGTATACTTGTTCAATAATTCAAGTTGCTTGAATAGTTTACTTAAGATATTTCTTTTTAAATACTTACTTACGACTTTAAGAAAAGTTTCGAGCACATTTTCTAGTCAATTTTCTTGCCAAGTATTATAAAACAAAAAGGAGCAGCTGGGAATAAAATCTACTCGCTGAGCATGTCAAATGAACATTAACTTGCGATTACAATAGCTTTACCTGTACATTTACCCGACACATTATATATGCATACGATAAGACATCGAGGAAGAAGAAAAAGTAAAGAAGGAGACGCAACAAGCCAATGACAATTGAGGGGATAACGATATACACTTTGAGCAACAGCAACAAAACTCACTCACTCTCCTTCTTTTTGATAAAGGAAATTAAACAAAAAAAAAGAACAATAAAAAAAAAAAACAAAAAACACAAGTTAAGCCCTCCAGACAATTGACGCTGCCTGGCGGGGGGGCTTTTGCTGGTCAGGAATAAAGAGAAGAGTGTGGTGTGGTTGTAGGGATGGGGCGTGGGGCGTGGGGGGCGTAAAGTGGGCGTTGTGCGGCATTTGTCTGATTGTCTCGTTGACATGACGTTGCGCGATTTGTAAAAAGGCTTTTGTTTTTGTTGTGTGTGTTTGTGTGTGTCTGTTCAATTGTCTGTCTGGCAGTCTGGCCGTCTGTCTGCCTACAAGTGAGCAACACGCGCCAATGATTATGTTGCCAACACGAACAACAATGATAGCAACAGACCACTCCGAAAATGTGCCAACTGGCAGCATGCAACACTTCTTCTTGCCGTGTTGTTATTTTTCGGTATTAAGTTGGCTTCAAATGCTTGCCACGAAGCTTTTCATTGAGTAAAAGTGACGCATGCGCCGTTGCCATTTGTTGGCCAAGTTAGTTTGACGAACCGAAATGTGGCAGAAACGCTATGTTTCGCCATTCAGTTCGTTGTCGACACTCGTGCATGCTGGACGGCCTTCTCTTGCTGCAGCGAACACGCGGCGTATGTGTAATATTCGCAGTCTTTTCTTGAATTGTCGTCGTCAGTTGGCGCTTATTGGATTTTGGCGCAAGTAGCGACAAAAAAAGCCGGTTAAAGTGTTCACAGCATGTGTGTTTGTGTGTGTTTTTGTGTGAGAAATACTTAACTACAGAATTCTTTAGCTGGCACAACACAAAATTCCATGCAAATTAACTTGGCTCATTCTTTTTGCAACTGTTTTTCTGCAACAACTAGGCTAATTGATGTGTGTGTGTGTGTGTGTGTGTGTTTGAGCATCCATATGAAATATAACAAACGAAATACACAATAACATAGCATAGCACACAAGTGGCACTAGCCCTAATGAACGTGCAACAAAAGTGAGCAAGAAATAGAGTGATTGGGGCTTAACGAGAACGTGGCACGCGATGAATGCAACAAGGACGCTAACTGCAATTCTTTGAATCGAGCGCAATAACAAAAAACCAAAGGTAAATTCATGACCAAAAAGTTGATTTCAATCCCCAAATTGAATATGTTTTTTTTTAACCAATTATTACATTGGTAATAATTAAATTTAAACATGGTTTAATTTGTTGATTTCATTTTAATTTTAACATATTTATTTTAATTAAAAATGTGTGTCAGTGTTTTTTTAATTCCCTCATAGAAAAAACTGAATAAATTAACCATATTACATTACAATGCCGCATTAAGATAATTTATAACAAGTAAGAAGGCTCTAGTCGAGAAATCCCGACTAGACGATACCCTGATCCCTATACTTTACGCGTACAGTCAGTGTTTGCAAGTATGTGTGTTTGTATGTACGCACATACCGCATACTGCATACCCAACTTCAATGTCCCATATCTCCGGTGTTTCTTAACCGATTTTAATAAAAATTTCACAGATTGTCATTATTTTGTTCATTATTTCAAATGCCATCTCAAAGTTTTCAAAATTCAAGATTTTGTTGTTATCGATCACATGTGTATATCGAAAACGGGATGAGTTATCGAAAATCGAAAACAAACTTGTACTGCCTAGGGATTAGGCGAGCTTAAGTTCGAAATCTGGAGTCTCTAGCTCTTATAGTCTCTGAGATCGGTTGGCTCATACATACGGACAGACAGACGGACAGACGGACAGACGGACATGGCTATATCGACTCGGCTATTGATGCTGATCAATAATATATATACTTTATGGGGTCGGAGAAGCTTCCTTCTGCCCGTTACATACTTTTGCACAGTTTCATGATACCCTTTTTTCCCATTTTTAATGGGATCAGGGTATAAAAAAATGTAACCGCAAATTTACATGAATTAAATATCGCGTGTGTAAAGATATAATGTAATTTATATACAAATAATTATGCCTTGCGGCGTGTGTTAAGAACAAAATTTAATTAAATCAGATCAGCAACAAAATTTCGCTTCAAAGTCGTGCGATGTAATTGACTTTATGGCCGTACGTTCTACGTTGCTCTGAAATAATTTATTAATTATTTTTTGTTTGAGCAAGAGTATTCACTGTCGGCTGACTTTCTTTCTTACTTCTTTCTTTTTTTTTGGCTACTGCATGTCGGTTGCCTGTCGTATGTTTTTTTTTTTGTTTTGTTTTATTATTTTGCGGAAGCCACGCAGCAGCATTTATAAAAAGGTTTTTCTTGCTTGTCGGGTTACGTGAATAACCAAAAGACACAAACACACTTACACACACACACACACACACACACACACACACACATACAAAGCGATGCTCCGCATTACCGTTCTTTTTATGACGGAAGTACATTTAAGCAGATTTTTGTTTTTACTGTTGCCTTGCCATGTTGAGGCTTGCCATCCGGCAACACAGTGAGCTATGCGATCAACAAAATTTAAATATTTTTGTTTCGCTTGGCCCGCTTTGCTTTTCATTTTCCAGTCTTGCCAAAAAAAAAAGCAAATTTATTACCAACCAAATTGCAATGTGTAGCAAAAAAGCACAAAAAATACACAATAAAAAACAGTAATAAAACAGCAAAGTTTCAAACGCAATGAAAAGGGTTTTTCGGTTGCATTAGACCCAAGTAAAAGTTGGCTTTGACGCTTTTGTATGGCAGATTTTTACCAGTTGCCAAACAGCAAAAATATAATTGCTAAGCGCGACCCAATTTAACTCAAACGTTTGGCGTTCTTGCGTTTCATAATTTTTGACGCACACATTTGTTGAAATTGAATACAATAACCAAACACCTAACAGCAGGGCAAGGCAAGGCAAGGCAAGGCAAGGTAGGGTGTGTGTTCGTGTGTGTGTGCGTGTGCGTTTGTGTGGCAAAGTGCGTAAATAAACCAAGTGAAAGCTAAGTGAAAGTCATAAGCTAGCAAATGTGTTGCATAAATAGCATGCGAGACGGAAAGAGAGAGATGGCGGGACGACAAGGACTCCATCAGCTGCCAGTGAGAGTCAATAAACAAATTAACTTGTGACAGGCTGTTTAAGCTACGCAGAAAAACAAGCTGATCATTGATTAAATAATTTTTATTTCTGTTTGTCTTTTATTTCAGTTTAATAACGCAAAATGTTTAACTAAATACATTATATATTCATATTTTGAACAGTGTATTTAATTGTTCGACTATGTTTTGTTCAGGTTGTTTGTATTCCTCGCTTTTCTTTGGGACTTAACTTATTGTATGCCATGCGTAATGATCTTATCTGCCAGCGTGAGATAAAAAGAGAGAAAGTTTTCAGGCTTATTTTTGAGTTTAGCAATTTTAAGGACACCATTTATATGGCAATTTAAATTTGCATAGAATTACGACTCGAAGGGGGCAGCAAGCAACTGCTGACATTTATTAAGTGTGTGTAAGTGAGCTATTCAAAATCAAAGCAGCAGAAGAAGAGAAAACCTCTTCAGATGCAACAGTAAGGACGCAAAGACACAGCCACTCACAAAATCCCGCGGCCTTATTGTCGTCATGCCATTGCGTGGCAGCTTCAGCTGCTAAGTTGCAAAAGTAGTTGCTCTCTCTCTATTTCTCTCTCTCTCTCTCTCTTGGTCTTTTAGCAGCTGCAACAATGCATAGACATTTATGGCACGAAATGCCGCCGGCAGCTGGCTGACAAATGCCTTGAGAGTGGCATACCATGACTGCTTTGGGGCATGCAACATTCTAAGGCACTGTCACCTGCTGACAATTCCAATGTCTGCTCCCACATTAGCTGCCGCCATCTTTCTCCCCTCGTTTACGTATAGCATACTTTCTTGCGTCTTAGTTATAGCGAAGGTCTTTTTGTGTGCCGCTGACGATGCGCAAACAAAATGTGAAATATTTTCTCCTTAAAGATTTTGTACGTGCTCACGCTGAGTGAAAAGATTAAGATACGTGCTCGGTAGCTAAGTAACTATACATTTTGCATGGAAATGTTTTTAAATATTTAAAGCGAACATTATGAGAAACATAGTTGAAAGTATAGTGCTTATATACTAATTGAAATTGTGTCTGAATCAGATATGATGTTAACCATATATCATTAACAAAGTGAACCCGCAGCTTAAAAGTTTTTTTTTTGTAATTACTTAAAAGTATTTGTCGTTATCAGATATGATGATTTAATACCCGATTTCTGCTGATGTAAATTCTCTGGAAATATTTATGCCATGCTTGTCTAGCAAACACAAGCAATATTCTCGTATACGCACAGTTTTTAATATGCAACGAGGGAAATGGCTTTGATGTTGATGCCTGATGATGGGCATGGCATATTTGCTTATCGCTGTGTCCCTGACAACCAGCCTGAGAGCCATTCACTCATTTAACCACTGCCACTGCCTTAACTACAAACACAGAGAGTGCGTTTGTTGGTTAAACTCAAGGCTTTATCCATTGCGTTTTTGCAATATTAATTAAAGTGCCTTGTGTTTAAGTTATTTAACTTGATATTGTGCAGCCTATATGCTATACATTACATAGCACAAGCTCACATGCATGCCACGTTTCTTGTTTCACACGCATGTGCGACAAAAAAGTGTGAAACAATTTTATTGTGCGGAAAATTTGCTTTTTGCAGTTTGTGGGTTAGTATGTGTATGTGTGAGTGAGTGAAAGGCAGAAAAAAAAAATACTTTTGAATAATTTAAAGAGAAAAGGAAGCAAAAACAGAAATAAAACTGTGAATTCAGCGGCCAAGGTAAAAAGGAAAGGTCAACTCATTCTTGTTGCGATTAGCAGTTTTTAGCGTTCTCTTTTTTTTTCATGTGCTCTTAATATCCGCTGGTGCATTGTTTGCGTTAAAAAATTTTTATGCTGTTCATGAATTGTGTATTTAATGCTTGCTTAGTTACATGATGAACGTTGAAAACGTAGCATTTGACTTAATCTGTTGACTTAAATGCTGACAGTCATCGCATAACAAAGGAACTTTAAAAGGGTTACGTGTAACGGGGCTGCACATTAATAAATATGCCTCCTATTGACACGTGCCCAACAAACTTTTAAGTAACCATGACTTTGGAGTTATAGTTTAAGCTACAGACACAACTTTGCCAGACGCAAGGCTTTAGTTTAAAGTCTAAATGTGAATATGAAACAAAAATAGATCGTTTTTTAAAATCGCATAAGTTTTGAGAAAATAATTGCGTTTTGAAGTCTTATAGGGAATTTTTCCATGAATTCTATTTATAAATGCCTTAGGTGTTGTTGTTTTAGCTCTTCAAACGTTTTTATCTTCGAGCTCTTTGATTTTAAAATTCTCTCTACAAACATCAGACATGTGTCTTGTACTAAGCTGCTTTCAGATTTTTAACATTTAAAAGTTAAGCATTAACATTAAGCCAAGTTAAATACTTCTCAACTTTCTCTCACTCATTTCGTATTTATATTTCGGCAGCTAATTTCATGTCCATTCAAAGCGCTTTCCATTTGAGAACAATTTCCATGAGCTTCAACCCTCCCTCAACGATGTTTGCATGAACAATTAAGACCCCCCAAAATAAACTCTCTGAAACGCAGCTAACCATAATATGCATGTGTGGAATATGCTCTACAGGGTGCCCACTGTACAAATAACGTTTTTCATTTCCTGTGCAAAAAAAATATATAAATCTTAAATGTTCAGACATGTGTTCAGCTTAAAAAAAAAAGAAAATAAGAAAAACTTGTTTGCCAAACAAATCCGCAAAAATGAAATTTACGAACGCAGAACTTTTGGCCAAAAAAGCGAATGCCTGCAGTGCAAGAGGCAGTCAAAGCATGAAAATGTATACCAAACAAACCATTTCGGTACTAGGTTGGGAGTGTGTGCAATAGCGGGTTGCGGGTTTGGGGTAGAGTTAGCTGTTGTGTTTTAGCTTTGGCATTGTTTCGCGTTGCTTAGCGTCAGCCGTCGCAAATTACTTGTCAAGTGCTTTGGCAATTGACGTCGCATGCTCGACAATTTGTGGCAGCGTCAAGTTGAAATAGGAATAGTTTCATTCTTTGCGCTTTAATCCACCTGCGACGAACCGTATGCAACGGTTTTTTTCTTCCAATAAGCATATCTGCGCACGTGTGTGTAAATATTTTATGTAAATTGTTTGGCTAAACATGAAATGAAAGAAAAACATTTTATGCGATATAAAAATATACATGAAATGCTAACATGAATGACGCTGAGCATATTAAGAAAATGGGATGATGATATTAGTAGATAAAAATGAAATAAATTATATATAAGAAGCAAGATTTTTGTTTGCTTAAGAATAATATTGTAGTCAATCTAGAATAACAAGCAATCCTTTGCATTTAACTGGTTTGAAAGAGATTTTATGCGACGATCCGAAGGTTCTGCATGTTAAATACATTTAATATGTTCAAATACAATCAAACTGAACATGTCGTCTTCTCATTTCTTTCACTTTTTTTTTTGTCCACGAAAGCAGATCCGATATATTACACGACTTTGCGCCAAATTCCGATTTACAATACGACTTTGTGTCTTTGACTCCTAACTCAAACTCCTTGATCTATGCATATCGCAATAAATTTACATAAAAAAAGCTAAAGGCAAAAAAAAAACGCAGATATTTTTTAGAAGTAAAATAAATTGAACTTGAGGTAAAGTGAACTCGAGACGGAGTAGTGGGGGGTTGGTCTTCAATGCAGAGCCAGCAGCAAATCACTTGGAGTAGACGAAAGGCGACGAAGCGCATAAATTGTGGCTCTTCTAAGACCATGCCTCATACACCCAAAACACACACACACACATACTCTGACATGCCTTCTTGATGCTGTCCCAAATGCTTGTGTTTTGTTACACTTTGAGGGATTATATATACATATACTCTGACTACCTGCTGCAAACCCAAATAGAAAAAGAAGAATACTCCAGGCAGGAAGTAAATGCAAAGCCCGCAACCGTCAGTGGACGTTGAGAACTCATCTCTGGAGATTTGCCTAAATTATGATTTATACTTAAATTTATTTTGCCGTTGCAAAGGCAATTTCAGTTTTTTTTTTTCTGTTTTCCTACCATTTTCTTTTGTGCTTGTCTATGCTGTAGTTACTGACACCGTAAACTCAGATATTGAAAATATATACATATATATGTTTATATATATATATATATATATATATGTGTGTGTGTGTGTGGAAGCTAATGCCGTCCAGTACTTGCATTCTTTTTAATCGACAACTGTAAATGAGTCCCGCTTGTGTGCTTGATGTCTCTATAATGCGACATACGCTGCTTTGCGACGCTTCAATGCGCACATTTATTTTTGCCATATGCCGAAGTTGCGTGAATTGTGCCAAAATATATTTGCAAATCGATAATACTTACACATGAAAGTATGTGTAATAAATTTTAAACGAAGCAAAGAAACGACGAACCCTCTAGAATCAAGTCTCTCAATCAGGCTCAAGACTTCTAGACTTCCGAATTCTTACTACGTTTTTTTTTCTTGGCTTCATGATTTTGTCAGTTGTTCTTAGTGTAAGTTGTTGTTTAGAACTTGCCACACATTCAGGAATTTATCCTTTTTTTTTTATACGTTTGAGGAAATTGCCTTTTAGTTGTGCGTATGAAAATCGATGCTTGATTTCCGGGTAATTGTGGCACGGGTAACGACACCAGATAAGGTAGCCAAACACTCCTCTCAATTTTTATGTGCCACTGCCTGCTCCTCCATTTGCATCAGTAAGAGCTTAAGGCAATTCAACTCGTATTCGTTTTCGTTTTCGATTTCGATTTCTGCATGAGACTTGACTATTTCCAGTAGTCAGTGTCCTTGTAGTAAATACTATATTTAAGCGTTAAAACTACATTGAACTAAGCTTGCAGTTAGCATATAAACTTGTGCATTTAATTGTTACTTAAGTCTTATTAGGCACTCTCAGAAAATCTTCTCAATTATGCATAACACAAACAGTTTATTAAATTTATATGCAATCGAGCTTGACTTGCATACTGATTATGATTGTTAATTAGCTGCAACTGGCTTTACTTTGTGCAGTGTTGAATTTAAAGTTAATTTCAAGCGAGTGTTTGCCACATTTGGCGCCTGCTGCCACATGTCAAATGCATAAGGGGCGGAAGGCAAATTGCCCAAAACAAATAATACTAACAAACATGCTTACACAGTGTCGTAGGTTCAGTTTGTGTGTGTGTGTGTGTGTGTACATTTTCATTTTGTTTGTAATGCGTCCAATAATGGCGGCATTACGCTTATTTAACATGCTCACACACAAACACAACCGCACACACACACATACATACGTAAAACTAACGCAGATGTCCAAGCAAAGCACATGCGTGAGAAGTTTATGAGTCTGTGTGCGTGCGGGTGTGTGTGTGTGTGTGTGCATAAAACTGTCCTTAACCCACAAAACACTGACAAGGGTTAATATTAGCATAATATGAGTGCGCCATTGTGGATTTGGGCATGTCTCAGTAGGCGTTTTTCTGTGTATGTGTGTGTGTGTGTGTGTGTGTCTGTGTTAGCCAACAAAGCCTCAGTCACATTGGGCCAGACGTTTGGGATAAGCGCAACCAAGCGCGTCGCAGCTTACATTAGCCACTGTGGAACAAGATTGGGACATTTTGGGACATTCAGTCTTGGGATTTCAAATGGAAAAGTTTTTGGTTGAAAAAGTTTTTAAAAACTGTTTTTTTTGTTGTTCAGTTTGGTTGTTTTTAAAACAAAAGCCAAACACTTGCACCACTGTGCCGAGCCATAAGTGAAGCCACATAAGCCGTAAAGTTGTTGTTATATTCTGAAAGGAGTATGACACTAGGATTTCTTTTGTCTGCTTACAAGGCCCTAAAGTCGTACAATAAAATATTGACAAATCGATAGAACTAAAAATATATGAAACCGGTTTTTATATGTTGATATTATTTTACCATTTTATGTGTGAGCCGAGCAATGGAGTATTTTTGATCTTTTAAATCTTTGTTATTGTGGTTATCTTTGTGGCTTCTAAATAAAATAAAATCTAGCCTAACATACATATATATATATATATTTCGTATGCATATATGCGTATGGGTAAATATTTAAAGCGTCGTGTGATGCCATAATAACGTTTTAACGTCCTCTTTGTGGCAACCGCTTTTGTTTTCAGTTTTCAGTTTTCATTTAGCCGTTCAATGTGTTCGCCGCTTTATCAATATAATTGAGAATGTGCTTGGTTGGTTGATGTTGGTTTACACAGGCGTCATCATATTTTTAAGGCCTGGCCAGTTAAGGATTAACCATATCGTGCGAACATTCTCTTTATAACCATTGTTTCTTAATAACATTTCATGGCATTTTCTGGCGAAAATACAGTTCAGAGCGTGCATTAAATGAGCCGTTAAATGTTTTAAGTTAGCCAAAGACCAGAAGCGTGCAAATATGTGTGTTTGAGTGTGTGTGTACGGCGTTTTATTGCCTCTTTATTGTGGTGGACTGGCGGCTTGGCCAAGTCTTAGCCAAGTTAAGCGTCATAAACGGGTTAATGACTTGGAAGTTGCTTTTAATGCGCACAGAAAATCGCTAGACATTTGTTGTGTGATGTTGTCGTTATGAGTGTGTGTGTGTGTGCCTGCCTGGCATGCCACTCAAGTGTTGGCGCTTAAGCCGCATGCCACAAATGCGCACTCCCATACACATTTTTTTTGTTGTCTCATGCCATTTTATCAATTTTACGTCGCCGTTGCTGTTGTTGTTTACTCAGTCCACAATATGATTATTTTTTTATGACCAACTTTTAATTTGTTTGCACACATGTGTTCGCTCTGTGTACTTTTCGGTAAGGCCAAAGAGTTGGAGTTTCTTTTTGTGTGTCATTTTTTTTGTTTTTGGGGTTAAAGCAAAACTAAGTCTTCAGCATTTTTATATCGGCACTTGGCAGTGCTCACGCACTTATATATATATTTATATATATATATATATATCTGTATATATATTTTCCTCATCAGTTTCATTTTTTGTTGGGTTACCCACAAACACAAACACAACAGCAACAACAACAACAACAACAACAACAACAACAAATTGCCAACCAGTTGCGTGGATTTTAGCCCCTTTTTTGCGTTTCCGCTCTTTGCCACTTTCAGTGTTAGACATTTCCGTTTCCCGCCGAATACAAATGTTAGGTCATTTTTATTTAACAATATGCGTTATTACTTGCCATTGTTGTTGTGGCATGCCACTCGAGCTTGTGGCATGTGCGGCAGCATGTAAAAACGCTTGGGCATAAATATTTTATGAAGCCATATTTTTGTGTGTGTGGGAGCAACGCGCTTAGTGTGTTAATAGTTCAGTATTTTATTTTTATGTTTAATGCATGTCAATGCTTAACATGTCATTGGTTTTAGGAGAAAAAGTTTGGGCTCAATACATAATTAAAACAGTTCAGAAGGGAAGTTTTTGACCATACCAAAAAGTAAGTTTGGCAAGTTTATATTGATTTTGATATTGGACACGGAATAAAACGTTTCTAAAGGAATGTTACAAACATAAATGTACAACCAAAAATCCTTTGTTAGTTCTCACTTTGAGCATAAAAAGAAACAATAGCAAAAATTAAAGCTTAGTAGTCCCAAAAATTGTCGGCACATCAGTCAGTTTAAGCTACTTTATACAAGAACATACCTGATACAATTCAAATTGAAGTCTTGGGTTGCCTATTAGTCAAGCTCCATGGCTTACGCAAGAGACCTCAAGGTTGTTATTCAGTTATAGCACAACTTGCTACCTTTTTGAAAATATATTTAAACAAACCCTTTGAATTTTGCCTTTTTACGTGCCTTTTAGGACTGACCTTTATGAGAAGCCCAAACTTCTTCACTTGATTTTGTAATTATGCAGCGAAGCAATATTCAAAATTTGTCGACTTATTGACGAAATGTTGCAACAATTGCGTAAATAAAATACACGTAGCCGCCATCTTGCTAGTAAATTGTCTCAAGTTACGCGCTCATACGGCGTATAACTTTTCCGGTTGAGTTGTGTAACACGTAACAGCGTTTTTGCAGCACTTAATTTGAATTCAATGTCTGGCTTAAACTACTTAACTGACTGACTGACTGACTGACAGACTGGCTGGTTGCCAGAGCAATTCTGCGGTGCTGCCAACTCAGGCGAAAAATCAAAATTTCCGGACATTGCCTATTTTTTTTTGTTCAAACCGTGTGTGTTCGCGATTGAGTGCGTCAGTGTTTGTGTGTGTGTGTGTGCGTATGTAAGAGGGTATATATGCCCATAGGCAAGTTTATTTGAAGGCTTTATATTTTTTTCTCTCCTATCTATAGTTTTAGTTGAATTGCAGCTGCTGTTGCTGCTTCTGCTGTATAGTATATTGCCTGGCGGTGTCTGTTACCACTGTTGTGTATGTGTGTGTGTGTGTGTGTGTGTATATCACGTGCTACAAGTAAGTTAAATCAAGAACAGTCAGGTAAACGATAACTGGCAAATAAAGAAACAGCATAAAAACAGAATAAAATGATGATTAACAAAACGAAAAAAAAAATAAATTCCAAACGGAACGAAAAGATGTTTAGATTTAAGGCTCCATTAAATTCCTAATAACAATTCACACACATGTGTGTGTGTGTGTGTGTTTGTTGCCAAGAGAGATTTCATCTTTAATTTGCATCGTTTTTGTGCATATTAAAACTGTACGAACTTTATTTATTGTCTTCTTGATAAGCAAATTTGGTGATTTCGAGCAGATTTCGTATTCTGGATTATCATCAGTCTTTTATTTTTGGCTTTACTTTTTATTTTTTGTATTGTACTTCTCGTTGCTTGGTTATAAATACTTGTAATTCGCGCTGCCAATGATGCGAAAATCAATTGAATTAACAATGCAGAAACGAAAGAAGATATAGAAAAGATAAAAAAGTGATAGGAGAGAGAACCACCGGAAAAATAAATTAAGGCAGCCGCGAATTTATCCCCCGCAAAATGTTGCAAAATGAATTGAATTATGCCATCAAATTCGACAATCGAGCAGACGCCGCCCTCAAATGTCCCTAACTGTCAATAATGTCATTTATACCAATAAAAAACAGAAAAAAAAATAGAAACGAGAATTATTATTGATTTATAATTTTTTTTTTGGTAATGCAATTTGTTGGTAACGTTTGAGCGAGCGAGCGAATCGTGACCCGTTGGTCATTTTTGTTCAAAGCTAAAGCGTGTCACTGAAATTTTGAGCTTTTTAGCGTTGAGAGGCTGTCAGATTTGTTGACGTTTTAACAACTTGTTAACATTAAGTAAAACCAAAATAGCACGACTTAAGAGGAATTAAATTGTGCAGGAAACTGACTTAAAGCGCAGCCAACTTGAATTGAAGTGTAAAAACCACAGTAAACATTTTAAGTATCCCAAAACCTAGAGCCCAAAACAAATGACAGCAGCTCTCCATCATCATCATTACCGCTGATGAACTTCGTCGCCCGATGTTGAAAACTGTCATTAAAGGGGTTAGTATTTTGGGGGGGGGGGGGGGGACAGTTAGGGTATGCTAGTTACGCTGACATTAGAGACATGCCTGAGGAATGATCTGACAGTGAAGCTGACTGGTTTAATGATGTGTGTCTGTGTGTGTGTGTCTGAGAATCCTTTTAATATGCTTTACACATTTTTCCTATTTTTTATGGCGTATGTGTATAGGATGTGTGTGGCAGCCGCCTCTGGCCTCGTTGCACCTGTGACGCATGTCCCAGTTTGGGGACAAAAACAAAAAACAAAAGCCACAACACAAAAACAACAAAAACACTTGTGAACAACTATTCTCTCCACACAAGGTCGTTTATATTCGTCCAAGCTCGAAATATCTTAGCGCTGTTTGTTACTATTCTTGTTGTTGTTGTTGTTACCTTTGCATGCTAATTAAAAATTAAAATATATACACTAAAACAAAAAACCGTATACTTGCGATTCATTAGACTGGCAGTCGGTGCTAGTGAATAATCAATAAACTCGCTGGCTAATTAAGTGAGAAAACGTTATGCCGCTCGCTCCCTCTATCTCTCTCTCTCTCTCTCTCCCTCTCTATATTTTCTATGTGTTTGTCTACTCTGAAAGGATATAATACGCTTGTAATTTACATGGCACACGTGGGCCGTGAATCCTGTGAGAGTGTTTTGCCCTTTTCTCATTCTAGAGAGGCAGTCAGCTGGAAAGTATGCAATCGATATCAAGCCTCAGTCGGCGCAGTTAACTGAATTAACTATGACTATGCTCAAGCTAGAGAGACAGCATAGAGAGTGAATGGCTTAGTTCTTGATGAACCTTCACATGTTGCCTGCCACGTTAACTGTTCGCTTTGCGTGCTAAAAAATTAATGCTCATACATTAAATTACTTAACGTAATGCATTAATGAGTACATTATACTGCATTGTGATTAGATGCTTATAGTTTTCTTTATAATCAATCAAATAAAGCGAAAGCTCTAGTGACCATTACAATTTATAGCTAACTAAATAATGCTTGAATAACACGTAAAGTTAATACATTTGCTGCCACAAACAGCAGCAAAACGAAACATATTAAACTGTGGCCAAAGTTTGACGTTAAGAATCCTGAGCCACGTCTTGTACCACATACAGTTAGTGTTGGTTGGTTGGTTTGTGGTTTCACAATAACAATTATTTGCTCCTAGAAGGAGTTTGTTGAGTCTGCGACGCATAAAAATCGCAGCTGTCAGTTCAAAAAGCCAAAAACTTCACAAGCAGCATCAATTTTCCACACGCCAACGGAATTTTCCTGGCCACATAGCAAAAGAAGACGAACGCAATTTTCACGTGCAAACTTTGTAAGAGAAACAAACAGCTACAAATACACAGCCAATAAAACAGATGAAAGAAACGCAGGTAAAACGAAGATGCAATGCTCTCTTTGTTATTATTTTATATATGATAAAATCGATTGAAACAATATGGAAGAAAATATTTATTTGTTGGAATATTTCGTAGGTTTGGCTTTAACTTAACAATTTAAAATGTCTCACAAGCTGAATGTGTGAGCTGGTTAAGCTTTTCCCTGGCTGTCTGTCTGTCTGCATAGAGCATCGTAAAACAAGTGTAGCGACGTGGTGTGGCATAAGTTGCCGCAAATAAAGTAAAGTAAGTTGCACACTTTTATTTCGTGCGTTAACAAAAGCACAGCGTATGTCTGGCAGACAAGGAGTGAGGGAGTGCTGCTGGGCGGGGTCGAGGCGTTTCGTGCTGCCAGCTAATCTCAACAAACAAAGCGTGAAACTAACAATTCTGCAAATACAAACTAACCGCACTAGCACCCACACACACACAAACACACACACACACACAGAAAGAAGAATGAGCCAAAATATGGGAAGCATGGTTTGGGCAACGACACCAAAAACTTTGTCTGGCAAGAGACAGCGTGAGAATGAGAGAAACTTAGAGTGCGAGAATGAAACTTTACTTTCAAGTCAGACATCGAATTTATTTTCATGTCGTCAGCGCGTTAAGCACAAAAAACGAAAGCAGAAAAAGCTTAGAAACATACATTTATGTTTCTTCTATATCTAGTCGCACAGTTGACGTTAAATTGGCAGAACTTGCTAATTTGCTTTTGTTTTTGGCACATTTGTTATGCTCATGCTCATCTTGGGATGCTAGCGCGACGTATGTGGCGCATGAGTAATGCACGAATGTTAAGCATACGCCGTGTTGAACTTCAAGGAAACATAAAGCTGTGTGAAAAAGTGCCAAGGGCCAAGCCGGAAAGCAACAAGCGGCTCAGCGGTAGACGCGACTGGAGTCGACCCAACAAGCTAAGCTCTAATTTTCTCACGTACTTCTAAATTTTGCGGAAAACCGCAACAAATTCACTTATAAAAGTAATCTAGAAAACGCGTACAAAACAGGAAGCACACAGAAAGCACGACACAGCATAAACAACAGCAACAACAGCAAAAAAAATTGCTCAAAAGAAACGGCTAAAAACTCCGAGTGCAAAAGAATTGCGTTTGCGACACGGCGACAACTTTGCGTTTTCCACCCCCCTCACCACATAAAGTGAAGTGCTTGGGCAGCAGGAGTGTTAGCGGGGAGGATTAAGAGTTAGGTTATGGGCTGCGTGCCAAAGTCGTAGCGAAGAGCAACAGAAGGAGCGAGAGAGAGAGAGAG
The DNA here is from genome assembly GCA_035044605.1 of Scaptomyza cyrtandrae. Classification (NCBI taxonomy): domain Eukaryota; kingdom Metazoa; phylum Arthropoda; class Insecta; order Diptera; family Drosophilidae; genus Scaptomyza; species Scaptomyza cyrtandrae. The sequence goes on along the minus strand of JAWNNS010000473.1, from coordinate 12,181,460 downwards.
AGAACTTTAAGCAGCCGCCACTTTATCAGAGATTTAAAATTAAATGAGTGTAAGCACATTAAATGCCCGCGACGCTGTTGCTTTCAGTGAAGAGTTTAGAGCGCTGAAAAATTCTCGCTAAGCATGGCAAAAGTTTTTCAACTCAAAGTTTAGTTGATGCTTAGCCATATACAACAACAACAACAAAGAGTTAATTAATCAGCAATTTGTAAGACTGAGTTAATATAATCGCATGCTTCGCGGTGCTTTACATTCTAATAAACGAAATTTTTTGAGAACATATTTCATACGAAAAAGTTTTAATAGATAAACGGAATTTCTTAACCTTTTATAAAGCTTATAAATATCTAAAACTACTTTAAAGCTTGGCATAAACTTACAATCAAAGACATTTTATACCAATACTTCTTAAAAGTTTAGTAGACGCAATTAGGCACGATACTTGGCCTTCAGCCAGTTTCTTTACCATCACAACTTTTATTCATTCTGTTCTATTGATAATAAAAGCAAAAGTTTGCGATAAGTTGATCCTTTCACTCTTTTTTTGCACATTCTTTTTATGTTCTGACTTTTATGTGCCCTATCTAACCTTCGGCTATTTTATTAGCTTTAAAAACATTTTCGATAAATATTTTTCAAGAGCAACATTTTAATGGAACAACAAAAGTTTTCAATTCAAGTCACACACAAAGTAGCAGGAAGTTCAAATGATCAAAAATCGTTGTTGGTCCAACAAATGAGCAGGAATTTAACTTGGTCAGAAGTTTAATGTAGACACAAAAGCGAAACGAACAATACGGCTGCCTCGAGCTATATGTCAGATTTAAGCAGGACCTTCATCATTTTCAGTGATGGCGAAGCCATGCTTATGATTGTTATTGGCAGGCAGTAAAGTTTCGACGACGCTTTTAATGAACTTTTTTTTCATGCAAATTGTATACAAATAAACAAGTATTGGACGCCTAGAGCGGTGCCAGAGCTTTGAACAGCGGTAACAGCAAATTTCAATTATGTCATAAAATCTATTTAGGTGTATAAATATTTGAAAAATTTGTGAAAGCGCCCCGTCGCTCCGCCACACAATCACGCCCGCTGAAAAGTTTGTCCTTGTCGCAGTGGCGTGTAATTTACAGATTTTCTCGTTAAGATTACGCCAAAAGTTTTTGGCACCATTGTAGTTGAGTTTTCGACATCAAAGCATAATTGGCAGCAACATGAAAAGTCAATAAACGAATCAAAATAACAAGCCGTTGCCCCAGTTACTCCACAATTTCTTAGCCGCTCTTTGCTCAACGCCTATTGGGCATTTTGAACATTGTTGTTAAGTAAATTTGTGAGCGGAGCCAAGTTAAAGCACATAAAATTATGTTTTGTATTGTTGGGCGTAATTAGAATTGTGGTTATGTATATTTCACTAAATTTGATTTCAATTAGAAAACATAAATGGCCGCTTGTTGCCAAAGTTTTGGCATGGTTCAGGGTGACCACCCTGAAAGACTTGGCCAAGAAATTGCGCACAAGTTCATTAACCAAATTAAGCGTGCTCGTGTGTCTTGGCTTAACCCAAAGTTGTTGCTTCAAGCATGCAAAAACACTTGACGCAGCTTATATTCTAGATCTCTCAGGAATCTTGTTCATTTTCTGTTTTAATGTTTATTTCATGTTGCCTACTTTGTGGCGTACAGCGAAACTATTGCAAATAATCAAGTACACGAATATTATGCAACGAGTGCTATTCACAAGCGCTCTTCTCCCCCTCTCCCTCTATCTCTCTCTCCTTTGCTGTGCTCACTCAATTTACTTAATTAATAAAAATGCCTAAATGAACGAGTCCATACAAATAGCAAGAGAATTGTGCGATAACTTCTTAGCTGACTTAAACGAGCTGAGTTCGCATTAAATGTGAGTTTTGTGTGAATAAGTTGGATTAGATTGAGTGTAACAGAAAACATATTACACATAAGACTAGACTACACTAAGACTTTACACTAAGCTAAGAGTAAGATAGTAAAAAAATGTTTTTTCATAAACATGCGTTAAAGTATTTTACTCCATAGTCCACTTCGCTTAATTGTCCCTTTGGTTATGTCGCATTGTTTCGTAATCTTCTGAAAGTTGTCGCATCATATACACTACACTCCTTATATATAGACTTCAGCGCATCAAAAGCACGTTTGCACATGTTTTACACACACACAGACATGTGAGGATATCCAAAAGTGCCTTGGCCATTTACTTTATTGATTACGGCTTTTTGCTTGTGCATTGATTGAAGCTCAAGTGAGCGAAACGAAACAACTTTCATTCTGTCCAATTTCCACTCCCATATCCCAAGATAAAAGTCGAAGCAAGCAAAACAAAAGAAAGAAGAAACAATCAAGTAGAGCTGAAACCTTTGCGACAAAGGCAACTCAGCCACAATAGCCAAGTTGTCTATCTGCAAAAAGTTGCTTTAGGCCAACAACTCTTGTTGATTAAAGTTGCTGTTGTTATTGTTAGTGCGCACTCAATATTAAACAGCAACAAATTGTAGACACACTCATAAATTTTCAACTCCCGCATATATGTATGACATATGTATGCATATCCGGAAAGTTGACACAAAAAAAGAAATATGTGAGAGTGTAAGAGGTGTGCGTATGTGTGTGTGTGTGTGTGGAAAACTGTCATAATTTATGTAGTTTATCACTTTGTGTTTTTTGTTGTGGTTGAAATCCGATGCCTGGCACATTTGTGTCAATTTAAATTTATGTAAACATAAAATGGCCAACCAAATGTCCTGCAGGAGATGCCGCTCTGTGTATCGCATATTTCATATATATATATATTGTTCTTGCTGCTGCTCCTCTTTTTTTTGATTTAATGCGCGCTGTACGCCAGGACGTTCACTAAGGCATGGACACAATATAAATGTAGCCACAAGAACAACAATAACAACATAAGCAGCAGCAGCAGCAGGAGCAGCGGCTGCAGGACACGCTTTGCCTCTTGCTTCGCACTTTTGACATTTCATTATCCTGTTAAGTATTCAAAAGTCAACCAAGCAGCCAGCCAGGCAGCGCCTTAACCCCTCCCACCCAGACAAATTGTGGGCGCTCTCTTTTTATTTTTGTATTTTGCCGTGTCTGGCCCTTGGCCACGCCCACCACCCGCCCACACCCCTCGTTTTTTTTTTGTCATCCAGCTGCGTAGCCGTTTCTTATCATTTATGCCAAGCGCGTACTTTTTGGCTTTTACCGTGTCCGCTTTCTCTTTCTGTCTCCCTCATCTTTGTTTTGTCTGTCCGTAATGTCATGCGGAATTGCCTTTGTGTCCTTGGCGTTTATGACATTATATTTGTGTTTCTGCATGTATATGGGTATGTGTGTGTGTGTATATAAATTACATTACACAACAAGCAATACAAAAAACGATGGCAAACACCTTGCCAGGGAGACAAAAAAATAACGTACACAAAAACAATTTAATAAAAATGTTGTTTTCGTTATTTTGTTGTTCGTTTGCTCGTTCTTCGATTATGGCTGCATTATGTTATGTAATTTGCCTATGACACTGCTAATGACAATCGTTGCCCCCCTCCCCCTTCCCCCTGCACACAAGGACCTTTTTGGCTGTCTGTTCAAGTAGTTGAAATTGCATTTTGCAGTTGGCCTGACAAAAAAATGTCCGTACATTTTCGAATGGCAATTTTCGGTATTTTCGATTTGATTTCATACCATTTTGTCGTTCAGCAGAGCACGTGCTCTCTCTCTCTCTTTCTCTGAATGTCGAAGTTCGTTGGTAAGTTTTTGTTGTGTATTTGGGCCATCGATTGATTAAAATGCGAAATGCACAACGTTCAAAGTGTTGCCACAACAAAAGTGTCGCACTCACAATTGCCAATTTCACAGTTAACTTTTTTTTTTTGGCAATATATTTAACAACAAATAAATGTTATTGTGGTTATAATGTGGCTAGGAAAAGGTAGTTCTTTGTCAGTTTGTTTAACACGCAAATTCTATTCGTGTATTTATTTTTAAAAGCAAATACTTGTTCCTTTAACAAACATCAATTATAAAAAAAAATTATTTAAATTTCAACACGTATTAAAACTTGCTGCTTTCGTTTTCACTTACTTTGTGTCATCGTTACTTTCTATAAGATTCAATTTAGACGGAAATTGCTTCTTATTGATTTAGTTCCGTCTCAAGTATTAGAATCTGTAACGCAATATCTGTTCAAGTATCTTAAAAGCAATCACTGCCACACGACGCTCTCACTGGAGTACATAAAAGTAAAAATTTTTTTCTTGTTACTTTCTGTTACAGATTTAGCTGGCAGCGAAGTAGTCAGAGCTAGTAGTCGGCGGAGTCGCCGTGTCAGCAGCCTTGGAGCAGCCAATGCAACCTGCACAGACACCAACATCGTCATCGTTACAAGCGACTACCAACAACACGTAAGTCTTACTACTATAAAACAAAATCAAACAAAAATAAAAAACAGTTTGCCCCAAAGGCATCGTGCGACATCACACGTGTGCAGACACAGATATATATATATATATATATATATATATAAATATATATGTTTTTGTATAGTATATATCGACAGTATATATCTTGGACATGTGTTGACCATCAACTTATGCAATCAACCATTTGGCTTTGACCAGGCAAACGGACTGCCGTTGGGTGCTATGTAAACTACATACAGGGACGAAAAGGACGACCACGACGACAAATGTTTATTTAAGCATAAAGCCACGTACGCTGCAATCATACAAACTTAGACACACAAACACTCACACATACATATATGTTTATGTACTTAGGCGCAGCTGTACTTGGAGACTACGTCTGGTAATTACATACATATGTTTGTGTGTGTGTGTGTGTGTGTGTGTGATATTCTTTTCTCTGCTTCTGCTGCATAAATATTTGTTTTAACCTTTTTCCTTTTTGTGGCAAATTGGGGTTGGGGTTTGGCTGGCTTTGTATTTGCCTTTGGTTTTATGGCAGCGTCTGTTTCACTATTTTATTTCGATTCAGAAAAACTTGGTAAAACGTTTGCTGCTGATTTGTATCCTTAATTTATTTATTTGCGATCCTGCTGATATTTAGTAATTGAGTTTTTTCCAGCTCAAAACTGATGTGGGTTTGTGTTAAGGTGATGAACTCTAGGCTCTCTCAATGCTTTCTCTCATTCCTTTTTCGTCTGGGCACGTTTTTGCAGGCCAACAAATGTGACTCAGTTGCCCCGCTTAAGGAAATTTATGTGAACGTGTGCGACAGGCAGCCAGAACGCTTAGAAAAGGATGCTTTCCTTCCCATAAAGTTGGAATAAAAGTGTCTCCCTGGGGGCGAACTGAATGTTAGGGACTTATGTCGCAACAGCCATGTCGTCGTCTGTTTAGACTTTTTGTCTTAATTTATCGTTATGAATGAATCACTTCGTGCCATTTGCCGGATGCTGCTCCTCAAGACATTTAGGTGTTTTGCCCGCACGTAGAATGCGCCGGGATGTGCGTACTTTTTGACTTAATTTGATTTGCTCAAATGAATTTCAATTAGTCAGAAATGAAATTTATGCGCTCGCGTTGATTTAACTCTAAACTCTGTAAAGTGTTCACAATGAAATGAAGACAAATTGCTTTCTTAAATACCCAAGAGAAACTCTTAAGTAATTCTCTGTCTGTCGATTGTGTTTTTGTTTCCTATTCATGTTCATTATACTATTGATTTCATGTCCTACTTATTTTTCTATTTTCTGTTGTTGTTTTATTTGTCGCCTTTGAATCCTGTTTATTTGACTGTTCATCATTCATAAGCAATGATGTCATATTGTGCGTGTGTTTGTGACTAGATTATAATGCAACGTCGACGCTTATTATGCCAAGCACACAGAAAGCGAATATGAAACGGCCCGTTGTCAACAATGACAGTTACAGCATAGCATACACACACTGAGGTTGATAACAGCGGTAGCAGCCGCAGCTACGACTCAAAGAGCAATAGAATGTCGATGACAATGCTGACACATCGAAAGATTGTCATGCCATCAATTATTCAACAACAGAAACACGCAAATCAACAACAAAATGCTCAGACGACAATCCGCAGAGTCATCGTCACAGCAAACAGCTTCAACAGCAGGCAGCCAGACAAACATTGCAGTAGTTATAGAAAACTATATGAGAGCGAGTAAGAGGAAAATAAATCCAAATATTAAGTGATACAATTTGTGTATTTGGAACATTTGCCGCAGGCAACCAAATGAATAACAAGGGGGGCCCAGTCAGAAAATAAAGAAAAAAAATGTTCGACATGAATATCCGAGTGTTTTTATTTATGACTGTGCGTCAGCATTGCCGGATTGCGATTTTGGGGCTCTCGGATTGCTCTCTATGACACAACTACTACAGCACAAATCAATCAATTCATCGCCCCCAGCTCCAAGCCGTATAAACTTAGAGCCGATCAGGGCTTAGATGAAGTGCTGAGTAACAAGCGTAACGCCTGAGTATCAAATGGGGAGCAATAAATCGATGATTGACATGGTTAAGTGCCATGTGCTTAACAATGGTTTATGCCAAGTGTGGACTAAGCAATTGTTAGGCTGTTGCCCAGATAACGCGTAAACATCCCATGTCTATCATCAATTTGTTTCACACATCGCATAAATTTGCAGCTAACTTCATTTTTGGTTTAGTTCTGATAAACCTTTCAAGTGGGCTATGGAAAATCCCAAAGAAACCATTGTCATAATAAGAAAGCCCATTAACATCTAAATTCTAGATAGGTCTAGCCATCATTCGTCTTAATGCAGGCTTAAATCTTAATAGGAATAATTAGTAGCTAATGCATTGCCATTAGGACGCACCCATTGAAAAACAAGATGATTTATTGTTTGCTCATTCAAAACGCTTCAAGTCATTAATTTTCCTTAAAGCAGCACAAAGAAAAACATATTCAAAGATGCCATCTTTCAAAATAAAAAGCGCTTTAAAACTCAGCCAGATTGTCAGGATCTTTGCTGTCTTTTGACATTAATCACTTTATGGTCTTTAAAAAACAGGCCATAAAATGTGAATGTTTTTATCGTCACATCTTTTCAACTTTTTCTTCGGATTAAGCCATAATCATGCTTGTATTATGCATGTTGTCTCTCTCTCACTCTCTTTTGCTCTGCATATATTAACACTTTGATCTGTTTGCAGCCTCAGAGTTTCTTCATTAATTTCAATGAACTTGCAGCAGTAGTTGTAGTCGTTGTGATAGTAGTTGTATAGCTTCCGGAATTATCATTCTTTGCGCATCCTTTTGGGTTGACAGTTTTTTGAAAGCATTCCGTTTTCATTTCCTAAATGACACACAATTTTTGTACCATGCTCGTTCGCCTCAGGCTTGCCGGAAAGTGTGAAACTGGGTGTGCTCTGGTTAACAGTTTTATGATGGATTTCGTCCTCTTCATCATAATTATAGGCAACCTGTCAGAGAGGACAAACAAGCAAGAATAGATTAGTTTTTGTATGCTAAAGTAAACGACAATATGTTAGGTTCTAGAATCCTTAACTTAAAGCCTTTATTAGTCGAATAGTTCAAAGCATATGATTACTTTTTACATTGATAGATTAGAAGCAGTGTATCTAACAGTCGTTAACTTGCAACTTCTGCTTGTTTGCTTATTTATTTTGTGTGTATGTGCTTACTATGCCCACCATGTGGCATAATACGTTGCCCCACTTTCAGTTAAGCATAAAAAGTTGCTCCTCTTTGTGTGTAGGTGCAATTAAAAAAGTGTCAATGACAATGTTGCAGTCACTGTTGAACTTCTGCTTCGCTAGTTGTGGTTGTTGTTGTTGTTTTGTGTTTTCGCATTTAGTTGATGTTCGGCTCGTAAGCTTTTATTATTGCTTGCAGTGCCATCGTTATAACCCATTTCAGCCCTCATCGCTCATTGTAATTACAATAATTACGACAAGGACTGGCAAAGTGCAGCTCCTTGAGGCTACACCTTAATGAAGCAACATGCAATGCATGCATACAACGCATACAACTGCGTTCGGTCAGTGTGTGATTTTTACCCCTTCACTGTTAACTGCCCCAGAGTTAAGTTTATCCACTTAGTGGCACACGACATTGCGTCGTTAATTGAAAACTGACGCATTAAAGGCAACTTACTTAACATTGCTTTTCTTCATCTCCCTCTCTGCTCACGAATGGTTTTTAATGCTTTGCTGCTCTTTCATTTTTAACATTGTAATGCGCCGCGAGTTTTCATTTATTTATTTATTAAATTTTAATTAAATACCTTTTCTGTTAAATTCTTGCGCATGACTACCAAATATTTTTAATGAGTTTTTTTCGCCTTTGTGTTAAATATACGAACACAACACTGTACATACATATAAGCGTGTTGCTACATGTGCAACTTGTCGATACGTTTTGTGGCCGGCTGTAAAAGCCGCTTAAAAAATCATTAAGCATATGACTCGACTCTGTCTTGTTTTAATTAAACTTGTTGAGAGTTTAAGAAAATTAAAGACAGCATTAAATTTTTGTCTTCACCTTTTCTTTGTTTGGAAAAAGATTTTTACCAAGTTTATATTGTTGATGTTCTCAATTAAAGCTTAAACAAAGGCAAGCTCTTCTTGTTGGCGCGAAACAAAAGATAACTTTCACAAAGCACAATAATAATAAATAACAAAGGCGGCGTCGACTGTGTTTTGGTTTGCAGGCGTGAAAAAAAAAAACCGAAGCGAACTCAAACGGAAATGCAAAATAAAAACTTGTATAAGCATAGGACCTTGTTATATAGACGTAACCATTAGCCGTAACCAACCCACAACAAAAAAAAGAAAGAAATAAAACACAAAAAATGAAGCCAGACATTGAATTGACCTTAATAAAGTCGACGACTTCGACTGCGGCTCTGGTACTGGTTGTGGTTGCCTGTTGTCTTTTCTCGACCTGTTTGAGGGCAAACATTTTTCATTCAGTCGCCCAACGTGCTGCCCCTCCCTCTTCGCTACCGCTACCGCTACCTTTACCGTTACCGTTACTAACCACGCCCACTCTAAATCTTTGTATCTTGTTCTTTTACAGAAAATGCTGATATTGCTGCCGTTGCTGAGTATATTTGGTAATAGTCTCATTGCTGAAGTTGGGGCAAATTTGAGCTTAGGCTTTAAGGTCATCAGAGTGAGTTCTGTTCCAAAATGTATTTATTTATGAATTCCATTACAAAACTTATTTCTCTTTTCTCTCTCTCTCTTTCTCTTTATCTTTAATTATGCGACCCAAAAGCTGCCAAGGCATATAAATCCCGGTAAGTCGGTTCATACATTTTAATTTACTTTGATTTTGGTTTGTTTTTGGTTTTGCTTGATTTTTTGTTTGCCTTAAAGTTTAGCAAATCATCGGTCGAGTACTATGTAAACTCGCAATCAATTTAAAACGAAAATTCTACAATTACATTAACTTTGCGCTTCATTAATCAAAGGCACTCCTGCCACTTCAAATGTGCGTCTTAAGAAATAACCCAAAAAAAATAAAATAAAAACTTGGTAAAAAATTCAAAGAACCAAAGTGCAAAAAAAAAAAACAAGTAAGAAGGCTCTAGTCGAGTATGCTCGATTGGGAGATACCCTGAACCCTACCCTGGCTTGATGACTTATCTTCAATTTTCCTCATCTCCTGTTTTTTTTCAACCAATATTAATAAAAACTTTATAGGTTTTTGTTATTTAGTGAATACTCTTAAAAGCTATTTCAAATTTAAGATTTTATTATTATCGATTACAATAGTATATCAGAAACGGGATGACTTATCGATACTTTAAAGCAAACATATACTGCGTAGGCCTTACGCGAGCTTATGTTCCAAATCTGGAGTCTTTAGCGCCCATAGTCCCATAGACCAACGAACATAACTATATCGACACAACTTCTTTAAGAGGTCGAAGATTTATCCCTCTGTCTGTTACATACTGTTGCACAAAACCTTTATACCATTTTTACCCCTTTACAATCGGTTCAAGGGCATAATAAATACAATACAAAAAGAAAAGGACGAGGCACACCGAAATCTTTTCCCATTTAGGCCATCCATTTTAAATATTTTTTCGTGTTGTTAGCCAAATAAATATTCATTTTAAGGCGCACAAACACAACACTACAGCGAGAAAGAAAATCGACTGGCACAACCAAAGTTGGAGAAAGGTTTAAAAAAAAGTTATAAGATATGCGGATTTTGAAAAGAAAATTTTTAAAATGAAATTCAGATTGGTAACGGAATATAAGTCTTAATTGATTGAATTACTTCTAGAGAGTGTAATTAGAAAGTAAATTAAATTTTTACTCTTTTCTTACCTCTAATTAAGTATTCCTAAGCATACAAAAAAATTCCATTTAAATCGACAAAGTGCTTTTATTTTTTTATCTGACAAAAAGTTATTGCCAATCTTGTCGGTATAATCTTTTACTATGTCTCTGACTGAAGCCACTAACTAACGAGTAAAGTGATTTTAATCGATTTATTTTTATTATTTTTCGAGTTTTGCTCGCAAATTCATTCAACATGTTTGCTTGCGTTTTTTTTTTTACTCATGTTGTCGTACAAAAGCTTTTTAGAATTAAACAGCAGCACGAACTGTGCCAAAAAGTTTGCGATTTTCGGGGTGCTACAACAAATACATGCCAATTTTACTTCAGGCCATATCGCTGCATATGTTTTATGTGTTGTGAGAGTCCCGCAGCGTCAACTCCTCCTCCCTGCAACTAAAAGCTAAAAGTTTTGAGTCAAATGCCAATACAGTTTGTGTTCGTTTCTCAGTTCGAAGAGAAGAGGGTTTGTAGATGTTCTTGTTGCTCCCTGCTCTCCTCCCCTCCCATACAGTGTGTGTGTGTGTGTGTGTTTGTTTGTGCCTTGGGCGCATATCAATGCCTCACACGCTCTGTTGGCTGCGGCGCACCCCGCTGCGTTGATGCATTGTCCAGGCAAAGCGGAACAAGTTTATTTAAACTGAAAAACTTGTTCCTTTTTTTTTTGGTTTGTGATTCAGGGAGCAGGGCCTGGCAGAAGGGGGCAAGGGGCGTATAACTTGTGAAAAAGTTTTCGAAACACGAAAAATGTGGAGCATAGTGCTTATATTGGTATGTGTGCGTATGAAATTGCTGACGAGAAAACTCATATGAAATACGTGTATATTGTGTAAAAACGTGAGGAATTCTTTTTTTTTTAACAAAATCGAAAGAGAAAAAACATTTTCTGGATTTGTCTATACACGCCACACGAATTAATTATTCATGTATGTAGTTGGAGAATTGTATTTAAGCAAAATAGCAACTTGACTTAGTTTTATTTATTATATTAATAGTATTGAGTCTTGAACAAATTTGATTTCGAAACAATTTAGAAATGGCACAAAAAATGTGATTATTTTTTGCTTGCTAAGAACATGTCCCAAGCAAACAATATTGAACAGACAATTTGCAATAAAATTGCGCATACGCAGCGTTGACCAAAGAGCCTTTTTAGCCATATTGAACTGCCCCTTGCCTATGTATGTGTGTTAAAGGTTGTTGCAAACTGGACACCCGGGCACTCAAAACTTGTCGCACACGCTCAAGTGTTGTAAATCTTTGTACAAAATGAAACTTTATTTGGTCATGGTCATCAACGACTTAAGTAAATCTAAAAACTCTCAGTAAGACAAACACTACAGCTTCGGCATATAAAACAAATAAACTGTGAACACGTGACCCCAAACCAGGGCAAGTGATGATGATGATGATCCAACCAAACAGCCGACCAGCCAACGAAACAAACATACTGTGGGCGCACAAAGATATGCTACAGTTTTTTACATTCTCTCTCTCACTCAAAGTAAAGGGGTTTTTGTTGTTAGGTAAACAATAACAAAAAGTACGAGTACATTACAAAAATAAAACAACAACAACAAGTATATTGCATAACAAGAAGTTATAGCATGGATAAGGCGGCCCACACTCACTCAGTAAGAGAGGGGGTGTAAACCGAAAGCAGGATACACATAACTGCTTAAGTACACTCCAGAAAAGCGTAGACAGTCTTAAACGTTGACAGCCAACGCAGATAAAAGTGCTCACATTGCGATTTCTGTTTGCTACATCCGCTTTAAAGCCAAGCATCGTTATACCCTATAAACAATCTAAAGAGGCAAATGAAAGTTTAAAACTTCGCTTCAGATGCAAAACGAAAAAGAAGAGAATGTGTGTTATTGAATTATAAGGATACTTTTTACAAGATGTTTTTATTGAACAACTTTCTCTAGGGTATCAACGTTTTCTCAAGTCCTTGTCTTTTCTCTTTACTTTCTTTATTTTGTTATTCTGGTCGATTCGTTAAGGGTAAGCAGCGATTGCTTGTAAAGAGCAATGACACAAATACACGCAGAAGTTCACTTCCTGATATGTAAAGCTTTTGGCGCTTGTGTATGTTGTCTGTCTGTGTGTGTCTTATGGCAAAGTACATTAAGAAGATTGCACTTTCAAAAACGACACAACTCACCACAAAGTTAAAAGGTGTAAGGTCTTGAAGGGGTCGAGCAAATTGCACGTGTTTTGCCACAAACGAGTGGGCCAAGGACAAATGCCGTTGGCACGTAGGTAGCTTGGTGTGATGCAACACACTCGAACAGTGTTAGATTGGCAGTTGTGACACTTCCGGCATTGTGGTATGCACCTGTTGTAGTTGTACTTCAATACATCGCATTTAATTGCCAATGACATAAATACCACGACCGTGTGCTTATATATTCATTACAAAATAACAACAACAACGTGCAATGCCAAAATTCACATTAACCATTGATGTGAAATTTTGTTTTTGGTGCTGGGATCTCCTTTAACAGAGTCACGTCCTTCTCGACGAAATCAATTCAAGAACATGCCCAAGAAAAGTGGAAAATTGCCAACGAGCACGTATTTTTAAGTCCCAGTATATATGCATGTGTGTGTGCATGTGTGTAGGTAGGTAAACTTGATGTTACTGCCAAATTGCAAATATCCAATAGCACAACCGAACAATTGTGTAATTGTGATTGGCGGCTACACATATTACACACACACAAACACACAACACACACACAAAGCAAACTTTTGTGCCCTAATGGCGTCGCATAAAGCACAACATTTGTCTGTTTCAATTTTGATGGGACACGAGACACACATAAAGTCTATTGTTTGTTGCCTAAATAAATAGTATTCTATACATACGTAATCATATGTATGTGGCTTGTGTGGAGCAAATTTATAACACAGTCGCTTCCCTTAGATATTAATTGGTATTGTTTTTTTTTGGGTTTGCCTTTGACGTATGATGAGATGGGAGTCTAAGCGAGATGACAGTCAAAGTGAATTGGTAATAAACAAGTCATGACAGTGTAATTATGACAATAACAACAGATCACTGGGAGGGCTTCCAAAAACAAACCTAACTGCTGAACATACAAAATAGACTCGAGATTCGAACAGCAAATAAGATATTTAATTAAACGAAAGACAATTTTTCATTAATTCAGAATAAAAGAATTTCGTTAACAAATGATTTCTTGAATTGATGAAAAGAAAATTAATGTGCGCAGTTATGGTATTTTCATCTGGAAAAACTTTTTTAGCAGCACAAAACTGCAACCAACTCAACTAAAGAAATCTAAAAAATTCAATCGTAAAGGTCGAGTTTTCATGCTCTCAGCTATTAGCTCTAAAGCCACAAAACTCTAACAGAGGCGTTCAATTCAATTTCTTTTACCTATTTCAAATTTGGCATATCTTTAACCATGTCCGTTTTTCTATCCTGATTTGATTTCTCTTTCTTTTTTTTTTCTTCCTTTTTTGCTGTCGTGCTCTTCATTTGGTTCTTTGATGCTGGAATGTACAACAATGGAACTCTGCCACATATGCACGAACTGTCGTTCCATGTCCATCGGCCTGCAGCCAATTGCAGCGTTGGCAACACAACATTCGCACATGGAGCCACATTTAAATTGGATTGCAAAACCCAATGCGTTTGCGAGGTAAGTAAAGTGGGAAAGGGGCGGGGATTAGGGCATACGGGGATACGGTGTTTAGTCAGCATACAGATTTGGTCAAAGTCAGATGCAGTTAAACTAAGCGGCTCTCTTTTTTTTTGTTGTTGGTTTTGTTGCCGTTGTTTAACTAGTGATTGCTCTTTTGTTTTTTTTTTTGTGTTCGAATAAGGGTTAACGTTAACACTTGTGTAATTTATTTGCTGACAAAATACCCAGCACAATCGCATTGCGGTATTTCAATTAGAAGTTTATGTAGTAAGGGATTAAAACAATTTAAAAGAGGAATGTAATATTCATTATTTAAACTGAATTTGATAGTTACGATATTGGTAGTTTACGAGACACATATAATGTACGATATTCTGGTGTATGCGATGATTGTATACATCGAAGAATAAGTGTGATCGATAATCAGATGGCAACGATGAGGTGGGTAATCGATAGAAGCGAAATTTAAGCTTAGCGTTATTCAATAATGCTGCATTTAATATTAAACAAAAGATTTGCATTGTTAAACTGTAACACCTCTAAATATCTTTTTAAACGGTTTCCGTTTGCTTAACTTATATATTGTATGAGAGTTCAATCTAAAAAGCTTGAACGAGAATACGATTTACGCGCAATTATATGAAACGAATGGGAAGGCTTGCCAAATCTGAGTGTGAAGACGTGGATTTTGCCCTTTACCATATCCTTGGCATTGCTTAATGGCCATACATTTGTCTGAAATTCGTGTGTGTGTGTTTGCGGAATTCACACCTCCAGCCAGCGAAGGCCGTTTATCATGACACCCCGGCAGATTCTTGGCTAACCTCGGAATATTCACACACACAAACACACATGCAAATACTCGAAATGCCAGCTCGCAAATTTATGCAATGCCAACAAAAAGAAACCGAGCCAAAACTAAACGAAGCTCTAAATAAAATAGTGTAATGGGAAATATGTTAATTTTGGCGCTGAGCTTAAGGTATTTGGCAGTCGGTTATTTAGACCATTTGCGAGTAGATTTCATACAAGGCTTCATATCTTACTTACCTTATGACTTTATATCTGGCTAAAATAAACAACAACAGCATAAGGACTGGGGCTGCTCCAACATTTAATATATTTTAATGCTACGGTTATTTTCCAGAATGGTCGACACGCCTGCTCCACACTGTGCCCCAATGAGCAGCTGCCGGCGCCGGAAGATACGATTTCATGTAGATCACCACGTCTCGTCGAGGTACCCGGCCACTGTTGCAAAATGTGGCTCTGTGAGAATCCAACAGCTGATGGTAAGTTGTGTTTGTATTTCAGTCGCAGTCGCAGCATTGCTTCTGGTCCATGGCCTTGTTATTGTTTTATAAGTGTGTTTATGGTCGTTGTGCTCTGAACCGACGTCCCATTGCTGGTTCTGAGTTAATGGCGCCCAGAGGCATGCCGTCAACGTCGCAGTCGTCCAGCGCACAACTTAATGCTTTTTAAGCGCCCCTGAACCAAAAGCGCAGCGCATATTTATGAAGATGAATTATTCCATGAGAAGGCAACAGTCGGTTTGCCAGCTGAATGTTGCGTTGCTTTTCTTGTTGCTGCTGCTCGAGGCATTGGACAGCAGCAGCATAATTACTTACACAAGGATTAAGTGTTAATTAAACGCGCAAAATGCAATAAATAAACAAGATTATTAAGCGCTCTTAAGCGTCTCCACGTTACTTGAAACGGGGCTTTACGCCTTTGTAAACTGTTTTTGTGTAACGAGTTTTGTTATTAACTTATTTATTAAATTGTTGTAATCGTTTGTTTAGTTATCCGACTCGCTAAAATCAGCTGTGCATTCACAATAGTATATAAATATTACTGTGACTGCAACAGCGTTGCCAGATAGCTGTAGTCACAGCTGCTGGTGTGTTTCTCTTAACAATTAAACTTCACGAATATAATCCAAATACGATTACTGTTTAACTATAAAGTTTCTTTACTAGTTGTTCAACTTACTGAAGCAACACTTAGAACTCGGCGCTGGCTGTTGGGCTAATCATAACCATTAGCAACTCTTTTGTTTTCACGATTTTCTCGTTTGCAGTGTATGCCACCTGCCACAATAGCAGCACGAGCGGCAACTGGACGAGTTGCAGTCGCGCCTGTGGCCTGGGCATAGCCACAAGATACACCAGCACCCATGCCGGCTGCCATCAATTGAGCAATTTACGGCTATGTGAAAATCGCAGATGCGGCAAAGACAATAAGAACAGCAAAAGCCAGAGCAGCACCAGCCACAATAGACTACTGTTGGCCAATGAGCACAGGCAGCACAAGTTGGCCAGAAGCCAGCTTCATCAGCTCCATCAGCTCCATTATCATAAGCGAGAAAGGGAGCGACAGCGGCAGCCAAAGTATAATGTGCAACAGGAGGAACCAGCGCATAGAATAAGAGTGAGTTGAGTTAAAAAAAATCGTAATCGCAGCCTGCCTGGAGTGAGTTTTATTTTTTTTTTTGGAACGCAGAAAGGTCACGAGTGCCGGAGTTTACAGCGCCTGGGGCCGGCAAGGATTCGACTTGGCGAATGCGTCTCTCGCAAACTATATCGACCCAAACTGTGTGGCAGCTGCCATCGTGGCACAAAGTGTTGTATTCCCGCTGCGTCAACAACAATCCAAGTGAGTATTCGTACGATGAGATTGTTCTAGCATTAAGCCGCTTTGCAAATGGAGCTTTCTCCGGTTGACTTTTAATCTGCACTCCGACACCTGCATTTTGAGTGGAAAGAAAAAAATTAGAAAAAGTTGCTTGCTTGCTTGCCAAGTTCTTATTTGCCACTTTGTCACGTTTGCCATCTTTAATATTGATAATTGCATTATTCAATTAAATTTAGCGTCAACTTGAATGCATGTCATCCAATGGCAATTAAAAAGCGCTGCATTCTTAATGCCGAAGGAAATGCCAGCAGGAACGAAAGCCAATAACAATGCATTACTGCAGCTAAGCTAATGCAATTAACAATGAAATTGGTACTAAGCAGTATTTGTATATATTTGCGAATTTAGTAAGTTGAGAAAAAAAGATTGGGATGAAATATTTGTTAACTCGATTAACTTAATTACCCACCTCTGTTGTTTATTAAGCAATCCTTACCTTTTGCGCGTCTTTTAGTATTAATTAAGGATCAGGAAATTGCATTACAATGTCAATTTGCAATTCTGCCAGAGTCAGCAGCAAAATGCTTCAACTGGCTGTCAAAATCAATTTAGCACCTGCTGTTGGTGCAATGTTGCACTTTTCCAATTTATTAAACGATAGCTCAATCACCGGTGCCGTCAATGAACGGAACTCTTGACAGTGATTTTCTCATTGTAACATTCTCAAGTTGTTTTCCCTTCTATTTTGTGAACAGGTCGAGTTGCTGTGTCCTTTAAATGCCGTTGATCCAATTAACTACGTTCAAAAGCGAACACAACGCAACAAGCAACAGGACGAATCAGCTGAAGATGGAGTGGGTGAGAGCCGACAGCGGCAGTCGGAAGGCCAGTTATGGGACACCATTGCCTTGGAACCCATCGATCAGGAATTTCTGCAATCCCATCAAATACAAATTGAGAATAAATTCATTGCCATCGAATGGATACTGAAATGTGAATGCAGCAAGAATGTAAGTACCAACTGGGGTAGTTGGGGGTGTTATGCAGTAACGGGAAAATAATACCTCTATTTGCCATTGAGGAACTTCTTTGGGTTGGTCATGTTGTATCCTATAAGCGTAGTCATATTTTAGATCAATCCATATTGCCACATTCCATGCCAAACAGCATTCATTCACTGGCAGACAACATCGGCTGCAAGGACTTCAAGCCACATAAGCTCCAACCTCGAAGTCCCCCCATTACCCCTCAATCAGCAAACCCCATCCGTTGATTCAACCACTTAACCACCCACTGTCCCATTATCCACAGCAGCTGCACGAAAATTGCTTTCACTTGTCATTTTAATCGTATTTTTCTTGTTGTTTTCTTTTGTTTTTTTTTTCTGTTGCTCCAGGGTATCCGGATATTCCAAGAACAGTTTGCCCTTCCTTTAAAGTCGCACATGTATGAACATATAAATATGTTCACATGAAAAATACCTCAGAAATATGTTAAAGATTGGGAATTCATTGTATATAGTGCTATCTTATAAAAACGTTAGAAACATAATTAAAAATAGCTATTTTTCTAATGTTTCGAATGCTATTTTCTTATCATTGTACATAATTTAGATAAATTTCGATTCAATCCGCAAGGGTATTTAATAGTCATCATTCAAGATTAATAAATTTTCCTGTTATTTTTTTTTTTGCTCTGTGTGTAGTTTTTCTTTTGTATTTTACGTTCTATGCACAATTGTTTTGTTTTCCAAAAAAAAAATATAACTGCAATGTTTTTTTGACTACTTTGTGGGTCTATGGCTTAAAGAGGAGGGTGGTTGGGGGTGGTTGTTACAAAATGGGCCAGCATTCAGAGTCAGTCGATTCGTTGGGTTCCTTTTTGTTGGAGTTCGCGCCCAGCTGTCTGTTGTGTTTTCCCATTATTTTGGCGTATTCATCTTGAATGCCTTTCCCCTTGTTATAACTGTACTGTTGTAATAGTTGTTATTTTTTTTTCTGCTGTCTAGTGTGCTCTGCAATTGCAATGATTGGATTTTTATGAATACATTCATCAAAGCGTTTTTCCCACTGCGCCACTGGCAACCACCAGATATTCAGTCACATACGTGTTCACAATTTAATCAACTTGAAAAATATACTATTTACATACGTTTAAGTGTATGTATGTACTTGTATTTGGCTGATTTTTATTAGTGGATTAAATTAAGAGTAGGAAAACTTAAACAAATGTGTTTAACACCTTTTATTTGAGATAGACATTACCATTAATGTTCTCTTATAGTAAAACGTCTTGACTAACACAATCAATTTTATGTTTAAGTTTGCAATAAGATTTCAGTCTAAGATTATATAATTGCCATTATGTTTACAAAACTACACATTCAAGGTTTCTTATCAAGTTACATCAAGCCAGTATAAGAGAGAGATAAATAGAGAGAGAGAGAGAGAGTGAGCAAGCGTACATAATTTGCCAACGTCAGCGATTAGCATGGTAGCTCATTCGTTACTCACGCGCTTAGCTCATTAGAGAGCACGTTTGACAGCTGAACAGCACATTTCAGTCGCTGGCCAAACTCGCAGTGGGACAGACCTGTGTGTGTGCGTGCGTGCGTGTTGAAAGCATAATGAGTGTTGCGTCACTTCGCTCTTTGAGCAAAACAAAACAAACCGCTCGCATAGTGATCATTGGTGCCGGTACAGCAGGAATTGCGGCAGCAACACGCCTGCTGGAGCAGGGTTTCAAGAATGTGTTGTTGCTGGAGGCGGAAGATCGGATAGGTGGACGTGTTCACACCATTCCATTTGCGGACAATGTTGTGGATCTGGGTGCGCAGTGGTGCCATGGTGCGCAGGGCAATGTTGTGTACCAGCGTGTCAAGGATCTGGATTTGCTCGAGACCACTGAGGATCACTATGAGACCTTTAGATGTGTGCGTTCCAACAAAGAAGTGCTGTCCGACGAGATAGCTAACAATCTGAAAAACATTGCCTTCGAATCCATTCCGGAGCGACAAACTGAACTAATCGACTACAAAGGATCTCTTGGAGACTATCTGACACAAAAGTATTGGCAGGAGGTAGCTAAACTACCGCCAATAGATCGGGCTATTGCCGAGGAGTTCCTGGAGAACTTTCACAAGTTCGAAAGCTCTGTGGAGGCCTCCGATCACCTGTATGAGGTTTCTGGTCAAGGGCACTTGGAATACTGGCTCTGCGAGGGTGAATTGCTGCTTAACTGGCGCGACAAGGGATACAAGAGCTATCTGAATTTGCTAATTAATGCCCGAAAGGATGATACCGCAGATCTTGGTGTGCTCAAGGGACATGTGCTGTTGAATAGGCGCATAGCTCAGATTAACTACCAGGGAGCCGATGAAGTATTTATCCGTTGCTGGAACGGTGAAGTCCTAACTGCAGATCATGTCATCTGCACGGTTTCTTTGGGAGTTTTAAAAGAACAGCATGCCAGCATGTTTGTGCCCGCCCTGCCAGAGGCCAAGCTGCGAGCTATCAAAGGACTCAAACTGGGCACTGTGGATAAGCTGTTCCTAGAGTACCCAACGCCTCCCTTGCCCAAGGACTGGCCAGGCTTCTGTTGCTTGTGGTTAAAAGAAGATCTCAAGGAGTTGCGCGCCAGCGAACGTTTCTGGCTGGAGAGTGTCTTTGGGTTCTATCCCGTGTCCTATCAGCCACGTCTGCTGCAGGGCTGGATCATTGGCGAACATGCTCGCCATATGGAGACACTTACCGAGGAGGAGGTCCTCGAGGGTTTGCAGTGGCTGTTGCGAAAATTTCTGCCCTTCGATATGCCGCAACCACAGCGCTTCCTGCGCACCCAATGGCATGCAAATCCCAACTTCAGAGGTAGCTACACCTTCCGCACCACCTTCGCGGATGAGCTGCGCACTGGTGCCTGGGATCTGGAAGCACCTCTACTAGATGTGGGTGGCAGGCCAAGGCTACAGTTTGCTGGCGAAGCTTCTCATAAACATTTTTACTCAACGGTTCACGGTGCTGCGGACACGGGCTTGCGGGAGGCGGAACGCCTGAACACCTATTATCGCTCTCGCACAGCCCAGTTATAACAGGGCGATAAGCAGTTCGAGTCGAAGGCGCGTGTCAATAAAAGACTTTAACGAATTCCGTTGGCAACTAATTTATGCCCATAAAAAGATAATAATTTAAAATAAAAATTGTTCAAAACACTTGCAGTTATAGAGAGATATCTTAACAGTCGTCCACAAAAATATTTTCTATATAAAGATCAGCTTACCCTATGTCAAACATAAAGGTTTTTGTAAGAAATGTTGTTTTGGCTAACTTTAAAGAGATTCCGCTCTTAAGCAAAAGTAAGTTCACATGTTTAATTGAGAATGTGCATATTTGCGCGTAAAATGCGTATTCATTTGAACGTGGTAACATGCCGGGTTAACCCCATCTTAGCGTTTGGCCAAAAACATGTTGACCAACTCGTTTGCAACGAGCAGCCACAGACAACAATGTAATTGCACTGTTATTATGGGGCACATATGACTATTTTGGTATTTGCAGCCGCCCACTTGGCCTGCTTTGTAGGGCGTGACTGCAGCACTTAACACATGCAAAGCCAAATAACGACAAAAATGCAGTTGCTGAAATCAGTTTGGCACATCCACACACAGAGATATAAAAAGGCCAGTCACACGAACAATACCACAACAGCAGCAGCAGCAGCAGTAGGAGTAGCAGGATCCTCGGCCTCATTGGTGTGGGTTGTGCTTTGAAATGTTTTTAGCCAGCATTCCCAACCGACCCGACCATGTTTGAAAATTTCAATTTATGCCACGCAGAAGCGAAAGGCATTAAGAGTCCGGTTTCATGTGTTTACTTGCTATACGCCTCTCGTTAAAATTTGTTCGCAGATTACCCCAGCACAGCGCTCCAATACATTTGCGACTTTGTTGCCATGTCCATCTAAAAGAAAACCTTCCCCTTCTACAAGTTGGCCACATCTGCTGTGGCTTTGACAACAGTTGTTGCTTTTTATACCATGTTTGTGTGTGTGCCCAGACAGTTGCATGTGTGGCAACAATCAGAAGCTGGTCCTTGTTCTTACGCCCTTTGGTCAAACATTTGACTTGGTTGGACTTCAGTTTAATAAGGGTTGTGTTGAGGCACAGGTAATTGTTACTTGTAGCTGGGCATAAATCAAAGGCTGTAAGAAAACATTCTAACTAATAACAGGAAAGAATATTTTAGAATTCTCATTTTCAATTTATTTTTCTCTCAACACATACAATTTGAATAATTTTTAAGCCAGGTTAATTGGTATTTGCTTTTCATTCGAAATTTAAGGCAAAGTTTACATCAAATATCTGAACTATGTCTGGAATAGAATTCATTCAGGCGATCTGCCTCACGCCACCCTGTTTCGGTAGCTCCATGCACTGTTCCGTAGTGGTTCTTACTTGACGCCTCTCCAGCAAACTGTAGTCTCGGCCTGCCACACACATCCGTTAGAGGTGCTTCTAAGTCCCAGGTTCCAGTGCGCAGCTCATCGGCGTAAGGGGTGCGATAACTGTAGGTGCCACGGAAATTGGGATTCGAATGCCATTGGGTGCGGAGGAAGCGTTTTGGATGCGGCACATCAATGGGCAGAAATTTGCGGAATAGCCACAGCAATCCATCGAGTACCTTTTTCTCTGAGAGAGTTTCCATATAACGAGCATGCTCACCTATAATCCAACCCTGCAACAGACGAGGTTGGTCTTTGACAGGATAAAACCCAAAGACGCTTTCCAGCCAGAAAAGTTCGGTGCCGCGCAACTCCTGCAGGTCCTTTTCCAACCAAATGAAATTTATCGCATACCAATCCTTAGGAAGTGGCTCTGTTGCATACTCAAAGTAGAACTTGTTCACTGTGCCTAGCTTTAGGCCTTTGATAGCTCGCTGTTTGGCTTCTGGAAGAGCGGGCACAAACATGCTGGCATGCTGCTCCTTTAGTACGCCCAAGGAAACCGTACAGATGACATGATCTGCAGATAGAATTTCACCATTCCAGCAACGTAATGTCAACTCATCCACGCCTTCCCAGTTGATCTCTCTGATGCGCTTGTTGAGCTTTACTTTTCCATTAAGCTTGCCAAGATCGTTTGGCTGATTCTCCTTGGCATTCATTAGCAATTGGAGAAAGGTCTTGAATCCATTGGTGCGCCAATGGATTACCTGGTTACCTTCGCACTCTTCATAGTCCAAATGACCGCGTCCTGAAACTTCAAACAAATGATCCGAACCTTCGAATGAACACTCCGCTTTTTTAAAGCAGTCTAACATCTCAGAGGCAATTGTGCGATCCAAAGTCGGTTGCTTTGCTGTCTCCTTCCAGTACTTATCGGTCATATAAGCGCCTAGTGATCCTTCATAAGCCTCGGGATCATTTAGCAAAGAGCTTTTTTCGATGGCTCTTAAGGCATTGGCTGTTTCATGAGGTACCATCTCCTTATTAGATCGCATGTATCGAGTGAAGTTCGGCGGCATGATTGTTTTTGACACAATATCCAAATTCTTGACTCGCTGGTAGACAACGTTGCCCTCCTCGCCGTGACACCACTGCGCCCCTAAATCAATGACATTATCTCCAAACAGAATAGTGTTGATGCGTCCCCCAACTCGATCCTCAGCCTCAATAATGCTAACATCCTTAAAACCCTGCTCAACTAAGCGTGTGGCAGCTGCAATGCCGGCAGGACCCGACCCGATTATAATAATACGAGCAGTGTCCTTAGACTTGCTCACTAATCGAGCGGATAAGGAAACTGGACAAGAGTTCATTGTAAAGTAGTTTCAGAGTTAGACTAACAACTGTATTGGAAGTGTAAGCGAAACTTGTATTTATATGGGACATTCGGTTTGCTTGTGCTACTGTGCTATGGTTTGTGGTATTATCAGCAACTGTACATTGTGGTTTCTTAAAGGCTTGCAAGAATAACTTATATTTTATTTATTCATTTATATTTTATTTATTCTTATACTATTCAAAGCCAATATCATATCACATATAAAACAGGCAGAAGAAAAATTAATTTCATCAACAAATCTTAAATAATCCAACAACAATGAACATTCAAGAAAAGTAATAGTTTCTTTTATTGATCATTGTATATAATAGACACCTGCAAACACGTGATTCTCAGTTCGACATTCCCCCGCATTAAAGCGCATTGCGGCTATTGTAGTAATCATTGAGTCGTTCCGCCTCCCGCCAACCGGTTTCTGTGGCACCATGCACACTTGCGAAGTGCGTCTTGCTGGAAGCCTCGCCAGCAAACTGCACTCGTGGCGTTGCAGCAGCGTCCAGTATAGGTGTCTCCAGATCCCAGGGACCAGTGCGCAGCTCATCGGTATAGTTGGTACGAGAGCTGTAACTGCCACGGAAATTGGGATTAGAGCTCAATTGAGAGCGCGTTAAGCATATCAAAAGACAAGAATTTGTGGAAGAGCCACTGTAGACCATCAATAACTTCCTGCTCTGTGAGGGTTTCCATGTAGCGAGCGTGTTCGCCAATGATCCAACCTTGCAGAAGGCGAGGCTGAAACAGAACGCTATGGAATCTAAAAACGCCCTCCAGCCAGAAACGTTCGGTGCTACGTAGCTCCTTAACATCTTTCTCTAGCCATAGGAAATTAATGCTAGCGATATTCATAAACAACAACATTTTTCTTGAGTTTCTCCATTATCTCTTCGGCAATGGTCCGATCAATTAGTGGTGCATTGGCCAGTTACCTCCAGTACTTATCCGTTAGATGATCGCCAAGTGAGTTCGGTCTCGTTGGGCCCAGTTGGAAGCGCATCCTCAGCAGCTCCACCCAGCAAAAACAAAAACCCCATTCATCCGACAAGATCCCCTTGTTAATGCGCACAAAAATCATGGCCTTCAATGCATCTCCCGTTGCTGATAGACAACATTGCCAATCTCGCCATGGCACCACTGTGCACCAATGCGATTCTCTGCCTACAATAGCTTCACATTCCTAAAGCGCAGCTTGAGAAAGCGTGTTGGTGCAGCAATTCCCGAGACGCCTGCTCCAATAATAACAATGCATCAATTGTTGCTTTTTATACCATGTTTGTGTGTGTCCAGACAGTTGGATACTTGCCAACAATCAGTAGCTGGTCCTTGTTTTTACGCTCATTGGTCAAACATTTCACTTGGTTGGACTTCAGTTTAATAAGGGTTGTGTTAAGGCACATGTAATTGTTACTTGTAGCTGGGCATAAATCAAAGGCTGTAAGAAAACATTCTAACTAATAACAGGAAAGAATATTGAAAGAATATTTTAGAATTCTCATTTTCAATTTATTTTTCTCTCAACACATACAATTTGAATAATTTTTAAGCCAGGTTAGTTGGTATTTGCTTTTCGTTCGAAATTTAAGGCAAAGTTTACATCAAATATCTGAACTATGTCTGGAATAGAATTCATTCAGGCGATCTGCCTCACGCCACCCTGTTTCGGTAGCTCCATGCACTGTTCCGTAGTGGTTCTTACTTGACGCCTCTCCAGCAAACTGTAGTCTCGGCCTGCCACACACATCCGTTAGAGGTGCTTCTAAGTCCCAGGTTCCAGTGCGCAGCTCATCGGCGTAAGGGGTGCGATAACTGTAGGTGCCACGGAAATTGGGATTCGAATGCCATTGGGTGCGGAGGAAGCGTTTTGGATGCGGCACATCAATGGGCAGAAATTTGCGGAATAGCCACAGCAATCCATCGAGTACCTTTTTCTCTGAGAGAGTTTCCATATAACGAGCATGCTCACCTATAATCCAACCCTGCAACAGACGAGGTTGGTCTTTGACAGGATAAAACCCAAAGACGCTTTCCAGCCAGAAAAGTTCGGTGCCGCGCAACTCCTGCAGGTCCTTTTCCAACCAAATGAAATTTATCGCATACCAATCCTTAGGAAGTGGCTCTGTTGCATACTCAAAGTAGAACTTGTTCATTGTGCCTAGCTTTAGGCCTTTGATAGCTCGCTGTTTGGCTTCTGGAAGAGCGGGCACAAACATGCTGGCATGCTGCTCCTTCAGTACGCCCAAGGAAACCGTACAGATGACATGATCTGCAGATAGAATTTCACCATTCCAGCAACGTAATGTCAACTCATCCACGCCTTCCCAGTTGATCTCTCTGATGCGCTTGTTGAGCTTTACTTTTCCATTAAGCTTGCCAAGATCGTTTGGCTGATTCTCCTTGGCATTCATTAGCAATTGGAGAAAGGTCTTGAATCCATTGGTGCGCCAATGGATTACCTGGTTACCTTCGCACTCTTCATAGTCCAAATGACCGCGTCCTGAAACTTCAAACAAATGATCCGAACCTTCGACTGAACACTCCGCTTTTTTAAAGCAGTCTAACATCTCAGAGGCAATTGTGCGATCCAAAGTCGGTTGCTTTGCTGTCTCCTTCCAGTACTTATCGGTCATATAAGCGCCTAGTGATCCTTCATAAGCCTCGGGACCATTTAGCAAAGAGCTTTCTTCGATGGCTCTTAAGGCATTGGCTGTTTCATGAGGTACCATCTCCTTATTAGATCGCATGTATCGAGTGAAGTTCGGCGGCATGATTGTTTTTGACACAATATCCAAATTCTTGACTCGCTGGTAGACAACGTTGCCCTCCTCGCCGTGACACCACTGCGCCCCTAAATCAATGACATTATCTCCAAACAGAATAGTGTTGATGCGTCCACCAACTCGATCCTCAGCCTCAATAATGCTAACATCCTTAAAACCCTGCTCAACTAAGCGTGTGGCAGCTGCAATGCCGGCAGGACCCGACCCGATTATAATAATACGAGCAGTGTCCTTAGACTTGCTCACTAATCGAGCGGATAAGGAAACTGGACAAGAGTTCATTGTAAAGTAGTTTCAGAGTTAGACTAACAACTGTATTGGAAGTGTAAGCGAAACTTGTATTTATATGGGACATTCGGTTTGCTTGTGCTACTGTGCTATGGTTTGTGGTGTTATCAGTAACTGTACATTGTGGTTTCTTAAAGGCTTGCAAGAATAACTTAAATTTGATCATATTTAATATGTCATGTCATTTTTATTTTGTTTATTCTTATACTATTCAAAGCCAATATGATATCACATATAAAACAGGCTGAGGAAAAATTAATTTCATCAACAAATCTTAAATAATCCAACAACAATAAACATTCCAAGAAAAGTAATAGTTTCTTTTATTGATCATTATATATAATAGACACCTGCAACTCAGTTCGACATTCCCGTTTAAAGCGCATTGCGGCTGTTGTAGTAATCATTGAGTCGTTCCGCCTCCCGCCAACCGGTTTCTGTGGCACCATGCACACTTGCGAAGTGCGTCTTGCTGGAAGCCTCGCCAGCAAACTGCACTCGTGGCGTTGCAGCAGCGTCCAGTATAGGTGTCTCCAGATCCCAGGGACCAGTGCGCAGCTCATCGGTATAGTTGGTACGAGAGCTGTAACTGCCACGGAAATTGGGATTAGAGCTCCACTGAGAACGCGATAAGCGCAACGGTTTCGGCATATCAAAAGACAAGAATTTGTGGAAGAGCCACTGTAGACCATCAACAACTTCCTGCTCTGTGAGAGTTTCCATGTAGCGAGCGTGTTCGCCAATGATCCAACCTTGCAGAAGGCGAGGCTGAAACAGAACGCGATGGAATCTAAAAACGCCCTCCAGCCAGAAACGTTCGGTGCTACGTAGCTCCTTAACATCTTCCTCTAGCCAAAGGAAATTAATGCTAGCGATATCCTTGGGCATGGGCTGAGAAACGTACTCCAAGAATAGCTTGTTCACGGTGCCCAGCTTGAGTCCCTTAATGGCGCGGACTTTAGCCTCAGGCAGGGCCGGAACAAAAAGCTTCTCATGTTGCTCCTTGAGCACGCCTAATGACACAGTGCAAATGACATGATCTGCAGCCAGGACATCACCATTCCAGCAGCGCAATAGGAGCTCCTTGGAGCCGCCCCAGTTGATTTCGGCCAGACGCTTGTTAAGTTCTATGCGTCCATTGAGTACGCCCAAGTCCTCATTCTGCTCCGCATTGGCATTCATTAGCAGTTTTAGAAAGATCCTGTAGCCCTTGTCGAGCCAGTTGTGCATAAACTCACCATCGCTTTTTTCAAACTCCAGATGAGCCCGTCTGGACACCTCAAACAGATGATCCGATGCTGTTGAAGAGCACCTGACTCTCTTGACTGTCTCCAACATCTCCTCGGCAATGGTGCGATCAATTAGTGGCGCATTGGCCAGTAATCTCCAATAGTTATCCGTTAGATGATCGCCAAGTGAGCCTCTGGTCTCGTTGGGCCCAGTTGGAAGCGCATCCTCAGCAGCTCCACCCAGCAAAAATACCATTGGTTCCGGCAAGATCTCCTTGTTAGAGCGCACAAAAATCATGGCCTTCAATGCATCTCCCGTTGGGTGCAGCAGGTTCAAATCCTTGACTAGCTGATAGACAACATTGCCACTCTCGCCATGGCACCACTGTGCACCCTTATCAATCACACTGTCACCAAATGGTACCGTATTAATGCGTCCACCAATGCGATTCTCTGCCTCCAATAGCTTCACATTCCTAAAGCCCAACTCAAGCAAGCGTGTTGCTGCAGCAATTCCCGATACGCCTGCTCCAATGATAACAATGCGAGCATTTTGCTTCGTCCTCACAGATAATTCATATTGCGAGCTTATCATTTTTTAAGAAGAACACTATTTTCCGTGTTGAGATTCTATTTGTTCAACGCTTAGAAAACGACTGAGCTGAATAGCAATGAATAAATATTATCAATTCGGGCTCAATTGAATATAATTATTTCTAGTTTCTCTCAACATTATTGCTGTAGTTGCTCAACTTTTGATGCATCTTATAGCGTGAGAAACAAACATTTTATATTTGCTAGATAGTGTAAGTGTATAGATTATATATATATATATATATATATATATATATATATATATATATATATATAAACTACAGTTAAATATTGTAATAAAATATGTATATATATATATATATATATAAATATATATAATTTAAAATTATAAACGTTCATTGAAATTCAATTTAAATAGCATATTTTTAGTTGAATTAAAATTTTTTGTAGTTTTGACCTTAATAGATTTTAAATAATGTTTTAATTAGCTTAATGAGTTGTTCCATGTTAATAGGCCTCATAGATAGTGGGTTGTATTTGTTTGCATAGACTGAGGTCAATGTTAGGCTTGGGAACTTACATAATCTATTGAAATGTGTTGCATATACCATATATACTACTACTATACTAAGTAAATTCATTTGACATACCGGAAATATTATTTTTGTAATAATATGTTTAAATCGTTAACTAAAACAAGCTGACTTCTTCAACACAATCAAGCTGATATCTAACTTGCTTTAGCTGTTTAAGTTAAACCCTTATCAGAAATTGTTTTTTTTTTTTATTATGCCTTTCGCTTATCAACGTTTAATTCGAAGCCAAAATAGCCCATTGAAACAAATAGCAATAAAAAGTTTCGCGAAAACACTTTAAAATCATATTTCGTTAACTATTATTATTATTGTTATTTATGTTGTTGTTCTCTATGTTGTTATATTTATTTGTTGTGTGGTTTTACCCTTATCATTTCTCTTTTCGCTATACACTGTATTTATATTGTGTTATGTGGGAATTAGTTGATTCTATCATATTTGAGGTGTTTTTAGCACAAAAATTTGCAGCTTATATTTGACCCTTATCTTTTATAGTTTCTTATCATATTGTGACGTAGAATTCAACGGGCTAATATAAAAGTACTTGGTGCTTGTAGCCAAAATAAATAAACTGATGTTTTTCAGTACTTTTACAGTAATTATTAAATTAATTTCACAATTTAATTAAATGCTGGAAAAGGCTTTTATGTATTATGCATGAATTTTCATTAAATTTTTAACATAATATTTTGCCTTTTCGCAGTTTTGCAGTGTTGACAGCGCTGAGAGCAACAACCATAATACCAGCAAATATGGTTACAACAATCACAACAAACATAATTTGCAACATATACAACAACAAAGACAGACAAAACAACAAAGGCAACATTTCCATGAAACTAATGGCGTACAAAATGAGCTAACCCCAAAACACGATGCACCCGACGATAGTTTGCCAAGTGCTAAAAACGACGCGGATGAAGAGAATGAAAATACGGATGGGTATGGGTATGGGTATGGGTATGGAAATGGGGATGTCGCTAACAACGTTTACAGTAATAATCATAGCAACGACGAGAACTCGGCGTCGTCGTCATCGTCCTCGGAACAGCAGCCCGATATAATACCCTATCCGTTAAGTGTGGGCGAGACAAGTTGGCAAAGCGAAAAACTACAAAGACAGCAACGGAAACAGCAACAACAGCGATGGAAACGCACATAGCGTAAAATGAGACAACAACTTATTTTTCGCAAGCGATAAAATTGGTCAGTTGGACAGAATGTAGGATGTAAGATTTGTACAGCCTAGCGATATATAAATGTATTTTGAATTTTTGGAAATGAAAATTGAAATATGAAATTGGCGAATCGATGAAAACGCGCGTAAATTAGATAAGCTTGTAAAAATGAAAGAAAAATAAATACCAAAAATAGTTGCAAGAGAAATGGTACAGGATTTGAGCTAAATGAGCATTAAGTGTAAGTATGTGGATAAAAAAAAAAATTAAACATGAAATCAAGATACGAAGTAACGAAAAACAACAGCTGGCAAATATTCATTCTATATTTCACTAAAAATATGAAAAAATGATGGTA
Source organism: Scaptomyza cyrtandrae (assembly GCA_035044605.1). Taxonomy (NCBI): domain Eukaryota; kingdom Metazoa; phylum Arthropoda; class Insecta; order Diptera; family Drosophilidae; genus Scaptomyza; species Scaptomyza cyrtandrae. The sequence continues at coordinate 12,150,973 of JAWNNS010000473.1, read as the reverse complement.
TTTATATGTATTTTTGCGAGCACTGCTTTCAATAAAGATTTATACAAATTTTAATTATCTAAATGTTGGAAATAAGCAAAAGAAAGAAAATACTGTAATTTTAATACAAATAGATGTACAATAATAAATTTGCTTGCTTAATGGTGGTTATCGAAGCGTAATTTGAGCTAAAAGTAAAGAAAATCAAATTAAATTGTATGTTCAAGATATAATTGTGCTATATACTCGCTTATATTCACATGCTTATGTAAGTGTATTAAAGACTCTGCTTCTAAGACACGTCACTTATTTAACAGTTGACATAACGAATAATCCCAATGTGAATAAAATAAAATTGCTTAAATGCTCTCCCAAAACATATCCCAACAAATATATCTCCAAATTGTGCTCTATAATTTAAACAAGAATATCGATAATTTTAACATATAACACCAAACATGACACCAAACGTGCATACTCATTACCCATATCAATTGTATTGATGTAAGTGACTTACTAATGAACACAAAAAAAGTAAATAAAAAATAAAAAAAAACACAAAATCTTAGCTGAGGGAATGACAAACAGTAATAATATACTTAAAAATAAATAATGATTACAAAAAGAAAATTGAATGCATTACGAATTTTTGGCGACATTTTCAATCCATTTGTCCCATTGCTTTTGCCATTTTTCCATGGCCTTTGACTTTTCCACATCAGTCATGCCACTGTACATAATAGAACTGATGGCAAAATGTTTCAGTAACTTTAGATCAGCATTGAATGGCGCTATGCCCAGGAAAGCAAAGTAAAAGTCGTGCGTTAAAGGAGTTGAACGCCAGAACGATGGATCATCGGATGAAATAACAATTGGTACATCATGTGCTATCAACATGGCAGCAGGATGATTGCGATAGTCCTGTCCCAGTTGCAACACCTGATTCGACACCGGACACACCTCAAGAGCAATGTCCAGTTTCTTGACCAGCTCGATTGCGACTGGATGCTTTACCATTGCATAGCCATGTCCAATACGCTTTGTGCCCAGAAGTATCGCATCTATAAGGTTCTCATCAATGGAGGTGCCAAACCAGTTTGTCTCGCCACAATGAAAGTAAAAGTTAATATCCTCGGGCATCTTAAGCAGAGGTTCCACAAAATCAATCAGCGGTCGTCCTAGCTCTTCTTGACCCACCAAATCAAAACCGGTCAGAAATGTGGGCAACTTTTTCTGCAAAAAATATTTTATAAATAAACTTGAGTTAGCCCTTTTCGATTGATCAATACTTACTTTCAGTGCAATGCATTTCTCAACATAATTTTCAACAACCTTTGGTTCGACGCCTCGCAATGGTGCATAAATTAGTTTGGCCCCAATAAAATCTGGAGTGTTGGCCACAAAACGTTCCGTTTCCGTTTTGTATATCTGCGCGGTTTCAGCCATTGTCAGCTGATTGCCATCTAGGCAGTAGAGTTCAGGCAGCAAAGATCTTAATTCCAAATACTGCACACCATCCTCATGCATCTCCTTCAAGGCATTATAGTAATAATCAGCCCAGATGGGCGCATAACACAGCAAGCCGTCAAGTAGTATAAAAATGCTCATGAATTTATTCCATGCCTGATTGTTGGACAGAAAACTGGAGAATGGATACATGCTGAAGCGACTTTGAAGATACTTTTTAACTTGCTTCTCACCGAGACGCTCCCTAAACTCGCACATTGGCTCCCAATTACATGGCTCCATGCCCGGCAGCTCAGGTTTTGTCTCAGAGAAGCGAAAAGCGATTGCTCGAGATCCCTCATCGGCGGTACAAATCCACAGATTCTCGCGGTAGGTAAGGCTGATCAGGTACTCTGTGCTGCAGAGCGCTGTATCATGGGCATGCAATATGCCTCCCTTCGGCATAGTCTTAAGCAGGCAAAAGAGCGGTGATCTTTCTACAAGCTTTAGAACATTAAATATGTGCTGCTTGGGCGTAAACTTGCGTGGATCAATAAAGCCTATCTCCAACTCTTTGGTTTTAACACTCATGATCACCTTATTAGCTGCCACTTCCTGTTCATTCAGTTGAACTTGGTGACCCAAGCTGGAGCTACGTTCCAGTTGCACCATTATATTACGTAATGTGATATAAGCATCCGGCGTAATGTCTCTTAGACTGCGACTCATCGAAAGGGTTTCATATTTTATTTTATTGACTGCCTGTTTCGATATTTGGCGATAGACTTGTATACTTAAAGAACTCATTATACCTGTTTGCGTTCAGAAATTTTGATTACATTTCCAGAAACATATTATAAAATTGAGTTTTATACATTGAATTCAGCCCCAACACTTTTTTATGTTCAATTTGTGGGCGTTGCACGCAATTCCGCTTTAACACACACCTATACGCGAAACTTTATTAGTTATTCATGTGAACGGCTGTTGGTATTTTTTATGCGCCCGCGCTTCCTCAACACCACATTAAATGTGGCCCCGACATCAAATTGATGAGCCTGCAACACCGGCTGTGCCGTCATTTTGAGCTCCTTTACTCACACACACACACGCATTCACACACAGACATTTGGCATACATGGCCATCAATTTTATGGGCCCCATACATATCCTTCCAGGCGTAAGGCTGCCACAAGCAGAATGCATTCCCATAAAACTCAGCTCATTACGCGCGCCAAATCAAAATCGAACGGTGGCCAAACAGATCTACAGATACCAGCACTAAGCCACAGGACGTAAAATTGATAAATTTGGAGGAGCATTGCTCTAAGCAGTCATTGAGTTTGCAGTTCGCAGTTCGCCGTAAAGAGCCCATTCACTTCACATATTCCACATTCATTAAACATCGACCACTTTGCCGTGCACTCAGCGACAAACAGACAGACGTATAGATAGACAGCGATTTATGCTCAGGTCGTATGTCAGCCTGCCCAACTTAATGCATGCCATTTTCCCTTAGAGATGCAACTTAGATACCGACAAAACCCCCTTGAATTATCGGTGGAAATTACAACACAAGGCATGTCGAATCTCTACCCTTTTATCTTTTTCACGTTTCCATCTCTAAATGCATGTATGGGCCTATAATGTTTGAATGCATTACTCATTACAGCTATCAAGAGATTGCTTTTAGCGGGCAACCTGAATTGCGGCCCGAGCTCTTTATTGAAATGGCTTTATAGTACACAATACAGCTTATAAACAGATCGATTAGAGTGTAGAGTACTATGCGTACCTATTTTTGAAAGTAAAGTGTTAGAATAAGAACTTAACTTTATACTTAAACACTAATCAATGTTAATTAGCTTACAGCGAAATAGTGTGCGGATATGGTATGTTAATGAGCAGAGTATGTGTGAATAAGGAGTTTGAGAACTGAGTATAACCGAAGTTGGAACCCAGTTAATGGAAATGATCCCGACTAGCGCCAAAGGTGAGCGTTCAAGAGGGAGAACGCAACCAAAAGTGCTGCCACCACCCGTCCTAGTCAATCGAGCTGTTGACTGGGCATCGCTCCGGACACCATAACGTTGTTCACAAAGTCAAGGAATTCATCCCACTTAACCTGCCACTTGGACAGAGCTTCGTTCTTCTGATCGACACTGAGAGAGCTGTATTGAAGGGAGTTGAGAGCCAACTTTTTGAGCAATCGCAGATCCGCATGTTGTGAGGCAATGCCCAAGAAGGCAATGTAGTAGTCATGCGATAGAGGACTGGCCTTCCAGAAGGATGGATCGTCAGAGGATATAACAACTGGATAGCCATCGGCAAAGAATTGCGAGCAGGGATGATTACGGAAATCGCTGACCAGCTTCAATACCTGATTCGAAACAGGATTCACTTCGATGGCCACATTTAATTTCTTGACCATGTCCATCACGACAGGGTGCTTTACTAGACCAAAACCGTGACCAATACGCTTAGTGCCCAGCAAAAGGGCATCAATCAGATTCTCATCGACAGTAGATCCATACCAATTTGTTTCTCCCGCATGGAAATAGAAGTCAACATCCTCTGGTACTTGCAATAACTCATCAACAAAGTCTCTAAGTGGACGGCCCAAATCCTCCTGGCCGACTAAATCAAAACCAGCTATGAAATCTGGATACGCTGCCTAAAAAGCAAATACAAATATTAAGCAAATGGGTTCTAAATAAGCTTTAAGATGTGCACTTACCTTAGCCTGTTTAAGAATTTCAATATATACCAAAACACCCTCCTTGTTAGTGTTCCGCAGGGGCGCATAGATCATACGGGAACCAATGAAATCTTTATTTTCTGGCTGGCTCTTGAACTTCTCCAACGTCTCCACATAAATGCGTACAGTGTCCAGCGTCCTATAAGTATTACCATCCATATCGTACAGCTGGGATGAAATCAAAAATTTAAATGAAATTCAAAAGTGGACATTAAAATCTTTTACTATTGGCAGTGTGCTGCGGAATTCTAAATACTGCACTCCATCGGCGTAAAACTCCTGCAGCGCCTTATAGTAGTAATCACCCCAGACTGGAGCATACATAAGCAATCCATCAAGTAGTCTGAAAATCTCCATGAATCTCGACCAAGCCGCATTGATGTCTTGGAAGTTCGTTGTGGGATACAAGGTAAGACGTTCAGCCAAATAGGCATCGACCTTCTCAGCGCCATGCTTTATACGAACATCCGACAACGGACTCCAATCACAGTCGGGATCCGACAAGGCTTCAGGTTTCTGCCTGGAGAATCGCAGAGCAGCGGCACTCAAGTCACCTACTTCCTGGCAAACCCACAGGTTATCGTAGTAGGTCAGCTCGATGATTGCTTCCGTGCTGCACAGAGCCGTGTCATGAGCATGTAACACGGCACCCTTGGGCATACGCTTAATAAATTTGAAGAGCTCTGTTTTATTTATGGCAGCGAGAACATCAAAGATATGTTGCGATGGCTTGAACAGATGCGGTGTAATTACACCCTCCTCCCACTCGTTGAGCTTGGCCTTCATAATGGTAGCATTGGCCTCCAATTCGCGTGAATTGAGCTCTAGATCATATCCCAGAGATCTGGATTCCTCGTAGTGAAAGAAAGCATTGCGTACCGTATTATACGTATCCGGACTGGGTCGACTATTGCCCAGCAAAGACTCCACATGGGAGGAGGCACCGGCGTAAAGCGATACAAAACTCGTTATCGTTACATCTTTGGGCCGCCTGCGTGACTCAGACAAGCCAAAGAACAGGCAAAGACAAAGCACAGCGATAAGATTTAAACGTGGCAACATTTTTTGCAGATTTCTGTACGCTTTAATGAGCGTGGTACAACTGAGACCTAGGTGCTTAGTGCTGTCGAATTTTGTTAACCAGTTTCGTGGGCCGTGTGCTCTTATCTGTAATATTGAAATCGATTTAAAGTGTTTGGTATTATCTTTGTTTGAACACGTGTATCTGTATTTTAGGCGATAAACCAAACAGCTAAAAGATCTGATTGAATATAATAGAAATAAATAAATAAAAATATTTCCTTGGCAGCACAGATCCAAGGCATTGGTTAGCTGGCAACGGGTCTTTCTAATCGTGTCTAATCAGACAGGCATATTGATTTATGAATTGCCAAGATAAGATAACATATTAGCCAGCTAGAGCCTATACAGTAGTTTACAATTGGGGCAGTAAAGCTCATATCATATTGAGCACCAATGCCCTATCATCTAGTTAAGTACATTAGGCAAATATACCAAATTATGGGAAATAAGTTATAAAACAGCTTACTACAACATGCAACAGTACATGATAGAATTCAATTCTTGTTTTTGGAGATTTAAATATATTATTAGTGGCATAATAGTTGAACAACAATTTCATAAGGTAAATGATTTAAGAAAAATATTTTAAACTCTGTCCTACAAAGCGTTGGGCCCATAGGTCAAATTTTTTATAATACCTAAACAATATTTTGTGTCGCTCTTCCTCATTTAAGGAACTATAAGTAAATGAATTAATGGCCAACTGTTTGAGCAGACGCAGATTTGCCTGACCATTGGCAATGCCTACAAAAGTCGCATAAAAATCATCGGTGAGTGGCGCAGCATTCCAGAAGTACGGATAATCCGATCCCAAAACGATTGGATAACCGGCTGCAATTAGATACGCCGCCGGATGCTGACTGAAATCGTTAACATATTGCATATAATGATTAGACAGCGGACACACTTCAGCTGCAATCTTCAGCATCTTCATTGCCCTCAGCATTTCGGGATGCAGTGGCAAATTGATTGGATTGCCGATTCGCTTACTGCCAAGCAGCATAGCATCAATGAGATTTGCATCGGGCACATCGCCAGTGGTATTGAGACAGCGCGACTCACCCGCATGGAAATAAAAATCGATTTCCTTGCTTAAGTACAAAAGTTGAACGAAATTGCCTAATGGCGGCAGCTGACATTCATCGCCAAAGCTGATCAAATCGAAACCAATGACAAATCGAGGAAACTCGCGCTAAGAAGAAATTAATACGTTAGAAGAAGTATGCATAAAATACGATTTAAACAACCTTTAAAAGACGTGCATTTTCTATGAATATTTTCATGCTACCATCATGGTTGTCCCGCACAGGCGCATAAATCAACTTGATCCCAATAAAATCAAACTCACTGGAATTGAACGAATCTGTGACTCGTATCAGCGTCTGAACAGTAGTCAAGATTGTATAGTTTGTGCCCTTCAAATCGTATAGCTAAGGGAGCAGCAGGTAGTTTAAGCTAAAGGTTCGCCAAGCTACTTGTGAAAGCTACTCACAATGGGTAGGGAAGAACGCAGTTCGATATAATTAACGCCATCGTTACGAAAATCCTCTAGCATGAAATACAAGAACTTCTCCCATAATGGTCGAAAGGAGACTAAGCCGTAGATCAAGCGTTGCGCTCGTCTCATGTGATTGGCCAAGTGAGTGGCATTGTTAAAGCTTTGGGAATCCACAGACAGACTGGCACGCAATTTATCCTTATACGAATATAAACCCTTCGAATGCAAGTTACTCATCAGCATCCATTGGCATTCGTAATCACCCTGAGGCTTAATTTTCGGCATACTTCTAGAGAATCGGAAGTCTTCAAAGGCCCCATCGATGCCAATACACGTCCACAGAGAGGAGTATTTGGTCAACTCCAAAAGCCGGTCCGTGTTGAACATGCCAATATCGTGCACATGCAGCAAACCACCCTTGGGCATGGCGCGCAGGGCCTTGTATAGGTCTGTATTTTTCACTTGGCCTTGGGCTAAGAAATGGGAACGCGGTTGATAATCAGACCAGATGTGATGCAGTTTCTCGTCCAACTGCTTAAGGGTCAACAATTGCCGATTGGCCAACTCCTCATATTCTTGTAGACCCAAACTGCCTCCCACTCGCCGTCGTTGCTCCCTGGTCATAAATTGCTGACGCTGTTGGGCAAAGCGCTGTTCCGGTGTACAGGAGTAGTAATCAACGCCTAAGTAAATTGTCCAAACCAACGCCAGCACCATCGTGCAAACCAATACAACCAGACTGAGATGCCAACAGATAGTGTCATATTTGGATAGGCGATTAGGGCGATTAGGTTCTTCATCTGGATCCTGTTCCCTTTGCTGTTCCTCATTTTCGCTTGCCGTTCTTTGTTCCGATGGATTTATAGCCGTCTGACTTGAGTTGTGACGACTTTTGTATATGTGCAGCGGCCATTTATTACTTATAATTGACATGACTACAATTTTTAAAAAATTTCCAAAGTTTTCCAAAAATTAAAATTTATATAAAATTTTTAATATTTCTTATACTCTGACAAATTTCATCTGGCACTGCTGAGTGGAAAAGCTGACTGGAAAAGCAAAGCAAATACAATACATTTGCATTGGAATTTTATCAATATATTATCGGAAAAACAAATCTTTGCTTTGATCGCACTCCAAACTTTAAATCTCTGCGCCTTCGCCTTTACCTTTACCTTGAACGCACTTGTCTTAAGTCTATGGTTGCTATACGTGCGTTATTATCAAGTGGCAACGTCATCTCTATGCTGCCTGCGTTTTAAAAATAGCCTACACACTTAGCGATAAAACACAATCGAAGTCTGTTAGCTGGGCATGAAATACTCCAACAACAAAACACTCAATGACAAACGCTCAGCGAGAGCTGTCTTAGGGCAGGCGTCTGCCCGCCAGGGGTTGCATTTATTTTCGTAACACCACTGCGTACCCACCACCAACAGCGTTACAGTGTTGTGCGTTGTTATTGGGCTATTATATGAATACTTTCTTATCAACAAATATTTGTATGCATTTGAGCCATTACAAGAATTCATCATCGAAGATTTTTTGAGGTACAAATAAAATGTTATTATATCTAGTATGTCTAGTACAAATATTTTTTTTTGTAATTTCCGATGTTATAATTAGCAAAATCTCATGCGAAAACACCCTTGTGTGGCGAAGATACATATATATTTAACATCTGTTACACATATTTTTTCAAGGTAACTTAATCTTTTGCATTCTTTTCGTGCTGTCATATGTCTAACCAAAAACAAAAACATAACACACTGTGCAAACAACTTGCAACAACAAATACTACTAGCAGAAGTGTGTGTGTGATGTGGTGGTGTAAATGTTGCTGGGCTTCACAAGCAGCTGACTGCGTAAACAGTGATTCAAAAAGAAACAAGGGTGGCACGCGTTGCATGCAACTCAAGCCTATCAGTTGACATTGCGAACTTAGCGAGGCAACACCGAAATGCATTTAAGGCGCCACGGTAACTAAAACATAAACATCCGTTGCCCCGAAAACGTCATTAACACTCTTATCCCTTTACACCCCCATGAAGAAGCAGCATCCACTTCCTTGACATTGCTCAACGATGATTGCTTGCTGTTGATCTGCGCTCATCTAACAATTGTGGAGCAATTCGCGCTGCTGCAGTTGGGCGGTCGACTGGAACAGCTGGTGCTGCGGATTTGGCAATGCAAATACGCCAGAGTATTCGACTGGCAGCAGGAGCCGCAATTAAAATTGCTAAGCGCCGGCGAGCAGAGTCGACTGCTGGAATACATGGCGAGAATAACGCAGTCGCTACTTAATCTCAGCGACAGCGATATCCTTTTGGCCTGCCTGTCACGCAAGTCGAAACGGAAACGGAAATGGCAGACCGGCTGGATGGCCAACATGCAAAATCTTAGTCTAACACAATGTAATGTGATGTTGCTGCGACAACTAACTCAAATTGCCAAAAACCTAGCACAGTTACAGTTGGGCAACTGTGTGAACGTCACGCCAGGGGATCTACGCACACTTTTTGCACAGCTGCCAGTGCTGAATGGATTTGAGCTGCTGCCAGGCAGCATCTGTGACGCTAAGACAGTCGACTTGGCCAACATTGAATATGGTCAAATGGTGCACAGGCTTAAACTGCCAGCGTGCGCATTGCGAGCAGCGAGCAGGCAAATTGCACGGCTGCCACAGTTGCAGCAATTGACAGGCTTTCTCTGCAGCTGCAACGAGGGCGACGTTGACGATGACAAAGAGATGGCAAATTGGGGTGGTGGTGGAGTCGCCACAGCGACCATATCCGCTTGTCTCAAGGCGCTGAGCGCCTCTTGTCATATTGTGGCACTGAGTCTGCAATGTCAACTGGATACGAGCCTGCCGAGTCTGCTGCAAGGGCATTTGGGGCAGCTGGTGTGGCTGCAACGCTTCGCGTGGCACTCGCTGCTGATGGTGCACTGTGATGCGAAAGATGGCAGCATCAAGTGGCTGCCGCAAGCACCGCAAGTGGCGCGTGCAATGATTCGTTTCATTGTCAGTCACTCGAAGCACGCGTTGGCTGGTTTGCGTGAATTGGATTTTATGCGTAATGTGCATGCCACGCCCACATTTCTTGCCCAGCTTGAAGAGCAATTGTTGCAGCCATCTCGAGAGTTAGTCGTGTGGCATGACGGCTGCCCCAGGGTCCGGATGCCAATCGAGAAAACGGATATGCAGGGAAACAGAAACGATTTAGCCTTTGTGCAGTTGCAATGGAAACAGTTGGTTAATGAAAAAACGAACTCTTTATAAGTGTAGAATATTTATGCATATAGTTTTAAGCAAAACTTAAGTTAATTGATTAAAACTACATGAATTTAAGGTACTTTTTGAAGTCTTTGATGTGATTCTCTTGGTCTTCTTATATATATATATAGAATATGAAAGTCAACATAACTTAGCTTGATAAAAAACAAAGGATTATCTTCTTTTCTTATAGAAAATAACGCTCAAACCGACTCTTGTACAATAAAGAAGAAAACTGCCGATAAGAGTGAACGACAAAGAAGATCGCAAGTAAACAAGAATATAATGTTTACATGAATATATGCCAACTTTTAGAAACAAAGATCAGAAAAAGACTCTTCCTTTTTCAATGTTATTTACATACTTATAGTGTGCTTTGAATCTTATGTTTAATATTTATCATTCACTTATAGAATCTAAATTCAAAAACCAGTATTATTTTTTGAACAAAATTGTATTTTAATTCGATTTGTTTTTTAATTGTGATTGGCAATAAAAATTTTGTGTTTAGCCTTTAAGCGTTAAAGCTTTTAATCAATTCAAATGAACCCAACGGGCGCAAAGGGCTTGTAAGTATTTGACAAGAACTTTCTTCCCATTAACTTAATTAGTCATTTACTAACGCTTCCCGGTGAACTCTATACCGCTTTTAATCGGTATCTGAGTAGCAGCCCGGCTCAGACTCCACCTGACGGCCAGGATTCCTGCCCAGAAAGTGAATATGATGAGGTTGGTAATGAAGTGGATTTAAATTCCTCCTTTATCACAAACAATGGAGAAGGAATAGAAATGAACGTAAGGAGCCTTAAAAAAGTTCCCATCTTAATTTAACTAATCTTTAGTGTCTTTTGCAGACCAGATATAATCCTGATGGAATTAAAACAATATTACCGGCACATGATCTGGTAAAAGTGATAATAACTTATTTAATACTTTGTTTATATTGTCAGATAATTAAACTTTACAGACCATTTCAAACCCGGAACAATTATTGTACGATCAACCACAGCCCGCCAATAATTTTCGTGCACCACGTTCCCCAAGTGCCCCGCCTCGATTCGCGAATTCTTTACATTTCCAACAAAATGGCATTTCAAATGTGAATATTGACAATCGTAATCTTTTCACTGAACAAATGCAATTATAAATTTTCTTCCACTATAGGGTACATCACAATATATTCCACCAAGACAACTTACTTCAGAATTTTATCCGCATAGTTTTTTGGGCATACGACCAAGTCAACGTTTCCAATATAATGTAAGTTAAACAAACCCTTAATGATAAAGACTGATATTAATTTAATACAGATAACTCAGCCAAGACGACAACAGCTAATGCGAGATGAACCAGCTCCAACAGGAGCTTCCATGGATTGTACCGTTAGTAGAAAAGATCGGCAAAGATTATCTTTATCGAAAGTTGCCAAAAATTTTTATTTTCTTAGTGCCCTGCCAAGACCGCTGACAATGCCCCTTCAATTTCCGAAATGCCAATGCCAAGGCTTCTCACACGGAAGCAGCAGAATCAGCAACAACAAGTGACGCAGCAAAGGCAGCCAGAACAGATGGAGCGCTATGAACGCTGGCCAGAAGGCTCCAGGGGCCCTTTTGTGAGTAGAGCTTGAGAAAGTTCGCCGTCTGCAAACAAAAGCATTTATTACTTAGGAAGCATCTTTCGTTTAGGAACCGGGTCTGAATAGCACAATGATTGACAATAGAACTGCAACACAGCGAGCCTGCTGTGGACAGCGATGTCAGCAGCAGCAGCAGCTTCAGCAACAACAAAAAGCGATGCCAGTCGATTTTACTAGAGGACCATATGAACAGACTCAAAGTGAGCCATATGCAGCACGTTGCATGCCATTAACAGTAAGCAATGCCAATATATCCATTGATAAGAGTACAAAACTCATTTACCCTTCGCAAGCAGAGTCAAACTCCTTACAATAGCCAGCAACAAGATCCAACATTGCAGCTTCAAGAACAGGTAAGCAGCATGGCTTTGTTTAAAGTTCCTTAGTTCCTTAAAGCTCCTAACAACAGAATGACAAGGACCAAAGTTCCTACGATGATAAGGATTGTATGCAACTACCTACCTCAGGTAGACTGCTCCCTCAGCAACAGCAACAAGTCACTTTCAAAGGTGGCCATTGTAGATCACCATCCCTTGACACAAGATGTGATAATTATCAACGGGACAACATTCAAAATAATTCCTGCCAGCAGAGTACAAACATACAACACGCACCTGTTCTCTATCAGACCAAGACTGGAGCAGGAGCAAACTGCACTCACATGACTGCGGGGAGTTCAAAATATTTTGATAAGTCAGGCAGCAGTCCTAATAATTACAGCCAGCAGCGTGCGAACGTACAACAGGAACCTTCTACTTATAAAGAAAATTATAACACAGCTGCTCCAGCAACTAGCTGCTGTGACCACCCCTCTTGCCCGCAAAACATACGTCCAAAACCTGCATGCCGGAAAATTCCATTTATTGATAATACAACGCGTAAGTGCCTAATATACCGTATAAGCTCTCTATTAACAAGCTCAATATTTAGCTGAGGAACGCTATATACAGCGTACAAACACCCTCTTCTTAGAGACGTTGGTCCTGGACCAAAGTTGTCCGGGTTTTATGCAGGAAACGTTAGATGGCCACAAGGACTTTAACCGTTATGCTTTTGAGATAGCATTTGGGACTGAAATACCGGACGAACCGTATCCTGTGGATCCCATCAGCCTGGTGGAGGCCGTACAATTACGTATCGACCATGAGCGCAAGGAAATAAGCAAAAGATGTCCACGGACACCTGATGTTGAAGACGATATACAAAGTTCAGAGGGTGAAACCCCCGTTAGCATACCTCCTGTTAAGAAATCGAAACGTAAGAGCAAGCATTATTACATCGACACACCGGTGACGCAGCATAACAGCAATAATGAAAAACGACGAAGTGCTGAACACATAAACTGGATTGATCAACATTTTAGTTCCAAGAACGATACGGAAGTTAACAATGGTATCCAAGCTTTTTTAAAAGCCGAAACTCACTTCAAGGACAAACCACCAACTTCGGTAAGTTTTGCTTAAAGAGTGAAAATATTCATTAAACTTATTTATGGTTTTTGTCTGACCAAAACAGGACTTTACGACCGAAATTCATTCAAACGAATCCAACTTTTTTGGACTTCCCATCAAAACGACGATTTTCAATGCAACAACAAGGCCCATTTAATAGCTTATTTTCTCATACTTATATATATGTATATTAATACTATATTACTATGATAACGTTTCGGTAATTTCATTTAAATAAAAACCATTATTAATCAAAGGGACTATGTTAAGCGTTAATTGTTTATTTAAAGAGCCCGCATTATGATTTTTTTTTTGTTCTTATCATTTTATTGCGCTTAACTTCAACAGTTTCTTTTGTTGCTTAAGAATTGTTTTAATTTTATATATATTTATGTATTTTTGTACGTTGATGAACGACAATGAGTAATTTATTATTGAGTTTAAAGTTACTTCAAGTGACTAATAGCTATTAAAATGGTTTTTCCTTAAAATTTACTTAATCGTTTTATTACAAGCATAAACACTGACGACAAGACTTATCGAATTACTCATTTAATGATTTAGTTATGTTATTTTTTACGAAATCGCACTTAATTTGTTCACATGTTTTTTTTTTTTTTTTTGCTGGTTACAATACAATTTTATTTGTTCGTTTATAAATGCCAAGACAATAGAACAATTAAAGCCCTTATGGAAATTAATTTAGCCGTAAACATATTTCATATATAGTTAAAAAGATTTCCAGCACATTAAATTAATGCGAATTTTAAAAGCAGTTTTTGATAATGCTAAAATTTGTAATGATTAAAATTTCTTATAATTTAAAATTCGCAAAAATTTAAATTGCTTTTCATGGGAATTTGCTGATTATACCTAATTAATTCCCAGAAGTTAATTACAGCTATACGATTGAGTGCTACTCTGCTTGACAATTTAGTGACTAAGATATATTCATATAATATATATATATAAATTTCACCATAACCATTTCAATTAGTTTATAAATACAACGGATAACGTGTGATAAGAAACACAGTAAAAGAAGATAGGAAAACAAAACCAAATACGCAACAGACACAAACTACAAAAGAGAGGAGCTAAAATAAAAAAAAAAAACAACCAACTCATATACATATTTGTTATAAGCATGCATTTTTATGTCGTTAGTATAAGAGAACTTTAGGCATAAAATTGAGCATCAGTTTTTGATGACATACATATTGTACTAAAAAATAAAGAGCTTCTCACATCTCTCTGGGCTAATGAACTCTGCAAAGCGTGTCGTGTGGTCGACATGACAACTAATCAAATTGAAAGCAGAGCCGAACGCCCAAAGCAAATATAAATATAAATACAAATCAGCTGGTCGGAATTGGGTTGCCCTCTCTCTCTATCTCTCTCTCTCTTTTTCCACGCTATGTAAATGGTTAGACCAATTCAGTTGCTGCTAGCGGCACTAAATTAAAACCTTTTTTGTATCAATTTGCACCCAAAAAACACAAACAAAGCTTCAAAGCAAATTGACTTTCAATTTCAATGCGCAGTTCACCTTATTATTATAGTTTTTTTTTGTAGTTTAATCGTTTTAGCTAAGTAGGAAAATTGCTTGTTTGTAGGGAACAAAAACTGCATTAATTATGTATTTTATATTTTTCGCTGTTAATTTTATGCAGAATGAAAAACTTGTTTGATTTAATGAATTTGTGTTGTGTTATTATTTAATAATCCAGTTAATAGCACTAATATTTGCCAGGGCACAAATTAACTTAATTTGTTTTGTACAATTTGTTAATTATGTTTTTGTGCAAATTCACATTGGTTTTACCACAACAAAACTGCCGGTGTGAAACTTAAATATTTCGTTGCAAAGTTCTCGATCGCGATCTGCACGCCAAACACGCGTCCCAAACACTGATCACTCACTGTGCCGACAGTTCAACGAGCAACCCAAAACTTGAAGCCGATTCCGATACCCATTCTGAATCCGATTCCGATTCCTCGTGCACTGTTTGATTGTAAAGAGAGGGAGGAAGACTGGGAGACTATGAGCAATGTGAAAGTAAACAAAGTATATGTGTGAATGTTTGTTTGGCTTTCATCTAAAATTATATAACGAAAGTGCTATCTCTTGATAACAATGCTTTTAATACACGTCTCACGTCGTATGACGTTCGAACGTCAAATGCATCGACCTCATTCTAAAGAGAGAGAGGGAGAGCGAGCGAGTGCGTGAGTGTAGAAGAGTGTTACAGCAAAAGAGAGGGAGAGTGTGTGAGAGCATTGCTTTCCCTTTTCACAAGCCAAATGTTAACTATTTTAGTCATAAAGGCGCTCAGTGCCTATTGCCTAATTTACTGGTTCAACAGTTCATTCACTTGTCAACATGATCGTATATCTAACATATAGTATGTTTAAACTTCAAAGTAAAAATCAATGGTTATGGTATTAAAATTTAATGATTGCCTAAACACGTCTTTGATATACAGTTATTTAAATGATTATAAATATACCAAGCCATTATAATTAAAAATGATCTTGCACTTGAAATGATTTTGGAATTTTTCGTTTATAATTTGTGGTTTTTTTTTCATTTGTGTTTGTTTGTTTAAGCTTAATGCCCAAAATAGCAATTATTTAATACGTTAATTATTGCATCACGAAAATTTTTCTCTTTGCTGTTATGTAAACACAAACCGAATGGGATTTAACAATTTGCGAATTTAGAAATTCAATGTTGTTAAAAGTGTCTTAGATATGAAAGTGCGTCAGTCCATGGGCAACAACAGCTGGTTAAAATTTATTTCGTGTATTTGGAATCTCAAAAGCGAATAATATTTTGATCGTCTTACATTATTGGAGGGGCTTTAAATATTCATTTATTAGGTAAATAAAACTGCACTAGACCTAAAATTGCAAATCAAAATGTAATTTCTCAAAAAAAGATTGTTTTGTAAAGGGAAAATCTAAAAATCCGTGCTCGGTAACACAAAAAGAGGATGATGATGATAAATGCATAAGATGAAAGTAAAATTGCCATAAGACAAAGCAAACATTTTGAATATTCGGAGAGACAGAGACTGAAAACATTTTGAGCGCAAAAAAAAAGTCATAAATAAATTTACAACAGCTTTGCATGCAAATAGTACACGTTTGCCTCTCTGCATTTCGTGCAACAGTCAAGGTGCCCCTTCTACCCAGTAACAAGTAACGAAGGTGCCCCCTTTTACCCATTAAAAAGTAACCGGTCATAAGCAATGCTCAAACTAATGTTTGAGTGTCCGAGTGTGTGTGTGTGAGTGTGTGCTGTTTGAGCCAGGATTAGGGAGACTTAAATGAATTTATGGCATGTGCTAATCTAAAGGGGATTTCACAGGAATGACAAAAGTTTCCAAAGGATGGGCATAACACTCAAGCATTACGAATGTTAGTAGAACCAGGCGAAGATTAAAAAAACGTTGCCGACATAAAAGAGATAATAACTTTTGTCGCAATTGTTTTAGTCAAAGTTTTTAAAGAAGTATTGTTATTTCATTCAAGTAATATACTTTCTTTTAAATCGTTTATACCAGAAACATGATGGATGTACTTATCAAATATTGTAGTACCAGGAAAAAGTGATCAATTATGAATTAATCTTAAAATAAATCATTTTTCATAACGGAATTTGCAAATATTTCTTAATTGTTTATTAATTTTGTAGGTACTTTGATTTGTTGCTCCGTTCTTATTGCTCATTCAAACGATTAGCAGTTTATATATATATAATATCAGGATAAGTTGAGGGGAACTTTCTTAGCAAGGTTCTATTTTTACCACATGTAACATTTTTCACAGCTTATTTGTTTCTTTGCGAAATATTTCCATGCATACATATAGATTGGAAATATTTCAGCGCATACATTTTGTTTATACAATTTTCAACCTGTTGTTCACAGTTTATTCAGCAAATAAATCTTAAACATAAACACACACACACCCACACAGTCGCAGTGTGCAACCACCAGAGTTGTGGGCCAAGATCATGCAGTGTGTGTCTAAATGTTACCATCGGCAAAGTATCGACACGTTTCTAAGCTCCATTGGCCTTAGGCATCCAAATCAATTATTTCTCTCTGGCGAGCAGAGATGAGATGAATGCAAATGCATTTGAGAGATACAATCTATCGAAAATGTGGGCAAAATGTTTACGCAACTAATTTCTGGCAGATACATAGGCCTATGAGTCGTATAAACAAGCGTTGCAAATACCCAAATTGTTGGCCATACAATTAGTGCATACAGCGTGAAAACATTTGGGAGTGAAGCAGGCTGTGGGGGGGGGGGAGGGGGGATGTGTATAGCTATTGATGAAAAGCAACTAAAATTTTCCAATTTGTAAATTTTGTGGCCGCTAGTTTCTCTGCCAAATATCTCTTCGCCCTTCGCCCTTCGCCCTGTTTTATCGTTATGCCTATTTAGTCATAATGATGGAAAGGCTGCTGGTGGATGGTTAGGATTAGTTGCCACGCCCACAAGCAGTGTATCGTGTCAAAAGCAGTGGGCACTACGCAAGTTGATAATGCGATGTTTTGCCACTTAATGTAATGAAATATGCATAATGCCATTAGGCAGACGACCAGCATGGGTTGACTAAAATACCAGCTAGTAACATGATTACAATACGCATACGCCATGTGTGTAAGTGTGGATGCAACTAACAAAAACAACAAAAGCATATCGCGACACAAGTTCTTTTAAATATATAGCTTAGAGTTGGATAAGTCTGTATATTAAATACTCGAAAGTATTAAACAAATTTGTATTTCATTTTCACCACATTTTCCCAAGCTTTTCACTTTATTTGCATTCTGTTTTGCTTTGCTCAAAAGTTAAGAATCTCTCATCGATATAAAAAGTTTTACTTTTGGACTAGTTGTAGCTTTTTGTTTAGCTTGAAAAAGTTGCAAGTTGTATTTGGCTAACTTATAAAGACAAGTCAAAGCAACTAAAAGCAACTTCATTTTAAACTGTTTTCAATTCTAGTCACATTTGCATATTAAAAGTTTAACTTTTATTTAATTAAATGCCATTTATAAGTTGCTCAATTTGACATTTGTTTATTTGGAGCGTGTTGCATGCATCACATAATAAAATTGAACGCGTTACACTGTTTAACAAATAAATGCATATTTTCATAGCTAATGAACTGTATGCGACAAATTGCAGCAAGACACGCCCCCAACACTTTCGAATGGGAGGTTCAGTTTGGTTTGGTTATTTAAAAAAGCCAATTAGCATGCAAAACAAGTTGCAGTATTGCATTTATTTATGCACATATATGTATGTAAGTGTGTGTGAGTGGCAAATGCATAAATACTGTCAAGCACACACACACACACACACACACACACACACACATATATATATATATATGAGCACTTTTGCATATTTGCTTTTCTTATTTAGAGGCAACAACAAATGGAATCGCAACGCTCGCGGCAGCTGCAATATTCGCGCTCGAGGCACCATATATGTATGCAACATTATGCGGCATGTGTGCTAAACAGTCATGAATTTCAAGCAGAAGCCGCAAACAAACCGAAACCATTACCTCAGCCCTCCCTTTCTTTCTCTCTCTCTCTCGCATATATCTTACTCGCTTGCACATTCTTTGCATGCGTAATAGATGCAATGGGTATGAAATGGCTGTTGCCTCAGAGACTTTTGCGTTTTTGACTTTTGGCCGCGCATCTATTGGGCAAAGAGGCAGCGAACTGTGCTCAATTTCCCAGCTTTTCCGCATGCACTTCCTGCATTTGCCCCTTCATTTGCATACAAACACACAATACACACGCAAATATGTATAGATCATGGCCGGGCAATTTGCATGGCATTCGTAAATGTAAATTGTGTGCAGCAGCTCCTGGCATCGAAAATGTGCCAATAAGCATGCTAAACAATAGCACCTGACCCTTAGTATTACTCCTCTTTCTCCCCCCCTGAAAAGCCACACACACATTCATCAATTTCTCATTGATTTGTTATCGACACAAATAGGTTTGCGTTGCCATTTGCAGGTTACTTTGAGAATGTGAATTTCAAATGACTCATCATTAAGACATCTCTCTGTCTCTCGACTTGCTGATGCTTATTTGTATGTCTTTCCGAAGTAGTGACAACCCTGTATCATCAATAGCAGCCAGTTATTTCATTTCAAAGTTGAATTTTGAGTTCGTTCGACTAAGGCATTGCATTTGATAATCGGTTGAGTTTTTAGGGAGTTATGACTTCGGAAAGTTCTGACCTATCTTTAAGTTGTTTCTTTCGCTATCGACAATTAATTATCAAGGAACAAAATTTATATACTTCATTAATAGTACAAGAAAGCGTTTTTTTACATACAAAATTTGTTTATGTTTTGGGAAAGCTTAAACCTTATATTAAGGCAACCTTTTTTTACTTACATAAAATCATGTTCCCAACTTTAAGTTAAGTACAAATATATTAAACTTTAAACTCCTTACTTATAAACACTATTAAGATGTATGATTAAATCATAAATTTAGGTTTAGAACCATAACTAATAATTCTCTTGCAAACTTGTAAAAAGTTTTTTTTAGTACGCTTTGATATTTTGTTTCGCACTGATGCATGCCACTTGCCACTTGATGCTTGATACAGCCTGCCACTCGGCAGAAAATGTTAGGAAACATAACAGTCACTTAAAAGTTTACCACACAATAATAGATAGCATGTATTGTATACAATTTGTTATAATATGGAAAAATAATTAAACACTTTGCGGATGCACCACAAATTAATGAACAAGTTTCTAATTGCGTGACACGTTTTTGCACGCCCATATGCATGATAGGTGTGGTATATATGTTTATAATTTACTATGAAAAAGTCAGACAAGCGTGAGTGAGGCAAGCACTCTTCTGCTTGGCTACGTTTACCAACACTTGCACAGGATGCACACACACACACACACACACACACACACACACAAAGAGATGAACTGAAAGCGTGTTGCAACATTCTCGCGTATGAGTTCATGCAGAAGACCAGACATGGTGTTTTTAGTTTAACAGCTTGCAAGCGACGACATGCGACAGTGACACGACAAGTGTTAATGTGCCACGCCCTTACCGCCCCAATTCTCTCGCTCACTATTTCATGCGACTGGCAAATGTGCAAAATGGCAAAGCGCTTCTCTGCCTTATTTTTTTTTGCAAATGAAATAAATGTTGCAACATTTGTTTAGCCAAACTAACTAAAAACTTTGCTGCACCCTAACAAACACACACACACACATACACACCCTCTCTTTCTCTCTATCCCTCTCTCTTTCTAATAAGTTGTGCACTTGAAAATCTCATTTCTTGCCTCGCAACTGCATAAAAAGTTTTTAATCAAATTTTTCAATTCTGTTCTCTGAGCTGTTAATTAAAAACGGTGCATTTTGAACTATATATATATATATATATATATATAAATATAGATATATGTGTGTGTGTGTAAGTTGCGTAGATTAGTTTGGTTGTTTGACGTTTAAAAGCCGCCTGGCAATTTATTTAACTTTTTTTCCTTTTGTGTGTTTTCAGTGAAGATATTAAGCATACGCCGCTTTAACCAAAACAAGACCACTATGCTAGAAACTTGATATGCTAAAGTTTTGCGCTTAACTTGACTCTGGGAGCTGTTTTCTAATTAGCTGTTAATTTCTTGATGGCCTGTGATTTCTGATAAGACGCGATAATTAATTTAATTAACAAAATGCTGGCTATGGTTCTACGCAGCGACAGCATACACAGACAGTACACTCAGAGAAAAAAGTTGAACTACAGTTTTGAGCAACTAACTAAATGTCAAAGTTGGCCCAAAAGTAAACTTTATGCTTTATAAAAGTCAGATATTTTTTTGCCATTCCCATTATGTTAGTAATTTTCAAGTGTACATTGTCCTTTGTGTGCTTTGTGTCTGTCTGGCGATCATACCACTAATTATAACCCCCAAACTTATGCAACAAAACTAACTACGAGCGGGGCAATGACTTGCCTTAAAAAAACTAGGTGCAGCCGGCTGGTCATTGGCTTGTAAATAAATGTAATTTAATGCTAATTAAAAGCTCGTTGTAAGCCAACATTTGCTAACACACAGCGACAGACATCAACAGCATTGGGAAATGGCATTTTCCTCCCTTAATACTTATATATATATATGTGTGTGTGTGTGTGTTTATTCTTTTTCACTAATACCTTTTAATTGGTCTACGTAGCTCGCGTTAGATTATTTATAATAATCGTTATAATATGCCCAAATTAATACAATGTGCAACGACTTTACTTCACTCTACTCCAACAGCAACAGCAACAGCAATTAAGTAACTTGAAAGCAGAAAGAACAACCATAGCAATAACAACAACACTAACAATAGCTATATTGAAAAGTCAAGCAAGCCACACCTAAAAGCATTCTACAATTTCTCGACACAAACTGCAAATTAAGTTGTAAAAACACTCGACGGCCATTGTTTCGTTACTTTTCTTTCATTTCTCATCGGGAATGCGAAGTAGAAGGAGTGGGAGTCGGCGTCTGGGGCAATAAAAGTGTTGCGGGTAAAAGTCATAAAAGCCTGTCCAGTTGCGAACGACACAAAAAAAAAAACACAGAGAAATGAAGACAATTGACAATGAAGCAAATGACAGCCCCAATGGGCAATCAAAAAACAAGTAAAGCAGGCAAAGAATGAGAGAAGATGAACAAATAAAAATAAAAAAAAACCATGTAGCTGCAAAAGATTCTGAATGAAGGCTTTGAAGACTTGTTCCTTATCAATATGCAAATCAGCTTGCAGCATAAAGTTTTGTGTGTGTATAAATATTTTTAACTAATTATTATTAAAATAATAAAATATGGCCGTAAGGCAACATATATACATGGTTTAACAGTTTTACTAACAGATACTCTTCAAGTGGTTTCATTTTTAGAGAATTTTGAAACAGAAAACTTTGTTAAAGTAATTTAAGTCCTGTCTTTGCTGTTCCCTTAATGCTTTTAGGGCTAATATAACCATTAAATACCCTTTCAACGCAAGGCAAAATGACGAAGCGTAAATAACACAAGATGACAACACAAAACTAGTTCTTGTGTTTTCCCCAAAAAACTTTCTTATCACAATGTGGTGCTAGACAAACAACAGTGTCTAGTGGGTGGTGGGCTGTGGGGATGTTGAAATATGTAAAGTACAAGGCCCAGGGAGCATTTACAATGCATATACTATTTAATGAAAGTACTCGTTCGTACATAGAACAAAGAGCCCCGAAACCGAAACAAGAAAACCAAAATAAAAAAAGAGTTAAGTTGAGTTTGTGAAGGGAAAGTGTTGCCAGTGGGTGGAGGGGGGAGGGGTGTAGAAAACTTGTATAGACTGAAGCAGCTGCGCTGTTTATTTAAGCTGCTTCGGAAGCTTGTACAACTTTTGAGCTGTAGTTGTTCTACTATTTTCTTTATGCCACCAATCTTGGCCAAAAAACATGCCGGCCAACTACAAACAGTATCAACAAAAAGAAAAAAAAAAGCTACAAGAACTAAAACAGCAAGAACAACAAAAAACAGCAACAAGAACAACCATACCGCAGTTGTTTAATAAAGTTGTTCATCGCCGTTGTTTTTCATATGCGCTTTGGTGGGTTGTTCCCGGGTGTTAAGTTGCATTTCAAGCAAATGAATTTAGAAGTCTTATTTAACAAGTTTCTTCGTCGTTTCATCGACAGCTGGCCAAAAACAAAGTCGAGTTTTTTGTTGTTGTTGGTGCTGTTGTGGTTGCCATGTCTTGCCGTTTTATCGGTAAACTTGTGCAAAGCACTTGCAAATTTGTGAACATAATAATAAGTTGAGCAAAAAAGCCAACTTGGCTTCACTTCAAGCATTCATTAAATCTCGGATTATGCATAAGTGAATACTAAAATGTTTAATCGTTTTATTCATGGTAAGTTTAAAGGTCTTTCATATAAAAGAAAAAAGTAAATGATCCAGCAGCATCTTTATTTAAAATATTTTTAAATAATAGTTAAATAAATTATAATCTACTTTCAGTTACTTTTTTAAGGAGTGTCTTATACATTTATTCAGCACTAAAGCCAACTTAATTTGGAATAATAAAAAAAAAAAAACACAACCAAACTGTAAGGCATGCAACATTTGCATAGAAGTTTCTAGACCACACAGCGTAAAAATAAAAAAAAATAAAATTCCATAAATTTGATTTTTTTCTTTTTTGGCTTCTAATTAAAACAAGTCACGTACATTTTAAATTAAAAGCGGCCTGGGCACAAAGCATTTCACTGGCCACAAAAACTACGATGGCAAAAAGTAACTTAAGCAGGCGCCACTAACCAACTGCCACTGCCACAGCCACTGCCAGCACCTACCACCACCCCCTTTGGCGGGTAGAAGGGCAACAGTCACGCAGCTAGAAGTCAGGGTGGGCCCACAAATCGACAGTTGTCGTTGTGGTAACAATGTCACACGCAACTTTCATTATAAATGTCACAATAATTGAACTGTAAGACGTGGCCAAGTTGCTGTCCTTGCTGGCCAAGGCCAAGCAAAAAGCTATTGACCAAACACGTTTAATTTCTAATCCGATCTGTTGGCTGATTGCGAAACCCACAAATATATTGAGCTGCTGCGTCGACAACCCACACATACATAATTGTATCCAGAGCATTAAATTTAAATTGGGTTTCGTCTTTTAAATAATGAGTCGTCTGTTCGGTTCCATCCCCCATGGCGTGTGTGTGTGTGGGTTTGCTAGCCACAAACAGCAAGTTTACAAACTTAACCACACATCTATTTCAAAGCTGAATATGTGTGGCAGCCACAAAACCTCTGGATGCTGTGAGTCGTGCGTGTTTCCTGTGATAAGCATACTAGTTGCAGTCCAGTTCTGTATACCAAGCAATAGTCATTAATGGGAAGGGATCTCTAAGTGTTAGAATGCGACCTCTTTTCAAATATTTATTCACCTTCAAATGCAAAAATTTAACAGGCTATTATTGAGTGCATATATATGTACACATGTAGCTTCAGGTCAAAAGTTACCCACCTGCAAGAAAATACACTTTTGAAATAATAATACCAAAAAAAGAAAATTTAGTTTCATAATTTCACATGTTTTAACAAGTTTACAACCTTATTTAAATAACATAGTTATGCACTTATTTAGTTATTTATGCAGCCGCATGCTGGACTAACTTTAACAGACTTTTAGCCATATTCATATTCATAATGGTGCAAAAGTTTAAATCAATTAGAAAATTTCCTTTTCCGTTTTGGTGAACTTTTGCCTTTTGAAGAAGGCAATCGAAAACTCTTTGCTGTCTTTGTGCAACTATCTCCATGTTTATTCATTGAATTTTCTGCTTCAATTAAAAAGTCATTAGAAGTGGCATACTCACCCGCACACACCCGCATACACACATACACGCACACACAGACACACTGTAGTCTAAACAAAGGGCACGTTTCAATGCCGTTGTCCTGGCAACTTGACCGACAAACAAACAAAACTGTAAACAAAAACTCACCTACTACTACTACACCTGTCCCGTAATCAATATTATTATCCTTTCGCCTGTCAAATGCACAACAAAGGCCATTTGCATGCAAGGTTTTTATATATTCTTTTTGTTCTTATTAAGCTTTGGTTGTTGTGCTTGGCTTTGCCTTTTGTCTTTGACCTTTCTGCTGTCTTGGCCTAATTTATTTTTAATGCCTTCGTACTCAAGCAGCTGCCGAATACCGAACTCTTTACTTTTCAAGCTGCCAGACGAGGGGATCAAGAACATGTTGTTGCTGCTTATACATATTTAATTCCTTTGGGCTAATTGGTATGCGGAGCAGGCACAAATCAAGACTATATAAACTTAATATTATACACAAGAAAATAATATAATGCCATAATCCAGCCTATTTAGTTACAGTTATTATGCCATTATATTGATTACAAATGATGAAGCTTATGGCTTAATCATTCTCTTGTTTTATTTTTACCCTCTCGCTTCACTACAACTAATAAATAATAACGAACAATAATTTAAATGCCATACATTATATTTTTAGCTGCTTATAATTTTCATATTAAGCAGATTTGTTGCAAATGTGCACAAAACTTGATGCAATGATGCAGACAACCGCAACCAAAAATGACAACAAAAACAACATCTGTCCTTGCTGCATCCGTTTTCCATTTTGTGCGACTCGAATTTAAAGCACAAAATCGCTCTCTCTATCCCTCTATATAGCCTGTCTGTCTGCCTGAAGAGTTTTGGTTTTGCAGCTGCATCATTAATATGCACATTTAATGCAATTCGAATTTTGCAAAATATTATTTGCAGCCATCAATCGGTCAGCGGACAGGAAGCAGCAACAACAAGTGGCACATACAATTTTCCAGCATGACGGACTTAAATGTTAGTTTTGGATCCGAAATTATGTGCGTATTAAATTGAAAAGCCACAAAATATTGCCACATGTTGTGTGAAAGTATGTGACAATCTTTTCCTATCACATATCAAAGATGAACTTTAAATAAACATGAAAATTGAGTAAGTGCAAAAGAGGATGGCCAAAAATAATACCATCTTATTTATCAAATATTTATGAATGAAATATCAAGTAAATTAAATATTTAAACAAAAATAAATAGAGTAAAGCACAATCAGCAATCAGATTTATAACTAGCTAGGAAATCTCATTATTTCAGCAAACTTTGCAGCTCAAGCAGGCAAGGCAACAAGTTTTCTTTGATCAATTAGGCAAATTGGCTCAAAGACGAAGATAACAAAATAGTCGTGGTTTATTCTTTACATGGCGGATATAAAACAGAATGCCAACTGTGAATAAGGTCAATGGAATAAAAAACAAAACATTGCCTGTTTAACAAAACTTTAACGAGTATTGCTAGAGATTCGCTGAGGGCCATGTGCGCCTAAAAGTCGACTGCATAAAAGCTGTGAGAAAAGTTTTGTGTGTGTATGTGTCCCATGTTTATGCCCATTCATTATGCAAAAAGCTAAAATACAAGAACAGCAACAGCAACGAGGCGCATAGTTATGGCCTGCCCCACGAAGTAAAGTACACACAACTTTCTTTTTGTGACTACTACAAGTAGTACAGCTAGTTTTTTCCACAACTCGGTGAATATACATAAATATGTATATATATATATTTATATATATATTTCGTACTTATTTCTAGTGTTACTCGAGTCGTACTGGGGTCGAGGTCCAAAAGGCGGCGGCGAGGGAGGATTGTGGCTGCTTCATTACCCTAATGAACTTGAAAAAGTATCGGGTGTACAAAGACACAGTGAGTCCAAACAGCCACCGCACTCCGCCCACCCCGACCCACTAACACCCGCCCCACACTAAACTGAAGACAATCAGCAGGTGCCGCGCTATCGTCAGCCAACCTTTCTTCAATGCTGACACCCTGTTTTGGTAACTTAAGAGCTAGTAGCCTGCCAGCAGATTTGCGTGTAATGAGGTCATAGTAACAAGTGTTGACTTTAATTAGTGCGACGCTCCTTCTAACCTACTTCTCTTTCTGTCTTGCTCTTGTTATATTTTGCTCCGTTTCAGTTTTTCATCCATCTATTTTGCATACCAAGCAAATGAGGCTATCGAGCCATGTTGCGATGCCTTAGCTACAAATTATGCGATAATTACGGACGTCAAAATGAGCAAAGTTGTTTTCAGTTTTCACATAATGGTGATTTTTAAAGAAAAGCCATGCATAATGTGTTAAGACATTAGGTTACAACATTTAAGTCATAATACATTTTTCAATCATTTTTCATTAACAAAAAACGCAATTACATCAGTAAAATCGGATTGCATTAGATTATATTATTAGACGAAAGATGACCAAACAAATGGCCTGAATTCAAATGGATAACAATGTTATTTAGAAAATAACTGTAATGAAGCGTTGCCAAGGTATTTAGCGTATAATTTCGTTGCGTAAACATGGCGTATGATTAATAAGCAAACTTTAATAAAGCTTAACAAGTTGCCCAATATTGCGTGTATCTCCCGCAAACGAATGCAGAAGTCAAGCCAAGAAGTTGGCTAAATTTAAAGCAACCACAACAGCACTAACACTAACACGCACATGCATATACTAGTAATAACAATGAGAGAATGTCTCTGACATGCTTATTTACATACGTTAAAAGTTGGAGTGAGCAAAATGGCATAAGTAGAAACAGTAGAGGAAATGGCAACAGAAGAAGGCAAGTGGCTTGCCGAGTACCAGCGGCATTTGTTGATTTTATTGACATGTAACTGTGTGTTGGGATACTTTCGCTTCCTTTTCGCTAGTCCCCTCTGGACGTGAGTTTCCTTTTTGCATGTCCTTTTTGCCTGACTTTAAAAACGTTGGGAGCACTAGTGTGTCTATGTGCGACGCCATCAAATTGATAAAATCAGCTGATTGTAAAAATTGATAAATTGAAATTGATTGAGGCAGCGACTTGAAGGCAAACGAAAATGTCTTTGATGCCACTCACACTTTGCACTTTGCATATGGGACATCGAGAGACCACAATTGAGAAAGAAAGTGAGTTTGAATGGCGCCCACAAATGCTATTGAAGAAACGAGCAACAGCAGCCAATAATTGAAGTTCTCTGTTTCGATATCTGACTCGGGGGAGGCTATAAACTAATTGACAATCGATGGATATGCTACGTTTTTCCCCATTTGTGTGCATATGTTCGAGCACTTAAGACAAATCAATTTCGCTTTGATATATTGTGTATGCAAATTAAATTCAAAATGTCTCTTTGATAAATATTAAAGCAGTCTTGAAAACACATACCCGAACTAGTTGCAACGAAAATTGATATTGTTAAAAGGCTTCGTTTGACTTTGTTGTCAGTGCACCGGATGTCTAACCTTACCACACGCATTTCCGTTATGCAATATGTGAGTGCACGTACATCAATAGCATTGAGCGATTGTGTAAATGATGCTCGAACATATTTGATTGTCAAGCGCTTTCGATTCAACGTTGACAATTTGCAGCAATCATTTTGGACAATTGACAGCTAACTGAAAATTTGCAACCATTTACTTTATACAAAATGCAAAATAGCTAAACCGTCCAAATGTCCAAAACTAAAATAATCGCGAACAATTTACCCATTTTGCCTTGTTTGGCTGTTGGGTTTTTAATGAAATTGGATTTTGGCCTGGTTGACGTGCACTTAAAACCAGCTCACAGCCCGTTGGCAAGGCAACCCCCTTATATAGCTATATATATATATATACTTAAATGAGGATAAAAATGAACGTCGACTGTGTTCCGACAAATGGCTTAAACACAATTTCGCTTAATTCAATAAAATTCAAATTGAATTTTACGATTCATAACTATCAGAAAGTGAAAAAAATATATTTGTTGATATTTTTAAAAATTTAGAGAGGAAAGAGACAGAGAACAGATACGTAAAATGCAAATTTTCCAAAAAAAAAAACCAATGTCAAAATGCCAATTCACATGTAAAGCAATTCAGTTTTCATACAGTTTTATTTTGTTGTCAAAGAGTTTGCTTGCTGATAATCGTTGTCAGTTAACAATTTGAGCGCGATATATACTCGTATGTATATACTATGTACACGTTAGTTTTTAGTGCTCATTAAAGGGTCACTTAGTTGCAATAATCGGTGGCAGTCATTTGCAGCAGTTGCCGTTGCATTTGCACTTACAGTTGGCCGTTTTAAAAGTTTTTTAATTACGAAAGTTTTTCGGTCGCCTACAGCAACAGCTATAACAGCTGCAAATTAAGTATATTTACTTAATATTGTTTGCAATTTGCTGTTCAATTTTGAGTCGTGCTTTTGCTTAGCTTCAGACAGCATGCATCTTCTGCCAAGTCGCAGATGAGACGCGTTTACTGCCACTTGTCAAGTTGACTTATAACCGTGTTGAAACTTCCATTGCACCTGTATCCAGTTTGTCCTTGTCTGTGTCTGTCTGTGTGCATTTAGGGCGCTTATGCACAAATGAGCTAAAGTTAACAAGCGGCAAAAGATAGAAGTGGATAAGTGGTTGGTTGGCAAGCTGGCAAACGAGCTGTCTTATTATAGTTACTGCTTTTGCCGCTGCTCCTCAGTGTGTTGCATGCTGCGGTTTTTAACGTTACGCCTTTTGCCTCAAGCAAAGTCTAAGCAGCCGCCAATGCTTTGATCCTTGTGCGCGTCTCTTAAGTGCCCTCTTTAAGTCGCACATACCAGACATGTGTGTGTGTGTGTGTGTGTGTGTATGCGTCTGAGCTAGTGTGTGCATGTGTGCGTGCGCGAAACCTCAAGCGCAATTATTACTTTAAGCAAAACTTTTGGTATAACAAAGTGCGTGCAAAAGTTTTGAAGAAAGCTATGCAAAGTATTAACCAAAACACTTGAACTAGATTTCTGCTACTGCTTTGATTGTTCCTTATACTTTGTATAAACAAAGACAAGCTGGCGGAAATGAAAATTCAGCAAATAATTACAAAACAAATGCGTCGTGGTGCAATTTAGTTTAACCATCTATTTTTAAATTAAATTCTTGCAAAACTACACTAAAATTTAGTGTGGCAAAGTTTCTGTAAGCCTTAACACACTGTCAAAATGGTTTTCCGCTTTGTTTTAACTTTATATGCAAGCAAATGAATGCAGAACGCAAACTGCAAAGTTACCCAAAATACGCAAAAACATTCCAATAAAAATCAAAGTTTATGCGCAAAGCGCTTGACTTTCAAAACCCGTCAAATGCATTTAGCTGTACCTTCTCATGCAGCCAGCAAGAACAAACACAGACACAAACAAACAAAATAGAGACACGCATATAATTTAAACATAACTTTTGGTTTCGGTTTGACATTTTGTGGCTAAATTGTAATATGTTACAAAAGTGGGCAAAAGTTACGACACGAGACGGCAGGCCAAATTGAAGGGGGGATGAGAGCGAGGGTGGGTGAAAAGCAAACAAAAGTGATGGGAAATGCATTTGGCAAGCAGAGACTTTACAGTCAGTCTGTAGTTGTTATTGTTATTATAGTTTGCTATTGCAGAACGCCAAACTTTGTGACCAGCATTCGAGTAATCAGAAGCAACTGCACTGTGTGTGTGTGTGTGTTTGACAAATTAGCATTCTTGCCAGTGGAAAGTTGGAATCATTGGCTTTAAGTTTTGCTGCTTGTATTGTTTGCTTTTTGCCTTTTGTGGCAAGTTGAGCTTAAAGCCTTAAAAAGGCAGCGACACACGTTTCGTACTCTAACTGAACATGTGACATCGCATAACTCACTTTGTGAGTGTCTTTTTGTCGCTTGAATTACGTGCAACATTCGCTGAGGTTACCACTCGCACCCACAATTCAAGCCTTGAGGCACAACCATGAGCCATGGAAACTTTGTCATGGGCTGAAACTGCAGCAACAACCAAATGCATTGCAACTTTATTAAAAAGTCGTAAAAGTTATAAAAACTACTAAAAGCAATGGTAATAACTTGTTGTTTTTTATTGTGCTGCCTTGCAAACGGTAGAATAAAACTTTGCCGCTCGCTGCGCTGTTGTTGACAAAAAGAAACCAAAAAAAACACAAATAAGCTGCAATATGGCAAAGGAAGGCAAAAAAAAAATCTACAAAAGCTTTAACCCCATAATTTGATAAGTGAAAGACGTCAGAAACTCAAAAAACCAAATAAGAAAATCAACCAACTTTATTGCACAATTTTCTTCTCATTGCAATTGTTATTGCCCAAAAGTATGCTATGAATTGTTGGCAAAAGCGTTGGCATCGTTGCCGATAAAAACACAGCAGCGTTGCCAGATCGCTTTAAAATCGCATTACACTGTTTTGATGTCGCCATTTTGTGACTTACGAACCGTTGTTGTTGTCGTCATCTTTTGTTGACGCTTGTTGTTCAACTTGCTGTTGATAGGTCGAAGTTGTTATTATTGTTTAGCGATGAAATCGTCGACACATTTGTGGTTCCTTAAGAAGCTTATTGTAAGAGTTGTTTTGTGTTTTATATGCTCCATTTCACATAACATATTTATGACATTCGAGCTCATTATAATTCTGCAGCTGAACAATTACCCAATGATTTATAAAACTAATGCTGATCAAAAAATAATTGCAAGTGAATTATGATTGCCAAAACCCTCAGAAACCAATTATGAATACAATTATGAATATCATGTTAAATGTTTAGAAATTCTCGAATTTAAGTGCGTTCAATTCACCATAAAGCTGCTGCCTAGCTTCGACGCAAAACAATTGCATACTCGCATAATTTATACCAATTAAGTTTGCATACATAAACATGCGACAAAATATTTGGCTACAAATTATCAACCAAAATCGGCAGCTAATTTAAAACCTATTTTGGATTTAATGTAGTACACCAAAAATGAAACCTAGAATAAATGAACCATACAAATAATTTCAAATACGCATTATGCAATTTAAAAACCCGAATGTGTTTTTGTCATTATTATTATGATTGCTGTTGTTGTTGTTGGTGCAGTTGCATTATATTAATTGCGCTTATTGTGCGCATGTTAGACAATAATTAGCACAGAATTAATGCTCAAAGAGCAAAACAATTAGTCCCACACCTCAGCCAAAGCACCTCAAAACTAACCATAATCATCATCATCATCATCATGATTATCATCGTCACCATAATTGCCTTGGGAGTCTGGCAGCATAATTAAATTTTGATTTTGAATGCGATCTGCTCAATCGTCCAATCAAACACTATGCATGCAGCGCGTAATTACGCCGTTTGTGCCACAACAAGAAAATTGAATTAATCGCAGATATTCCTGTAATTTCAGGAACTCAGTTAGGCGTGAGTTTTCTAAAACTTATTGAAACTCCCCCAAAAGCTTATGCATACTTTAAATATCAAACAAGTTAAAATTTTATGTTTTGGTTAGTTATAATCAAGCGAAAGCGAGACAAACACATATTGATAGGAACACTCTTAGTGCTTTGCATAACTAACTGCAATGTGTGTGTTTTCGATAAGGAGTGGAGATTTACGAGCGAATGGTTGCCTGGTCAATGGCCATGTTCAGCAGTTTTAGCTGCTTTCTACATTGCATTGCATTAGAAAAGGGCGTTTAAAAAAAATGACTGCAAATAGTGCAAACGCAGCGCCGCAGGCAAAGCATTTTTCATGCACACACGCGAGATTCAAAAACAACACACACTGGCCCATAAGCCAACACATACTTAAACACACACTTACACACACAATCTAACTAACACTGACAATGCCACACAGACACGCACAGTGACGCATTTGGAAAGACAATGCTTGCTTGCATTCTAAATTTGCCCAACAATATATTTGAGAGGAGCGTGCAACCAAAGACGACGACGTTGCAAAAGTTGCAAAGATGCTGCAGCAGACGTTGACTTTGAAACTTGTGAGCCCTATGTGTGTGAGAGTGTGTGTTTCCAAAACTAGCATGCACATAGCACACACAAGGAAACGGATAAAGAAGTTGTAAAATAAGTTGCACGAACTCATGTCGAATTTCATAAATTTGATATAAAGAAAAAACCCATACAAATAAAAATAAATAAATGCAAACTGTGAAAGAGCAATAGCAATTGTCTCAAGCACCATTTTGTTTGTAAGTCAATAACGTTAAATTATTTCAAAACTAAGAAAGAAAGAAAAAATGATTGTAAAGCACCTTTAAAGGTACTTCAGGCGACTGTTCTTAGCTCAACATAACTAATCTCCTATTTTCGAAGAGATAACCGACAATTTTCCTTATCGAAACAGAGTAAACGAACTAAAGGCATTTTGTTTAACTCTCCTAACTTTATTTACTTTATTAGTATTGCAAGTTTTGTGTACTCTGGCAACTTTGACAACTTTTGGCAGTGTTGCAAAGCTGTTTAAGCTGTTGGAATTTAAATAAAATATGATTCACAGAGTCAATAAAAATCCTCCCTCATTTTATAACATTTCTCAGTCCATTTTAATTACAGACACACATTTAAGTTTCGCTTATTACCAATAATATGCGAGAAACACAAGCAATTAAAATGGATTTCAACCAATTAAGGTCAAGAGAAAGGGAGAGAGAGACAAGAGAATCCTAGTGTTGGCTGGCATCGAGCAAATGAGCTAAATATTTTTATAACTTAATTAAACACTGATTTTCCTTTCACCATTTTACGGACATTATAATGGCAAAAGCAACGTCGCTGACTTGCCATAGCAAAATGAAGTTCTCTACGATTTGTTTTATTGTCCATCGGGTGGGTTCGGCACTTGGGTTTGCTTTGTGGCTTGCTAGTGGTTTGCTTGTGGCTTGGTCAGCTGCCAACTGAGAATATTACTTATACATATATATATATATATATATATATATATATATATGTGCTGTGTCGACTGTTTCGGACCATTGGCAACGTACGACGTTATTTTGTGTAACTGCCAATTGTTGGATTTACTTTTTGCTACAGAGCAAGTCTCACAACTGCCAATGTGTCAGTATTCCATTACTTCGAACACGCAACCTTTCAATCGTTTTGCTTTGCGTTTTTTTTGTGAGCTTCTTATGTGCTTTGGTACCTCAAGGTGTTAATGGTTGTGTGACTAATCAGTTTAATGGCTTTTTGTGTTGTCTAAAGTATTCGACACAATAAAGTTATTGAAATGCAATTAATATTTGTGGGGCATAACTCTTCTGTTGCTTCTACCACGGTGTTTTTCATACATTTTCTTGGCTTAATCTAATTCATTACGCAAATTTTAAAATCTTCACCAAGAGCAATAAGTTGTCTTACATTGAAGAGGGTTGTGCTGCCAAGTTTGTTGCTTCAATTTGTGGCAACCCAAAGATAAGTTGTTGCCAGATTGGCTGACAGATTGGCAATTTGTTAAACTAATAGCTCGAATAGTTAGGGGATGAAATATTTAATGTGGTACACAAATGAGAAGTAGTTGAGATTTTGTAGTTAGCCAATTTAATGAACAGATTATATTGAAGAAGAGAAAAATACTCGATGTAAAAATATCTTGTGTTGAACACTTTTTCAATTGAGAACTTAATTCTGAGCACTTTTTTTTCAGTAGTAGCTTAAATAAGTAATACCTCAAATGACTCCACAAAAATAGAACTCCAACTCGATGCAATAGAAGCATGAAAAAAGCAATAAAGATACGAAACAGAGAACACCTGGTGCCTGCTGCCTGTTGGCTGTTGGCTGGTTGCTGGTTGCATCCACGGCCAAGCTAACCGAACCGAAGCCAAGACAAATGTGTTGTAAATAACGCGTATCAAAGTGTTGTGACAACGCCAACAGCATCCAAAGCTGCGTAAATGGAATAAACCAGACGGGTGGACTGCCAGAAAGAGAGAGAAAGAAAGAGAGAGAGTTGGAGGAGACAATCTACTCGAAGAGACAACTCAACAAACGGGAAACACAAATAAAATATGTTGCACACTTTGCCACGCACAGTTGCACCCAAGAAAAGTACAAGGAACGTTGCAAACGAAAACGTACAAATCGCAGAAAAAAAATTACTCAAATAAGTAGATTGGAGTTCCAACAATAACAACAACGACAACAGTAAAGTCAGTAAAAGATAGCAAAACAGCTCATGTTATGCAATTTATGTGTGCATCCAACGGTTGCAAAAGCAAGAATAACAACAATAACACTGATACAGCTACAACAATAGTAAGTAATAATAAATCCTTTGAGACATTTTTCAGAAATGCTTTCTTAATACAGCGTCAAGCACTTTGTCACTATTTCCATCTAAAGCTTGAGCAGGAATCGACAAAGCAACTGCTCGAGACGAAATGTTAAAAGTGGATGACCATCGACCAGCGACCATCATCGATAGCCAAACCATTGACCTGGCTTCTACCCGCTACGAGACTCTGCATAGAAAACACAACAAACGAACACACGGACCACAAGCAATATGGACAATATGGAGAACTCATTAAAAAATAGTAGAAAGAGCCCTATAACAAGGATGAAAACAACTTGGTTTATGACGTTTTCACTGACATCAATTGCCGACCACATTCAATACGACCTTCGGTCCTTTGGTTTTTGGGGTTTATTAATATGCATTTCGTATATAGACATAATCTTTGAAACATCATTAAACAGTAATAGGGTTTAATATATGTATAATATTATAAACAAGTATGTGAATAGATACTATTATAATAATATTACTTTATACTTCATACAAAGGAAGAACTTTGGTAAATAAAGCGTTCGATATTGTTATTTATATTTCTAATAATATTAAGATATTCTATAGAACTATTCATGGAATGAACAATATAGAACATACATAAATAGTTACAGCTATAAGAAACACACTGTACAAAACTGAAACTCAATTTCATGAATCGATCATGCATAACGTCATGTTGGGTATTCTGTCAGAGCAGTGTTGGCTTGTCAGCCTGTGTGTCTGTGTGTTTGTGAGTTAGTAGCTCTTTGTACCTCTGATTCCCAACTGAAGGACATGTTCGGTGACATATTGTGCATATGCAAAGCTAACCTGAACATAAAACAGTAATCTATTTAATAACTCACGTGGAGTACACGTGGGGCGAGAATGTCGGCGCGATAAACTCAAACCGACTGGGCCGTAGCCTGATGTACTCATCCTGGTCAGTGCCCCTCCAGCCTCCCCCTTGTTGACCACAACGGTCAGTGGCAATGGCAGAGGTAACGTTGCAGAACGGACTCGACAAAACAAAATGACATCAACGAGAGCAACGAGGAAATCTATCAAAAAATGTAGCCACAAAAATGTATTCAAAATGTCCCAAGAGAAAGAGAAACCTTGTGCAGGGATGCAGAATGCTATATAGGGCTCACATTTTCAATTTAAACAGTTGAGGCAGGCATGAAATTATAATATACTATATAAGGTTTTAGTTTGGGGTCGACAAACTCTGCCTTGGCATCCCTGATTTTCGTTGAGATGGGTTTGGTTATTACAATCACAATCACACTAACTTAATTACACGCATACATAAGCACAAACACACACATGCTGCAAAGGACAGGGTCGCTGCCGCAGGACAATGGCAATGGCAAGCTTTTCTACCCAAAAGCCAAGCGGTTAACCGCAGCACAGTGAGCGCAAGCAGTATACACCCACACACATATTATGCAAAATTTGCCATTTTGCGGCCAGCTGAAAACAGTGACGTTATTTTAATGAAAATTAACTTTTGCTTGTTTTTGATAAAAATCCAGACTTTTCGTAACTGTTCCTAACTGCTCTGAACTGTTCCTAACCGCTCCTGGTACTGCACTTGATTCGCGTTTTATTGGTGCTTGAAATAAAATATAAGTAACATATATGTATTTTTTTTTGGACGCAGCTGCTGTGGTCGTCCCAATGTGTAGACAGTTTATTCCTGTTGCAGCATAAGAAGTTGAATGGGTAAGAGGAGAGGGGAAGGGTTAGGGATGGGTAACACAAAGTGCCCTAAGGTGCAGACACGTACAGTAATACAAATAAAGAAAACAATAATAGAAAATGGAGCCAAAGTCAGAAGTGAAATAAAAGGCCAAAGGAACTGTAAAAGTACAACAGCTGGCTGAGTTGGGCATAAGGATTTGGCCTGAGCATCAAATGCAAGCAATGTAGACACTACTTAATATTGTTGTTTTTGTTTTGTTGTTGTTGTTGTTGTTGTCAGTATAGCTCCAGTGTCTGCTGGGTAAATAGGTAAACACATCGAATACTTAAGCATGTCGAAAGGTTCAACAACAATAAATGTTGTCAAGCATTGTATAGAGCATTTGTTAAATTGAAATACCCGAGTTAAGGGTAGCGCATTTTGGCAATGCAACGCGCATTCAGTGTGTTGCTTAGACAAATGTTTATTTAACATTTTAGCTTTTCAATTTCCCACTCACGTATGTGCTTTTTCACCTTTTTATTCATCTGTTACGCCGACTGCACTTTTGAATCGTTGGTGAAGGGGCGAAAGAAAGAGAGAGAGAGAGAAAGAGTGTGGGAAAAATACAATAAATGATACAATGAAAATATATTTAATATGTATTAAACGTTTGCATTTGCTAAATGAAAAGGTTAAAGTTATTTTCAACTTGCACTCAACAAAATGAAAAACTTGAAAATTGTAAGTGAGAAGCATAAACTATTGCTACAAAGTTCTTCATCTTTTATGTTATC
Source organism: Scaptomyza cyrtandrae (assembly GCA_035044605.1). Lineage (NCBI taxonomy): Eukaryota > Metazoa > Arthropoda > Insecta > Diptera > Drosophilidae > Scaptomyza > Scaptomyza cyrtandrae. The sequence goes on along the minus strand of JAWNNS010000473.1, from coordinate 12,113,603 downwards.
TGTTTTAAACAAATTTCAAAACTCGTATTTAACATTTAACTATTACTTATTCCCATCATATTCGAAGTGACCCTAAAGTTGTTAACGCTTGACTCGTTCAAGGGGTCAAATAAAAGCTTGCTCTCATTTTGGACGCCAAGGTTTTTTAATTAAAGAAATCACAAAATGTATGTACAAATGTACATACATATAATACATATATACACACATGCGTTTCTAAACGAACAATCGTCATTTAAACGCATCAATGGTTAAGAAAACATAATAAAAAGCCAGCGTTCCATTGGTACCAACTAGCATTACTATAATATACGACGACAGGTCATGTCTTTTATGGACCGTTATCCGTTTGCCGAGCTGGCCGATGAGCGAACAAAATCTTGGCCCATGGTGGCGTCACCTTGGAATGCTGCCATTGTGCTAGCCTCGTACTTGCTGCTGGTGCATATTGCGCCCAAATTGATGGTCAGGTGGGTGTGGAATAGAAATAGAGAAGGGTGAAAGGGACACGGACAGGGACAGGGACAGGGACAGGATGTCAAACGCCATCATGTTTTCCGTTTTCAGTCGCAAACCGTTTCAGCTTCGTTTGCCGTTGTTCTGCTACAATTTGCTCATGGCCATGCTCAACGCCCACATTTGCCGGGAGCTCTTTACGGCATCGCGCGCCTTAAACTACAGCATCCAATGCCAGCCTTGTAAGCTGAGCTATGATCCAAATGAAATTCGTGTAAGTTTATTAACCCTCTGCCTCGAAATATATATATATATATAACTAAAAGCAAATGTTTCTTTTCTACTTAGATTGCTCGGGCGTTTTGGTGGTTCTACATAACAAAAATTCTTGAATTTGCGGATACTTTATTTTTTTTACTGCGCAAGAAGTGGTCGCAATTAACATTTTTGCATGTTTACCATCACAGCAGCATGTTTATCATATGTTGGATAGTAGTTAAATGGATACCCACCGGATCCAGTAAGTTAAGTTGATTACAGAAAAGAAAAAAAAATGTTTTTTCCTAACTTGGTTCCGTTTGGTAGCTTTTGTGCCAGCACTGATGAATTCGTTTGTGCACATCATTATGTATGGATATTATTCACTGAGTGCTCTGGGCCCTCGGGTATACCCGTATCTATGGTGGAAACGCTACTTAACCGCCCTACAGCTGCTGCAGTTCGCATTAGGTTTGGCTTGGGGCGCTCAGGCTATTATATATCGATGCGAATATCAGCCATGGCTAAGTTATACAGGCGTTGCTTACATGCTAACTTTTCTTTTTCTTTTTGGACGATTTTATACACAAAAATATACAAAAAAGTGCATTAAATATCAATAAAATAAAACACGCTTTCAATATTAGCCCAGTTATTTTAAATTAAGCGCTTGCTTTGGTTTCTATCGATATGAAATGTGGCAGCTATCGCACTCAGCACTATTAATCAGCTGTTTGCGTTTGTGTTGATGTTTATAAATTTAAAAAATTGTGTACACACTGCCAACAACTGGTAGTTGACATAACAACAACGGCTGAGGCCCACGGAATTGAAATAATGCAAATTATTACAGTTACTCGCAATTTAGTTAAGCGCAAACACTTATACCAGCCAAAATTGCGATATATAACAAACGTACTTCACTATAGCACTTCTAAAGGTTAGTTTCTATGTTGTTTTCATTTATAAAATATGTTTGCCGGCTAATAAATGAAATTCCAGATGCGGCATTACCTTTGGCGACCGGCTACCAGCCAAAGCAAGTGGAAGAAGCATATTGGGCACGTGAAAGGGCACAACACAATAAAGAGTCTATCAGCACTTGCAAACGTGGCACTTATCGCATGTTGCTGCCACCGCCAAATGTAACAGGAAATTTGCATTTGGGACACGCTCTAAACGCCACAGTGCAGGATGTTATTGCGAGGCAGCATCGTCAGTTGGGCTTCAATGTGGAATGGGTGCCGGGCACCGATCACGCTGGTATTGCCACCCAAGTTGTCGTAGAGCGCACCTTGGCCGCTACCAAGGGATTAACTCGTCAGGAAATCGGACGTAAAGAATTTTTGGATGAAGTCTGGAAATGGAAGGCGGATAAGGGAGCTGGCATTGTGCAGGATCTGAAAAAACTGGGCTGTTCCCTTGACTGGGATCGCGAATACTTTACAATGGACAAGCAGCAAGCTCATGCAGTAAATGTTGCATTCGAGCGACTCTTTGACGAGGGATTGATAAAGCGACGCTACTCTCTGGTCAACTGGTCCTG